>OY740769.1:27872247-29072247 GCA_963513935.1 Aphrophora alni | reverse complement strand
TGCTGCGATGATATATTTGATTAGGGGTTCCAAAATGGACGCTAATCCTTGATGGTAATTTTTAGAGATTCCAAAGGGAATACTCTCATTCTACGAGGTTGATGATTTTTTTTATAAGACAAGAGAGTCTTATTGGTGAACTGATTTATTAAAATTTTTTTTCTTTAAAATGAAAGTAGGCAATGTACCAAATAACTGTTAGAGATGAAGTTGAGATAGATTCCTGAAATCCTAGGTAAATAATAATAATAAAATGATTTGATTAAGAGATAAAAATGATAGGGAAATATGAATTCTCAATTATGAATTTGAGGGATGGGTTTTTTGATTGGAAAAGAAATCTTCCTTTTAGCCATAAAATAATAATGTTTGTATGTTTTAAAAATTTTTTATAATGTGATATGTTTCATAAATTTGTTAACATGTAATAATAATAAAGATAGATGATTTTGATTTTAAAAGATGTGATAATAATAAAGGTAGATGATTGTGATTTTAATAAATGTAACAGTGATGATGAATAAAGATGTCTTTATAATGATGAAGAATTTAATTATAAAAATTGTAATGATGAAAAAGTGAATCATAAAAAATGATGATTTGAAATAATAATAATTGATTTTGTCAATGAACATGTTTAATGATGTATTTTGAAATGATGCTGATATGTGATGTTGAATTTATGATATGAAAATTTTGAAAAATTTGTTTGTCTATGATTTGATGATTATTTCTGTTGTTCACATGTACAATGTTATACAATTTTCTGCTGCTGTAAAATAATTAAAATTAACAATGATGCTACGTTATGCACTTTTGATTATGTTTTGACATATGATGTCTAATTGTTGTGCTTTTAAATATCATTTGCATTATGATATGATTTGAAAATTATCTACTTGTTCACATCTTATATGTTCTAATATTGTCTGTTATGTCTAGTTTACACATTGAAAATGATTTTATGCTGTATACCCTGTAATATGATGTGTTACTTGATTCATTTTAAAGAATCCATATTGGTTATGTCATGAATACCATACTTCTATCATATTTTTGTATCACATTCTGTAATATGATTTTTACTTGACTTTTGATTTCTGTAGTTTGATGTATCATGAACAATATTATGTTTTGTTAAAAACATGTTGAGAAATGATTTCTGTCTATGTTGAATGTACCATTTTTGAAATTTATGATATTTTTGAGATTTATGTAATACTTAAAAATAATTGATGATGTTTTTGAAAAATCTGTAACAATGCAGAAAATTTATTATGCTTTTGAAATTTAAATGATGATGTTAAAACTTTTTGATATTGGTGATTTTTAAAAAATTGTTAAATGATAAATTAAAATTATTTCGAAATTGTTATTAGGACTGTTCTTGTTCTCCGTAAAAGGTGGCAAGGGGTTGGAGTGTCCCAGCTTCCATGTTTTTTTTCTTCGAGATTCTTATTTCTGCGTAATGAGAATCTCGAAGGAGGGGGTTTCTGTAAGCATGGGACATCTTCCAACCAAAATAAATAATAAATATTAAGTTTAAATAAAGTACAAGTAATATTAATGTAGTAATAATATTCAGAATAATTATTATATATAAATAGAAAGTGTAAAGTGTTCTTAAACAATGTCACAATATAATATTGAAAGTTTAAATTTCGAAATGTGCGCGCCGATAAAAATTAACAGACATGAATAAAGGAAATATGAGACCTGGAAAAACTTTCCATGAGTCAGCGAGCGTTAGCTTCGCCAGGGAAGAATATCCCATGATGCCTTGCGGGAGCGTCTTTCTAACAAGGAAGAAGGAAGCGTTGCTAAGCCAGTCTTTGTCAGGATCCTGCACGATATAGTCGTAATAGAAGTTGGCTGGACAGACTCGTTTGAGTCCAAGATGGAAAATCTCCGTTA
Organism: Aphrophora alni; assembly: GCA_963513935.1. Taxonomy (NCBI): domain Eukaryota; kingdom Metazoa; phylum Arthropoda; class Insecta; order Hemiptera; family Aphrophoridae; genus Aphrophora; species Aphrophora alni. The sequence continues at coordinate 29,070,333 of OY740769.1, read as the reverse complement.
ATAATGAAGTTAGAAGGACTCAAAGTTATGGACAATGGTTACTCGTGAGTAAAGTGTAAAATACTTGAGAATATGATTTCAACGATTTAATTGGGAACATTTTAAGAACTTTGATTTTGAACAATAACTTGCACATGTATATTTTCTATATTTCGCATAATTGTATGCTAATGATGTTTTTATTTGAATAATAATGTCTTTGTTTTTGAATAATACAATAAAGGGAAGGTTTCTTGTTATAACTATGTCTGGCTAAGATAATTTGTGTTAACCTGTGCCACGTTGTATGAATAGCTGCTAGTACAAATGAATTTGATACCCTACCCTTCAGGTAAATAGTAATGAAGTTGTAAGAACGCAGACTTACAACTATAAATAATCTAAATTTTGTTTTAAAGTAATTGATGTTATTGAATAAATACATAAGTTAACTTCACTCCACTTACAACTATGGTCAATTGTATAGAAACAAAAAGTACCATTATGAAAAACCGATACTTGAGAGTTCTTTTTCTGAGTGCATGTTAATATAATTTGAATTTGGCTTAATTAAAAAAAAATCCATTGGCATTTAACATTGCTTTTGGCATTGCCACATAATGAGTAAAACCAATGAAACTACTGAATATAAACAGGTCTATGTAAAACCAATATTTGACAGATATTCCTCTATTTCCATCTTTCGACTTCCCTTGATTAACTTTAATGTAATAGCAGATATTTCTTGTTGAAACTCCATATTCAAGGATAAAATAAAGCAAAAGCTTAAAGTTTCAAATATATATTAGTGTAAATGAGCTACAATTGTTTCGCCTTGCGGCATCGACGGGCTACTGATAATTTACAGGTATAGACAACTATTCAAAACATAAGTACAGGAAACTGAAATACAATAGAGAAATCGGGAAAGGTAGGGGGTGACCTAGCAGGTAGATAAAGGTTGATGAACTATGGTACGGATGGGTTTTAGAAGAGGTGACGAATTAAATACAATTTGGTCATTTAAGTTGAGAATAGGCCTAAATGAAATAGATCTATTTATTTCTAAACATTCTAAATTATTTAATCTATTGCTTTTATTTTCTATATGTAAGAGTTTAACATTCAATTTCGGATCAAAACTATGAACCGAGTCCAAAAGGTGGTTGGCAAAGTTAGAGTTTCTATAGCCATGTTTCCAGCTATTTACATGTTCTTTAATTCTAACTTTTATAGATCTACCTGTTTGACCTATGTACTCAGAGTCACAATCTTGACAAGATATTTTATAAACTCCACTATTTTCTAACATTTCTTTTTTATCTTTATTATTAACCAACATTTTTCCTAGATTTTTTGTACAATAAAATGCAACTTTACGATTGTTGATAGTCCCTTGATGATCCCTTGATTGTTGATAGTTTTTGTGATGAGTTATTTTCCTAAACTGCAATTGGATAACAAAAACCAATATTCGAGTTCTCTGCACTCTATTCCTTCCCTCTGCCTTATATTGAAATTAAGATTTGAGAGAATCTAATCCAATAATAATCTTGTTTATCGCTTAAATATTGACTCCCTTAGCACTAGTATGACTTATGTTCATTTACACATCAGATTTTAACTCAAATAATTTATCAATATTGGGGTATTTTTAGAAAGAATTAAATTAAAAATAATTATGAATAATCAAGCAGTGATTGTTAGTTCATGTCAGATAAAAAGAAAACAATACAGGTTTGGTAAAAGAAACACAAAGATTTGATAAAATTTAGAATCTGGAAAAGAAATATAAATATATACTCTACAGTGGAACCCTGGAAATCCCAACAAATTGTGGTTGTGGCATCTTTGAATTTGAAAAGTTTGGATTAGCCGAAAATTCTGTAAAATATACTTAACATTAGTTTCTTTATATGATCCGCCCAAGAATGTTGCGTAGCACTGACACAAAGGTGCTAGGAGTGGAGTGCTGATGTTGACTGCATGTGAATCACTGATGCTGTTGATTGGGAATTTGCTCTAAAAATATACTGTATATAGGTCAATTAGTTCTATGATGATTGTTACATTCCACATTCATTATTTGTCTGCTGTTAGTGTTTTATCCAATGTACGTTTGATCAAGTTTTGTTAAGGGTTTATTTTTTGGATTTAAAGTGAGTACCGTAGCTCAGGTGTTTTAATTTTCTAAAATTATGAGACACAAACTAAAAGATAGCTCATAATTTACTTTAAAAGAAAAACTTGAAGTGTTAATGCACCTAGACAAAGGGGAAGGGGGACTTCAATGAAGGTGGCTGTTACTTGGTAACCCCTTGTGTAAAACATCAAACAGTGATTGGAAAAAAATTGTGGAAAAATTGAACAGTTTTGCAATATTACCACAAGTGAAATTTTTTTTTGCCACAACACCATCATGCACAAGTTTCTGTAAATGAAAAAATTGATGAAGTCAGATTTTTATGGTTTATACAAAAAAGGCAGAAAGGAGTTCGTATTACTATAGTGGTCTATTAATTCAAGAAAAGGCATATCGGAGCTGGATTTTGGTTTAGACTGAGGTTAGAGGTACTATCATTTAGGTATATAAAGGGCTTCAACAGTACATATTCAGTAAGATTTGACGTGGTATGATTTAGAAAGGAGTTCGTCCTGAGGGGATCAGCCCTCAGACAACGAATGAGGTAGAATGTCGTTGAAATTAGCAAACAGACCACTCAGAGATTGGAATGTTCATTTTGGAGGGATCAGCCTTTAGACAACAAACGGAGTGTCCGTCATACCGGGAGCAGCCGACAGACCACATAAGGTACAAAAATAAGGTGACTCTGTGAAGCAGAATGATTTTAAAGTGAGCCAGGTTGGTATTTATAGAACATTTGGTGCAGCCTGTGCATGTCCCTCACTCTGCATGACCTGGTCCTTTCTCTGTGGTCTCACTCTTGCTTTGTGTTATTTATTTAGAATGAATATAGACTACAAAACAATTGACAATTAAATATAACTACATCTATATATGTGCAACAATTAATTTAGCAATAGCGATGACAAAGGAGTAGCGTGCCGCTACAAACCTCCGCCCTAGTTGAAGGTAGTTTTCTGCGTTTAGAGCTGAGCTTAGGATGTCTTCAAAAGGGTCCATATGGCATGTTTCTGAACTTCCATTTTGCCGGTGTTTGGTTGCTAGTGCTGCTTCGTAGTTTCTTGGGAGTCGGCACCAATCTTTCCTCAAGGAAGGGTGTAGCTTGCTGTTGCTCGTCTATCGTTTTGTTTATAAATGTGATTAATAATGTCAAAAGTTGTAGTTTCATAAGGAATGTTTATGTTGTTTCAATTTATTCCAACATGAAACGGACTGGTCTTTTAACAATGTGTCCAGACCTAGTTGTATAATTGCTTTGCTGTACATTCCTTGTCGTAGTCGGTGATTCATACAGTGGCGGTGACGGAAATGAGCTTAATAAATTGACTGGTGCCAAGTATCAAGTTTATTTAAGCCTGGTGGTTTTTTCTTTACTTAGACTGGTTTCACTCTATCCAGTGACACACTTATGGTTTTCTCAGGCAATTGAATGTGTATTGTCTTTTCATCCCAGTTTATTACTTTAAAAGGCCCTTTATACGGTGATTGTAAAGTTCTGGCCTTTCTTCTCGTAGAAATATGTGTGAACTGTGTACTAAATCATTACTTACAAAAGTTTTCCGTTAAGTTGGCTCTTTTTTCATCTTGCTGTAATGCTGTCCGTAGTCCTAGTAACACAGTGGTGAGTGATCTTGTTCACTGGGGCTCCTCTAAGTGATCTTTGAGGACAGTTTTAAGTGTTCTATGATAACACTTGATACATCCGTTCCTTTGAGGATGATATGCTGTGGTGTGGATCTGTGATATCTCAAAGAGTCAAGTGAGTGTTGAGAATAGTTGCTACTCAAATTGTCTGACATGGTCTTTGGTGATACATGATGGTACACAGAAACGTGATATCCAATTGGCATAAAATAAGAGCTACCGTAGAAGCTTCTATATTGCTTATCGGGACTGTTTCTGGCCGCCAATCCGTGATTCTGTCTATCATAGTGAGAAAATATTGTTTATTTGTCAGACGGCGGCATGGGTCCTACTATGTTAAGGTGGACGTGCTTTAATCTTGCTTATGTTGGGAATTTCCTAAACGGTATGATAGTATGGCGATGAATCTTAGTTCGTTGACACAGCTTATGTGTCCATGTTCCAACATCTTGATCAATTCCAACTTATTATTAACCATAGTTAAAAGAAAACATTTATATTTACAATCTTTCCTGGTCGTTATCTTAGACTAAGATGATTAAAATTTTAATAATGATTAAGATAATCATTATTTCTTTGGTTTGAATCTATAACACTCCACATCATCTATTCTTCTGTTCAAATCAAATTAATATGTAACCAGAATCAACTGCACCGCTAATTGCTGATGATTTTATAACAAGTTTAATCTTTTGATTATGTGCATCACTCAACCAAACTGAACTTTAATCACAGAAAAATGTGAAATGTTACACGAAATGTGATCTAGATGATTACTGTAATCATTGATCACATACAATCCCCTAAAGAGGTTATATTAGATGAATGAGAAATTTTCCGGTTCTCGTTTTATTACCAATTTTAGGTCATCCATTAAAATTTTGGTAAATTAATGACAGAATCATGTTTAGGAAGACCTAATAGATATTTATACCAAATTTTATCACAATTGAATAAACTTTATTTCTTGGTCCATTTAAATAAGATATTGAAATGATCCTTAGGTGTGGAATTCCAGTATTAGATGTTGAACATATTTTATTCATACTTTTATAAATATAGTTGAATAACTTTATTGCATGCTACTTTCATAATGTATTATAACGAAATAGAGGGCTCCCAAAAGGTCAGTGCTCGGCAGGCCATGAATTGTAAAGAGTTGAAAGGGTTGACAGCTAGAAAACCTATTCTAACATTAGTCACAGATCTCAAGAAGTCAAATAAACCATTCCAAAAGTCAATGCCTTCAACCGAAAATGTTTGAAATGGACCAATGAAATAAATTTCGTCGGTCTCGAAATAACATACAAGATTTAAAATAAGCCAATGAAGGAAGAGGATCGGAAGAAAGCATTTGAAATTAGAACTTATATATAGGGGTGGAAGAGAGGTGCACGTGTTTCATTCTTTTTGGTTGTCACTGATTGAAGGAGGGAGTTCCGGAGCAAGTGTTTCTTTAGTAGAAAAGAAGATCGTTGTGAAAGATTTAGCCGAGATCAAAGGTCAAAATAAAATAGTATCTGCGTCATTTTTTTTATATAAGTATTAATAATAATCTTCGAAGAATAGTTTAAAAGATAATCGTCGTTATAAGTTTAAAAGATAATCGCCATTATAAGTTTAAAAGATAATCGTCGTTATAAGTTTAAAAGTAATCGTCGTAATAGAAGTGTGTGATAAATTTGCGTCGTTATAAAAGTGTTTGAACAGGAATCTTAATACAATAAATTAAAGTAATCGTCGTCACGAAAGTGAGTGAGAAATAAGTGTAAGAAGAAAAGAAGATTCGTCGAAAAGATCAAGGCAAATCGATCCATCTACTGGCAGTCTACACGGGAACCACGTGCAAGGAACCAGGAACATCGGAGCAGTGAAAAACTTCCAAGCGATAAGTAAAAATAACTGGACAATCTCAATTAAATAAACTACCACCAAATTCTCTTTTATATGTAAATTATAGTCACCAAAGAACCTCACGAACCCGTAAAGAGAAATTAAATAAAATTAAATTAATAGTACATTTCAGTTAGCCAGAGCATTTTATAATAATAAATTAAAAGTAAAAAATTTAAAAGTAAAAATATGATGCACTCTTATTTCTTTACTTAGGTTAAGACATGGTAGAATTAGAATTTTATTTAACTATGTACTTAGAATAAGTAGGTAGTATAGGTTAAGACGTTAGTGTATAAGTATAAAGTGCATCAGATTTGGACAATAATTGATTTTATATTGTAAAAGATTTTAAAACTCAATGTTATGAATAATTAAGGAACAAGTTAAAATTCTAATTGTGTTGAAGCAAATTTGTTATAGTATGTATAAAATAAACTGAAAGTAATAATAATAATAGTTTTAAAAATAGAATAATAAAATTAAAGTATGTCAAAAAAAGGAGTAATTATACAATAGAATATTTCCATTAGTTTTCTTTGGCCATGACTTCATTATAAAATAAGTAATTCATGCCAATATTTATCAGTAACAATACTTAAACATTTAAGTATGCAAGATAGATACAAGCTACAGTAAGTACATGTTTTTTTTTTATCAATATATTTGAATTACTTTATCAGTTTCAACATTAACAATTATTGTTATCTAATCAGTTTAAAGACAATAGCAATAGTTTGTTCTAAATTCAAAGGAGCATGTGCATCGATTTCTGTTCCCAGCCTAAGGTACTCAGTACAATTTTTTTTAAACAAATTTTATAATCATATTTCAAATTATATAATCATATTATATAGATTATTAACTTTTGTTGTGTATAATATTTCTTTATATAAAAAGGAAACAAATGATCAGATTAATTTATTTGCAATTGTTGTATAAATATTATTTGTCTAACAAGAGTCCCAATAATCTAATCTTAACAAATTAAAACAAATATAAGGACACTCTTATAAAATCTTATACACACATATAATACACATATTTACAAAAACAATAAATATACAAAATAAAGTACTATAACAAAATAATAACTTAACATATACTGTATAACAATATAAAAACATGAGCAATATAGACTGAATTGAGTGAAGAAGAATTAATGAATTTACAACTTACGGCTATTGAACTTACAGAGTAAAAGATTTGGACAATAAAAGTTGTAGACTGATTTTAAATTTGTCAAAATTCCCCCTCCCCCCACTCTTACATGTTTATGTTCTGGGAAGTTTGTTAATAAAATTTGATCCGGTATGTTAAGGCAGAGTTTTAAAAAACATTAAGCTTATGCTTCTGATTACAACAAATCAACTCCTCTGCTATTGTGATTATGATTTTTTTTACTTTATACTAGTTTATATTTAATCCAGTAGCAATAAATAAGTAAACAATAAATTTGGGAATGTTAATATTTGTAAGTCCTTGAATGCTTCCCTATAAGATTCTATTCTTTTTAAACCAGCAAAATTCTCATAGCTCTTTTTTGCAATTGATCTGAAGATTACCCCATACGGAGTGTATTTATAGTGCAATATTTTTAAAGATATTTCATTACGAAATTTCCAGAACAAATTTTTTCACATACAGCATCAATATGTTGAAAATAAAGCATTAGTAAAAGAAAATTAAGTTTTAAAAATTATACCCAAAATAAGCTCTTCTACAGCAAATGGTTAGGATGAAATGCTCTAATTACTTACAAAACGCTGTACAGTGCTCATCGACAAATCTCTTGTATATGATATAGATATATTATTTTTCAACTGGTGTTTTTTCTACTATTTTAAAATACAGTATTATGGTCCTTATTTATAAAGGGGTGATGTAGGCTCCTTAAACAACTGCAGACCTATATCATTACTACCGACTATATCAAAGATTTTGAAGGAGCAATGTATAGCATAATAAAAAGTTATCTTGAGGTTGATAATATAAAAAATACAAACCAGTTTGCATTTAGAAAATAAAATGACTTGTGCTATATTTAATCTTATAAAGCAGCTAGTGTAGTTGATCTGTCAGACTTTATTGTTGATGATTTCTTCGATTTATCCAAAGCCTTTGACTGTGTCAATCTTTGTCTGATTTTAAGAAAGCTATCTTATTATGGTGTTGATGGTCAAGTTCTTGAGCTGTTAACTTCATATCTATCATATCGTTATCAATGGCGGTTATTGGGAAAACTCAAGCCTTCAGTCAATTCCTAAGAATCGGTTCCGGGGTCCACAAGGTTAAATTTTGGGGCCTTCACTGATTGTAATCTATATAAATGCACAAGTCCCAAGTTGTCGATGATCCATAGAATTCTAATGTCAAATGGTGCAGTACAGTTCTGAGGACATTCAAATCTGTCAGCTAAAGGGTTATTAAAAATAATGTCATATGATACAGTTTGGAGCGTGGACTATTCATATATGATATAATGTAGTTACTGTCTTCTCAAGAAAGAGATGGTTCACCAGTTTCAGCAAGTAAGCTAGAAACTGGATTTGAATGCAAAGCTACAAAAACAATACAAAGACCAGAGTTATGTTCCAAATCAAGTTCTTAATGGCTGAAGGTCTTTTGGATAAGTAGACTATGGAAACATAATCAATCTATGATCAAACAAGAGCCTATAGAATCTCCACCTCACAGTAACATGTAACACTCACTCGGTAATGACTGAGAACATGTAACAAGTCAAGTGTTTTATTACATTGTGTTTTCAGATCTAATAAATGAGGTATCCAAGATAATCTATAATCAATTAATAGGTTTAAAAAGTTGGCAGTAGCAGCAAGTCATAGTTTTGTTCCATTAAGATATATTAAAAGCTAATGGTTCAGTCTTCAGCGACTAAAAGCAACGAATCTTGTCAATCTTGTCAAGATCTTAAATATATCTTGCAGACTATTTATGACAAGTTGAAGGGCTCTTTTGGCAGTTGCCATATCTCAAGTAGGCACATAGATAAAAAAAACACCCACAAATAAAGAGCAGTGAAAAGGATACTACACATTTGCGGTTATATTGTTGATTTCTACAGCAAACAGGGTCATGCTCAGCACACTACCCTGACGGACACCATTCTCTAAATAAAAATGATCTGACAACTTAGCCCCAACACAGTCTGTTGCTAAGGAAGTTTTTTAGAAAAGTAAGAATATTGGCATTTATACTCCATGATTTTAAAAGTATTCAGAATTCTTCTTTCCCAAGCTATATCATAGGCCTTTTCGAGGTTAAAAAACACTGCAACTAGTGTCTGATGCAAAAAAAAAAATTGTATGGCATACTCTAATGATCTGTACATGAACAAACCTGCCGAAAGTTACATTGTTTATTACAATGTAGCCGGTTATTCTCGAGATAACCAAACAAGACGCCAATTGATCATTTTCTCTACTAGTTTGAAAACAAACTAGTAAGAGAATTGGGTCTGTAACTACTGGGTTCAGTTTTATTGTTACCAGGTTTTAGAAGAGAAAATATTGTAGCCTCCAACCAAGCATCAGGAAAACATTGCTCCTTAAATATATGATTATATATTTTTAGCAGAGTCATCTTCTTCAAAATGGGAGCTGTTTAATCATAGAATAAACTATTTTGTTAGACCCTGGAGCAGAATTCCATCCCAACAACACAGCAGACACTAATTCCTGTAAAGAAAATTGGGTGTTTAATGGACAATCTTCCAATGGACCTATATTGAAAGGAAGTGGGTCTGAAACCTTTTATAGAAACAAAAAGGATCGCTGTAAGGTGCAGTTGATAAAAAGTTAGCAAATAATGAACCCAAAAAGATTAGCAATATCATAATTATTTGTTGTCAAAACTCCATTCCGATGCTTAAGTCCCAATAAGGGAGCAGAAGGAGGAGGACCTAACAGAACATAACTTTTCTCACACCATTGACATGGGTGTGATTCTTCATACTGTGCCAGTGAACTGGGCCCAAGATTCCTTCCTAATATGCTTAAACACTCTTGTGTTCTTTGACTCATTGAACTGTATATATTTCCATATTTACACATATAGGTCTTCGGTTAAACTTCCTTACAGCTTTATAGCGTAAACGGAGAGCGTCACTACATTCATCATTCATATGAATCACTAGAGGACTCATGAACATTAGGTTTTCTCCTCTATTAATTTTCTATGGGGTCAAATAAAATAACAAAATCGCTAGGCAGTATCAGCTAAGGCAAAAGATAATTTATTACATATAAAACATATCCATATATTTACTGGAACACTATCAAGTATTTATCTGTTCTCACACAATTAGTAAGCTCATCACTTATATTTAGCTCACAGAAACAAGATACTAAATGACACAGCTGAGCTTAAGTTATTCCATAAACACAGATCTATCAACCACAATTATATTTCCAAAAAGAATCTGTTGTTCCCCCAATTTAAAATATTTGTCTTTCCAGACTTTGCCCTCAAAACAAAATTCAAACACAAAAAGAGAAATGGCTTCCTTACCTTTCTTCTTCTCCGGAGTTGGCCAACTCAAAACTACTTGACCTCTCAAGTTTCAAATTCCAATTCTCCAGTGTTCATCTTTTCTGTGCCGAGACCTTCCACACTTGGTCCTTTTGTATCTGCACCAAAATCTCTCCACATGAGAGAATGTCTCACTTGGCTGATCCCCCAGAAAAAGTCCTTCTCTTTGTCCTCCCTGGTTATTTAAAACCTTTCCATCTTCACTCCTCAACTATGTCACTTTCACATTAAATATTCACTAGACTTGCAGATATTCAAGGTAGAGGTTGCAGTATACTTAAGCTTGAATTCCTTATTGGCAATATTACATATTGTTGGATCTGCTTTTCCTGAAATACTTTTTTAATCTTGTAGTATCTGTCACTTCACAAATATTCTAAATCTGCCTCCTCAGGGATACTCAAGTCTAAATCTTTAAACACTTAAACTTAATCTCAGACAATGTTAAGTACATTTTTTCACAAATCTCCAATACCTAATTCTTTACGTATGTAATGTTAAATATGGATCTTCTTAAAAAAACTCTTACATGTACTTCCTCCTATCTCAAATTACAGATTGATGTATATATATATATATATATATATATATATAATTTATAGAGATATATAGATAAGATACCTGTTTTAAAGTTAGAATTTAAAATCGTTGATGAAAAATATGTAATTTGAAAATATTAAAAGAAAACAAACCATATTTTAAATACATAAACACTAATGTGTACAATTGATGGGTAATGTCTTTTTTCCCTTTTTTTTATCTGTTGATGATATATTAGACCAAAACAAACTGTAATGATATAAAAAATGTTTTAATAATCAAAAAACTCCTTTTGATATAAATACTTAAAGATATTAAATACATGCCTTAATAAGGCAGTATGTAACTTGTTAAATGAATTGATATTATATATAATCACGTTACTAAATATAGTATTAAAAACATGATATTCATTCCTAATTATTTACTAATCTGCTCTCTTTTTTTAGGACTGTGCCATTATAGTAAATAAAGAAAGAAAAACTAATGAGGAAATTTTTGAGAAATGTTATACAGAACGTTCGCCCTCAGATATGAGTGATAATTCTGAGTCGGAACTGGATAAAGGTAGGACATCTTATGACACACAAGGTCAACAAAGTATTTTAAAGTGTATTGAAAAATTGTTTGTTTACTATCATGTGGTATATTTTGAAATAAACAGAACATCTTTGATATAAACAGATATATATATATATATATATATATATATATATATATACATGTATAAGACCTTTTGAGTGCCTGGCGATTCCTGACCTTGAAGCGGTTATACGATCAGACGTAAAGGCCACCTTTTGGGTGCCTGAGTATAAATGTTATACCGTGTATACAATTACCACCTTTCCAGTGCCTGGCTTATATTTTAAATGCATTTGCGTCATTTTGGGGGCTTGATATAAAGATACCACTATTGCGGCCTTTCCAGTGCCTGGCTTATACTTTAACGCATTCGCGGCATTTTGGGTGCTTGATATAAAGATACCACTATTGCGACCTTACAAATGCCTGGTTTATACCTTAGACATATTCACGACTTTTTGAGAAATCGATGTTCGCGCGTTTTTTTGGAGGTGTTTGTTATTTTGACTGACCTCCCCCCTCCCCCGTCACTTCCGCTCCAACCACGTCTGTCTTTCGCGTGTAAACTCCGGGCTGCACTATACATATTTCATGTATTTCACACTAACAATTAACAATACCGCATCATATTGAACAAATGACTATAAAAAAATAAGGAAGTGATATTCTTATTGTAGAGGTGTTCAGTTTACATATTGATCTACACTCTTCTAATGACCTATTACTATTAGGCCGGCGAACCACCACCCTTATATACATTGAATATTACGCGAGTTTTCTAGTTTATTACTGTTTTTAAATTCAAAAAGCCCCTTGAACTTATAAGATGTAAGAAAAACGTTTAAGTTTATCATTAAAAGAATAATATTTCACTTATAATTGCTAGTTATTAAGTTATATTAAGTTAAAGTTCTGATTTGACGGTTTACCGACAAAAAATTTTTTTTCTTCAGCCAAAAAATTCAGGCGTCGCTTCCCGTATTAACGCTGGATGCGAGTATGTGTGCGCACGCATCTTCGATTCTCACCATATGGCTAACATATATATTATAAAAATACATAATATTGTCTTCAATTTTGGGATTTCAGTCTTGGGACTGTGAGTCCCGAGGTTCCCCTAATTTCCCGTTACATATTAAGGGTGGGCCCTCCGGGATAAGTCTCCCACCGTAAATTGACATGATGGTCAAATCAAAACGAAAGAAGGAAATCATAATCTGACCTCGAGCGACGCAGTCTAGGTCAGTAATTAAGTGGGATACCCTAGGTAGAAATAAAAGAGATGCGTAACGTTATAATTTAATTTGGAATTACTATTATAATTTTTGGGGGAAAACAAATTAATTTTGTTCAATATTTAGTAAACGTATTTCGGATTCAGCGTTAATTCGTGTAAGTCGCCGAAGAAAGAAGGTATGCTAATAAAAAAAGTGTCGGTTGTAATTAGTCGCGGTATAATTTCTAAATAATGAAAAATAAAAATAATTTCATCAAAATAGTAAGCTCGGTTTCCTGGCCACTCAGGTATTGATGGTAATGAGAGAGCAGATGAATTAGCCAGGTCAGGTTCAGAATCCCCTTTCGTGGGCCCTGAACCGGTGTTCGGGATCTCCTATGGACATGCCAGAGCAGCGGTTGATACGTGGATACGGGAGGGGATGAATAGGGCCTGGACGAATTCAACCACTAGTAGACTTGCAAAAAGGTAATTTAGACCAAGCAAGAAACATGCTGAACAACTCATTTCTCTCAGAAGGGATAACATGAGGTGGGTGGTTGGGCTCTTAACGAGCCACTGTCACCTCAGAAAACATCTACACAGGATAGGGATTGCTGCAGACAATACTTGCAGGAAATGTGGTTTGGCTGAAGAGTCCGCAGAACACATTCTTTTAGAGTGTGAGGCATTAGGACGAGCCAGGCTATACTCTCTAGGCCTGCCAGGGAAAGAGATGGAAACCATCCTAGATAACCCTATTGGTAGTATCTGTTCCTTCATAAGGATGACGGGTATCACTAGTTGGGTGTAGGAAGGAAATTGGGGCGGCAAAAGATCTTTAGGTCGACGCCGGTGAGGCCTCTGAAGGTGGCTTTCACAGCCCAGAACGGAAAAAAAAGCTCGGTTTGGTTAAAAAGTTGTTTGGTTAAATATTACAAGTTTTTGTCGTAAGGTTATGCCGAAATACCTGTGAATACATATATAGACATACATAATAATTCAAATATACATACATGGCTATAAATATAAAAAATAAATGCAAGTGATTTTAGTTGAATAATCAGAACGTAATCATTACTTTAAATTAGGCAGCAGAAAGATTAGAATTAGTTGATCGTATTTTCTTTGGCTTAGAGCCAAGAGATATTTATGTCTGTTAGCATCCTGCCTTACATCTTATCTGCTGATAAGCGGTTGATTGACAATCTAAAACACTATTCTTATCGAAGGTCAAATCTTTACAAAAATATATTGAAATACTAAACTGACTTTAAATAACTTTACATTTATACAACTTCCGAAATAATAAATAGTTATTAAATAAATAATAGTCCACCCGTTTCGTCGGGGCTATCTGCGCGCGCAACACCCATTGTCGGTGTAATCACCACACAATGGACCCCACAATTCTACAAATTACTTTTTCTAGCATGTATATACTTCTACAAGAAAACCAGTAGTTTACCTTACGTCTTATCCTCACCCGAGAATTTACGTATTTTATCGACCATTTTTATTTTTTCTTCACAGGTACCTTTTTATAAGGGCGACAGGAAGAAATAATTAAGATCGTGGTAGTTTTTAAAATTTTCGGTATTCTATTTAGACTTAACGTAAGAATCAAATTGTATAAAAGTATGAAATTTTATATAAGTATCATTAAAAAGGAAAAATATGTATTGCACAAAAAGAAATAAGAATTTATTCGAAATTTACTTATTATACTATACTTACGAAAAGAAATATTATTTTTGTGAAAGAAAAAAAAAAGTAAACAAGACTACAGAAATTTTTAGCATGGCTGTTGATTTTGGTGACGAAGATTTTGAACGTATTATTATTAACAAATATGCATATTTAGGTGTAGAACATATACAGCGCTTCAGCGATTTAATAAAAGAATGTTTTAATACTGATTTCTTAGGAATGGAAGAATTACAAATTTATGATATGATTACTCCCGCTTCTCCTGATAGATCTAGAATTCAAATTTTATTTCGGCCTTTAACAGATGATGACATGCTCAGAGGTCACTTTGTGTGCAGTTTTTTTTTGACACTGAAACTATTTATATTTATGACTCATTAAATTAAAAGAAAGGTCATAGTCACTTATAGATTAGTTTTGCTAAAATTATACCCATTTTATTTTCAATCTGGAAAGACTATTAAGTGGCCTGAAGTTCAACTTCAGAGTGAGTGTGATTGTGGTATATTCGCAATTGCTTTTGCGACATCTCTTGTACATGGTATTAGACCAGATTATGTGCGATATAACTGTGATAATAATTATATGCGACAATTTCTCTTACGTATATTTAGAGAGCGTTCTATAAAAAACTTTCCTTTTCATTTAATTCAAATTCCTTCTTGGCATCTTCAATATTCAATGATCAATTGTGATTAATATCATAAAAAATGGAGGACGTCTAAATGATTATCATATTGAAAGATTTCATAACCTACTTTTACGGTTTACTATTTACAAGCCTCAACATACCGGAAGACTTCAAGTTCTTTCAAAAATCAAACCAATGGCTGAGGGTGAAAAAAATATTCAAATTTTGTTTTCTAATTCTGAACATTGGTTATGTAGCTATTACGATGGTAAGTTATTATATATTTATGATTCTTCAAAATCTGATGCATTAGATTTTAAAATTTTTTTGAAAAAGCTTTAACCATTTTATTTTAACAAAAATGAAAAAGATTATATTTCCTTCTGTAGCCCAGCAACTTAATGGAGTTGATTGTGGCGTTTTCGCGATAGCATTTGCCACTTCATTAGTATTTGGTCATGATCCGCAAAATATTACTTATACATATTCCTTAATGCGTAATCATGTATTTAAACTTTTAAGTGGAAATATCTTAACTTTGTAACTTTCTAAATACTTTGCCATCAAATAATGTTGGCAAAGTAGGTACCAATCAAATGTGCGATACCTTAAAGATGCTATGTTAAAAAAAATTAATACCGAGGAAGTTGAGGTTGTTGCCGAAGATACAATTCGAGCGAAGAATATGCACAAAAAAAGAATAAAGTCTTTAATGAATGATGAAGCGGGTAGTTCACGAACTGCAGGATTAGCTAGAGTAATTAAAATAAAAGCTGGATCAAAATTTATGATAAGACGAAATATTGATGTTTCTATCGGCTAGGCTAATGGTACAATAGGTACTATTATTTCTGTAACAAGAGATAATAATAATGTTGTCGACACTATTAAAATTGAACTTACCAATAAAAGACAATATTCTATAGAACGTATAGAATCTAAATTTCAATTAATGAGGAATGCTTTTATAATAAGAAAACAATTTCCAATTTGCAATAGTTATGGAATAACTATTCATAAAAGTCAAGGTCTAAACTTAGAAAATGCAGTAGTTGAAACTTGTAAATAAAATATAAAATAATAATGCTCATGTTATCTTCTTTAGAAATATTTTAAGTTTTAAATTGAATTTTCGATTTTTAACTGCTCACTTACGTTTAAAAAAAATCTAAATACTATTTTATGGTTGTTGAAGGTATTATGCAAGTTATATTCAAGTCTTTGTATAATCCAACTTCGAAATGATTATTAATATAATATATGCTCAATAAATTTTATATTATTGGTTTATTAATAAAAATTGTTTTTCCAAGATGGTAGTATTTAGGAATTTATTAATAAATCAAATGTGGGGTGATATGTCGCCCACTGGAATAGTGTTCAGAGACAACCCCCACCCCAGTATGATTTCTCATGCTTTCGCTGCCTTATTTATTACTTCAGATACAAGGAAAATGAAAATGTAACAATGTGTTGAGTAAGTTAAAGGGAATAAAACGCAAGGTCATACTTACGAAAGTTTTACCTTTTTGAAAGGTTTTTTTGTTGAGTACTATCTAAATTTATTCTAAATTCTGGACAAGCAGGGTGATTATTACCCGATCAATTATCATGGTTGATGAAATTAATGTTAAGCTTACATATATGTCTTGAGTTGCATAAATCATTGATTTATTGAACTACTGGACGGTGAAGTGCAATTTTCTCTCCATGAAATACTTATTAAACAACAGTTTATGTAAACCAATACAATTTATCCAGGATGTTCATCCCGACCGATTTTTGAATTAATTCCGTTAAGAAAGGTAAATTAAATGGATAACACTTGTTTTTTTTTCTTGTGGGATCCTCGGCATCTAAGGGTTCTTGTCTCTGAAAAACAACATAACTTATCAAAGGCGTACTTACACCTCTATTCATTTCTAGAAATAAAAAAGTCTGACTTTTACGTGGCATAGTATGACTTTATAATTTGAGTGACCCTCAAAAATAAGGTAAACAATAAATAAACGTTTGTCCTTCATATTCCAGACCTAATAATAGTATTTTTTTAATCAATTAAAAACATTATTAAATATTTAAAATATAGTTGTAAAGTTCCTGAATACAAATGTAGTCAAATTTGCGACCGGGCAAATATTAATATTGTGTCCAATTGTAAAATAAACAGTGAATTGGCGAAGGTAGAAAAAACACACCATGTGACAACGTTGCATTACTCCCTCCTTACTAAGCATATGAGGTCATAACTAGATATCCACAGCCTATTTCTACTATTTTTTTAAAATTTGCTACTACCTAATATTGTTTGTTCGAATTTCTATAACTAACTATAAATGTTTATCTAGACAATCTCAAAACCAACCCCTCACTTCTCCAACCATCAAATGTCAACCGATTCTTACTTCATAGAGCACAAGTTTATTTGTTGTTAAAATTATATAATATTTGTGATGCAATTTTCCCTTTTCTGTTCAAATATATTTTCTTTTACTGCTACAGTAAAAATATAAATACCATATTGTTCGTCATTAACAAATAAAAGTTTTTACTCTCGTGTAATTGTTTTATAAGGTTAACAAGTTTTCAATATATACGACTTTAACATTTTAAAATGGAAATCATTTTCAAATCTCGTGTAAAACTTCACATGAAAAATGCGTTTATCAAATCTGAACTCAATGCTCAGTGTGTTCCAATGAAGGAAGAACTACTTCCTGCCACAATTCTTCAAATGTTGATGAGTAACCTATAGGCCTACATGTGAACAAACCAACTGTGCGAACGGAAATATAGATTATTCTCTGATGTGATGATAATTGTGAATAACATGCGTCCGTGATTCTGTTTTGGATGTGGGCTGGGGGGGATGTTTTTCTGTTCTTGTAAAACTGCAACCTCTATTATTTTCACGGTGTCTCATTATTGTATTTTCAACATTGTTCTATTTAACACGAATCTTAAAAACAACAAACGTACTTTCTTTGTATAATCGTAATTAATTTAGTATTATAAATAGCCTTTCCTAAATAAATTGAAATCTTTAGGCTTATTAAAAAAAATAATAACGAGATTTAGATTCGAACCAAGTACCTAAGATTTAGAAAAACAAAGACTAATATAGTTCCTCTATATAATAAAAATAAAGTCCTCTTTAGACTTCACTCTGGCTGTCTATCTTTCCGTCTTCAGGATAATATTGTGAACTAGGGAAATTACCAAATTTGTGCTTTAACTAATAACTACAGTACTGTAATTCATTTATTATTGCTAAAATTAAATAAATATAAGACACCACAATTAAAGATCCTTTACGAAAGTGCTATCCTTCTGCGCCAAAGAAGCCTATAACTTTGACCATACATAGGTTATTGAAATAAGTTATTGGAATTTTTGAGTTCTCCAATATTCTGCTCGAGTTGTTGAATAGCTATAGTACGATTTATTGTTTAAAAACTTTGAAATATTTTCCAGGACTTCTTCAACTTTAACGTCAGGTAATTTGTTGTGTCTCCCACCTCTGACTCATCCATTTTAAATTTAGAACTTATAAAAAAAATTCCTTACCTATATAACACTCTTAAAGTGTGCTCCAAAATATACATACACACAAACTTAACAAGAAACAGTTCTTAGACAAATTTCGTTATTGTTTTGATCCATTCACTTGTTTACAATTAATATGTAACAGTAGTAATATTAATTATCTTAATTAAAAAATGGCATCGTTATTACTAAGAAAATCAAGATTCCTAAAATGTAAAAGGCATACGCTATTTTTAATTGTTGGCAATATGAATTGGGATAGTGTTCGCTTTCTAAGTCTAAAGGAATTTTAAAAACAATGATTTTCCCGAAAAGATAAAACGTCAGGCTCATTTAAAATATATTTAAAAATGTCTCTTAGTGTCATAAAACTAAGAGATACTAGGTTAGTCTTAACGCCCTGGCTACCTGAACCTCAACATAGCAGTTAAGACAAAATAATTCCTGATAATGAGAGAGTTGTAATGGTCAGTCACAATATTTTTAGAAAACATAAATTACAGACTACCGTAGAAACCTTTCTATCAAACTTTCCTAAAATAAATTTTAGTTTTATTTATGTAACAAATTCACACACATATAAAAGAAAACAAAGATATACATTTTCGGTTTAATAGACAAATTTTTACGTCAGTCGTGAATTCTTTCCTAGCTATTTATAATTTTTAACAGTTTAAGAAGTCAGTTTCTTTCGATTGAGTACATCAATAACAGTTATTACAATCCACCTCAATGTAAATACGGGAAACGGTAATTTTTTGGCAAATTTTTGGCAATCTATAATCACAAATCCTTAATATTTTTAGTAGGGCCTAAAAGGATATAGGTTTTAAATTCGATCCTGACCATTCTGTTCCGGTTAAACCAAAGTTCTGTGGAAAGAAGTATTTATTCCATAACAATAATAATTATAACCTTAAACGGTCCTAATGTGCGATAACTTTTAGTTGAAACTTAAGCGTTTTAAATATTGTGCTGAAATTTGATAATGTCTCAATAATATGTGTTTAAAATAATAATGAAATATAAATGTCCAAAATTTAAAAGATTAGGATTAAAATTGGATTTAATTTTTATTATTAAAATATTTTCATACTGATTGTATTGAATTTTTGTATAAATGTAATTTCACTGCATTAAAGACAACAGATACTAGGCATTGGAGACATTAGTCTAAAACCTCTAACAAAACTTTTAGTTTCTCTTATAGATCAACACACTGTAGCCCCTTTGTTTTATTAGGGGTAGAGGCTACCTGAACGACTACTAGACTGCTAATTTTGCAGCTTGGTCAACTTTTATGTCTACAATCAATGAAACATGAAGTAATACAACAAAATATAATGTTAGGTAAACTCTAAACATATAATCAATAATAAACATAAACTCTTGATGTTAGATCAATTTGGACGATGATCATAGATCATGTCTGATTGACGTTTATGCAACCGGCCACTACATACCGGCCACCAAGTCAATGCTAAATATTACAAGGAAAGAAGATTTGTAGCATTATGTCGTAAAAAATTGGTATCTAGCCCTCATAATTAGTTATAGATTTGGTTGTTAATACATTTTCCTAAGTAGGCCTTTGTCGTTTAAAATAGCAATTTCAATATATTTATTAATTAATTTTATATTATATAAATGTTATACTAATCAATGTTATATAATATATTTTTAATACCTCCAAAAAGTTTACATTTCTACTGTGTTTTTAGAATATACACATTTTGTCTGAATAGAGATAAATTTATACGAAGAAAAACTACAATCTCAATCTCTATTTTTTTAAAAGTAGAAATGTCTTTAAAAATTTTATTAATAGATTACCATAGGGCAAAAAAAGGATGTGATGTAATATTTATAGAGTGGGTTGGTTTTTATTTATTTATATTTTTAACTTAAATGACGTCAATGAATACGTATTCAAAGGTGACGATAGTCTTGCTTCCTTTTCACTAGATGCAAGGGATAAATCAGAAATAAAGTAAGTAATATACAGTATATACAGTTGAACCGTTAACTTTTTGCGAGATGACAACGTCAGACACAATTGTCACACATTAACAATAAGCCAGTTAAACCATTAGGTTTTACTAGATGTAAGGGATAAATCAAAAATAAAGTAAACACTATACAGTATGTACAGTTAAACCGTTAACTTTTGTAAGATTATAAAGTCAGACCCAATTGTCACACATTAACAATAAGCCTGATAAACCACTAAGTTTTACTAGATGTAGTGGATAAATAAGAAATAAAGTAAAGACTATAGACTATGTAAAGTTACGCCGATAACTTTTGTAAGATTAAAAAGTCAGACCCATATGTTACACATTAACAATAAGCCAGATAAACCATAGGGACAAACTTTAAAGTATTGCGGCATAAGTCTCAAAGATTCCTGTTTTTCTCACGGTCAATTATACGGAGCTTGATCTCGAGTAGGAAATCCGAAAAATTTGTATAACTTACCCCCAGATAACAAAAGGAAAAATGTTGTTTATAAACAAGAATTTTAAATAGTTAGAATGTTTTCAATAAAAAGCTTTTACTTCTTATATTTTGAGGTTTATCTCCTTATATTCCAACTACCACACAATCCTATAGCACCGGATCATCTGAAAAAAGTTACTGTTACTGAGTAAATTTCTACTTTGTAAAAATACTTTATTTACCTCATTACTATCATTTTTAGGGTCTTGCGCATGATTCTTCAATTAGGTGCTAGCAGACGGGTTTGCGAATATTTTGAAATCAAGATCATATTCAACATTTATTAGTGAATAACATATGATAGAAGTCCCCGGCGAAGCCGGGTAAACCTATAGTAATTCAATAAAAACCTTCTCCTTAAAATAATTCATGTGTGTGCCAATTTTCATGTTAATCGGTCAAACGGTGTCTTAGTATTAATGTTAGACTGGGTAAGTAACATGATGATGTTTATAATAATTAGATAAAACCCTTCTCCATGAAATAATATGGAAAATGTTGGGGACAAGACCTATGTTGGCAGCATTTGTTACAAAAATCCGTGTTATGTAAACTCATGTTAAGGGGACAGTAAGTTATATATATATACTCTTGATGAGAACACACTGTCCTCCTAATATTCAGAGGACAGTAACTGTGCTCTGAACAAGAGTATATATGCGAAAAATGTCCTCTGATCAAGAGCGAGAATGTCTTAAACACTAAATGTCTCAAACAAATAGTGAGGCAAAATAGCATGATTTTGAAAAAAACACAAAATACGCGACTACAGCCAAACGGTTGAGATCGGGCATGGGACCATATGAACTTTTTTATTCCATTTAGTGAGTAGAACATACTGGCGAAGTTAATGGTATCAGTAGAAACTCACCCTGTATATATAGGGTCTATTATTGTTAGGTTAAACTTTGTGCCAAGTTTAAACTCAATCGGTCAGGTATAAATCATTTTAGAAAAGAAACAAAATGGCGGATGTCTGGAAAACGAAGCTTTTCTAGACCTAGGTACATATGAACAATTTTGATTTTTTTAGGTGGACCCCTATCATCTTCCGAAGTTGTGCCAAACTCTCACAAAACACCCTGTATACTAAACAATTAAAGCGTTTAATACAACCTAATCTACTGTATTTGAATAAGTAAGTAAATTCATATGTAACTGAAAACGAGTAAAACTGAATGGTATTAACCTAATATGAACATAATATAGGGTTACTGTAACTCGGCTTATTTCCGGCGGGATGTGAAAGGGGGCTAATGAACAGCAAATGTAACGGCTTTGTAGCTTAAACTACAACTCCAGCGACAGAGTTAACGAGTGGTTGTGAACAAGTGCGCAAAATAAGCCTTAAGCGCACTAGAATGGTTAATTTCTAGTATAGATTAATTTTGTTGGGCACAAGTTTAGGACTCCAACTTCTCGTAAAATTCATTGTTAAATTGATATTTTGGAAATTATCAATCTACAACTTTTGAGCTTCTCGTCTCTTAGTATTTGAACAAAAATGTGTTTGTATATTGTTCAATTGTACATATGTCAAATTACATTGGTGGATTATAGAAACCAGTCAAATTTTGTTTTTACAAGGAAAGTTGTGGGGTAGTTTTTATTTCTTCCCCTCTGTATGTTTTTGGGGTGCTGAATCCGAATCTGAGGTTTGCTTACAAATTTCGTGACGCGACATTGACAAAAATGCAAAAAAAGTAAAAAATCTCATTCTTGCGGGTTTTCTCTTGTAACTCGTAAACTATCAATTATTCTTTAATAACCTCTCTAGCATATTCAAAATGAAAGAACATAAAATTTCCTACATATTTTACTATTTAGGTTATTTCTCCGACGAACCGTTCGGGCTCACAAAACCCACTTTTCCACACCAACACTCAATTTTACTATTAAAACTTTTATTTAGTGATTTCCACCTACTTTTAAGGTGAATACATACATATAGGCTGGGTTCAACTGTTATGCCATCTCCAATAAAAAAAAAAATGCTATCTAAGTATCCTGGTACATTGGTACAAACCTTGACCGAGTTTAGGCATAGCTTAACCAATCTTTCTATAAATTATGTTTTTATAAAGAATTAATTTGTTCTTCAGTACGGAATAAGGGGTTCTAGTAAAAAAAGTTGTAATTCCAACGAAAAATCTGGAAACATTATATACCTACATGGGATTATTGTTATATTGTATTGTGTTACATATGATTATATACAGGATGCCCCCGAATTCTCTGGTCCCCTTTTGTGGATTTGTTACTGGGATCAAGACAAACATATTTCGCAATATAATAATGGGTCTACGGTGCTTACTTTATCGTCTATCTGTATGTAGGTTCTATATGTTTTTAACAAAATAATAATTGATATCTATCTAGAGAATGGTTTGACCGATTCGGTTCAAACGTGACATGAAGTTATACCTAAATAAACGGTACCAGAAACTGGCACATACTTTCTCACATTTAAATTACTAAACAGATTCACTGTGACTTCACAATTGTATTAAAGTAGAAGAAGGAACACATTAAAGTAGGAGAGTTTCTAATAATAAAATTATTATTATTATTATTACCTAAACGAGAATTTTTAGATGCCGATTTTCGCATATGGTAGGGTACATTAAGGGTTAAAAATAAGCAAAATTTTATCAAAATCGTTAGAGCCGTTTTTTTTATAAAAAAATAGTAACTGATTTTTTGGGAGTTTTTTGGCCATTAAGGGGGTTATTTTTCAAAATTTGTCAAAACCCTTTTTCGTGCATCTGTACAGGCCTAATTGAAATGTTTGGTGTAATTTTTTTTTAAATCGATAGAATAGTTTTCTCTCTAGCTTTGTCTACATACAGACATACAGACATAGAGACAGACATACAGACAGACAGACATACATACAGAGAGACATTTTGTAAAAACCACTTTTTTGGACTCAGGGAGTCCCAAAAGAGATATATCCACAAAAATCTCAACATCGATTTTTTTTGCGATCACTTTATACTTTCTCTATACTATAGTAAGATAGTGAGAAAGTAAAAAGATCTACTTTAGGTAAAAAAAAGGATTATATCCAATCTTGCATTTAGTAATGGCGACTGTTTGGAAATTTCTAATCTAATATACATAAAAACAGAACATTTTAACAAAAAAAAATCAAGACACCTTTTTGTAGCACTTTTAATTCCCTATCGGATTTTATAACTTAAAAACAATCGGATGAAGGATAACAGTTAAGTTAAAGATAATAACAGCGTACGTAATCACAATATTGGGATGTTTTGCATAGTTTTAATAAGATTTTTAAGTATATGCAGGATGTTTTGTAATTACTCTGCAATATTCTAAGATATGATTCAGCACATAAGAATGAGAAAAAAAATCAATTAGACATGGGTCCGGACAAGCTTTGTTTCCCCATAGCCACCAATTTGTTTTTTCACTAAATAATTTTTAACTAGAGAATTATATTACTGATTGAGCTCAAACTTTGCACAAAGTGTAATCTAACAATGATCTATTTAAACAAGATAACCGATTATATACAATAAGGTGTTTGAAAATTTCAAACCTGAATTGCCCAAAAACCGAGGTTATGAAAACGAGGACAACGAATGGCTGAACGGGAGTTGTACCGCGAACAGAGGATTATGTACCCTCTAGTTATATTTAAAATAAATAGTTACTTCATTAGTATTTGACAAACAATAGTATTAATGAAAGAAAGTAAGTAATATGAGATAATTTTTAAATCAAATTTTTCAAGAAATTATTTTTGTAGCCCTTTTCATTTCGTATCGGATGGTGTAACCGCCAAAACAATCGGATGAAGGATAATAGTTAAGTTATGTGTAATAATCGGTTTGTTCAACCCGGCATCTTATACCAACACAGTAAACAAAACAATATATTGTGTGTACATATTATGCTATTAAGTTATAATCCTTAACTTAACTATTATCCTTCATCCAATTGTTTTGATTATTACACTTTTCGATAGGAAATTGAAAAGGGCAACAACAAAGATGTATTGAAATTTTTTGACAAAATAAAAGGTTTTTTAGTTTGTTAGGTATGACATTTTTAACAGTCGCCATTTTTAAACGCATGATTGGATATAATCGTTTATTTTATTTATAATAGATCATAATTAGGTATAACTTCAAGTCTAGTTTGAACTCAATTGGAGAAACCGTTCTATAGATATGAATTATTTTGTGAAAAAACATACAGACAGACAGACAGACGAAAAAGTAAGCACCGTTGACCTATGTTTATATTGTGAAATATGTTTGTCTCGATTCCAGGAACAAATCCACAAAAGGGGACCAGAGATTTCAAGGGCAAGCTGTATATTTGCAATTTATAATATAGCAGTTGTATGTATTAATACTATTATCTAAAGCACAAATAACAAGATAGGTTAATAAGGTCGGTTCCACTAAAGGGCCTAGGGAAAATTTGTATTACCTGTTTAACTAAACGTGACGATCCTAAGGTGGCCATTAGCAAACTTTTTTTTTACATGTAGTTAGGGCGTGTAATTTCGGGAGTGTTTGTGAAAAAAACTTTACATATATTTATAGGTATGTCATTAACGCATGCTTTTAACAGAACCAATTAGTGAAAACCCGTTGGTCCTTTATGGCCGTTCGGGTTCAAAACCTTTCTATAAGTTAGGTGGTTTATGATATTTGTTAAGTGTGAGGATTTCCCAGTGTATTTTGCCGAATAACTCAATTTCTTGTCTTTCAATGCCCAGACAATAAATGCCATAAGGCTGGGAAAAGTACTATGAGATGTGTTTTGTTGTTAAACACTACCAAAAGCAACTGTTTAGGCTGCTGAATTAATTTAAGACACTTTTCAACTTAATCGCATGACTACTATTAGGACTGTACAGTTTAACATACATTTTAGGGCTGGGAAAAGTACTATGACATGTGTTTTGTTGTTAAACACTACCAAAAGTAACCGTCTAGGCTGCTGAATTAATTTAAGACACTTTTCTGCTTAATCGCATAACTACAATTAGGACTGTACAGTATAACATACATTTTAGGGCTGGGAAAAGTACTATGACGTGTGTTTTGTTGTTAAACAAATTTAACAATTTAACAAATTTAAACAAAAATAAAGCATGCCTAATTGACATGCTTGGTGCAGATTTGTTTGAAATCGATCGAATATTTTTCTCTCTAGCTTTTTATACATACAGACATACTTACATACAAACATACAGACAGACATTTTGTAAAAACCACTTTTTTGGACTCAGGGGGTCCCAAAACGGATATATCCACAAAAATCTCATCATCGATTTTTTTTGCGATCACTATACTTTCTCTATACTATAGTATAGTGTGAAAGTAAAATGGTAACTAGTTAAAATATAGTTTTATTTATAAACTTGAAAAAGTAAATACCGTAGCCTACTTGTTTGGAGAAAAAAATGTAACTATTTTCGTCTTCTGATTAATAATGTGTAACATATTTTAACATTCTGTTAACTATATTATGAAAACGAGGACAACGATTGGCTGAACGGGAGTTGTACCGCGAACAGAGGATTATGTACCCTCTAGTTATATTTAAAATAAATAGTTACTTCCTTAGTATTTGAAAACAATAGTATTAAATAAAATAAAACAACAATTTTTTTAGTATCAACCACAATGTTTTAATAGAAACTTGCCGACCATGGTTTCACTAGTTAACTAGTTTTAACTAGCTAAACCTTGGTCGGCAAGTTTCTATTAAAACATTGTGGTTGATACTAAAAAATGTGTTGTTTTAATTTTATTTAAAATGGAATACCACCAAGTACCTACGGTCTCTAGCATAAATAGTTTAACAATAGTATTAATGAAAGAAAGTAAGTGATATGAGAAAATTTTTAAATCAAATTTTTTTGTATTAAAACTATACAATATTGTTTTGTGACGCATAATTTTACTCAAATAATGTTTCAGACAAATTAATGTCAAAATTAAGTTTATTGGAGAGCATAAGGTCTTCAAAAGGTTCTATTTAAATAATAGCAGGTCTTAAAAAATTCTCTAAAACACGATGACTTATACCATGGTGATAACAGGCGTTAGAAAATAGAAATTAACAGGAACAGGCGTCAACTAAAGCCTTTAAAAGGTGACTTTTGTAACTGATCGTATAAGACTTCAAAAGGTGGCATTTGTAACTGATCGTATATAAGCCTTCAAAATATCGTCTCCCGTACATTTCACACCAGGCACTCTAGGCATCCAAAAGGTTCGTCGACGATTTCGCTTTATACAGAGGGCACAAAAGGTCGTTTTAGTGTATGAAAACAGACCTTTTGAATGCCTGAGTTCAAGCACTCCAGGCCTCCAATAGGTCGTCGCCCGTACCATTAGGCACTCGAAAGGTCTTATACATAAATCTATATATATATATATATATATCGTCTTATTTTTCAAAATAATAACCATTGACTACATTAATATTGTTTCAAAACAGTTTTTTGTAATTGTTCAGTTTGTCATCATTTTCCAAACCATTTCTTGAAATGCAAGAATAGGTGGGTAGTCGTGTGGTGCAATATCAACAGTGGGACATCAATTTAAAGTTCATTTTTAGTGTCCAAGTCATTATTAGAATATAATATTTAGTAATGTTAAGAACCTTATTTGATTGCATCTTGTGACTTCTTACAACAGTAATCAGTGTCTTACGGGACATGTAACAGTGCACACAAATTTTAAGAAAATAAACAAATTTATGTCTGTATAGTTTTGTGTTATGTTAAATGCAATAGTATTAATATTTTAACGACCTCTATCAAGTGATTACTGAAGATGGAGTTCCGACTATGAAACGTGTCTAAGACAAAAGAAGTCACAAGACAGAACCAAATAAGGTAATAGTTTCTTATATTACTAAATATTATATCTTACCTCAAGCTTGAGGCTAAGCATTATTGTGAAAAACACAATTCCACTGGATAACAAGCCACATCTTGTGTTTTGTATAACTTCTCTTAAGTTTCTGCAGAGTTTCACAGTATGCATCAGCATTTAATAATTATTACATTTTCATACAATTGGTCAATTTTTTATTATAAATAGAAGCGGGATTGCCCCGTAGACACTTCAGCTTGTGTACTTCTTAAATTCCTACCTAGCTTATGTCTATTCCCTTGGTTAGGGTCAGGATTTTCCTAAGTAGGTTGCTTGTAGCTTCAAAGGTACCATCTGGGCCGAAAATCAGTTGTCTTCTATGTCCGAATGCTTTACATTTTCAAAGTATATGTTCTGCAGATGGAGGTTGCACTAGATTATCCTTAGAGGCATTGTCCAATTGCTTGTCATTTTTCTGGAGTATGGTAAAATGCAATTTACCCAGGTAAGCTTCCATGTTTGATACTTTTAAATCTGCCAAAGATGTATTGCCACTATGGTTTGGTTATTTTCTGTCTTATTTGAACGAATTCTAGTCCTTAGTTTTGAGGGACTTATTGTTATTACGAAGCACTTCAAGGATCTTGGGGGGGGGGATTGACCTTTGAGTAAACCTTAGGAGTTTTACAGATCACTTTGATAACTCACAGGATGTGCTTTCGGTCATCTATCCGTAGCTTAGCAGCATTCCAAGGTGTTATATTTGGGATTTTTCTCTCTAACCACCTCTTGGTTTCTACGTTAGCACAGACCCAGCCTCTAGATAGGTATTGCTGAATTGAGGAAATTCTCCATGCAGGATGTTGCTTTTTGCCATCACACAGCAGTCCTGAGGGCAGTTTCTTCGAATGTAAGTGTGATTATCATCCTCTACTACCCCCCTGGAATTTTTGTCCTAAATCCCTTAACCCTTTGGTTAATAAGAAGCCTTTTTTTATCCCAAAATACAATTTCCATAATTTTTTAGAATAGAATGTGCTATTTTGACAAAATTTATGTCCTTGAAAATCTTTAAAAAATGTGTAAAATATATTGAAAATTATTGTATTTTTATTAACTGTGAAGGCAAATATTGTTATAATTAGGAAAATAATGAATCAATTTGAATGAAAAAGAAGACGAAAAATTGACAAGAAAACTGCATGAAAATCAGATCAATTGTTTTAGAGTTATAAGCTTACAAACAAACAGAAAGACGTTGCATTTTATATAAATAGAGCTTATTTGTATATTATTGTTAATTTTCTGTTTATTGTTAGTTTCTATTAGATATGGCCAAGGAAAGTATAAATTGTGTAGCCTATAATAAACAAATGTATTTTATAAAACAGAACAAAAGCAGATAGTTTATGTAACAACATCATATAATGTCAGTATTCATTGGGGACTATAGTTTTATATAAGTAAAGATTATTGTTTTAATTTTCTGTTGGTTTGAATTAGATATTGCCAAAAAAAAAAAAAAAGTATAAATTGTATATTATAAACAAATGTATTTTATAAAGAGGAACAGACTCAGATTATTTACGATAACAACACCATGGAATGTCAGTATTCATTGGGGACTATAGTTTTACTAATAAATAAATACATTTAAATTTTATTTGGAAAATAACATAACATGAATGTTTTTATCTAATTGTTTTGCAGTAGATAGTCCAAGTGTCCAATATTTGAGAATCATTTAATACCAATTATTATAGGTTTGTATTTGAAAATATTGTCTTGCATCCATTAGGTGGCACCTTTTTGTTGTAGATACATTGGATTGTGTATAAGAAGATGGTTCCATTTAACCAATTCTTGGTATTTGTTTCTTCACACATTTAATTTAGTTATTTCAACTTGCAGGTTTTGCAGCGACATGCCCTATTATACACGAAGGTCGAATGCTTGTCCATGAATTAGTTCCAATCAATGTTGATGAACTATTTGCACTAATCTTCACAAATTCAAAGTTTTGTGCTGACTTGCATGAGTCTAGGAAGAACATGGGTAATTAATATTATCTTATACATTTATTCCATCTACTTGTACTATTTTAATTAACTTTCCATATATCTGTCTTATGTCATCAAATTTGTAGGCTCCAAACTGAAAAACAAATGTCCAATTTCTACTAATTTTGGTTGTAAGTTTGTTACTCTCATGTGTAACTGCTAATTCGTAGGGTATATATTTTGTATATTACACCACCAAACTTTTTGTAGCAATATAAAAACAAGTTGATAGGTACCATTATGGTACATACTAAGGATGAGATTATTAGCTTTCGATTAATTGTAATTACGATTATTATGATAATCAGTGATTAAGATTAATTACCGATTAAGTAGTTCTGTAATTTTGTTTTATATATTGTATTGTTATTTATTAGTCCCTTAGACAAATTTACATTAATATAAGACTAGTCAACATAATATACAAGTAGTAATCAAATAAAATAATACATACATATTTTAAAAAAGAAGAGAAAAAAAACAAAACAAATTGTATAAGTGTAATTAAATAACATGTAAAATAACAACAAATTTAAATTTAACTTTAAATAAATTTAGAATAATTTAGAACATAAGTTGTATAGAGGAATTTAAACTTTAAATTTTATATCTTAACTGGTGGTTTAACCCGGCTTCGCCCAGGACTTCTAACATATGTTATTCACTAATAAATGTTGAATATGATCTTGATTTCAAAATATTTGCAAACCCGTCTGCCTTACATCTAGTAAAACTTAATGGTTTATCTGGCTTACTGTTAATGTGTGACAATTGGATCTGACTTTTTTATTTTACTAAAGTTCACGGCTTAACTGTACATACTGTATAGTGTTTACTTTATTTCTGATTTATCCCTTACATCTAGTAAAACTTAATGGTTTATCTACTGGCTTATTGTTAATATGTAACATTTGGGTCGGACTTTTTTATTTTACAAAAGTTAACGGATTAATTTTACAATTGCAGTCTCTTTAATTTGCATGGTAATTCAGTCGATATCAGTGGTATTCTGGAGATAAATACTGTATTTCCCTTGTATTTTTTTGGTCATAAGTTCGGCCCTTTTATCTCCCAATGAACGCCCTTGGAGACAAAACGGAAACCTTCTTCACGGATGGGCAATGGAGGACTATCACACCATATACCACTTTAATTGTACCGGGATTCGTTTTTGAGTTTTACTCGCACGCACATTCTAGACTTCCTTTTATTTTATATATATATATATTGATTACAAATTCCATAATCTAGATTTATTTATTAACTGTGAACAATAATTTTTATTAATTTATTTGCCTAAAAGTCTCAGACATCTGAATGCACAGTGCGCATATGTTTGATGCTTTATTTAAATATCTCTTTATTCCAATTTTTAAAAGTAAGCAATTTGAGAATAAAAAGTTTTGTATGAGAATATGAAGAAGAGAGAACATACTATATATTTTCCTTTTGATCTAAATAGTTATTTGTATGTTTATCAATCAGGTAAACAAATTAAATTACGTTTGGTGTTCAGTCAACATAGATGCATCGACAGCAGTAGATCATGAATTGTAGAACTATTTTTATATTTGCTTCTACGTTTTGACGAGACACTTGTAACTTGTGTATTTGTACTATGTCAGATAACATTAATCATAGATTATTAAAAATAATCTCAATCTTTATTGATATTTTAACTGACTTCAATTGATTTAATTTTACACTTGATAATAAATTAGTATATTTGTTACTTTTACTTTATTCCTCATTCTAAAAATACTGTGAAATAGATTTAACGCTTAGTTTGAAAGCATTTATTGAGCACTAATCATAATGTTTAATGATACTCTAGATTTAATTAGTACAATTAGTTAATTTGACACTTTAATACATTTATTAATTATCCTCACTTTATTCCTCATCCTACAAACACTGCAATGTTTTAACGCTTAGTTTGAAAGCATTTATTGAGCACTAATCATAATGTTTAATGATACTCTAGATTTAATTAGTACAATTAGTTAATTTGACACTTTAATACATTTATTAATTATCCTCACTTTATTCCTCATCCTACAAACACTGCAATGTTTTAAGGCTATGTTTGAAAGCATTTATTGAGCACTAATCATAATGTTTAATGATACTCTAGATTTAATTAGTACAATTAGTTAATTTGACACTTTAATACATTTATTAATTATCCTCACTTTATTCCTCATCCTACAAACACTGCAATGTTTTAAGGCTATGTTTGAAAGCATTTATTGAGCACTAATCATAATGTTTAATGATACTCTAGATTTAATTAGTACAATTAGTTAATTTGACACTTTAATACATTTATTAATTATCCTCACTTTATTCCTCATCCTACAAACACTGCAATGTTTTAAGGCTATGTTTGAAAGCATTTATTGAGCACTAATCATAATGTTTAATGATACTCTAGATTTAATTAGTACAATTAGTTAATTTGACACTTTAATACATTTATTAATTATCCTCACTTTATTCCTCATCCTACAAACACTGCAATGTTTTAACGCTTAGTTTGAAAGCATTTATTGAGCACTAATCATAATGTTTAATGATACTCTAGATTTAATTAGTACAATTAGTTAATTTGACACTTTAATACATTTATTAATTATCCTCACTTTATTCCTCATCCTACAAACACTGCAATGATTTAGGGCTATGTTTGAAAGCATTTATTGAGCACTAATCATAATATTTAATGATACTCTAGATTTAATTAGTACAATTAGTTAATTTGACACTTTAATACATTTATTAATTATCCTCACTTTATTCCTCATCCTACAAACACTGCAATGTTTTAAGGCTATGTTTGAAAGCATTTATTGAGCACTAATCATAATGTTTAATGATACTCTAGATTTAATTAGTACAATTAGTTAATTTGACACTTTAATACATTTATTAATTATCCTCACTTTATTCCTCATCCTACAAACACTGCAATGTTTTAACGCTTAGTTTGAAAGCATTTATTGAGCACTAATCATAATGTTTAATGATACTCTAGATTTAATTAGTACAATTAGTTAATTTGACACTTTAATACATTTATTAATTATCCTCACTTTATTCCTCATCCTACAAACACTGCAATGTTTTAACGCTTAGTTTGAAAGCATTTATTGAGCACTAATCATAATGTTTAATGATACTCTAGATTTAATTAGTACAATTAGTTAATTTGACACTTTAATACATTTATTAATTATCCTCACTTTATTCCTCATCCTACAAACACTGCAATGTTTTAAGGCTATGTTTGAAAGCATTTATTGAGCACTAATCATAATGTTTAATGATACTCTAGATTTAATTAGTACAATTAGTTAATTTGACACTTTAATACATTTATTAATTATCCTCACTTTATTCCTCATCCTACAAACACTGCAATGTTTTAAGGCTATGTTTGAAAGCATTTATTGAGCACTAATCATAATGTTTAATGATACTCTAGATTTAATTAGTACAATTAGTTAATTTGACACTTTAATACATTTATTAATTATCCTCACTTTATTCCTCATCCTACAAACACTGCAATGTTTTAAGGCTATGTTTGAAAGCATTTATTGAGCACTAATCATAATGTTTAATGATACTCTAGATTTAATTAGTACAATTAGTTAATTTGACACTTTAATACATTTATTAATTATCCTCACTTTATTCCTCATCCTACAAACACTGCAATGTTTTAAGGCTATGTTTGAAAGCATTTATTGAGCACTAATCATAATGTTTAATGATACTCTAGATTTAATTAGTACAATTAGTTAATTTGACACTTTAATACATTTATTAATTATCCTCACTTTATTCCTCATCCTACAAACACTGCAATGTTTTAAGGCTATGTTTGAAAGCATTTATTGAGCACTAATCATAATGTTTAATGATACTCTAGATTTAATTAGTACAATTAGTTAATTTGACACTTTAATACATTTATTAATTATCCTCACTTTATTCCTCATCCTACAAACACTGCAATGTTTTAAGGCTATGTTTGAAAGCATTTATTGAGCACTAATCATAATGTTTAATGATACTCTAGATTTAATTAGTACAATTAGTTAATTTGACACTTTAATACATTTATTAATTATCCTCACTTTATTCCTCATCCTACAAACACTGCAATGTTTTAACGCTTAGTTTGAAAGCATTTATTGAGCACTAATCATAATGTTTAATGATACTCTAGATTTAATTAGTACAATTAGTTAATTTGACACTTTAATACATTTATTAATTATCCTCACTTTATTCCTCATCCTACAAACACTGCAATGTTTTAACGCTTAGTTTGAAAGCATTTATTGAGCACTAATCATAATGTTTAATGATACTCTAGATTTAATTAGTACAATTAGTTAATTTGACACTTTAATACATTTATTAATTATCCTCACTTTATTCCTCATCCTACAAACACTGCAATGTTTTAAGGCTATGTTTGAAAGCATTTATTGAGCACTAATCATAATGTTTAATGATACTCTAGATTTAATTAGTACAATTAGTTAATTTGACACTTTAATACATTTATTAATTATCCTCACTTTATTCCTCATCCTACAAACACTGCAATGTTTTAAGGCTATGTTTGAAAGCATTTATTGAGCACTAATCATAATGTTTAATGATACTCTAGATTTAATTAGTACAATTAGTTAATTTGACACTTTAATACATTTATTAATTATCCTCACTTTATTCCTCATCCTACAAACACTGCAATGTTTTAACGCTTAGTTTGAAAGCATTTATTGAGCACTAATCATAATGTTTAATGATACTCTAGATTTAATTAGTACAATTAGTTAATTTGACACTTTAATACATTTATTAATTATCCTCACTTTATTCCTCATCCTACAAACACTGCAATGTTTTAACGCTTAGTTTGAAAGCATTTATTGAGCACTAATCATAATGTTTAATGATACTCTAGATTTAATTAGTACAATTAGTTAATTTGACACTTTAATACATTTATTAATTATCCTCACTTTATTCCTCATCCTACAAACACTGCAATGTTTTAAGGCTATGTTTGAAAGCATTTATTGAGCACTAATCATAATGTTTAATGATACTCTAGATTTAATTAGTACAATTAGTTAATTTGACACTTTAATACATTTATTAATTATCCTCACTTTATTCCTCATCCTACAAACACTGCAATGTTTTAACGCTTAGTTTGAAAGCATTTATTGAGCACTAATCATAATGTTTAATGATACTCTAGATTTAATTAGTACAATTAGTTAATTTGACACTTTAATACATTTATTAATTATCCTCACTTTATTCCTCATCCTACAAACACTGCAATGTTTTAACGCTTAGTTTGAAAGCATTTATTGAGCACTAATCATAATGTTTAATGATACTCTAGATTTAATTAGTACAATTAGTTAATTTGACACTTTAATACATTTATTAATTATCCTCACTTTATTCCTCATCCTACAAACACTGCAATGTTTTAAGGCTATGTTTGAAAGCATTTATTGAGCACTAATCATAATGTTTAATGATACTCTAGATTTAATTAGTACAATTAGTTAATTTGACACTTTAATACATTTATTAATTATCCTCACTTTATTCCTCATCCTACAAACACTGCAATGTTTTAAGGCTATGTTTGAAAGCATTTATTGAGCACTAATCATAATGTTTAATGATACTCTAGATTTAATTAGTACAAT
The DNA here is from genome assembly GCA_963513935.1 of Aphrophora alni. Lineage (NCBI taxonomy): Eukaryota > Metazoa > Arthropoda > Insecta > Hemiptera > Aphrophoridae > Aphrophora > Aphrophora alni. The sequence goes on along the minus strand of OY740769.1, from coordinate 29,034,714 downwards.
TAGTTAATTTGACACTTTAATACATTTATTAATTATCCTCACTTTATTCCTCATCCTACAAACACTGCAATGTTTTAAGGCTATGTTTGAAAGCATTTATTGAGCACTAATCATAATGTTTAATGATACTCTAGATTTAATTAGTACAATTAGTTAATTTGACACTTTAATACATTTATTAATTATCCTCACTTTATTCCTCATCCTACAAACACTGCAATGTTTTAAGGCTATGTTTGAAAGCATTTATTGAGCACTAATCATAATGTTTAATGATACTCTAGATTTAATTAGTACAATTAGTTAATTTGACACTTTAATACATTTATTAATTATCCTCACTTTATTCCTCATCCTACAAACACTGCAATGTTTTAACGCTTAGTTTGAAAGCATTTATTGAGCACTAATCATAATGTTTAATGATACTCTAGATTTAATTAGTACAATTAGTTAATTTGACACTTTAATACATTTATTAATTATCCTCACTTTATTCCTCATCCTACAAACACTGCAATGTTTTAAGGCTATGTTTGAAAGCATTTATTGAGCACTAATCATAATGTTTAATGATACTCTAGATTTAATTAGTACAATTAGTTAATTTGACACTTTAATACATTTATTAATTATCCTCACTTTATTCCTCATCCTACAAACACTGCAATGTTTTAAGGCTATGTTTGAAAGCATTTATTGAGCACTAATCATAATGTTTAATGATACTCTAGATTTAATTAGTACAATTAGTTAATTTGACACTTTAATACATTTATTAATTATCCTCACTTTATTCCTCATCCTACAAACACTGCAATGTTTTAACGCTTAGTTTGAAAGCATTTATTGAGCACTAATCATAATGTTTAATGATACTCTAGATTTAATTAGTACAATTAGTTAATTTGACACTTTAATACATTTATTAATTATCCTCACTTTATTCCTCATCCTACAAACACTGCAATGTTTTAAGGCTATGTTTGAAAGCATTTATTGAGCACTAATCATAATGTTTAATGATACTCTAGATTTAATTAGTACAATTAGTTAATTTGACACTTTAATACATTTATTAATTATCCTCACTTTATTCCTCATCCTACAAACACTGCAATGTTTTAACGCTTAGTTTGAAAGCATTTATTGAGCACTAATCATAATGTTTAATGATACTCTAGATTTAATTAGTACAATTAGTTAATTTGACACTTTAATACATTTATTAATTATCCTCACTTTATTCCTCATCCTACAAACACTGCAATGTTTTAAGGCTATGTTTGAAAGCATTTATTGAGCACTAATCATAATGTTTAATGATACTCTAGATTTAATTAGTACAATTAGTTAATTTGACACTTTAATACATTTATTAATTATCCTCACTTTATTCCTCATCCTACAAACACTGCAATGTTTTAAGGCTATGTTTGAAAGCATTTATTGAGCACTAATCATAATGTTTAATGATACTCTAGATTTAATTAGTACAATTAGTTAATTTGACACTTTAATACATTTATTAATTATCCTCACTTTATTCCTCATCCTACAAACACTGCAATGTTTTAACGCTTAGTTTGAAAGCATTTATTGAGCACTAATCATAATGTTTAATGATACTCTAGATTTAATTAGTACAATTAGTTAATTTGACACTTTAATACATTTATTAATTATCCTCACTTTATTCCTCATCCTACAAACACTGCAATGTTTTAAGGCTATGTTTGAAAGCATTTATTGAGCACTAATCATAATGTTTAATGATACTCTAGATTTAATTAGTACAATTAGTTAATTTGACACTTTAATACATTTATTAATTATCCTCACTTTATTCCTCATCCTACAAACACTGCAATGTTTTAAGGCTATGTTTGAAAGCATTTATTGAGCACTAATCATAATGTTTAATGATACTCTAGATTTAATTAGTACAATTAGTTAATTTGACACTTTAATACATTTATTAATTATCCTCACTTTATTCCTCATCCTACAAACACTGCAATGTTTTAACGCTTAGTTTGAAAGCATTTATTGAGCACTAATCATAATGTTTAATGATACTCTAGATTTAATTAGTACAATTAGTTAATTTGACACTTTAATACATTTATTAATTATCCTCACTTTATTCCTCATCCTACAAACACTGCAATGTTTTAACGCTTAGTTTGAAAGCATTTATTGAGCACTAATCATAATGTTTAATGATACTCTAGATTTAATTAGTACAATTAGTTAATTTGACACTTTAATACATTTATTAATTATCCTCACTTTATTCCTCATCCTACAAACACTGCAATGTTTTAAGGCTATGTTTGAAAGCATTTATTGAGCACTAATCATAATGTTTAATGATACTCTAGATTTAATTAGTACAATTAGTTAATTTGACACTTTAATACATTTATTAATTATCCTCACTTTATTCCTCATCCTACAAACACTGCAATGTTTTAACGCTTAGTTTGAAAGCATTTATTGAGCACTAATCATAATGTTTAATGATACTCTAGATTTAATTAGTACAATTAGTTAATTTGACACTTTAATACATTTATTAATTATCCTCACTTTATTCCTCATCCTACAAACACTGCAATGTTTTAAGGCTATGTTTGAAAGCATTTATTGAGCACTAATCATAATGTTTAATGATACTCTAGATTTAATTAGTACAATTAGTTAATTTGACACTTTAATACATTTATTAATTATCCTCACTTTATTCCTCATCCTACAAACACTGCAATGTTTTAACGCTTAGTTTGAAAGCATTTATTGAGCACTAATCATAATGTTTAATGATACTCTAGATTTAATTAGTACAATTAGTTAATTTGACACTTTAATACATTTATTAATTATCCTCACTTTATTCCTCATCCTACAAACACTGCAATGTTTTAACGCTTAGTTTGAAAGCATTTATTGAGCACTAATCATAATGTTTAATGATACTCTAGATTTAATTAGTACAATTAGTTAATTTGACACTTTAATACATTTATTAATTATCCTCACTTTATTCCTCATCCTACAAACACTGCAATGTTTTAACGCTTAGTTTGAAAGCATTTATTGAGCACTAATCATAATGTTTAATGATACTCTAGATTTAATTAGTACAATTAGTTAATTTGACACTTTAATACATTTATTAATTATCCTCACTTTATTCCTCATCCTACAAACACTGCAATGTTTTAAGGCTATGTTTGAAAGCATTTATTGAGCACTAATCATAATGTTTAATGATACTCTAGATTTAATTAGTACAATTAGTTAATTTGACACTTTAATACATTTATTAATTATCCTCACTTTATTCCTCATCCTACAAACACTGCAATGTTTTAAGGCTATGTTTGAAAGCATTTATTGAGCACTAATCATAATGTTTAATGATACTCTAGATTTAATTAGTACAATTAGTTAATTTGACACTTTAATACATTTATTAATTATCCTCACTTTATTCCTCATCCTACAAACACTGCAATGTTTTAAGGCTATGTTTGAAAGCATTTATTGAGCACTAATCATAATGTTTAATGATACTCTAGATTTAATTAGTACAATTAGTTAATTTGACACTTTAATACATTTATTAATTATCCTCACTTTATTCCTCATCCTACAAACACTGCAATGTTTTAACGCTTAGTTTGAAAGCATTTATTGAGCACTAATCATAATGTTTAATGATACTCTAGATTTAATTAGTACAATTAGTTAATTTGACACTTTAATACATTTATTAATTATCCTCACTTTATTCCTCATCCTACAAACACTGCAATGTTTTAAGGCTATGTTTGAAAGCATTTATTGAGCACTAATCATAATGTTTAATGATACTCTAGATTTAATTAGTACAATTAGTTAATTTGACACTTTAATACATTTATTAATTATCCTCACTTTATTCCTCATCCTACAAACACTGCAATGTTTTAACGCTTAGTTTGAAAGCATTTATTGAGCACTAATCATAATGTTTAATGATACTCTAGATTTAATTAGTACAATTAGTTAATTTGACACTTTAATACATTTATTAATTATCCTCACTTTATTCCTCATCCTACAAACACTGCAATGTTTTAAGGCTATGTTTGAAAGCATTTATTGAGCACTAATCATAATGTTTAATGATACTCTAGATTTAATTAGTACAATTAGTTAATTTGACACTTTAATACATTTATTAATTATCCTCACTTTATTCCTCATCCTACAAACACTGCAATGTTTTAAGGCTATGTTTGAAAGCATTTATTGAGCACTAATCATAATGTTTAATGATACTCTAGATTTAATTAGTACAATTAGTTAATTTGACACTTTAATACATTTATTAATTATCCTCACTTTATTCCTCATCCTACAAACACTGCAATGTTTTAACGCTTAGTTTGAAAGCATTTATTGAGCACTAATCATAATGTTTAATGATACTCTAGATTTAATTAGTACAATTAGTTAATTTGACACTTTAATACATTTATTAATTATCCTCACTTTATTCCTCATCCTACAAACACTGCAATGTTTTAAGGCTATGTTTGAAAGCATTTATTGAGCACTAATCATAATGTTTAATGATACTCTAGATTTAATTAGTACAATTAGTTAATTTGACACTTTAATACATTTATTAATTATCCTCACTTTATTCCTCATCCTACAAACACTGCAATGTTTTAAGGCTATGTTTGAAAGCATTTATTGAGCACTAATCATAATGTTTAATGATACTCTAGATTTAATTAGTACAATTAGTTAATTTGACACTTTAATACATTTATTAATTATCCTCACTTTATTCCTCATCCTACAAACACTGCAATGTTTTAACGCTTAGTTTGAAAGCATTTATTGAGCACTAATCATAATGTTTAATGATACTCTAGATTTAATTAGTACAATTAGTTAATTTGACACTTTAATACATTTATTAATTATCCTCACTTTATTCCTCATCCTACAAACACTGCAATGTTTTAAGGCTATGTTTGAAAGCATTTATTGAGCACTAATCATAATGTTTAATGATACTCTAGATTTAATTAGTACAATTAGTTAATTTGACACTTTAATACATTTATTAATTATCCTCACTTTATTCCTCATCCTACAAACACTGCAATGTTTTAAGGCTATGTTTGAAAGCATTTATTGAGCACTAATCATAATGTTTAATGATACTCTAGATTTAATTAGTACAATTAGTTAATTTGACACTTTAATACATTTATTAATTATCCTCACTTTATTCCTCATCCTACAAACACTGCAATGTTTTAAGGCTATGTTTGAAAGCATTTATTGAGCACTAATCATAATGTTTAATGATACTCTAGATTTAATTAGTACAATTAGTTAATTTGACACTTTAATACATTTATTAATTATCCTCACTTTATTCCTCATCCTACAAACACTGCAATGTTTTAACGCTTAGTTTGAAAGCATTTATTGAGCACTAATCATAATGTTTAATGATACTCTAGATTTAATTAGTACAATTAGTTAATTTGACACTTTAATACATTTATTAATTATCCTCACTTTATTCCTCATCCTACAAACACTGCAATGTTTTAAGGCTATGTTTGAAAGCATTTATTGAGCACTAATCATAATGTTTAATGATACTCTAGATTTAATTAGTACAATTAGTTAATTTGACACTTTAATACATTTATTAATTATCCTCACTTTATTCCTCATCCTACAAACACTGCAATGTTTTAAGGCTATGTTTGAAAGCATTTATTGAGCACTAATCATAATGTTTAATGATACTCTAGATTTAATTAGTACAATTAGTTAATTTGACACTTTAATACATTTATTAATTATCCTCACTTTATTCCTCATCCTACAAACACTGCAATGTTTTAACGCTTAGTTTGAAAGCATTTATTGAGCACTAATCATAATGTTTAATGATACTCTAGATTTAATTAGTACAATTAGTTAATTTGACACTTTAATACATTTATTAATTATCCTCACTTTATTCCTCATCCTACAAACACTGCAATGTTTTAAGGCTATGTTTGAAAGCATTTATTGAGCACTAATCATAATGTTTAATGATACTCTAGATTTAATTAGTACAATTAGTTAATTTGACACTTTAATACATTTATTAATTATCCTCACTTTATTCCTCATCCTACAAACACTGCAATGTTTTAAGGCTATGTTTGAAAGCATTTATTGAGCACTAATCATAATGTTTAATGATACTCTAGATTTAATTAGTACAATTAGTTAATTTGACACTTTAATACATTTATTAATTATCCTCACTTTATTCCTCATCCTACAAACACTGCAATGTTTTAAGGCTATGTTTGAAAGCATTTATTGAGCACTAATCATAATGTTTAATGATACTCTAGATTTAATTAGTACAATTAGTTAATTTGACACTTTAATACATTTATTAATTATCCTCACTTTATTCCTCATCCTACAAACACTGCAATGTTTTAAGGCTATGTTTGAAAGCATTTATTGAGCACTAATCATAATGTTTAATGATACTCTAGATTTAATTAGTACAATTAGTTAATTTGACACTTTAATACATTTATTAATTATCCTCACTTTATTCCTCATCCTACAAACACTGCAATGTTTTAAGGCTATGTTTGAAAGCATTTATTGAGCACTAATCATAATGTTTAATGATACTCTAGATTTAATTAGTACAATTAGTTAATTTGACACTTTAATACATTTATTAATTATCCTCACTTTATTCCTCATCCTACAAACACTGCAATGTTTTAAGGCTATGTTTGAAAGCATTTATTGAGCACTAATCATAATGTTTAATGATACTCTAGATTTAATTAGTACAATTAGTTAATTTGACACTTTAATACATTTATTAATTATCCTCACTTTATTCCTCATCCTACAAACACTGCAATGTTTTAAGGCTATGTTTGAAAGCATTTATTGAGCACTAATCATAATGTTTAATGATACTCTAGATTTAATTAGTACAATTAGTTAATTTGACACTTTAATACATTTATTAATTATCCTCACTTTATTCCTCATCCTACAAACACTGCAATGTTTTAAGGCTATGTTTGAAAGCATTTATTGAGCACTAATCATAATGTTTAATGATACTCTAGATTTAATTAGTACAATTAGTTAATTTGACACTTTAATACATTTATTAATTATCCTCACTTTATTCCTCATCCTACAAACACTGCAATGTTTTAACGCTTAGTTTGAAAGCATTTATTGAGCACTAATCATAATGTTTAATGATACTCTAGATTTAATTAGTACAATTAGTTAATTTGACACTTTAATACATTTATTAATTATCCTCACTTTATTCCTCATCCTACAAACACTGCAATGTTTTAAGGCTATGTTTGAAGGGATTTTATGAGCACTAATCGTAACCTTAATCGCTAATCTGTGATTATTAAAAATAATCTTAATTGGTAAGCCCAGAATTGTCTCATCCCTAATATCTACCCATCCCAATCATACAATGTAATACAAACAGGGCTTCTAAATGTAATACCAGAAAGTTGGGTTCTTGGGCTTTAAATAAATCTTAAATTGTATTTTTAGATTAAAGATCATTTTGCACGTGTCAGTGTCTCTGCCCTGGCCTCCTAGCTGTACATATATGAATAAATAAGCCCCCGCATGCTTGTATCAGTGACATGACCCGAGATCTCATAACTATATGAATATCACATTTTCTTGGAAAGATCTGGGTTCGAAATTAAATTTTTGAATAAACTTTGCTATATATCATCATAAAGTTGTAGGGTTGGTACCATTACATGCGGAATTTGTAATTTTTCAATTATTAATCTTATTTAGTCTGTGAATTTTATCAAAACAAGATATGAATATAAATTTTTATTTTTTTTTGGTTTTCTGAGGCCATGAAACATGAAGATCAGTCAAAAAATGGAGGCCGAAATTGTTTACATTTAGTAAATTTACTATAAAGTATATAAATAGTTGGTAAGTAACAAATTATTTGTTTATTTATATGTTTTTTGTTTATATAAAATGTTTTATTTTTTTGTTGTTTTATTTTTTATCTCATTTCTATTAAAAAAAAACCAACCATACTATACTTAAATATTTGTCATAAAGTGTCAAAGTCTTGCATGCTAGCTACACCTGGGTTCATGGATGATGTTTAGATATAGAGTAATTAGTTAATAGGTACATAATTTACCTTGTTATCTCTATCCAACAGTTCTCAATTAATCCAATAGGATTTTGGTAATTTTTTTGTCTTACATTATCGGTACTTTGGCCGAAGTTGATCCTTTGTGTGCTTTAATGTGAAATTTTTGGAACTACATATTAAAAGAGGTAATAAAATTTGTTAAAATTTTAATTAAATTTTAAATTTTGTTTTTACATTTTTTAATTTAGACATATTACAAACTTAATTTTTTACCTTATTGTTTAAAGGTGAAAAATCTTTTTGTCATAATCACCTTAAGAACACATATATGAGGCGTGTTTATAAAGTAACAGAAATTTTTGTTTTTTGGAAAGAATTTTATTTATTCCTCTACATATTAATTTTACCTCCTTCGAAATAGCCCCCATTGGATATTATACACTTATACCAATACTTCTTCCATTCCCCGAAACACTTCTGAAACTCGACCTTTGGGATAGCATTTAGCTCTCTCAGTAATGCACTTTTAATATCATCTATGCTTAGAAAATTACGGTCATTTAAGGTTCACTTTATTTTTGGGAACAGAAAAAAATCACACGACTTTTGGTACAGAAGCCATGAATAGTTTTGCCACTCATCCAGGTGTTTTTACGGATTGCTTCAAACAAACGGCGTTGAATATGTAAGTAGTAGTGTTTATTTATCGTTTGACCTTGTGCTAAGAACTAATTGTGCACTATGCCATTCAAATTGAAGAACACAGTGACATAACCTTCATACATTCGACCATACTTGATGAGCTTTTTTTGGTCTTGGGATTCCAGAATCCCTCCATTGGGACGATTGAGCCTTATTTTTGACATCATATCCATAAACCCATGATTCATGTCCTATTATGACATGTTTCAGTAGTTCTGCATCATTGCTGACTTCATTTAATGACTCCTGAGAACTTCCATTCGTTGCTGTTTTTGTTTGAAATTTAACAATTTTGTTGCCACACGTATCATATACAAAATATCCGAAAAAATTTCATGGCATGAGCCAGTTGATATGCCAAAATCTTCATCGACTTCACTGATTGTGATTTGGCAATCGTTCATAATCATTTCCTTCACTTTTACCACGTTTTCATCGGTTGTTGTACTGGAGCATCCAGGGCATTCATCATCTTCAACCTCTTCACGGCCTTCTTGGAAATGCTTATACCACCCATAAGAGTAAACTCTTGTTTTACTCATAGCAGACTCACCAAAGCTATATTTAATATTTCTAAAACTTTCCTGCACTTTATTCCATTCTTGTAGCAAAATTTAATGCAAATTTTTTCATCGATTTTTTTAAAGAAATGAATGATAGCCGATCGTACTAAAACACATGTAACCATTTTGACAGCTGAAACACAACAACGAAACAATCGCGTGAATCGGACCAGTACAACATGTGAAATTCCAATATTCCCGTTACTTTTTGAACACACTTAGTATACATAGAAAACATGGTTCACTTGTAAGTGGTTGCTCTTGAACTTCTAGAGAAGTTTACATTTGAACATAAGTATTTTTGCCCTACTAACCATCAAAATGTATGTACTCCAATCACATATATGTCATATAGAGAAAGTTATGTGATGGGTCACTAAATGAATATCATGTTTTTATGGTTATATATTGAGTTTGAGTTACTCTTAAGTCCCTAACATGATTTTAGGAATTAAAACAGTTTGTAGAATGTACATGACCAAAATAAGTAGAATAATTTCAATCAAATTTTTAGTGTTCATATTTTGGCCTATATTGAGTTTTTTTTCTTTCATTTTATGAAAACTAAAAATTTGGAGATAAGTGCCATAGTACAAAAACTAAAAATTCCAATTTTATCATAATTGGTTCCAATGACTTTGCAATGTACATCCTCTTTGAACTTAAAGAAGATCTATTCCCGAAAATTCTTCTTCAGGGTTTATTGATAAAAAACAATCTATGGATATATTATATTTATAAAAGACCTACTTTTTCAAAATTGATTTAGTTCAAATTTGGTTTAAAAATTAATGACAAATTGGTGTACTCAATTAAAAGGAAATTATGGTTACAATTACAGAAATAATGTAAATGAACCTTGATCCTTGACTTTATTTTAAGTAATGTGTATAAAAATTGAAAGGAGGCACCCATCATATCATAAGATATAAGGAAACTTACACTTTCCTGAGCTTAATAAAATAAGAGACATTTTTGAAAGATGATAATGAACATTATTTTTGGTTTTGAAGATGTGTGTGTGAGGGGTTATTTTTACTTACGTTTGAAAAGAGTTTGATTACAATTCTTAGGGGACAATTTACATTTCAGTTTTTGTTGCTTTTGGTTTGGCTCACAGAGAAGTTATGATTTTAAGAAAAGATATGCATTGTTATATCTTATTGGAAATCTCATTTAATATATTAAACTGTTGTTTATATATACTTGTATATAAATATATAAACTGTATATACTTACCATTTCATTTATTCTATATTTTAGATGATACAGTCATTGTGTAATAAAAGTCACAATACAGTATATTACATAAATATAAATTATAACAATACTTACATATACATTACATTACACTTATAGATTAAACAAGAAAAATAATTAAAACACAAAAAAGCACAGTCCGACACCCAATCAACCTCACTGCCTGAGCAGCAGAGAACTCCTCCACTTAATAACGATTTAAACTTTTTAATTATGGAAAAATCTGTATTTCCAAAATTTTAGGGAGCTGATTAAGAAATCTTATAAGAGATTGTGTAGGTAGGACATCTTTATAACACTGTCAAATGATGCTTATTCAGATCAAAGTTATTTTTATGAGTGTCTCTGTTTCTAATTAAGTTCTGTTTAGTTTTACCGAAAAAAATAGTTTCCATAATAAATGAACAAGGCAGTATAAGAAATCCCAAATCCCTGAAAATTATTATATTATATCAAGAATATAAAAATAAACATTAAATAAATACTTAATGGAGGAAATTAGGTAACCCTATGGCCTTGCCAAATTTGGGTTTACCGTCACATAAATAAATCAAAAGTAAAGAAAAGTTTTTGTTGAAGTGTGAACAAAAGCAAAAACCCTCCTATGCCATAACAGAAATATAATGTAACACATTACTTAACCATAAGTTTGATTAAAAATAGACCAAAGCAGTGTTACATTATAAAATATTTAGATTATTCAAACACTATTATTTTATTAAAATTAAAACATCTCCATTATCAAAACATGATTAAATTAAAATATTTTGCACTCTTTCTGTTTCAAAAAGTTATTCTCTTAGTCCATGTTGAAAAGGACAATTCTTAAATGTTTTTTATAATATTAGGTAATGAATTAAACATAAGCCTGGTGTCTTAGTTTCATAAAAGTATTGAAAATGTGTTAAATTTGCTTTCGGCTAAAATTTTAACCTAAAGCACTTTGTCTTTAAACTACTTGTTTAATAGTTCCATAATTTAATAAATATAAATATTATAAGAAGCAAGATATCGAGCTACTTAATCTAATGAACTCTCTTTTGTATTTTAGATAAAATAGACCTCATTATATGCTTTTCAATTAACAGTGCTAGAATTAGTAGTGCAAGATATTTATTCTTGTTTGAAATAGCAAAATAAATTTTCTTTAAAAGTGTGATACTACAATAATATCTCAAATAGTAAAATTTCCTTTTATTTTTCCAACTAATTGTTCACCAAGTGTTAGATTCAAATATTTTATTTCATTAACCTTATCTGTTTCTGAACAGTTACCTTCAGTTTAAATTGTGATGAATTACTTTATATTTTTTTAAAGTCTTTTAAAGTCTCAATATATATATATTAAGTCATATACAGAAAATATCAGATTATACTTAATATTTTTTCTGTCTCTTTAAACTAGAGCTTTATATTTAATATTTACACATCTTTGACTGTATTGTAACTTGTGTCATTATATGAAGCAGATGTGAAGCAAAGTGCATGGGAAGTGAATCCTACGTCTCAACAGAAAACAAGAACTGTATCACTAACTGTGCCCTTAGCGGCTGGCGTAGGTCCTAAACAGTCTCAAGTGACTGAAACTCAGGTGAGCTCTTAAGTAAGCTGTATCTTCTTTCCATTTGGGGATAACTGTTATAGTTCTCACTTTAACATGTTAGTTTAGATTCTGATAGGAGAATTAACAAAATTATAATAATTTATAGTACTCAGCCTTATAATGCAAACCAACACTTTATTGGGTTTCCTAAATGTGAAAACTTAAAATTTTTGTATAATTACTTTTTTTTATTTGTCTAGATTGATCTAAATTTGGTCTCTCATATTGTGAACGCAATTTTGAAACACACTTGTTCCTTTTGTGTTCATTCTACTAGAAATGTCTCATCAACACATCATCTTTTGACATTTCTGCCTTTCGGTTCCATTTCTCACAATTTTTCCACACCTGCTCACCTCTCACCCATCTTCAGTCTATTTCCTTGGTCCCTCCTAATTGGTCCTATAATTTGTCTTTCTGATGGTGGTTTTACTAAAGGTAAGGGAACAACTAACTACTCTTTGCTTCCAGTATTACTTTCCATTTGGGTGTTTTATATTACTATCCATCTTCAATATATAAAATATTGAAACATTTTATACAAAGTGTCTTCCAACCGGAAAAATCTTAGAAATCAGGAAATAGCAGAGAATATCATTAATAATCCAGGAAAATTAAGTTTTTTTGTGGCTATTTAGGTCAGAACAAAATATGCCTAATATTTTTGTTCTTGAAATGACTTCTTCATCGAATTAGAACAAAAGAATCGCAAATGTTTGGTAGAAAATGAATTGATAATTTAGTTTAAATCAATTTTATCTTGTTTTATATAAAAATCGTTATTTTTGCCTTACAATTAAAAATAGCCATTTCTGTAAAAAATCATAAATTTCTGGATTATTGATATTATAAGGAATGTGGTTTATTTATGAAGATCCTATGAAAATGCAAATTAGAGAAATGCCAACAACATTAAGTTGTTGATATCGCCATCCCCCCCTCAGCCTCTAGACCAAGAGAGCACTAATGGAAAATAAGAAAATTGATGGACAGGAGAACTTGTGCTCCATAGTAACAGAAATATTGTCCATCATATTCTCCCTCCATGCTTTAACAGATAACCATTACATAGATGGTTTTTGACAACAATCTTACTTTGTTCACATCAATTGTGTGCTCTTTAAAACACATGGAGTTTATGTTTCAAACACATATGTTTGTTATAATTTTCTCATTTTCAATCCATAATAATCCTCTTTGACAATATTCATCAATTCTGACTTTATATAAATTTGTATTTATCATTTTGTCTAGTTAATCCAGTTTTATTTCGAAGAAAAGCCACAGATTGTTTTCATTATCATAGTATATAGCTATTACGATTTCAAAGTGATTGATTATTATATTATGACAAGTATTAGACAATCTACTTTGTTCTTATTTCTTTTAAAGTTAAGTGTAATTCCCGTTGGATGTGAATTATTTATTATTTACAAAATAACTAAATCGAATTGGGTGATTTATATAAATAAATCTGAGTGTGAATTGAAAATTGACTACAAAATATTTGAATCAAAGGTTTACGTAATATTTTGCCGATAAAACAAAAATAGTAGAAACTGAATTAAAATTGGCAAAATATTAAAAAGTGGGGAATAAGATATTTGGTTTCTAGTTTCACAACCCTCAATTATTTTTGTGACCTGACTCTTTATACACTCCGACTGCACTTAATGGTTTTTTTTAACTCTGTTGTAAAACCTTTGAATGGAGCATCCTTCATTAAGGCCAGTTAGCGACAGTTGTTCGGTGTCATCAACAGTGCCTGTGTGTGATAGCCAGGTAATTGAAGTAATAAGAAATTTAAAAACAACAGATATGGATGGAATGTCTTCCTTGCTTGTAAAAAAATGTTCACACTAACTAATTGAGCTATTATCTGAATTAGTTAACTATCCTTTTCTTTAAATTGTTTTTCCTAGCACATTAAAACTATTTAGGATTTATCCATTATTTAAAAGAGGTGACAAGAATAATGTAGGCCCATAGCTTTGCAGCCAACATTCAGCAAAATGTTTGAGAAACTGTTTTTGGTGAAACTGATAAATTATCTGGAGCAGTTCAATATCATTACCAGAAATCAGCTTGGCTTCCGAAAAGGAAGATCAACCATAGATGCCTTGACAAGACTTATTGATTATATTATATAGTTGAAGAATTTTATACAAAAAGCAAGTAGTTATTATATTCTTAGATTTTTCCAAGGCATTTGATTGTGTTGATCATGAACAACTTTTTAACATATTGGAAATATATGAAATCAGGGTTGTCGTGGCTTATATCCTTTGAGACCGGAAGGTTACATTGCGTAGAAGTTGCAGGAGAATTTTCTGGCTAGACTCAATTGAACTATGGTGTCCCCACAGGGATCAATTATAGTATTTTTTGGGTGTATAGTATTTCTATTATATGCTAATGACTTGTCATCCCAAACAAGGATTGATAAGATAATACAGTTTGCAGATGACACAACACTCATCTTTCAAGCAGATTCTATTGGAAATTTGGAAATAAAGTAATTTGTACAATCTAATATCACAAGTCTGTACTTTGTTGAGAATTATTTATTTATTTATTCTAAGAAAACCAGTCTGACATATTTCAGACTAAAATAACATTACTGCACCATCCCTTCTGTTGGGTGAGACTGAGATAGAGGAACTCCAGTTGGCAAAGTTGCTGTGTCTAGTTGTTGACAGTGAATTAAACTTTTAAAAAATATATTAACAGGATGTGTCAGAAGCTGTCTTCAGGGATTTTTGTGTTAGGAAATCTAAAATCATTTGTTAGCCTTAGTACTTCAAAAAAGCCTACAACGGGCTAATTTACCCATATCTTAGATACAGAATCTTACTGTGGGGAAACTCGTCTGCTCAAAAATTAGAAAGAATATTTATAATTTAAAAAAAAAATAAAAAAAAAAAACAGGCTAGTAGGAGGGCTACAAAAACTGGAATCCTACAAAGGGACTTTCAAGCAGTTGGAGACACTCACACTCCCCTGTATGTATATCTTCCAAACAATTATTTGTTATCTAAAATTCAAGTGTACTCCACAAAGAAATCGAAATATACATAATTACAACACCAGGCAGGAAAGTGACTTGCGGCTTAGGCAGCATAAACTTGAAAAACATTTAAAACTTCCTTCGCAAGCAGGAGTTTTCACAAGTTCCTACAGAAATTTTTAATTCTTCAAGACCAGAAAGTCTTTAAGAGGAGTCTTCGACAACTCTTAGTGCCAAACTCTTTTTACTCAGTGGAAGAGTTCTTCAGCCACAAGCGGTAGATCGAGTTATATTTGTTTGTTGGTTTATAGTTTTGATTTGGAGATGAGCCTAGGTGCTTCTTGGGGTGATTATTTGGCTTGGTGATGTTGCTTTTTAGTAAACATTAATCTTAAATGAATATTGAAACTATTTGTTTTTTTAAATGAGTTTATCAGTGTTTATCAGTTCCGGTGGCATTGTAATCTCAGTCAGAACAGCACTGTTGGTATAGAATGCACTTTTAGGATGGGAAACTACCCACATAGATGGCACAGAGTGATAGACATTAAAAATAAATTAACATAGATTAATACACAAATGTATTTTACAAATGACAGATATTAAATGTACTATCGAAAACTATATGTGAAAAAAATGTATGAGAAACTCAATTGTCTAAATTAAAAGATAATTTTCGATTTAGTTATGTTTAATGGAAACTTTTACGATATACAATAATATAAAAATATTTAAATTAAATATACAATATAAATTATGATAAATTTTTTGCGTTATCATTTAAACTTTATTTTAATTTCCTCTCCCAAATAAACGGTCAAACAGCCGTTCATGTTGCCAGTGGTACCAGTTTAGTTCAATCTCCTTGATAAGAAAAAATGCTACAAATCAATATTTCCTTGTAGTTCTTATGGTACCAACCTATTGTGCACTTATCTTTATAAATGCATATATTTATATTAACTTCAGCATTTCCATCAATTATTTATAATCAATCATTTTAATCTCTCAATATTTTTCATTCCATCAGATGATATATTTTAAAAATCCATTTATATTATTTTATACTTGCTTTGATTCACTATACACTCTGAAAGTATAGGTTTAGGTAAAAAAAGGTATGACTATGGTTGGGAAATTTTGAGAAAATAAGTGGGGAAAAGTTGGGAATTCCAGCAACCAGTGTTAGTATACACCCTGTATACTCGTATATCTGTCCAATGCATTAAGTCAATCAGTGACTATTAGATTGTGGTATTGAGCTGTTGGCTTCAACTGTAACATATCGATATTATAATCTAAATCTCATATAATTATTTTATTTTTCACCTTTTTATAAGTAACATTAAGACACTGTTGTTGTATTTCAGGTGATGCTATCATGTAGTAAGCCTGGTGAAATGTATGTAATTGAAGTAGAATCTTCAAACGCAGGCGTTCCTTATGCTGATTCTTTTTACATTGCAACACATTTCTGCCTCACTAGAGGCGCACACAACTGTGAAGCATCTTTGTCAGTATACTGTCAAATCAAGTATCGCAAATCTGTCTGGAGCCTTGTTAAAGGCAAGTATATATGAATATTGATTGTCTTATGGGACTGGTTTATTTCAATACATACTTTTTTGAGTTTTACTGCTCACAGTCCTTTTTGGTGACATATGTTTCACAAATTATTCATTATGGTTGAATAATATCTAAAACGTGAAGGTGAACACATGTCTCTACAGTACAACCATTACGGATTATAAATTATATAAAACTATGTGTTTATTAGTGTGTGCATAACATCAAGTGTAATAACATAACAAGTGTTGTGTACAAGTTATTAAATATGAAACAAGTTTTATACGGATAGGAAACACAGGCCTACATCGGAAAGTGGTCCTTGGTATTACCTAGTAGTACACAAATAGAAAAACCACATAAAACACTAAAGCTTCAGAACTTGCTTCTAGAATGTTCTTTCCCAATATATGATGCACCATATTGTTTATTTAAATTCACTTTCCATTTATTATTTCTTAATTATAATACTTTTTTTTTTCATTACTGTTGAGACCGATGGTTCTTGGTGGAATTCCATGTTTAAAGATAATAAAACACTTTTTTTTTTTTATTTTGTAATATCCACTTTTTATTAGTCTAGCCGACCAATGGTTTCACCTGCTAAGGCATTGACGAGGTTGTATTACAGACTGAAGAAAAAAGAAAAAACAGAAAACCTTAAAACTAGAGGGTAGGAGTTAGAATACAATGAATGGAAGGTTGGGGAAATACCCAGCCTGGGCAATAACCATAGGAACCAGTTGAAAACCAGTAATGACCATAGGAACCAATAATGGGAAAACCAGTTGATTGTTCTAAGTACAAATAACTTTTAAAGGTTTTACTAATGGAGAGTTATACAAATAAATCTAACTGGTCATTTAAAACTAAATTAGGATTAAAGTCTTAGTTGATCTGGGAAAATCATCGTTTAGGGAAGGTTAAATGCAGTAAAAATATGCATTTATAAATGGTTTTCTACTCGACTGCAGAATCTGAACGATAAATGGAAGAAACGGATGAATAGAGATTCACTATTTTCCACTCAGAAGGGGGGGGGATCTTTCTCGTATTCAACATAAAAATGTATAATTTCATAAATTTATTATTTTTCCCTTTTTTATAATAAATAATATTTGCGAGAAATTAAAATGTGAGAAAATTGCAAGTTTTCTGGCGTTAAGATGTATAATATGGGAAATACAGCAAACATGTTACAATTTAATTATTTTTCCCACCACCATATTATATTCACAATTAGTTTGTTACTCTAGTATATTATCAGTATTGGTATTTTATTCTAGATGCATTGGACTGTTGAAGCTCTGTTTTAAACCTTGTCTGCACTCTCTCTCTCTCTCTCTCTCTCTCTCTCTCTCTCTCTCTCTCTCTCTCTCTCTCTCTCTTTTCTTCTCTCTCTCTGTCACACACAAACACCCAACTTTACATTTCTTTCGAATCAAAGCTAAATTAAAATAGGGAATAAGATTGTAGTACAACAAAGTTAACTTTGAGCAAGTCTGCGCAGGTTGGGGTAATGAGGGGCGTGTAGTGGAGGTAAACAGGCTGCTAGTAGATATACTAGTGTGTGTAGAAGAATTTTTGTCTTTCTTAACCTTTTCTTTTCAAACATCCCTTTTTATAACCACTTTTCGAGTTGTCAGACCATGAAAGACTTATAACGTGAGTACTGTTGTACATAGGCCCTGAGTACTGTTCAAAAATTATTGGTAACTCAATATTCTTTCATTATTTTTAAACAATTAAAATAATTAATTATTCTCCTCAATCACCTATAATTTTTCTCAATTAACCTCTATTGTCATCGGTTTTTCTCCACCTGAAACCCATATTTCTAAGATTTTCGCGGAAGAATTCAGTCATGAAATTAAATTAAAGTTTTAGTTCTTCGGTTCTTAAAACCCATTAGTGATTTTGAAAACGGTAGCTTTGTTATATTTTAAATGGAAATTATGAACTATATTAGACTTGCCCCACCCCTTGTATACACAAACTCGTCAACTGTACATATCAATATTGATCCAAGTTAAAACTTTAATAGAGCATATATTTTAGATCTTTAGTAATTTATTGTCTGTTTTTCTTTTTGTGTACTACTAGGTAATACCAAGAACCACTTTCCAAGGTAAGGCTGTGTCTCTTATCCATTCAAAATCTAAACAATATAGATAAAGCGTCGTCTCAGATGCCCGCATTTCTTAACAGCCATTCCTAAGAATTAGCTTTTCAAATTTGGTCAATTTTTCTGATCCATAATAATTTTAAGAATTTGTTCACCAAATATTTTATTTTAAATATCTTTTGTATTCTTCTTTTTTTCCTTTATGTAAATTATTTTTAAGGAAGATTTTGTTTTTGTTGTTTTCTATGCACAATTGGAATTATTTGAATTGATGATCATTTCAATAACAGTTATTCTAATCTTAGTATAACAGCCCATCAGAGGTTGATGTGAGATTAGCCCATGAGTTACCATCACATAAGCCATAAAGGTTATAGATTTAATTTATTACACTTTCACTTTTAATCTCAGTGTAATTGTTTTTAGGTTTTATAGAAAAAAATTGTTGGTCAGGGCTCGAAGAATTCTACACCGCCTTAGTCAAAGCTTTGGAAACTGAATGTGAACATCACAAATTACTGGAACCTAATATTGAAGTTGTAGAAAGTAAAGCTATAAGAAGAAAAAGAAGTCAACCCAATCAATCAATTCATCCAGTACAAGTTCATCCTGTAGCTGAAGACAGAGCATTTCCACTACAGGTGCCTCAAGTTGGACATGTGGATCTGGTCAATTGGGTAGTTCTCTGCATACTTCTGATTTTGCTAATGCTGAATGCGGTTCTGTATTATAAACTCTGGGAACTTGAAGACTTTGACAAGAGACACAAATTGGCTTCGATCATCGACATACATATACAGAAGTAAGTTTTGTTACTAAAATGAAAATTGAAAGTACAGGGAATACAAATAACACTGTAATTTTTCTCCTTATTTTATTGTAAACAGACATAGAGAGGGAAAAACAAAGTTAATCTAAATCTGTATTTAATGTTTTGCATGTCTAAGTTGTAAAATATTTAAAAAATACACCATATTTTGCCATAATTATCATAACATTAAGTTTGCCATAATACACGATATAATTGTATGTTTGAATTTAGGATTTTTGTCTATTTTATAGTGCTGTGTTTTTGTTTATTTTTCAACAAAAAATATTTTGTCCTTTTGATCAATTAATTTTTACATCGTGGAGAACAGCTATTTTTCTAAAGCACTCAAAAAGCCAAAATAATTAAATCATTTACCAAGGTTGAACTTTGGTTATACAGAATTTCCAGACAAGGTGGAACCACTGATTCCAAAGATTCTATTTTAAACAAAAGTTTGGCCTCTGAGCATGGCCAAGAAATTCTTGTTAAAGCAGAAATAATTTTGTTTAAAAGACTTCACAGGTCATGCTGAACTCTGCAAACAATGATGCCAACTTCCTGAACACCATGATGAACCATGGCTTACTGATATGACCCTGAAACTAAAATGGAGTTTTAGGTAGAGAAATTAAACATTCCCGTGCTCTAAAAAAGCATGGTACTGAGCACCTCAGTAACGTCAACATGATGTTAACTGTATTGTTTGACTCTTTTGGGGTGCACTACATGTGAGCTACAGGAACATGGAAGAAAAGCAAAGTATCATTTCTTACAAAATTGAGAGTTTGTAAGAAAACAATGATTGAGAGTTTTTTTTGCCAAACACTGCACTACGCTCTCAACAGAGCTTCGTGTGATTTTGGGGTGATATTGTAGCTGAAAATATCACTGAAAGAAGAAGGAACCTCAATTTTATGTAAATGTAAAATCTGACAGGCTCTGAGTACACTTTTAATTCATAAGTTGACTAATAGCATCCCTCAGAGGTCACCTTCAGTGCATCATATGTTTCTTAAGAAAATATTCGTATATTTCCATGAATCTACCCTCAACCTCTCAATCAGAAATCACCATCAGTACTTCACTGCTTCTTAAAAAAAAAAAAAGTAACTTATTTGCATGAAGCTAGTCTTAACTTCCACCAGAGGCACCTTTATTTGTTTCTTCAAGAAAAAGTCATATATTTACAGGAAGGTACTCTCAACCTTCTCCAGAGGTCACCTTAAATACTTTACCTGATTCTTCAGAAAAACATCATATATTTGTATTAAACTACTCTTAACCTTTCCACCAGAAGTCACCTTTAGTACTTTATTTGTTTCTACATAAAATCTCATATATTGGGATGTATCTACTCTCAACCTCTGCATCCATCCTGCAGTAGAGCTGGACCGTACTCTAAGGTCCAGCTTAGTTATACATAGGCCCAGCAAAGTGCTTGAGTTTAATTGATAGATTTATAGCACACGGCTAACATTACCAATGCATATTTGGTTTGACCATAGTTTCTTACCAAAGCCTAAGCTACAGAACTTTATAGAATAAAACTCAAACACAAGATCTCACAAAAATGGATTGAGACTTTGTTGTTGAAACAAGTTTTGATTAAGTTAATGTAATTTTTGTGAGATCTTGTGTTCAGTTTTATTCTATCTAATATTATCTCACAAGTCAAGCTCAATATTTATTTATACCGAACGTGAATTAATCTTCTATCCAATCCCCAAAACTCCTTTCTTTCTTATCCTATAATGACAAATCTTTGGATATTTTACTAGTTGCTGAGTAACTACATGCTTATTTGCTGCTTAGGTTACATTAGTAATATCATGTCTGTATGATATTTTCATATCACTCGTTATTTGTTCCTGGTCGTATTCTATAATTAGACAATATGATTAATATGTTTCTATTGCATTTTTTTATTTGTATGGTTCTGTAACACTCTACTTTCATCAGTATGTATATTCATTTAGACCATATACGTAATCGAAAGTAACCACTCCTCAGATCTCATTTCTCATAACGAGCTTTGCCTTGGATATACATATATATCTATAATGTAACGAAACTTTAAAATATCGAAAAATGTGAAACATTACAATTAGGGACATTTACCTATATTACAGAATTATATGTTTATTTTATGACTTTCCCATTATTAGAGTATTTATCGCTTAATTTCATTTATTTATGGTTATGGTTAGTTGGTACCTAAAACTGTTATGACTGTAATTTTTATGAATTTTGTAATTGTAAACTTTAATGGTTAGTATCGCCGCATGTGCTACGGCATCCTTCCCATGCACCAATAATAGTAACGCCACAACGTATGCAGTTTGATATTTGTATTTATATAGGAAGACCACAACCTTTGCGGCTGAACTAATATTTGGTTGTATTCTGTGATCTGTTGGCTGTAATATAAAACATCTATTTGAGTTCTAGTTAATTCTGATAAGTGGTTAAGGTAAATTCATGTACTTTTGAATCGAGATGGTCTGGGAATGTCTACAAGTAATCAATCAACTGGCAACAAAGAACAAAGTCTCCTTACTTTGTTTGCCAGGACATGAAGGATTACCAGGAATTGAAGAAGCAGATTTAGGAGGGTGCAGAACCTGATTTTGTTGGGCTCGAACCAGTCTTTAGACTTAGGAAAACATCAAAAGATCGAGTATTGAACCTCTCACCCTGGATTAAGACAAGCCAAAAAGTTTATAGTCTACTCTAGGACAAAAGCTAAAAATTACTGGAACTCAGTAGAAGGGAGCTTAGGCTGATTATTGGCCTACTGTCCGGACACTGTCTAGTGAATTATCATCTAAAACACATGGCTGCAGTGGATTCATGGCGCTTCTGCCTGAAACATAAAGAACAGCTGAACACTAGTTGTGTGAGTATGAATCTCTAACCTTCAAAAGGTTACTTTACCTCAGCATTCCATTCCCCACCACTTCATTTTAAGATTCTTAGGAAGCTTAAATCTTGGCTGGGTCTAGCAAAATTAGTTGAGTAGTCACAAAAGATTCATTTGGGCCACAGTGTCAAGAGGCTCTATAGCCTCGGACCCCTAAATCACTAACTAAGTTCCTGGTAAATTAATTATTCTTATAATAAGTTTATCTATGATATCCATACCCCATAACCCAAAACACCTTTTTCAGATGATAACCAAATCTCCCCCTCTGATACTTTTCAACCTTCTAGTATCTTGTTTCTCGACATCTTCAAGCTTTACTTCTTTGAATAAGTGGTTGTATTTCACAGGTGTAAGAAGGTTCTCTGCTTATTACGATTGCATTAGAAGACAATTTTTTTTGGCCTTTGGAGTAGTTCCCAGTTCACCTACCAGTCTCAATCTATCCCTTGGCAGAAACAGTTCCACATCTCAAAGCGAGAACCTACTCTACACATTCCCCACCAGTGTTCACTTTCAGAACTTCGTTGGTTTCTTCAGCAAAAATTTAGATCTAATACTTTTTGATGAAATCTTGATACAGACAAAAATTCCTCCTTATGACAACTCTGGGCTCAACACTCATAAAGATTTACACACACTCATACACAACATTTTATTAATATGGTGACCCTCAGGGACTCACTTTAGTGAGTACAAGTTTGGCAATCCTGAGGGAATCAGTTTGATCTACACCTTTTTTTCATTTAGTCTTGTGTTAGTTCTCTATCTTTCACCTTTCTTGTCAAGTCTCTCTTGACCAAGTCTAGTTCTTTTCTGATCCTGTTGCTATTGAATCTTTATTTTATAAGGTACTGATGGCTGAAAGATTGCCTTACTCTACATAGAAAAAATAATAATATATTGTTTTAAATAAAAATAAACTTAATCTAAGTGTTTTTACATAATATAATTTATGATTGATAGGCAAACACCTCACACGCATGAAGAGTGGATAGCATTGTTACACAAGCAAGAGAAATTACACAACTCTGAAATCCAACACTGGCAGGAAGTATTGAAAAAAGGAGTGCTTCTTCTAAGAGAGGTAAGTCTTAAACTAACATATTGACTTATCCGAGGTGAGCTCATGTGTGCATATTGTGATGTTATTTGTTATTTTGTTGTTATTTATAACAGAGGTAAGTCCTAAATTAACCCATTGACTTACCTGTGTTAGCCATATATTTACAAAGCTTGAACCTTCTTCTAAAAGAGAGAAGACCTAAATTAAATCATTGACCGACAAGTGGTGAGCTGATATATGCAAAGTGTGGTGTGTCTTCTTAAAGAGGAAGGTTCTAGCCATTGACTTACCTGAGGTGAGCTCATTTGTGAAAAATGTGGTGCTTCTTGTAAGAGTGAAAAGTCTTACATTAATCGATTGATTTACCTAAGATTGGTGCAAAGTGTGAAGCTTCTTCTAAGAGAGGAACATTATAGATTAAGGCTTGACTTACCCTAGATGAACTGTGGTGATATGTGCAAAGTATGTTGCTAGATGGAACATGCGTAAGTTCTAAAATATCCCATTGACTTACCTTAAATGGGCATATCAATATTCAAAAAACTTATCAGAGTTCAGATCATTCATGCAAGGTAAGTCTAAAGAATGGTAAGTCATTCTGAGAAAGGTAAATCTTAGATTAACCCATTGAATTGTCTGATGTGGGGTCATTAGTCCAAATTGTGGTGCTCCTTCTGAGAGAAAAAAGTCCTAGATTAACCCATTGGATTTATCCTAAGTGGGGTCATTAATGAACAATGTGGTGCTTCTTCTAAAAGAGGAAAGTCCTAGATTGTCCAATTGATTTACCTGAGGTTGGTTCATGTGTGCAGTGGGGAGCATCTTCTAAAGGAGGTATGTCTTAGATTATTCTATTGAGTTATCTTACGTTTGCTTATTCGTGCAAAATGTGGAGCTTTAGTCCTAGAATAACCCTTTAACTTTATTGAAGTTGGGTTATTCGTGCAAAGTGTGTAGCTTCTTCTAGGTAATTCCTAGATTATCCCTTGTCTTACCTGAGGTTGGCTTATTAGTGCAAAGTGTGGAGCTTCTTTGATTAACGCAATAACTCATGGCTTATTCGTGTAAAAAGTGAGTTCTAGATCATCCCATTGACTTACTTGATTTTGGCTAATTGATCATTGTAATAATTTATTGTTTTTTATGGTAAACATCTAATATAATTTGTAAATATCTGAGTCATCATTTTTCAAGTGTTCTATTAGCTAAGAAGTCTATTGTATCAATTCTCTGATTGAGGATGGTGCCTGAATTCCACTTAGGGTATATAGTTTTTATGTGTGATTTAGTTTTTCCTCCTGTCATTATTAATCTGAAAATAAATCATTTAAAATCCATTTAGATTAATTCAAAAACGTATAAACATTAAAAGATTATTCTAATTTTAAAACAAATACACTTAAATGATTTTTACTTATGTCTTTAGTATATTGGATTTGGTCATTATCTTTCACATTTCATATATTTTGATATATAGAAGTATATCACTAAAAGCCCTAGGCCATCCAAACTTCTTCTGATAATGATATTTTATTGTAACGTTTATTGCTCAATCATATGGGAAGAAGTTTCACATTCTGTTTTGTGCAACATTGTAAACATAACATATAAATCTATATTTTAATCATATTCTTAAGATTAACTTATGTACCCTGCAGGTTATTTACATCCTACATTGTGGTTTGACAATGAATTATTTAAATAGACAGATTACTGTAAAAGTTGCAGATTACTGTAAGTGTACTGTAAAACCTTGCAAAAACTTAAAATAATACAAAACATAAGACAAGACTTGTTTTTCAGTGGGATCATGTTTTTGTACAGTAATGCTAACGCAACAAGTCAAACTGTTGAGTTATTCTAAAATTTAGCGAACAACATGTCTAATAACTCTGATCTTGCACCAAATGATTAATACTTATTCCTACATTTAAACAAATGGTTTGGATTGCAGCACTTCAAAAATATGATGAACTGTAGGCCGGTGGTACTAACTGGTTTCAGAAACTGGCGGTGGGCTTTTACAAAGATGGAATGAGGAAGCTGTTGAAACAATATAAAAAACACTTGGAAGTCAGTAGTGATTATATTGAAAATGAAAATATGCATTTTTTTGTGGTTATAAATAAACCACCTTTATATTTTAATATGTTCTTTTTATTTCAAACAGATGTTACTTGCATGTGTCAGGTCATGTATAAGTTTGTTTAGCACTATAGGCTATACTTTGTTTAAATATAATTATATTGTTTAAATTAGCTACAACATTCTCTAATTCTTTTGATAATTTTTCAGTTATTTATATATTCAAAAATAAATATAACGTTGTTATTTTCTAAGAGAAATATATATATAAATTTTTATGAGTATGTATTTCTGTTTGTAGGCAGAAGATACTTTAAGTGAATTGCAAAGTAATCTTCAAAGTTTAGTGAGTAAAAGAGTTTTATCGGCATTGAAAGAAACATATCCAGAATCGAAAACTTCGAAGAAACAGGAACTTTAACATAACATATTACTTATCTCATTCTATATATGTTGTTGTATGATATATTGTCTATTTATTTTAGCTATATAATTCTAATTTTACATTTTGCAATATCAGTGCTCTTCATTTTTTATTTATAATAGAAGAAGTTTCAATAAACTGTTTATGAATGGCATTGATTTTACCAAAATGTATGGCATTGTAAAATTAATATTATTAACTATTAATTTTGTTCAAATTTATATAAATCTTTAACACTGCAACAGTTGTAGAGACTTTACATAAGCACAAGAAAAATACTTTGTGATTGAAAAAGGATGGTTATACCAAGAATTTTTTTGTTTAATAAATATTTAAATAAATGTGTATTTGGTTGTGAAAAATTCAATCATCAAATGAAAGAAAACTATAATTTTACATGGCAAGTATTTTACTGAAACAAGATGACGTTTCAATTACTAAGTTTACAAATAAGTGAAAGAACAACTGACTTGGTTATTGAAATGTCCCTTGTTAGAAATAAAGTGTTTGTCATGGGAAATTGTATGGCTCTTTTATTGTTTTTAAATTCAAATGAAAGATAATTTTTAAGTATTTTAAATATTAAATAAACATTTGTATCAAATTTTCATAAGAAAAATGCTCTGTGCATCGTTTTCTAAAGACTCTAGATTCTGAACTATGTTTTTATCCTGAGCCTTAAAACTTGTTTATAATGGTTTTGGTATGTATGTAAGACTACTCTAGCGACCTGAGTTTGATCAAATTTGGTACACAAGGTTATTTGTAGTATTATCTTGAACATGTTTGTTTACTAGCAAACCTAGTGGCTATAGTTTTACAATAATTAAATTTAAAATATCTTAAATTGTGTCAAAATTATGATGATTCTCGATGTAATGATAAAAGCCCTATTTTTATATTGGGTATAATTTAAGCAAATAAAAATTATTATATCGTCTGAATGGAACATTTTGAGAGTTTCTACAGAATAAGACAGCAGTTGAAAAATACAAAGTTTTTTTTACTTTTATCATTAGTAACCAGATTACCCAACCAGATTTGTTTTTAGCCGTAACCAGATAATCAACCCCAAATTTCACTCTCTTAAGGGGGAACTGTTCTGAGTTGGTTATCACATCCATCTTTAAATCCTAAGTAAAAACTTTAGTATAAAAATCCAGGGTGATTCAAAATTACACAGCAATATTTCGGGAGCTGATCCTAGAGCTAAATTTTTTTTTAAATTGAAGTTTATATAAACATAGGTCCAGAAACGCATTTTCCATCTGTTGGGCATCGGTTACTGAGATATTTGACTTTAAAAATTATAAACAGTTGCCATTTTGAATATTTGTCTAGTAAAATTTTATATCTTGGTATACTGAATAAAAATAGCATAAACAATGTGTATACCAAATTTAAATTCATAAAATTTATTAAGATGTACACTGAAGTTTTAAGATTTTTATGTTAAATAACTATATTTAAGACAATATGGCTGCAGCACAAATCAAATGAATTGATAATATTCAATGGAAACAATAGCAGAGTAAAACTAATAGTTCAAGCAGAAAAAACAACAGGTTTTTCATAAAGTCAAGCTTTAATTATTATTATTATTAATTTTTTTTTAATTTAAGGTTTTATTTTGGTGTAGAATATTATAAAAATAATGCGCACAAATTTCTGACCCCACGTCATAGTCACAAAATGGAAACACTGCCCATTTTTTGCTGTTTAAATGGTTGTGTGTGTATATCTTGGCTTCTTTTTGACTGAAATAACAAAAAAAACATTAATGTCATTGGTCTCGTTTTATTGGCCAAACCTAGACGAACATTTTGAGTGGCTGTAGCCCATTTTAGTAGCAATTTTAGCGATTATTTCAAAATAAATTATTTTTAAAAAACGAATTAGTGCTATTTTGTACAGGAATAATATTTCTGACCCCTCTGCGGGAAAATCTTCTATTTGGATGTCATTTTAAGGTCCAATAATAAAAAATGTGATATTATAATGATTTGTTATATAATTTTAGATCCAAAGTTAGCGTAAATTTGAAAATTGAAAAAAAGATATGTATTAGAAATAATGAAGATGACCAGATGCAGACTTTTTGTCGAAGCATCACGCTAATGTATTGCAGGAGTTTCGAGGCTTGTCGATTGTAAGCTGATAGTGACGGAGCACTGTGGAAAACTGTACTTATCGAATTGTGATTTTTTTTCTCCAACAAACAAAGGCGTGGATCTACACTACGAAGGACTACCAACATTTGCTATAGACAACATATAATTTTTTCAAAAATTTTAATTTCAATTTAGTTTTCAATGTCTTATTTTTGTAAAAAGAGCAGATTCATTCAAAAGAGTGAATTGAAAATTACCATCTTGTTTTAAATTACTCTGACATCCTCACAAAAATTATGTCCAATCCTTTCTATATATATATATATATATATATATATATATATATATATATATATAAATCTCTCATTCTTAATGTTACAATAATTCATAGATTACTGAAGAAAACAAACCTAATTTTTTAGGATTATGTTTTAATTATCGTTGTAACTGATGTTGTATTAAAATAATAGACCAAGTGAAAAAAACTAATTTGCTACACACACACAGAAAAGGGGTCACTCATTTTGGGTCAAGAATTGTGCATACTGTTGATGCATGAAGACAAGTCTGTTACATGCAAACCTTGTGTTCTGCTGACCGGTAAGTACCTACTGATAATCTGTTGTAATCAATATCAAAAGAGTTTTGAACCATAATTTAATCTGAAAATCCCAATATATCCTAAATGATTATATATAATAAGATTATTCCGGAAATAAATTTAATAATAAATATAATTCTAAGAATATTTTGTTTAATTTTTTATCCCTAGATCTGTTATATATAATATTAATTTCTGTTTACGGTATGTATTTTGACAGTAACTTACTTATTATTATTTTTTTACTTCATGGAAGTTCTGTGGCTAGAATCTCATCACTATCGGTCTTATCTTGATCCACCCCGGAATCGGTGGAAGATTTATCGGATTTGCCAAGAGAAATAATCAGATCATCCACCACATCTGATACAATTCCATCTTTTACCTAATATTCTTCTTATAATTTGTTAACATGGTTACAATAACCTTCCCAATCACTTTGTGTCACTCTAGTGATTCCGAGTTTAGTAAGTTGAAATAGATTGTTAATGCTTAGGTCACACAATTGTTGTCTCTTATAAATCTTTTGACTTTGGCCCAAACTAACTTGATAGGATTTAAATCGCATAAGTACAGAGGGATCCTAACAACTTCGTGGGCTAAGCTAGAAAGGTACAAAAATCGAATTTATAATTATTTTCCCTAGATTTATGAATATTTAACATAAGGATAAGTTGTTCCTTTCTCATTGTCATAACACACTGAACACCTTTTTTTAGCAACCAGTTTACTACATCTGCCTTGACAGAACTTTTCGTTGATACTTTTTCCACTAAAGCAGAGTGATTCAGAGAATTATCCATAACAATCACAGAAGACGGTGGAATATTTGTTATTTTCATTTAACCATTTTTCAAAATTTCTTTGATTAATTTGTCCATGTTGATCACCATTACTTGTCCCAGATTTATAGAGAAGCATTGAACCCTTTAGAAATCCCTCCATGTAATACAAATTAAATGGTGGGCTGCTTCAAGTCATCCGGTACCCCCAAATACTTCATCTAATTTCCAGCATTATTTAAAATTCAAATTATTTTCAACCCATGTCTCGTCTAGATCAAATATTTTCTTCCCGGAATTTCTCAAGGCTTTTAGTTTAATTAAATATTTATAACGTTGTATATAGGTTGGTCTTTTAACTAAAAACTTTTGTTTTTAATATCACTAATAACTTAGCAGAACATCAAGAGATTTTCTTGATCTTCTCTAATATTCAGTATAAACTTAATAATTGTTTTCAAAGTTTTTTATTTTTTAGAGATATTTTGGCAATTTTTCAGTATACCTCATTAGGGTTATATGTTGTAAAATTACTGGCTTTAGATATATATGCCATGTACAATTTTTTAAACTAAGTGACAAATTGTCAAATTTTGTGATACACTAAATCTAATAGTTTAAAAATTCTGTAAAATTTATATCGATATCCCAATTTAGTCTGAAGTTATAATTTGTTTGTTTAGTCGGAAACAGAAACATTTTTTGACATCTATGTAGTGAAATTTTTATTTTTATTTTGATGTTCAGATTAATGTTTCTAAAGTTTGATTGATCATGAAATACCCTGTATATGCAAGAGAA
This sequence comes from Aphrophora alni, assembly GCA_963513935.1. Lineage (NCBI taxonomy): Eukaryota > Metazoa > Arthropoda > Insecta > Hemiptera > Aphrophoridae > Aphrophora > Aphrophora alni. The sequence continues at coordinate 29,004,066 of OY740769.1, read as the reverse complement.
GACTGAACCATCATATTTTATACTGAAGCTCAGCAGGATCGGTGCACATTCCATGCTCATGTTCTAGATTAAACAGAACTGAATAAAAAGAGATATTTAAATATATGTAACAAAAACTTGTTGACTTCTCCCAGCATAGGCAACAATGATTTGTACGCTGGGAAGAATGCATGAATATTGTAGGGGCAAAGTTTAAATTGCTTACTTTTTCCAAAAAAGTATTAAAATTTTCCAATATATGGAAACTATTTTTCAAACAAAAATATTTGTAATGCTGGTTTAAAATAATAAAATCATAAAACACTATTTAATTGCACATTATTATTCCCAACTTTAACGAAAACAAAAGATTTGTAGTTTTTTAGTATGACATGTTAGTTCTGTGAAAAATGATGTAAACATAACCTCTAAATAAGCTAATAATAAATGTATAACACAAAGTAAAATCCATTTTAGTTACTGTTCTTAACAAGGAATCTTCACCCCCACGAGAAATGTACACTTTTTTTTTACAATTTACAACCCCGGATTAGATATTTTTGTATCTAAATTGTCTACAGTCTGTCATTTCTTGACTAATTTTAACAATAAATCTTTCAGACTTTTCGCAATAATTTGCAGCTCGTTTCGTTGCTTTTTTAAAGGAAATAATAATGAGTTTGATGATGCTTCACTATCACATTTTAAATAATATTACTGATTAATTCTCTCGCTTCACTGTGTACGACTTTATTTTTCTTACGTGTATTTTGAGCCATTATTTAAACATATGGATAATTTAATTACAATATATATAATAAATACACCTAAATTTCAATATAAATTTTTTTTTTTTTTTAAATTACACAATGTATATAAAAGAAAAAGAAACATTTCACAATCACTTGTGAGTAACTTCATGTTGAATTTCAGAACACTACTGTACTTCAGCGATTTATTAACTTATTATAATTGGAACTTTTGATTTTAAGAGTTTGTCAATGCAGACAATGGTACTTAGATTATTGCAATAGGACGATTCTTAGTGGGTGAAATGTTGATTTGTAAACAACGTGATTTTAGTTTGTCTACACACTACCGTTACACAAAGTTTTGAAGTAACTTTGGAACCGTCTTTTGCCAGTTCCAGGGTTTTAAATAATAATACAAATTATAAAATAGAAAAAAAAACCATTTTAAGCTAAACAAATGAATATGTATATGTTTTGTTTGCATAAGTCTTTTTTATTACCGAAATTTAAATTATCACACATAAAGGTAAACATAAATTGTAAAATCATATTTTATAACTTATAATTATACATCGGAATTGTAAAAGTAAATATTCCGGACGATGGAATTAATTTTATGTTTTGAAATTCAAGTTAAAAATCTTATACACATTAATTACACTAAAAACGAACAGGCAAACAATCAGTCAGCAATGAATCTTTTGAAAACATATGAACAATTTTTTTAAAAGTCCTAAAAATCTGTTCGGAATCGTGTTCAGGAACTAGGTGTTCCAAAAACATCAATTTACAAGGTTTTGAAAAACATCTTCCATTTACAGGGTGTAGAATTTTCCGCTTTGTGTTTAGTGATGAGAAAGCCACGTTCCATATTTCAGAACATGTATTCGTTCATCGCCATAAATGAAGTCTGATTATCAAGAAAAAAACTTTTAGATCAGTTCTTTCATTTTGTACTGTAAAAGAAAAAAATTATTTTGGAAATATATGGTTTCAAAACCCTACCATGACTTTCATTGTAAACAGTATACTTCCTATTGTGTCAATACAATACTGATTTCAAAATAATCTCTGTGGAAGGAAAAATGATTTAAAAGTTTTTACATTATTGCTGAGGAATTATGGTAGAGCGTGTATGTAATTAAATTGAATATTGTTGGAATTCCTCTGCTGTTGTAATTAATCAAGTTTTATAAAACATTGCAATTTTCATCCTTTGATGTCTTTTCTTTACTTGTAGTGAGGATGGCTTACTCAGTCATACATTACACAATTACAACTTGGCATGAATGTTGACAGAATAATTTTTTACAACAAACAGAATTCGAATTTCTAATATATTGTTAGGATCATCTGAAAAACGTAGATGATTTTTTTTAAGGGGAATAGGGGTTATAAATAGAGTAATTTATCATGGAAACGCACAAGGCACGTTTTTTAAACAAGGACAATTAGGCCTACATACTATCTAATATTCCCGTTTTTTAAAGTTTGCATAGGACAATCAAAATTTTGAAATTGTTGTTTTTGAAGTAAAAATAATAAAATTAAATATTTTTTAAAACATATTTGTTAACCCATAAAAACATCAATATCTACTCACACAGGAAAAACTATAAAATAAACAAATTTATTGGCACCATCATATTAGACCCTACTTTCCACAACCAGATACATTACAATGTAATAACCGAAATTGTACCCATGGCCCTTGTAGGAGAAGAGTCTTGTCAGTGATTTGGGCGTTACGAATCTCAAATTTACATTTTTTATAATAATTTTGTTATTTCACATCCTGTTCGTACCATTACAGGTGAAATTGAAATTTAGTAAGTTATAAATTAAATAAAACCAAAAGATATAAACAAATTAACTATTTCAAATGGCCACCATTTTGAAATTTTTAATTCATTTTTTCTGAATTTCAAAAGGTGCCTGTATGAGTATATTATCGTCCCCTATACAAAATTTCATGTTCCTCATCTTAGTTTTTGTGACCGCTATAATACACATGCAGACGAAGGACGGACAGAATGTCGAAAATCACTTCTTGAGTTTCTTGAATCCGTGAAAGGTAAAGCATAGTCATTAAATGGGGGTATAATTTTGTTTGCGATTATCAAATTCGACGAATACTATGTAGGCCTATAGGCTTAGTCGGTAAGTAAAAATAATGACGTCATAGAGAAAGTACGGTGTAGCGATGAAATTAATGTTGACATTTTAATGGTTATATCTCAGCCAGCGCGCTAATTTATCAAAAACCGTTGAACTGATCTACAAATCATCGTAACTCAAAATTTGAGGGTATAAGAATATATTACAAAAATTAAAATTATTTTAAATCTTTTCTAACTAGTTTGATAGTAAGGTTCCTAACCGGACTGAATAAAAACAAGTTTTACCAACCTCAATAAAATTGTCGGGATTTTTATTTGTCAGTACAAATTTTAATAGAAATACTATATATATATATATATATATATATATATATATATATATAATATTTCAAGTGAAAAATATACGACATAGACTGTATATTGCAGCAAAAAACAAAGTGAAGTGAGAAGTGTTAGTAGGATAGCTCAGTTGGTAGAGCATTGGCGAGTACAGCCAAAGATCCTGGGTTCGATTCCCAGTCTAGGTCGTATATTTTTCACTTGAAATATTATTTAATTTATCTGGTATAAAAAACGTATAATCATATATATTTACTAAAAATATTCACGTCAAATCTGATCAATGTTGATGGTTTTGGAGATCAATAGACCAATACACCATATCACAAGGAAATGAGAGTTACTATTCCGGAGGAATTAAGAACTTGGTTTCGTAAAAAACAAACCGTAATATAAAAATGTGATGCAAATTGTGCCAAGCTTAACTACTTACCCATTACAATTCAATATTAAAGCTTTATTATTCTTATTCAAAATGTAGACGATTTTTTTTCTTCAGATATTGCATTAAAAAAAATTATTTCATTCATGAAGACACTTTAAATAGTTTCCTTTCTTGAACTATTATATAATTTAAACGTTTTTATTATAATGTTTTATTTAAAATGTGGAAAAATATTGCGGCCTTCATCACCTTAAAAAACAGAGGTTAAATATGTTTCTTAAAATAAAATAAATTAATCGAACCAGAAACTAAACAAAACGTTTAAATTTTACAAACGGCCCCTGAACCCTAGTCAAATCATTATTAATATTATACATTTACAAATTAATAACATAAGCTATAAATAAAAGAAAACCTTAGCCCTTGAGTACTCTAATAGCTTAACGTCGAGGTTGGTCAAGAGAGACCTGATATGACAAATAGAAAAGAGGCATCTAACCCAAGACTAGATTGCTACACCTTTACTTACTACTATACATGAGACACTAGGGGGACAATAGCATAGAATTTAGTATTAAATCTGCATTTAATTTCCTAAGTGTTGTTTTTGTTTCAAAATTGTGAACCATTAATTTTAAAGACCTCTATGCTGCCTGGTCAGGAAAAATAGACAAATTTCCAAAGGTAGAATAGAAAAGAGTTCTTAGTGAAATCGTTCAAAATCCCAAAACAAAGAGAAAGTTCAACCATTAATGTCATTTGGATAGAAAAGTGTTATTACTGTAGTAATCAGTATAATATATCAAGGGAAATGTGATCGATTGATACATTTATTATTACTGTTGCTTATTTTAAGGTTATGGTGACATCATTTTTCACAGAGCTAACGTGTCAAACTAAAAAACTACAAATGTTTTGCTTTCGATAAAGTTGGGAATAATAATGTGCTAAATTAAATAGTGTTTAATACATGATTTTATTATTTTAAACCGGCATCGGCATTACAATTAATATTTCTGTTTGAAAAATGTAGTCCCCATATATTGGAAAATTTTAATACTTTCTGGGGAAAATAAGCAATTTTAAACCTTGCCCCAACAATATTCATGCATTCTTCCCAACGTACAGCTCATTGTTGCGTGTGCTGGGGGAAGGCAACAAGTTTTTGTTAAATATATTTAAATTTCCCTTTTTATCCTGTTCTTTGTAATCTAGAACACGGGGAATGGAATGTACACCGATCCTGGTGATCTTCCACCAGTATAAAATGGATGGTTCAGTCTTCTCTTGCATATGCAGGGCATTTCATGATCAATCAAACTTTTGAAACTTTAGTCTGAACATCAAAATTTAAAAAAACTCTGTAGTTGTAACAAAACAGTAGAGAGTCGTATAGGAAGTCACTTTCCAGTATTTGGAATCGATATCTCATCTATGCTGGAGGTATAATAAACAGATAGACGTACATAATGTTTATAGGAAGTCGTTTCCCAGTGTTTGGAATCGATATCTCAATCTATACTGGAGATACAATAAACAAACAGATAGACGTACATATTGTTTATAGGAAGTCACTTCCATAAGTGTGGCATAGATATCTCAATCTATGCTGGAGGTATAATAAACAAACAGATAGACGTACATATTGTTTATAGGAAGTCACTTCCATAAGTGTGGCATAGATATCTCAATCTATACTGGAGATACAATAAACAAACAGATAGACGTACATATTGTTTATAGGAAGTAACTTCTCTAAGTGTGGCATAGATATCTCAATCTATGCTGGAGGTATAATAAACAAACAGATAGACGTACATATTGTTTATAGGAAGTCACTTCTCTAAGTGTGGCATAGATATCTCAATCTATGCTGGAGGTATAATAAACAAACAGATAGACGTACATATTGTTTATAGGAAGTCACTTCTCTAAGTGTGGCATAGATATCTCAATCTATGCTGGAGGTATAATAAACAAACAGATAGACGTACATATTGTTTATAGGAAGTCACTTCCATAAGTGTGGCATAGATATCTCAATCTATACTGGAGATACAATAAACAAACAGATAGACGTACATATTGTTTATAGGAAGTCACTTCCATAAGTGTGGCATAGATATCTCAATCTATGCTGGAGGTATAATAAAGAGATAGACGTACATAATGTTTATAGGAAGTCGCTTTCCAGTGTTTGGAATCGATATCTCAATCTATGCTGGAGGTATAATAAACAGATAGATGTACATAATGTTTATAGGAAGTCGTTTCCCAGTGTTTGGAATCGATATCTCAATCTATACTGGAGATACAATAAACAAACAGATAGACGTACATATTGTTTATAGGAAGTCACTTCCATAAGTGTGGCATAGATATCTCAATCTATGCTGGAGGTATAATAAACAAACAGATAGACGTACATATTGTTTATAGGAAGTCACTTCCATAAGTGTGGCATAGATATCTCAATCTATACTGGAGATACAATAAACAAACAGATAGACGTACATATTGTTTATAGGAAGTCACTTCCATAAGTGTGGCATAGATATCTCAATCTATGCTGGAGGTATAATAAAGAGATAGACGTACATAATGTTTATAGGAAGTCGCTTTCCAGTGTTTGGAATCGATATCTCAATCTATGCTGGAGGTATAATAAACAAACAGATAGACGCCCATATTGTTTATAGGAAGTCACTTCCCTAAGTGTGGCATAGATATCTCAATCTATTCTGGAGGTATAATAAACAATCGGATAGATGTACATTTTGTTTATAAGAAGTCACTACCTTAAATGTGGCATAGATATCTCAATCTATTCTGGAGTTATAATAAACAAACAGATAGATGTACATTTTGTTTATAGGAAGTCACTTCTCTAAGTGTGGCATAGATATCTCAATCTATTCTGGAGGTATAATAAACAAACAGATAGATGTACATTTTGTTTATAGGAAGTCACTTCTCTAAGTGTGGCATAGATATCTCAATCTATTCTACATTTATAACAAACAAACTTTCAGATGTATATATATTTACAGGAAGTCATTTCCAGACCGATTGTGAAACACGTCGTATGAAAATCAAACACAATATTGAAGTTACATTGTATTAAGTACAAGATGACAGTAGCTGTCCATCCTTTCAAGTGAGATATTCGTTTTTTATAAAACTTTCTTACAAGTTTATATTTATAATGTATTGACGTATTCCTCTATTGGTAAGATCGCCAACGTCGTTTCAAAACTGCGACTTGTTTTACTTGATTTGCCGCTTTACCATTCATTTTTTGTCGAATGTACATCAAAGTTGGGTTTAATGAAGGTTTAGACGTCCTTGATAATCAAGTAAATCTTAATAGGAATTGTAATTCTTGGCAGACTTATCAATTTAAATATCAATTTAATTTTAAAATGTCCGTATTTTTTACCATCTGAAAGAGCATTCAAAAATGTTTAGAATGATTTTGAAGTAAATTTATGAAATTTTCATAACAAAATTTGAACGTAACGCTTAGGAAATGTTATACAATTTATTTTTAGACATTTGTGTGTCACACTTCTTTCCCCTAATAACAAGTGTCAATAATGACACAAGCTTTAATTTCAAAATCTTATTATATTATTATTTTTGAACACACGCCGGTTAAAATCTTATTTGTTATTAGGGTGGGATTGTTATGCTAATGCGAGGGAGGTTTCAAAAGGTTGAGAAGGGAGCGACCACAACAGAAAGCAATCACATTTTATAAATTCTGTCCCGTGAGAGTTTAGGTACTGAAGGTTGCATTTTCTTTCCGTGTGTAGTACGATTTTTGTAGAACTTTTGAACTCTCTTTCTCTGAAAAGTATGTTGAGAAAAACCGATTCAAATGTAGTGACTAAGAAAACTCTTCACGTTCAAATATCCTACGCCGAGAATGAAAGACTTCTTCTCGGAAAGTCTTGTAGCAAGTATGAGAGAGGATTCTACCAAATAACCTTTATCATCACATTTCTTAGATCATCACTCAAGATTGAAACTCATTTCAGAATGATTGGACCATATGTGGATTTCATCGATATCTTAATCTGTTCTGGAGTTATAACAAACAAACAAATAGACGAACATAAGTTTATAGGAAGTCTCCCATTAAAGTATGACATCGATATCTCCACCTGTTCTGGATTTATAACAAGCAGAGATATGCATAAATATGTTGATAGGATGTGACTTCCCAAAGTTTGTCATCGATATTTCAATCTGTTGTGGAGTTATAATACATAAACAGATAGCAAGGCACTTCCCAAAGCGTGACATTGATATCAGTGTATGAGAGAGGATTCTATGAAATATGCTTGATCATCACTACTCTTAGATCAACACTCAAGATTAAAACTATTTCAGAATGATTGGATTATCTCTACGTGGATTTCAGTACAACGGGATCACTCCGAGATAATTTTTAGGCTTGCTTCTGAAATGAATACTTGTGGAAAATTAAATTACCAAATACTCTATCTGTAACAAGACGATTCGTGGTTTTAAAGTTATTGAACAACGATGGCGTTGTTCATATTATTGATACAGTTTATTCGGACATTTACCAACTGTCGTGTATAAAAACTAATACACGACGTTTCGAGAGTATGTATCAACTTCCGTTATCATTTGATAAATCTAGAATTCAACATAGCGTAGTATAGTAGTCTAGGGCCTTGTTGGAAACTAAAACAAGCAACCGAAAAAGTAAGCTAGGGTTGAGATGTCACAATAACTGTCCAATTTAGGTCTAGTTACATAAAATATATTGCAAATTAATAATGTCCTTGAGCTATTAATTTATTTAGGATAGACTCCGACAGCATCTGCTGACGTCAGCCTCTTTGCCATGTTGATCTAGTCACATTACATTGCAAATTAGGAATGCTCTTTTACATTGATTTAGTTATGATAGACTATATAATATTGAGTCCAGACAGCATCTGCTGATGGCGCCTCTATGCGATGTAGATCTCGTTGTCACAATATATTGCAAACGTGTCGAATGCTTGCCGCCGAACGTAACTGAACGACTCAACTCACGCTAGGTGTTGTTCTTATATTACAGATTTTATTTTAACAGCGAAAACAACAACAAAGTTGGTAAGCAACATACTTTTATTATTGCCTCTAAGAAAATAATGTTCACAAATAAATTCGAAAAAAAGTGTACTTCCTATCTCACTTCATATATCCAATAATCCCAGACTCAGACGTCTTTATGCGCTAAGGTGAAATGGACCATTGTAGTACAAGTCTGCCTGTCTAGCGCCAATCCATGGACAAACAAATGTTACCATCGTCGACTCATATTCTAGAAAAATCCCCGGCCCTTGTTGATTTTTTGTTACTTTATTTAGTTATGTATGCACATATATGAAGAGCGTTTGGACTAAAAATTATTTGTTTTAGTATTATTTCAAATAGTTATTGGTACCTACATTATAAAGTTAATACTTAAATTCATTATTTTAATTTTTTATTGATGGTCGATTATTTGATGGTTTTATTTGACAGTGATGTATTATGGGGGATGAAACCTAACCTAATCTAACCATGCCCCCTACCCCTCTAGATTCGGCCGTGAGTGAAATGTTCAGAAATTATACTCTAACCTAAAAAAAATTAAATTAAACATGGACCAAGCAAACTATTCACAACATAAGTTCTATTTTATTCAATGCCTACTATAGCTAAAACATCTGTTCTGTTAGGTTTGACCTCAATTAATTAATTTATTAGTTGGAGTACTAATTATAAGTTGGAGGAAGGGGAGAATTGGATAGGTGTACCACAATAAATTTTGGGAAATAACTATAACACACATACACACATACACACACACACACACACACACACCACATATATATATATATATATATATATATATATATATATATATATACCAAATGCACGCACACTTACGCGTACAATATTAACTTATTTACTGATGTAATTGCTTTTCCAAGCACACAGAAAAACAAAACATAATTTAAAAAAGTTGAAAGAATAAAAACATCAAAGGTGCTGCGGGAATTTCAATATTTAACAAAACTTAATTAATAATTGTGCTTGCAAGTCCCCGCGAGGAATTTTATAATTATATCCACAATATCAGCTTTAATTACATACATGCTTGCACCCCCTCTCCTGTTTCCTTTCCTTTCCTCTACCCTTAAACCGACTAATGAAAAAACTTTTTAGATTAATTTCTCCTCCTTGAAGGTTATTAAATTTTTAGGTGTAAGGGTAGTTTTTAATTTAATCGTAAAATTCAAGAGAAGCCATTGTCAATCCTGGGAATGATTGAGATGATAACAATAAATTGAAATGAATATCTTAGTCAGAATGTAGTAAAACATATTGGATGACAATTTTAAAAATTTGTATAATGACTAAACCGAAACTAGTATTACAATAATGCCTGGGATAACCAACACGGTCAACATCACCTTAATATAAACAGAGTATGACATGTTGTTCAACATAAAACAAAAAAATTATATATTAGCTTAACCATAACTAGTACCGGTACTGTATATGATCTTTTTGAAAAAAAAAAACTTAAACTGCAATTTGGGTAAACTTCTCGTAAACCATTTGAGATTTATAATGATTTTTATTAGGGTTTACTCTCTATTTAATTCTGCATCTTTTGATGTGCATATAATTGATATTGTTAAATGTTGATTTTTTTTTTATATAAAAAATTAGATAAAAATAGAAACATATTAAAATTTTTGAAATTTCGATAGCACGCCTAGACTCCAAATTTAATTCTGCTTCTATAAAGCTATAGAAACATTAAAACATCAAAAACTGACTTTTTGGCCTAAAAAAAAATGCAATGGGCCAAATTGCAAGGGGTACTCCTTACGATTGGCAAAGTTTGAAAATTGGTCGTTTTCTCGTATAAATTGCTCAGGCCCTATAAGAGAACTTTCTTCGTGTAAAAGTTCATTTCATTATGATAAATAGTTTGGGAGCTACAAGCGTTTTTAAAAGGGATAGCAAGTGACGAAACGTGAAATGTCAAAATCTGGCATATATAAACTGCAATTTCTCGTAAACAGTTTGGTTCAAAGTGATTTTTTCAGGGTTTACTCTCTATTTAATTTTTGCATATTTTGAGACCCATATAATTGGTTTAAAAACATTTATGATCTTTTTTGAAATAAAAAAACTACAATTTCTCGTAAAACCTTTGAGGCTTCAAAGTGATTTTTTCAGGGTTTACTCTCATTCAATTCTACAACTTTTGATTTGCATATCATTGGTATTGTTAAATGTTGATATTTTTTTTCTTAAAAATTCGATATAAATGGAAAAATATTAAAAAATTTGAAATTTCGATATCACATCTCGACTCTAAATTTAATTCTGCTTCTATTAAGCTATAGAAACATTCAAACAACAAAAACTGACTTTTTGGTCTAAAAAAATTGCAAGGAGTACGTAACCCTTACGATTTTGCAAAGTTTTAAAATTGGCGGTTTTTTTAAATTAATTACTCAGGCCGTATAAGAGATATTTACGTTTTGAAAAAACCACAGTAAAACTTGAACTTTTGTCTTTCTTCGTGTAAAAGTTCATGTCATTATGATGAATAGTTTGGAAGCTATAGGAATTTTGGGATTGCAAGTGACGAAGCGTGAAACGTTAAAATCTGGCACATATTTACTGCAATTTCTCGTAAACCATTTGAGATTTCAAAGGGATTTTTTCATGGTTTACTCTCCATTCAATTCAGCATCATCACCTTAGCATAAACAGAGCATTAAATGTTCTTCAACATGAAACTAATGATTTGTATAATGGCAGAGTATTAGATTCAACAGAAGCTAATATCACAATCGTGCCCGGCGGAACCATCACGGTCATCATCGTCTTAACATAAATAAAGCACGAAACGTTCTTCAACATGAAACCAAACATTTTATTAAAATTGTGATGAGATGTAACAAAGACCCCTCTGTCTATTGAGCTACGTCGCACCGTCAAAATAATGTGTTAGCTCTATGTGTGTGCGCGCGTGTGCGTGTGTTCGTGTGCGTGTGTGCGTGTGTGTATGTGTGAGAGAGAGTGAGAGAGAGAAGATATGGTCACATTGTAGTGCGTCATAATCCCCTAGCTTCAGCGGTTTCTTATATCATCTATAACACCTAAAACGTATCTCTGACATTAAATGGTGAGAACCACACTTTCATTCTCATAATCGAATTACAAAAAGTGGGTCCCCTAAGCCGATGCGTTGCGTGTACAATAGATAAGTAAACCCGACACGCGACACTAGATGGCAGTGGTAATCCATGATGACGTCACCGAGCGAATCAAACGGAAATTATGTTCCTCTTAATCATGAAGGCACACGCGCCGTTCTCCTTACTTTTAAAATTGCTGAGAAACAATTAAATTTGACATTTCAGTCGGCAATTTCCTGCATTCGATGACATTTATTTCTATTTCCTTAATGGATTACAAAGTCGGATCTTGGTTGTTAATTTTGCAGATGGTACTGGGAGAAAGGGTTTTGCCTTATTTATTTATTTATATCGAGTGTAACCGTAAAAGAACCTGTATTTCGTTTTTACATTAGGTAAGTACTTTTTGGAGGAAAGAGTAAATTTTTAACATGTAAATAATTTATTACAAAGATGCCTGGCGAAAATACTCTTGGGAATGGTACAACATGCGTAAAATGTTTAGTTTATATTAACTGTTCGAGTGAAATATTTTCATATTCTCGTAATAAACAGAAAGTCATGTGATCAGTCGAAAAATAAATGTTTATATTTTGTTAGGAAATATCAGTTTTTTACGCCCGTGGTTTTCGTAATTGATGATTGTCGTCAATTGGGGAGAATTCTAGAGTCCATATATCTGCTAAACATTATGTTAATATGTGAAAGGAAAATAACAGGATTCCTGGTCATCACCAGGACGCGACACTTCTAAGCAAACGCCAGGTTTCGGGGTTAAACTATGTGCCCGCAAGGGAAGGGGGGGAGTCCTTTTGACGGATCGTTGGGATTGTTTCTTGGCATGACCATTTCCGGAATCATTTGCACAAGGTATTGTTCTATCTGTTGACTGTAAGGGCAGTATGGGATACTGAAACTGCTCCACTGTAGGAAAAATTATTCTTTGGGCAAAAGAATCTTGATACCTAGCAGTCAGTAGATTGACATCTTGGACAACATTCTGAGACTTGTTAATGTCTAATAATTTTATGATGTGTTGATTCAATGTATAAAATAGGTTTGAAGTTGACATGCTGGAACCCTTGCGTAACTCTAAGTAAGAGTCGTGGCCCTCTAGTTAGCTAATGGGAACTATAACATAATATCAGTATTGGGGAGAAATTGTTGTATTTCGAGAATTTAATTCAGTCTTTACGTCAACCTTTAAATTTTGTAACGTGACCCCCAATACGGATCAACACTGCATTTACCTACACAAGATATTGCAGGCGCATAATACTGGTTACAAAGGGAACTAGTAGCAAATATCACCTATATTTACATTTTATGAGAGTCAGAGGCGTTCAGACCATTCTAAAATTAAGTCTAGAATATACAGATTGAGTAGAAATTCAGTGAGAGTCAGAGGCGTTTCAAACCATTTTAAAATTAAGTCTAGAAAATACAGATTTAGTAGAAAGTCTGCGAGAGTCAGAGGCTTTTCAGACCATTCTAAAATTAAGTCTAGAATATACAGATTGAGTAGAAAGTCTGCGAGAGTCAGAGGCTTTTCAGACCATTCTAAAATTAAGTCTAGAATATACAGATTGAGTAGAAAATCAGTGAGAGTCAGAGGCGTTTCAAACCATTTTAAAATTAAGTCTAGAATATACAGATTTAGTAGAAAGTCTGCGAGAGTCAGAGGCTTTTCAGACCATTCTAAAATTAAGTCTAGAATATACAGATTGAGTAGAAAGTATGCGAGAGTCAGAGGCGTTTCAAACCATTTTAAAATTAAGTCTAGAATATACAGATTTAGTAGAAAGTCTGCGAGAGTCAGAGGCGTTTCAGACCATTCTAAAATTAAGTCTAGAATATACAGATTTAGTAGAAAGTCTGTGAGAGTCAGAGGCGTTTCAAACCATTCTAAAATTAAGTCTAGAATATACAGATTTAGTAGAAAGTATGCGAGAGTCAGAGGCGTTTTAGACCATTCTAAAATTAAGTCTAGAATATACAGATTTAGTAAAAAGTCTGAAATATAATTTTGATAACGACTTTTAGATGCAATAGAAATGCGTTAAAAAAGCTCTGTTCTAGGGCTATCTACAGAGTGTTCCAGAACTAAAATTAACGTATACATTGTTCCAAAAATTATAAATTTTTTTTCTGAGAATTTTTTAATGTAAACATAGTATAGTATATTTCATCACTAGGACCAAAAGTGAAGCTTTTCGATACAAGCTCAAGTTTATCCAGGATCGAAAATCTTCTTTTGGTCCTAGTGATGAACTATATTTTTCGTTATACTGCAAACAATATCAGAAAACAATTTCACAAAAACTAAAATGTGATAACCTATTTACCTTTAAAAGTTTGGACAAGTTACACAAGTTTGCAGCTATTACAGCTGTTTATTTTGTGTGAGTGGTACTTATTTATAAATTCGATGGTAACGACCGTTTTATCGGTTATTTACAATAGAGAATATCAGTTGTTTTTATAGATTCTTTACAATCCTTAATTAATTCGTATGGGCGAAGTAACAACTGATGACCTCGACCTCAGCTGATGTTTTTAGGTCCTAGGGCTAAAAAGAACAGCTTTAGCATCTCAATGCATGTATTGAAAACAGCTGTTTTTGAAGCAGCATGACGAAAATATTTTGTCCTGTTCATTTTCATCTCTACGAGATGGAAATTGTTTGTAAAAAAAATGTATTATTAGTTTTCGAGATATTTTGAGAAATGTAATTCCACATTCAAAATGCTACTGTTAAGCTTGTAATGGACTCGAACTTTGGAATATAATTTTTATATCGGCTATTTTTACTATATTTATATTTTTTTTGTGGTGGTAGAAAGGCAGAAAGAACGGGTGTGGAAAGCTCTAGTCTAGAGCTATCTACAGTGTACTCCCATACTAAATTTCAAATATACAGGATGTTCCAAAAACTAAATAACTATTTTTCCAAGAAGTTTTAAAAATAAGCATCAATATTTTTCTATATTCATTTTCTTCTAACCAAAAACCTTCTCATATTTTAAAAGTTTAAAAATTGCCTAAAAAAGTTCTAGTTAGATCTCACACTTCAAGTTTATTTCTTTTCATCATCGAATTCTCCCCCACAAATGTGGGATTGAAATGCATTCTTATACCTTTACTCATTTTCCACACTCATAACTATTGAAACAATTTTTTGATATTAATTTAGTTGCAATCGAATCAATTTTTTTTACAAGTTGTATCAATTTTTCAGGGACAGACGATTATTCTGCCTTTTCTTTCGCTCTATATGTTATGGGTTGAAACCATTAATTGTTTACACGAGAAACAAGATATACAGTAAAGCCATACGGTGAGTGACTTTTCTTTCTAATAACTTTTATATATCTTTTAATTTCATTACCCATATTTTCCAACAAACAGTCGAAATGTATCTATATTGCGTATGAATGTTCTAATTCGTGTTTATTATTCTGAAACTTTACCAAATCATAATTTTTTTTCTGACAATATTGGATTTATTGCTTTTTGTAATTTATAATCCTTCATATGCTCACTCAATTTTAATTCTTGATGAAAACGTAGGAGACATCGCCTGCATATATACGTTTCTGCTTTATATTTGGATATTTGTATACCAACTAGTCTACTTAAGGGGAGCAAAACCATGTTAAAAAATTCTAAATTGTTTGCCCTTTCAGAAAATATATAACAGTTTATACCTTTGAAGCCATTAAATAATTGTAAAACTCATTTTAAATTATGTATTCGCAGTGATCAAATCATAGTTTCAACAATTGACAGCTTTTATATATAAAGTAATAGAACCTATATATTAAGGACTAGTCAGACCCAGCTTTACACGGGAAGAGACAGAACCTTAATGAAAGCATAAATAAATAGTGTTATATTGAATAGGCAACCTAAATCTACTTTTGTAGGCATACAAACACTAAAACTAGGAATAGGTGATGCAATTTTATGTTTCAATGAAGGTGATGTAGCAAACGTTAATGTCCTAGAAATATTAGGTATCAAATCGGGGACTGGTAAAGATTATGGTTGAAAGACTGGGCGAAATTGATAAAAATAGAATAAAAAAGACAGTGTAAAAAAGAAAAGTGTAAGAAAAAGGAAAGAGAAAAAATTAAGAAAGTGAAGAAGCTCTGATTATTGCCCTTAGTGGGTTTTAATGTTAGTGTTGCGTTAGACTACTTTAATCTCAATTTTCTGAAAGTAGTGTTTAGTAAACTTTTGGTACAAGTTGTGAATAAACTATTAAACGTACATACTTAAAATTTGGCATAGTTGTTTCTGAGAGAAGGTAAACACAATCATGCATTTTTATGATGCTATGTTTCGTCTATTTAAATCATATTTAAATACGTAATACAAAATATAATTTTTTTGTGGATTACATTTTTTTTTTAACTAATGAAGAAATTTTTACATAAGTGCATGCATTTGACGTATTATTTATATAGAATATTTACCTAAAAATTGTCGTCAATAGACTCAATAGTTTCCCAGATAATGGTAGCTATGCAGCGCAACACTCTCCCATTTAAATAACATAGGGATTGACTAAGCTACATTCTCCCCTTAAATTTTCTTTACATACATAGTTTGATTTACTATTGTGCTCTAATATTTTCTATATATCTAATTCCGCCGAAATCGGGAATTTTATTCCCTATATAGCAGCTTGTGTCAAACTTTCTTGCTTCTGTAGAATATGAACGATGTTATCCCAATAGCAGGATTTCATATTCTACATAAATTAGTGTAATATTAAAAAATTTCGGTACACCAGTTTTCTTCCCAGTATTTATATCAGCTACAGTTTGGTACAACACCTCGATTGTAATTATATTAAATTATAATTAATGCAGTTAAACATAGTCTAGGTATGTTCAGGCACGCTGTCATAAGCTTTAAATCTCTTCCCTATGTTTAATCTCCATAAGAAAAGTTTATTTTCCATTTTTGACCCAATTAACATAAATATTTTCAAAATATAAATAAAACCTGCACATATATGACCGCTAACCTTTGTTTTGGTACAACCCGCATGTAAATCGTTCAAGTAGAACGGTCAGGGTCGCTGTCATTAGTTTTGCAAAAGTTTTTGGATATATAAGATGTGTTAATTATATTGTTTATACGGTCATTTGTCTAGTCTTTTAATCTTAGGTTGCTAGTTTTAGTTTCCAGCATATTCCTATGATACTACTACCATTTCATGTTTGCAATGTTCTGATTTTTTACGCGAGTTATTCATATGTTCGAAACTATATGTTCCGTTATTTTATAAACACACGAATAACAGCAAATCTTCGAATAAACTATGTGAATTATACACTCATACATACAGTTAAACAAATTTTGTAAAACTATCAAATTTCATATATTTTCAGCGGTCAGTTTATAATTGAGAAAGTAAAAAGTTGTTATAGAAAACTGTCGATGTAGCTTATTTGTAAGAAGGAGTAAATGTAATGATCAACGAGAAAATTTAAGAGGCCTTGGAGAATTTGACGTTCTAAGAAGCAGGGAGACATCTCAAGAGATTTGTTCCATTTACGAGGGGCAATGTTTTGCTTTATAGCTTTGGCGGAAATTTAATTGTAATGGCAGAATGTGGTCACAAGTCGGTTATTAACTATTTGGGAGTATCGTTGACTTGTAAAACATCGAGTAATATTTTAATTAACTTGTACGTTATTAAATTGCACAAATTGGAACGGAATAAGTTTCTTAGTTAATTTATATTGCTCAAATTATCAATTAATTGTACAAAAAGCAAATAAGAACTCAAATATGTATTTTTTAGATTAAGTAATAATATATATTTACTTTTACTTTTATTTTCTTGAAACATAAGATTTTATTAACATTAACTGAAATAATCATTGAACTCTTCTCTTCTTCTAGCGAGAGAAAATTTTGGCTCTTTTGTCATCTTAAAGAGAAAATCATTAAGCCTATATGTAACACAACATACATTACAATAATATATTATATTATGATGTTAATCTTTCCACGATCTAATTGGTTTATCTAACATAAAATTTGACGGTTATTATAATGAATCAACTGTAATTAAATTATAAAATTGGTTGTTATGGTAATTAATGTAGAAATAGTTTAAACTTCAAGACAGCTGATTTTAAGATACTATACCCCTAATGTACAGAACTTGTGACTCAGGTGACAAATTACAAATCCGCCTTCATCACAACCAAAACGTTATCGAGTTATAATTACCTACAGTTTGTTACATTTCGAATTCAAACTTTTTTATGTTCTTTTTGTGCAAAGGTAAAAAGCTCTATGTCACCATCGCCTTATAAAAAAATGGAAGAACGCAAAATAAAGTCTCCTAAAACTAGAATACTATAATAGTGTCAGGGTAGAACAAAAAAATAAGAATTGGTCAAGAGAGACCTGATGGAAAGATTGAAGAGTTAGATCATTCTAATCCCAAGACAAGGATAGAATAATTTATTGCAATATTTTCTTATTGGATTTACATTGGATTAGTGAAATGAAAAATATCCATACAGCCATTTACAACTTTCTTATCGAATGATATTTTTAAAAAGTTGATTTTTTACCCCATGAATTATGAGTTTTTATTGAAATTTTCTGTTCCTTATTATGTGTTTTAAATTAAGATTGTCAGAAGTAAGATCGTAAGTGTTTTCAAACGTTTCTCTAAGACATTTTAACAAGAAGCTTCACAACACATCCCCTCTGTGTATAATATACTCTTACTAGTTGGAAATGCCTTTATCAAATTACCTAAGTTTAGTGTATCTCTTTCCTTATTGTTTAAAGACAAAAAACTTGTTAGTCATCATCGACTTTAAAAAAACAGAAAAAAAAGAACATAAAATAAAGAATCCTAGTCCTCAAATATCCTAATAGAGTCAGGGTCGGAAGAATAAATTAGTTGGTCAAGAAAGACCAGATGGCCTAATGAAATAGGGTAATCTAACAAAGTACTACATGAGTGTAGGTCCAGTGGAGGTGCTCGGGATTGCCACGGTCGTAATCACTATAACTGAGCCCCTAAGGTGAAGTATATAAATACAAACTCTAAACAATATCAAATAAATTCTTACATTTAATAAAAATTTGATCTAAATATTTAAAGTTAATTTTATGATCTTCAAATATTTAGACCGGCGTTCATGATTCATTTAAACTTGTTGGCTATAGCTTCAGAGAATACTTGTGTGGGAAAGTTATTGCTACAATTAATATTTTTAGAAAGAGATATAAAATAGACGAGAGCGAAGTGGTAAGTATAAAAATTTAGATTGACTCCCCGAAATACGTGCCGTAAATAGCCGACATAAATGTGGAAAGGAAATTACGCATGCCATTGATTTTCCCCTGGCCACAGATGGTGTAATTTCCTCTTGCGTTGATTTATTTCATCCCCTAACGAAATAGACTAAGTATAGACCTCAAGAGAGTGTCTTTAGAGTCCTAATAATGGAAACATAAAAAAAAAAAAATTCTTAAAGATAGTAGCAAAATTTTAAAAAGATCCATTTTTTTAGGATTGGCGGTTGAAACTATCCTCCATTCTGGCATTTGGCATTCTGTTACTATGTTCATTTGTGTGTTTGGGTTTATTAAGTTACAGACAAACCCGTCAACCAATCGCTATGAAATCCATTTACATTTTGGCTGTATGTTCACTTGTGTGTTTGTGGTTTATTAAGTTACAGACAAACCCGTCAACCAATCGCTATGAAATCCATTTGACATTTCGCCTGTATGTTCACTTGTGTGTTTGGGTTTATTAAGTTACAGACAAACCCGTCAACCAATCGCTATGAAATCCATTTACATTTTGGCTGTATGTTCATTTGTGTGTTTGTGGTTTATTAAGTTACAGACAAACCCGTCAACCAATCGCTATGAAATCCATTTGACATTTCGCCTGTATGTTCACTTGTGTGTTTGTGGTTTGTTAAGTTACAGCCAAACCCGTCAACCAATAGCTATGAAATCCATTTGACATTTCGCCTGTATGTTCACTTGTGTGTTTGTGGTTTGTTAAGTTACAGACAAACCCGTCAACCAATCGCTATGAAATCCATTTGACATTTCGCCTGTATGTTCACTTGTGTGTTTGTGGTTTGTTAAGTTACAGCCAAACCCGTCAACCAATAGCTATGAAATCCATTTGACATTTCGCCTGTATGTTCACTTGTGTGTTTGTGGTTTGTTAAGTTATAGCCAAACCCGTCAACCAATCGCTATGAAATCCATTTGACATTTCGCCTGTATGTTCACTTGTGTGTTTGTGGTTTGTTAAGTTATAGCCAAACCCGTCAACCAGTCGCTATGAAATCCATTTGACATTTCGCCTGTATGTTCATTTGTGTGTTTGTGGTTTGTTAAGTTACAGCCAAACCCCTCAACCAATCGCTATGAAATCCATTTACATTTTGGCTGTATGTTTATTTGTGTGTTTGTGGTTTGTTAAGTTACAGCCAAACCCGTCAACCAGTCGCTATGAAATCCATTTGACATTTCGCCTGTATGTTCACTTGTGTGTTTGTGGTTTGTTAAGTTATAGCCAAACCCGTCAACCAATCGCTATGAAATCCATTTGGCATTTTGGCTGTATGTTCACTTGTGTGTTTGTGGTTTGTTAAGTTATAGCCAAACCCGTCAACCAATCGCTATGAAATCCATTTGGCATTTTGGCTGTATGTTCACTTGTGTGTTTGTGGTTTGTTAAGTTATAGCCAAACCCGTCAACCAATCGCTATGAAATCCATTTGGCATTTCGCCTGTATGTTCACTTGTGTGTTTGTGGTTTGTTAAGTTATAGCCAAACCCGTCAACCAATCGCTATGAAATCCATTTGACATTTCGCCTGTATGTTCACTTGTGTGTTTGTGGTTTGTTAAATTATAGCCAAACCCGTCAACCAATCGCTATGAAATCCATTTGACATTTCGCCTGTATGTTCACTTGTGTGTTTGTGGTTTGTTAAATTATAGCCAAACCCGTCAACCAATCGCTATGAAATCCATTTGACATTTCGCCTGTATGTTCACTTGTGTGTTTGTGGTTTGTTAAGTTATAGCCAAACCCGTCAACCAGTCGCTATGAAATCCATTTGACATTTCGCCTGTATGTTCACTTGTGTGTTTGTGGTTTGTTAAGTTACAGCCAAACCCATCAACCAATCGCTATGAAATCCATTTGACATTTCGCCTGTATGTTCACTTGTGTGTTTGTGGTTTGTTAAGTTACAGCCAAACCCATCAACCAATCGCTATGAAATCCATTTGACATTTCGCCTGTATGTTCACTTGTGTGTTTGTGGTTTGTTAAGTTACAGCCAAACCCGTCAACCAATCGCTATGAAATCCATTTGACATTTCGCCTGTATGTTCACTTGTGTGTTTGTGGTTTGTTAAATTATAGCCAAACCCGTCAACCAATCGCTATGAAATCCATTTGACATTTCGCCTGTATGTTCACTTGTGTGTTTGTGGTTTGTTAAGTTATAGCCAAACCCGTCAACCAGTCGCTATGAAATCCATTTGACATTTCGCCTGTATGTTCACTTGTTTGTTTGTGGTTTGTTAAGTTACAGCCAAACCCATCAACCAATCGCTATGAAATCCATTTGACATTTCGCCTGTATGTTCACTTGTGTGTTTGTGGTTTGTTAAGTTACAGCCAAACCCGTCAACCAATCGCTATGAAATCCATTTACATTTTGGCTGTATGTTTATTTGTGTGTTTGTGGTTTGTTAAGTTATAGCCAAACCCATCAACCAATCGCTATGAAATCCATTTGTCATTTCGCCTGTATGTTCACTTGTGTGTTTGTGGTTTGTTAAGTTACAGCCAAACCCATCAACCAATCGCTATGAAATCCATTTACATTTTGGCTGTATGTTTATTTGTGTGTTTGTGGTTTGTTAAGTTATAGCCAAACCCGTCAACCGATAGCTATGAAATCCATTTGACATTTCGCCAGTATGTTCACTTGTGTGTTTGTGGTTTGTTAAGTTACAGCCAAACCCGTCAACCAATCGCTATGAAATCCATTTGACATTTCGCCTGTATGTTCACTTGTGTGTTTGTGGTTTGTTAAGTTATAGCCAAACCCGTCAACCAATCGCTATGAAATCCATTTGACATTTCGCCTGTATGTTCACTTGTGTGTTTGTGGTTTGTTAAGTTACAGCCAAACCCGTCAACCAATCGCTATGAAATCCATTTGACATTTCGCCTGTATGTTCACTTGTGTGTTTGTGGTTTGTTAAGTTACAGCCAAACCCGTCAACCAATCGCTATGAAATCCATTTGACAT
This sequence comes from Aphrophora alni, assembly GCA_963513935.1. Taxonomy (NCBI): domain Eukaryota; kingdom Metazoa; phylum Arthropoda; class Insecta; order Hemiptera; family Aphrophoridae; genus Aphrophora; species Aphrophora alni. The sequence continues at coordinate 28,981,918 of OY740769.1, read as the reverse complement.
TTCGCCTGTATGTTCACTTGTGTGTTTGTGGTTTGTTAAGTTACAGCCAAACCCGTCAACCAATCGCTATGAAATCCATTTGACATTTCGCCTGTATGTTCACTTGTGTGTTTGTGGTTTGATAAGTTACAGCCAAACCCGTCAACCAATCGCTATGAAATCCATTTGACACTTCGCCTGTATGTTCACTTGTGTGTTTGTGGTTTGTTAAGTTACAGCCAAACCCGTCAACCAATCGCTATGAAATCCATTTGACATTTCGCCTGTATGTTCACTTGTGTGTTTGTGGTTTGTTAAGTTACAGCCAAACCCGTCAACCAATCGCTATGAAATCCATTTGACATTTCGCCTGTATGTTCACTTGTGTGTTTGTGGTTTGTTAAGTTACAGCCAAACCCGTCAACCAATCGCTATGAAATCCATTTGACATTTCGCCTGTATGTTCACTTGTGTGTTTGTGGTTTGTTAAGTTACAGCCAAACCCGTCAACCAATCGCTATGAAATCCATTTGACATTTCGCCTGTATGTTCACTTGTGTGTTTGTGGTTTGTTAAGTTACAGCCAAACCCGTCAACCAATCGCTATGAAATCCATTTGACATTTCGCCTGTATGTTCACTTGTGTGTTTGTGGTTTGTTAAGTTACAGCCAAACCCGTCAACCAATCGCTATGAAATCCATTTGACACTTCGCCTGTATGTTCACTTGTGTGTTTGTGGTTTGTTAAGTTACAGCCAAACCCGTCAACCAATCGCTATGAAATCCATTTGACATTTCGCCTGTATGTTCACTTGTGTGTTTGTGGTTTGTTAAGTTACAGCCAAACCCGTCAACCAATCGCTATGAAATCCATTTGACATTTCGCCTGTATGTTCACTTGTGTGTTTGTGGTTTGTTAAGTTATAGCCAAACCCGTCAACCAATCGCTATGAAATCCATTTGACATTTCGCCTGTATGTTCACTTGTGTGTTTGTGGTTTGTTAAGTTATAGCCAAACCCGTCAACCAATCGCTATGAAATCCATTTGACATTTCGCCTGTATGTTCACTTGTTTGTTTGTGGTTTGTTAAGTTACAGCCAAACCCGTCAACCAATCGCTATGAAATCCATTTACATTTTGGCTGTATGTTTATTTGTGTGTTTGTGGTTTGTTAAGTTATAGCCAAACCCATCAACCAATCGCTATGAAATCCATTTGACATTTCGCCTGTATGTTCACTTGTGTGTTTGTGGTTTGTTAAGTTACAGCCAAACCCATCAACCAATCGCTATGAAATCCATTTACATTTTGGCTGTATGTTTATTTGTGTGTTTGTGGTTTGTTAAGTTATAGCCAAACCCGTCAACCAATCGCTATGAAATCCATTTGACATTTCGCCTGTATGTTCACTTGTGTATTTGTGGTTTGTTAAATTATAGCCAAACCCGTCAACCAATCGCTATGAAATCCATTTGACATTTCGCCTGTATGTTCACTTGTGTGTTTGTGGTTTGTTAAGTTATAGCCAAACCCGTCAACCAGTCGCTATGAAATCCATTTGACATTTCGCCTGTATGTTCACTTGTGTGTTTGTGGTTTGTTAAGTTACAGCCAAACCCATCAACCAATCGCTATGAAATCCATTTGACATTTCGCCTGTATGTTCACTTGTGTGTTTGTGGTTTGTTAAGTTACAGCCAAACCCGTCAACCAATCGCTATGAAATCCATTTACATTTTGGCTGTATGTTTATTTGTGTGTTTGTGGTTTGTTAAGTTATAGCCAAACCCATCAACCAATCGCTATGAAATCCATTTGTCATTTCGCCTGTATGTTCACTTGTGTGTTTGTGGTTTGTTAAGTTACAGCCAAACCCATCAACCAATCGCTATGAAATCCATTTACATTTTGGCTGTATGTTTATTTGTGTGTTTGTGGTTTGTTAAGTTATAGCAAACCCGTCAACCAATAGCTATGAAATCCATTTGACATTTCGCCAGTATGTTCACTTGTGTGTTTGTGGTTTGTTAAGTTACAGCCAAACCCGTCAACCAATCGCTATGAAATCCATTTGACATTTCGCCTGTATGTTCACTTGTGTGTTTGTGGTTTGTTAAGTTATAGCCAAACCCGTCAACCAATCGCTATGAAATCCATTTGACATTTCGCCTGTATGTTCACTTGTGTGTTTGTGGTTTGTTAAGTTACAGCCAAACCCGTCAACCAATCGCTATGAAATCCATTTGACATTTCGCCTGTATGTTCACTTGTGTGTTTGTGGTTTGTTAAGTTACAGCCAAACCCGTCAACCAATCGCTATGAAATCCATTTGACATTTCGCCTGTATGTTCACTTGTGTGTTTGTGGTTTGTTAAGTTACAGCCAAACCCGTCAACCAATCGCTATGAAATCCATTTGACATTTCGCCTGTATGTTCACTTGTGTGTTTGTGGTTTGTTAAGTTACAGCCAAACCCGTCAACCAATCGCTATGAAATCCATTTGACACTTCGCCTGTATGTTCACTTGTGTGTTTGTGGTTTGTTAAGTTACAGCCAAACCCGTCAACCAATCGCTATGAAATCCATTTGACATTTCGCCTGTATGTTCACTTGTGTGTTTGTGGTTTGTTAAGTTACAGCCAAACCCGTCAACCAATCGCTATGAAATCCATTTGACATTTCGCCTGTATGTTCACTTGTGTGTTTGTGGTTTGTTAAGTTACAGCCAAACCCGTCAACCAATCGCTATGAAATCCATTTGACATTTCGCCTGTATGTTCACTTGTGTGTTTGTGGTTTGTTAAGTTACAGCCAAACCCGTCAACCAATCGCTATGAAATCCATTTGACATTTCGCCTGTATGTTCACTTGTGTGTTTGTGGTTTGTTAAGTTACAGCCAAACCCGTCAACCAATCGCTATGAAATCCATTTGACACTTCGCCTGTATGTTCACTTGTGTGTTTGTGGTTTGTTAAGTTACAGCCAAACCCGTCAACCAATCGCTATGAAATCCATTTGACATTTCGCCTGTATGTTCACTTGTGTGTTTGTGGTTTGTTAAGTTACAGCCAAACCCGTCAACCAATCGCTATGAAATCCATTTGACATTTCGCCTGTATGTTCACTTGTGTGTTTGTGGTTTGTTAAGTTATAGCCAAACCCGTCAACCAATCGCTATGAAATCCATTTGACATTTCGCCTGTATGTTCACTTGTGTGTTTGTGGTTTGTTAAGTTATAGCCAAACCCGTCAACCAATCGCTATGAAATCCATTTGACATTTCGCCTGTATGTTCACTTGTTTGTTTGTGGTTTGTTAAGTTACAGCCAAACCCGTCAACCAATCGCTATGAAATCCATTTACATTTTGGCTGTATGTTTATTTGTGTGTTTGTGGTTTGTTAAGTTATAGCCAAACCCATCAACCAATCGCTATGAAATCCATTTGACATTTCGCCTGTATGTTCACTTGTGTGTTTGTGGTTTGTTAAGTTACAGCCAAACCCATCAACCAATCGCTATGAAATCCATTTACATTTTGGCTGTATGTTTATTTGTGTGTTTGTGGTTTGTTAAGTTATAGCCAAACCCGTCAACCAATCGCTATGAAATCCATTTGACATTTCGCCTGTATGTTCACTTGTGTGTTTGTGGTTTGTTAAGTTACAGCCAAACCCGTCAACCAATCGCTATGAAATCCATTTGACATTTCGCCTGTATGTTCACTTGTGTGTTTGTGGTTTGTTAAGTTATAGCCAAACCTGTCAACCAATCGCTATGAAATCCATTTGACATTTCGCCTGTATGTTCACTTGTGTGTTTGTGGTTTGTTAAGTTACAGCCAAACCCATCAACCAATCGCTATGAAATCCATTTACATTTTGGCTGTATGTTTATTTGTGTGTTTGTGGTTTGTTAAGTTACAGCCAAACCCGTCAACCAGTCGCTATGAAATCCATTTACATTTTGGCTGTATGTTTATTTGTGTGTTTGTGGTTTGTTAAGTTATAGCCAAACCCGTCAACCAATCGCTATGAAATCCATTTGACATTTCGCCTGTATGTTCACTTGTGTGTTTGTGGTTTGTTAAGTTACAGCCAAACCCATCAACCAATCGCTATGAAATCCATTTACATTTTGGCTGTATGTTTATTTGTGTGTTTGTGGTTTGTTAAGTTACAGCCAAACCCGTCAACCAGTCGCTATGAAATCCATTTACATTTTGGCTGTATGTTTATTTGTGTGTAAGTGACTCTTAAGTTACAGCCAAAACCATCTACCAATCGCTATGAAATTTCATAAAGTTTATATTAAGTTTTAAAGTATAAAATATATTAAAGTACATGTTTTATAAATTCATATATTACATTAGATTAGTAGATTTAAAAAAATTAACGAATAATCTCAAGTTTTAAGTATTTTGTATACAGATCAGTATAATTGTGTGAATGTTAGTATCGGTTTGGTAAATAAATAAAAAACCTTTGTTAATTACAACTATATGAAATGAGTGTTTTATATCAAAACAAACAGAAAAATATTGTATTGTTTTAAAGTTTTTTGTTTTACGTTAGTTAAACCCTATCGCAGCAAACCTGAGTAAATTAATTACTCCACTTCTCTAGTTGGTGGAAAACCTTTATATAATATGTATAATAAGTGTAATAATAACTTACACTATAGTAATCCAGTTTTTCAAGTTCTAGGTAACAAACAAATTGTTATACTTTGAATGATTGTAATTTCGTCTGTCAGGTTAGTATCCGATTTAACAAATTATTAAATGTAGTCGGAAAAATGAAAACCATACTTCAACGAATTGCTAGTTTAAATAATAGCGCTTACTCCAGTAGTTCTTTATTCAGCTTTATACACTCACGAGCATAGTGTGAGTCCCTAGCTTTACTTACACCTTTTTACCACATTATCTTGGGTTACATCACTTTCCTAACAAGGTCTCTCTTGCCTAACTCTTGATCTCTTATAACCTTGACTCTATTACAGTACGTATTCCAGGGCTATAGTCTTTATTTTAAATTCTTTCCTTCCTTTTATGTAAGGCGATTCAAACCGAGAGGATTTCGCCGATAAACTACTAGAGAAAAAAAATATGTTCCAAGTTACAAACAAATCGTTAAATTTTGAATGATTAAAATTTGGTCTGTAATGTTAATATCCGATTTTACAAATTGTTAACTGTGGTCGAAAAAAATCAAAAACATACTTAACGAATTATTAATTGTTTAGCAAACTAGCTCTTACTCCAGCAGTTCCGCCTCATTAACTGAGACACTTTTACTGCAAAAACGTCTGTTTTCTTATGCTCTTCCTTCATTCTGTATTCTAACTAAAAGAAGAGTATTAATTATACTCGGATCACAGTTCACTCGTCTAATATAATATGTGGAAAATAACTTTTATTGATCGCGTACAGGTGATGTACTGTTGATAACTATATGGACTCGGATTGTATGTATAGAAATAGTAATATTATAGGTGTCCTCGCAATATCTATTTTGAGATCCACTGAGTCTAAAAAGTGGAAAGATTATTTTCTGTCTTCTATAATCTCACGCCTGTGTAGTTTTCTACAGCTCAAATGATTGAAAATATTTTGATCAAATTTGATGTATTAGCATATTTCGGCGATATCTCAAGCCTTCTTTCATTTTTTCATAATTCTAAAATTTAGGTTTAACCTTAAAACCAAAATTCAAAATCACGGTTTTCTTTAACTTTAGTTTGTACGATTTTGATCAAATTGAACCTCTAATTGTACTAATTTCGGTACTGATGTTATCAGGGAAAAAACAAAAAATCGTCAATGAACCTGTTTTAAAAGGCATAATTTCTCCAATAATTTCCCTCTAATAATCAAGAGAGAATTTCGTTGAAATATATGTGAAAAAAGAAAATTAGTGACACAAATTAGTGCGTAAATATCAAAAGAAATTCAATTTCATTTTCTACTATCTCACGTATACCTAAGTGGTATAAAGGCAACCCTGGGGAGATGGCGATGAGAAAGTTAATGCAACCCTTTACTAAAACTACCCTCTTATTCAGATCAATAAGGTTCATATATTAAATTAAATAACACTTACAAGCGTAGAGTGGGGAAAAACAACCCTCTTTGATTGAGGTTACTTAAGGGTGACGGCACCATTATGTTGCTGTTTTATCAAATCGAACAGACCTCTTTGTGTATAACACCATTACATTGTGTATGGTAGTGTGCGTGTGAATTTAAATTGAAGTAAACTAATATTTTAATGCTTTTTGGGGGATTATATTTTAGCTATTCTGTTTTTCATGTCGTTTGTGATTGGTGTAATACTTCGTTGTTTTATATGTACGATTATAAGTGTAGTTGTTTTTAGTTTTAGTTTAGAATTATCTTCTAGTTTTTCATTTTTTTTTAAAATTCATAAATGTGTTTGTTTCTTTTGTTAAAACCACTTACTTTTAGTAAAATTATTATTTTTGAGAGATGTCATTTATTAATTTTAAAAGTTCTTCTATAATTAGTTATAAAATTTCAATAACTCAAACAGAAATCCATCTCGGTGAATCAGTTAAATGATTTCTCAACAAATCTATCAATAAAAGTTTATAAAATATAGCATTCAATGCTGCTAGAAGATATTTAACATTCCCCTGATGTTGATAAAACACTCACCATATGTACTACAGTTTAGTCAGACAACATTGAACAGACCTGTTCAGTCTACATAAACAATCTCTTGATACCTTGCATTAACTTTCTCCTAACATATATACTTAAAGATTCGGAGGAGCTATCTGACCAAAACTCAAAATTCTGAATTTGTTTCTAAAGATTTGATTGGGTAAAATGTGAGAGATTTATAACCCAAATCAAAGTTCCAAACGATAAGTAAAAGAAAATGCTTTTTGTGAGTAATTTGGAAACAAAGAAAACGAATATGACGTCATAGGAGGTTCATTTCTCCTTTTCAACATATAAGTCTCTGTAACCGGTATTTTGGGGGGAAATGGAGACATCTATATTTTGTTTGGATTTTAGCAAAATTTGAACAGCTGTAGAGAGAAAGTCGGTAAACAAGTTTTACAGAGTATTTGACAGTGACAGCAGATCAGGAAAGACGATTGGATATCCTGAGATATGAAACTATGATTTTTTTAAGGGTGTGAAAAATTTGAAACTTGACCTCAATTCGAAAAATAAAATAATACAATAAATTATTATTGTATTAAATAATGTAGAACAAAAACTTGAACACAAGATCTCGCAAAAATTATTATTTTTTGTGAGTTCTTGTGATCGAGTTTTTGTTCTACATAATATTATCTCACAAGTCAAGCTCAATATTTATTTATAAGTATTAAATAATGATTTATGGTTTGAAATTGGACCTATGCCTATTTGTTTATTGGTACCTATTGCTAACCTAAATTTAATGAAATCCGAGCTCCTTTCTCGGGAAGTAGAATTTAAAAAAAAATTAAACTATGATTAGGTCGGTCTTAACATACGGAGCCGAAACCTGAAGGTTAATATCTATATGATAAACGCCTCGAGAGTATTGGAAAAAAGAAAATGTATGTGTAAGTGTTGAGAGAGGAGAGTAGGTTGGAGTATTGTAATGAACAGATATAAACTATATATTTAGTGGAGAGGACTCTGTACGATTTGTAAAGTCAAGAAGAATTAGTTGGTTCAGTTATGTAGAGAGAATGCCTCGGAAAAAACCGCCCAATCAAATAGTTATGCCAAAAACGAAGAGTACAAGAAGGAAAAAAAGATCCAAGAGGAGCTGGATTCTGTCAGAATATGAAAGGAGACTTGAAGGAGCTGGAGAGGAGTTCGGGAGAAAAAGAATTAACAAGGATTGTTTGATGATGATCAGTATACGAAACTCTTAAGGAGCAATTGATAGCACAATGGAGATGAAGATTTTCTTGAACAATTTAAATATAAAAATATATATATATACTTAAAAAACAAACTCACAACTACTGGGATGGTTAAGTATAAATTTCTTAAGTAGCGGTGCAAAGCGGATTATGAAAGTATCAAAGGTGATACACAGTTATGGAGTTGCTGTACTAATTAACTAGAGATCCTAACTCAAAGATTTACTTAATCCTCCCTTAATTAATTTGTTTTAGCAACTTCCTTAATTAGAATGTAGCGACGGGATACAAGAATATCAACTTACAGTTACACACAATCCTTGCACAATCTTGATTGTACACAATTTAGCGACGGATAAAAGAGTATCATTTTACAATAATACACAATCATTGCGCAATCTCGATTGTACATAATGTAGCGACGGATAAAAGAGAATATTACTGCATGAGAATACCTATACACAATCATTGATCTATTACTGATAAGTTAGGCATAATGATTTGGGTTATAAATCGTAAACAAAATTCGAAACTAGATGAAATCGCTAAAACCTAATTTTGAGATATTTAAACTTTTACTATGATACCCATGTTCATGATGACGACCATACATTTGGTTTGGTTCTTTAAAACCTATTTTTTTTTTTGTGGAATGTTATTAAAATCATTACAACAGATTTGAAAAAAAACTAAATTACGATTTTGGTTTTAAGAAACTGGTCTAATGTTTTATATATTTACTAAATTAAAACGGCCACAAGATATTGACAAAGTATGTGGGCAGATCAAAATCGGTTTACTGGTTATATCTGTAAAGTACTGCACAGACGAGTAAAGGAAATTATTGCAGTAAATAAAACTAAGTTTTGTGCTCCAGAAAAGTTTGGAGTAGGCAAGCTGAATTGTTTTTAAGTTTAAAGTTGTGATTAGCAAAGTTAATATGTAGGATAACATTGGGCAACAAAGTGATAAGTGTGCACAGGATTTTTAGATAAGTGTGGTAATCTATTTTGTGTTTTTTAACTTTGAGTTCATAATTTTATATTAATCGTATCAAGAATAATTTGTGAAACACGAAAAAAAAAATGTCGGGGTTTTATGTTAATGGGAAGATGAATAATTATTTGTGAAACACAAAATAAACCGGTTATGGTTTATGTTAATGTGAAGATAAATAATTTGTGAAACAAAAAAAAAAAAAAAAAAAAAAAAAAAAAAAAAAAAATTTCGGGGTTTATGTTAATGTGAAGATGAATAATTTGTGAAAGTCAAAATAAACCGGTTAGGGTTTATGTTAATGTGAAGATAAATAATTTGTGAAACACAAAATAAACCGGTTAAGGTTTATGTTAATGTGAAGATGAATAATTTGTGAAACATTATAGAAACAGGTCAGGGTTCATTGAAATATGAAGACGAATAATTTATAAAACGCAAAAGAAAATTGTCAGGGTTTATGTTTATGTGTAAACGAATAATTTGTGAAAGAGGATATAAACAGGTCAGTGGTTAAGTTTATGTGAATACCAATTATTTGTGAAACTCGTAATAAAGATTCATTTTAATGTAAAGATGTATAACAAGAAATGAACAGGTCAGAGTTTATTTTGGCATTTTCCGAAATAAGAACGAACTTTAATTTGAAAATTACGTTCAAAACTTTTAAAACCAGTAATAAATTTTGATTTATCCAGCAAATTAGGAGAGAAATCGATTTCTCAGTTTTTCAATATTTGAATGTTTGTGGACAGCACCCGTAGTAGTACATGTTTTTTGTTTATTATAGAACTCCGTTATTTTGTAGTACTGTATATAAGCAATAATATTTGTTTTTGTGTTTAGGGTACTTATAATTGTTATCAAAGTCAATTGAATATTTTTTTTAGAAAATCGTAATTTTAATCGTAGGAGCGTAGCTGTGTGTACGATTTATTTATTTGTACAGCATTTGTTTGAAGTTATAGGCCTACTAATGTAATAAAAAGTTTACAATATAAATTATTATCATCATTTAGTATTTCTCAAATATATGTATTAAGAATAATTTAGTTCACGCAATCGACCTATTTCATTACGTAACAATAACGCAATAATATTGAGCATTTAAATTATAAAGATAATCGAAATGAAGGAAACCAATTTTCCGCAGGGTTTCGTGGATCACGAACGTCAAACTTTTCTCTGACCAATTATACTTGGATATAATTGCCAATTACATGGAAAATGCACATTCAAATAACTCCCTCCCCCCTTCTTCAACTGCCATTTCTATTTAATTATAATTACGCCAATCTAAGCAGCGTTTGACTAAGGGTGGCTTTGGAGACCCCTCTAATCGAATTATGGAGCACCCCTTAGCCCGTAGTTGTTACTCTTGCCGCCAGGCATCGCATACGATAACTTAAATCGACGCTACTCTTCGATGACGCTTCCAGTCAACATTTGATCATCGACAGTGGCACATTTGAACAGTGTTTTGTGATTGGTGAGTTTTGTGATAAAGGAAATATGATAGGAGGGATTTGAAACTGAAAATAGGTAAGTGCGACTGATGATTGTACAAGTACACATGTGTATATTAGGATTTATTTGGTGAAAATATAAATGTCATATTTGTTATTTCAACAATTTATATTTAGATAAATTATTGTAGAGATGAAGAATATCTTGATTGAGATTTTCATAAGTATATCCATTTGGATTTCTCAGAGTCAACAAAAGTGTACGAAAATCTCTGTTTGTCCGTAAGCAATCGTTATTCACAAAGTGTTGAACTGAATTTGATAAAAAGTTTGGGTTTTTTAATAGTTTTTAATTGTTTACTTAATAGCTGTAATTTAGTGTTCTAGAGAATACTTGTTATAAGAATTAGATTGTCTCAAAATCGTATCTAACGATTTTACCAAACAATTTCTTAAAAGTATCCTAAAAGTGTCGGTTTAGGGCGAGTATAAGTTAAACAAAAATATGGAGGTGATTATAAAGCGCCTAATTGGATGAACAACAAAAATTGCGTTAAATCGTAAATAAAAAAATTAAAAGTTGGAAAAATTTGATAAATAGTAATTCCAATCTGAGAGAAACGAGTCCAGACATGAGTCAAAATGTGAAGAAATGCCGGGAAAAAGTGATTTATGAATATGCCAGCGTTATGCCCTATCATTTGCTTGTGGTGCCCTATCATTTGCTTGTGGTGCCCTATCTTTTTAACAAGATGTTAGTGAATAATTAGGACTTTTAATATATAAATAGCATGTTATATGAAGATGTCTTTAAAGGAAACATCCCTCTTTAGGTGCTTTTGGAACATGAACTGATTTTGGTTTTATAGGGATATATTGTGTTGATAGTTTAAGTGTTTTGGGTTTAAGTTTACAGTTGTTTTCAGTCTCCAAGTTAAAATCAATAAATTTTGAGATAGCTGTCATAAGATCATAACTCAAAATTTTGATTTTCGAAAAATCGGCTACAGGATTTCAATTTATTTTTGTTTATAACCCTTGAAGAACCTTAACAAGAAGTATTGGTTATGGTTTCCATCTTCCTAAAAATACCGGTTCTTAAGTTATCGGTGAAAAAAAAAATACCATTGAACTGTTTTAAAAGAACTCATTTCTTGAAATATCCTCCTACCGATTTCATCCAAAATTTAGTTAAATCTAAATATTAATGAGCTCTCTTAGGAGTGAGAGATTCCATGTTCAATCCCCGAGGGGTCAAACATTTTCGGCGTTGACCTAGCATCGTGAGGTATATTGGAACGCTATATAATAATGGTAATTATCTAGTTGAGAATGTTCTTAGAACAACGGGCCGAAATTCGATTTGCTAACCAAATATTACTCAACTGAAAATCCGTCTACCAGGCCTAGGTCCTTCTCGGATTCTTAAGTCACGTACACAAATAAAAATTAATGATTCAAACCAGTGTACCAACTTACCGTAAAAAAAAAGAAAATTACGCTTTAGGAATAATTAGTAAAAAACCTTGACAGCTATCAGCGATATAAAAGTTATCTCTGTAATGAAGAAATATAAATAGTTTTTCCTTCTTACAAATAGTAGTAGTGGTAACGAACCGAATTTTTGTTTTTGTGTATGCGTATATGAGAAAGTTAGGTAGTTTATATACTGTTAATTATACCGGGTGACCCATAACTCTTTGCTTATTTTCTTTTATAATTATATTTATTTCACAATATCCCGTACAAATAAAATCACAAACAAAAACAAATATTTATTATTAAAGTGTTAGATTGTTTGCCCTCTGCATTCACAAGTCCTTTATTTCAATATCAATTTCAGTAAACCAATACACTTTAAGTATATATCGAAAGACTTTGGTTTACAACTGTTTGTAGAAGCCCACCCGACTCCGCTTCTCTCCATGACTTTATTACAGAAGGTTGTAATGCGTGCATAACGCATATTGGAAGAATAATTCATTTAAAATGTCACCATTTACTAACGAAGTCCTGGAGTAACATAATAGAGTAAAATTTTTAGGTAATTTCCATCAAAACGTAGGGACCAAATTCGGCAAAAGGATGGAAGGCTTCCTCAAATAAAACAACATGATTAGTGTTAGTAGATAGAGTTTTGCTTATAAAGTGTGAATGTTATTTCAACAGACTAAAGTACTTTCAAGAAATCTGACTAAACATTATCTCACAAAGTCATCTTTATTTGCCAAGAACCAAATTTCCAACCTACATGCTTCCACAATACGATTGACAAAATTCTAATCATTAGATTATTCCAACCTTCTAGTGAGTTCTGTTTCCTTGTTTTCTAATCATTACAGTTTTCTGTTATTAATGATATTCAAATTGCTTTATCAAATAAAAACAAGTTTATGGACACAATCACGGTATTTACCCACTTCTAAATTTAATTCCCAAAAGTTGTTTTCTTGGGACATATTTTCTTGCATTGTTAGATCAAAGGTCGCTTGTCTCATGACAGTGTATCAGCCATAACGGGCCTCAAAGCTGTACATTATGCGAGCTCGCTACGAGCGTGTTGGTGGCTCATACCGGGTTCTTGTAACTATACAGTGTGTCCATAACATCCTTAAGGAAAACAAATTTCATCCACTTGGTACAAGAGTTGCGTGAGGATGATTTTGACCGTCGCAATGCGTTTTGTGATTTAATGATGGAAAATATCACCACTGACCCAAACATTATTTCCAACGTGGTATTTTGTAAATATGAATAACGCACCCTGAAACAGCTGATTCTGCATTGAATCTACAAGCATGAGATATAAAGAAAAGCTGAATATATTAATTCTTGGTAATAATTGTCTACAACACCCAGGTTAGCCTAGAACCAACATTTTTGTTTAATTTCTAAAAAATTGTATCTTCAAATCATCCTGTAATACTTTCAGCTATTTGTCTATTTAATGTAATAACAGTTTTATACCTAGACTTTTAATTGAAGTGTTTCGATAATGGCTGGTGAATCATGAATGAATAGGTTTATCAAAAAAACTGACTTCACCATCGATTTCCAATTGAAATTCCACATTAAAATGACGTGTCATAGTACCACATTCCATTTTATTTTTTTAAAGTTAAATTCAGATGGTGAAAATCAATATAGCGGCGGAAAGTTACTAGTGCTTAAAAAGTAGAATTTTTGAATCTGCACTGATTCCCATCGGTTAAGTTTTGATACTTGCAGCCATTTGTCTAATAAGTAACCGGTTGCAGACTTTTTACACACACCTGTATATCACAATCATCAAACTATATATAACATTTTTGGCAATAACTTCCCTATTTTGTCATCGTAGAAAGGTAATGTTGGTTTATGAAAATTTTTAATCTGCAGATTGTTGTTAGGTGACATAAGATATAAACAAAACAAAAAAACTATTTAAATGGCCATAATTTTTGACATTTTAATTCGATTTTTCTTGATTTTAAATAGGGTTTTATACGAGCATAATATTGGCCCCTATACCACATTTCATATTCTTATCTTTATTTTTGTGGCTACTATGAGTGATTACGTAGACGACACCGCTGAATGACGAAGTCAAGGAAGAAAGTTTTGTTTAGTTTTTGTACTGATTATACACAAAATGATTCATGCAACACCGTGCGATGTTTTGGAAATTTTCTTTAATCGGATGTTTTAAATTGTATTGCAAATAAAAAATAAAACCACAACAATATGAATATTATTTACAGAATTTTTTATATTAATTTTTTTGATTTAGGAAATATAGGCCTAGTTATGTACATACATTTATGTATTAGTTTTAAGTAACAATATAAACATAACCTCTGATTTAAATATTAAATGTCTGTTTAAATAATTAAATTTGTTATAGTGATCGCTTTAATGGTTCAAAAGATATAAATTAATTGGACCATTTCCTCGTCACATATTTTTATTGGGATTTTTCAGAATTAAGTTCGCTCTAAAGTGGACAATCAATAGATTATTTTTACAACTTGTTTGATACGAATGAGAGAAAGTTAGTGCGACATTCGTACATTATTATATTTATAGTTTGCTTATTCAACACTAAAAAACCATAACAAAAATATATGTTTTTTAATTATGTTATTAGTTTTTGATATACTGATCACTAAAGTACCGCTTTGTTTTCATTTTTTTCTCCATGTAGATTTTCTAAATTTTAAACTATGTATAGCCTACATTTTACTATTAAACTAATTGCTTTTAATTAAGACCCAGAAAACGCTTATAGGTTCAATTTTTACTTCAGAATTTTGAAAAGAAAATAACGCTGAAAAGATTTAATACGGTATGTGAATTAAATAGATTTATCAATACTATAAATTAAAAATAGTCAACTTTCATCTCGAGTTTTTATTTCATTTTATATAGAAAAACAAAAGATAAACCAACTAGCCTAGAACAACGCTCAAATACTAGACTGGTAGAGGAAATATTATTCAGAATTAATCTATAATACTAAATTCAACCCCTTTCCTCCTCTATTTAGGCAAAAGCTGTAAGACAAACATTTTTAATTCTGATTTTTTTTTTGCAAATAAGCTATAACTATATGATCAAATTTTGCTAAAAACCAAAACTAATCATAGATCATTTCGGTATTTTACTCATTAACCGTTATTATCATTTATTTATTCGTTATAAAGTTTTAAATTAATAGTTTGTCGCGAATGCTTACGACATATGGTTCATTTCCCCTTTTTAACTGATAACTCCGGAACCTTTTAACTGGAAGTTTGATCAAAATCATTAGACCCGACTCGCTTCTTCATCTTATTATGGAGAACCGACTAGCCTCGGAGTAAAACAGAGAAGCTTGTGATCGCACAAGCACTTGGAATTTTATTTATAACAGCATTACTTTTAATTTGATACAAACGGATGGTTTTATATATAATTTGTAGAAATCATAAAATCATTACGTGACGATTGAATGTTTTCAACTAATTCAGCTTAACTTAGTGTTGTGCCTTCTTTCTGTTTATTTACTGAAAGATTTACTGCTCTGTTAGATCTCTCTTTATTTTATATTCCAGTCCCCTGGGCCATACTCTATCAAATGCTTCGGCCACATCCAAGAATATTCCTGAGCAAAGGTTTTTCTTCTCTAGTGCTTCCTCTATTACTTCCAACGCTCTGTGAACCTGCTCCACGGTAGAGTGATTTGCTCGAAATCCAAACTGGTGTACTTGGATAAGCTTCCTGTCTTCTATGACTCCCTTGAGTCACTTCAGGAGAAGCTTTTCAAATAGTTTAGAGAGTACGGGCAGTAGCGATATCGGTCTGTGTGACGTTTTCTCATATAGTGGTTTACCGGGTTTGGGTAGCATGATAACTTCCGATACTGCCTGGGGAAATGCTGCAGCCTGAAGGCTTCGTTGACAATGCACAACAATTTCCACAAGGCTTTCTCTGGTAGTTCTTTGACTATCTGTCCGGTACCCAAATCATATCCCGGAGCTTTTTTACGGTTCAAGTTGGTTGTAATTTCGTCTTTTAGTTCTTGGAGTGTTACCGGTCTTATTTCTTGTTTATCTACCTTGATTAATTTAGGTAGGTGTTCATCTGCCGTTTGCCTGGGTAAGGGTTGAAAAATTTGCTCCAGATGATCAGCAAAAAGGTTCTGCTTTTTCTTGAGCACTTCTAGCCCAGGTTTTAACGTCTATTTTTATTGGTGGTATATGTACTATAGGTTTTTTGATTCCCTTCATGGCACGCCATAAAGAGTAGTCAGTGTCTCTTTCTGCTGTTAAGCTTTCTAGGTAATTATTTATTGTTTGGTTTTTAACCTCTTTTATTAATGCTTTGAGCTTATTGGCTAGACTGTTAAGTCTTGTTTTGCTTTCAGTGAACGATTTATTTGCCAAATTTTCCATGCCTTCCGCTTCAGATATACTAGTTCTCTTACTTCAACTGGATGGTAAATATCAGCTTTCCTTTTATCTTGCTTGGCCGGTGTACTTGCCCATGCTGCTCGCTGTATAGTTTCTATAAGCAGTTCAGTTTCTTCTTCCAGTTGATGTGGTGTTTTTTTACGGTACCTGAATCTTTATATTGTCCTCCAACACCTGTCTGAAGTACTCTCAGTTGGTCCTGCAGCTTGACAGTCTCACTGTGCTGTCTTTCCCGATAATTATGTCACTAATGGTCACGACGACAGGGGTACGATCTGAATACAATCCTTCGTGGTTTTCAACCTGGGGTAGTATTACTCGAGATATTGTTGTCCATTGCTTCCATTTTGTTCTGTTTGGTCCGCGGGAGGTATTTTATTTCCCTCCTACCACTCAGCGGCCGAAGCCACTGAAAGGCACTCCCCTATCCGCCACCTGGGGACGCGCTCCCTAGCGGTTTGCAGCTCCGCCGAGAGTATCGGAAAATAAATACCAAAAACCTTCAACTACATGCTTATGCAACCTGGCAATGTCCTAGCTAATAGTAATAGGCACTCATGACATGATAAAGCGTTTCTTCAGTAATGTTTCTTCCCTCTTCGACAATTCGCTGCTCCAGCTCATATCTATTAGCTGGTTTCGTCCTGTAAACATTGTTTTTAAGGACTCCCCCAAAAAAGTAATCTAGAGGCGATAAATCTGGAGATCTGGCAGGCCACACAATGCTGTCTTTTCTTCCTATCCACCTTTGAGGAAAGATGTTACCTAACATCTACCCTATAACGAGACGGAAGCTCATCTTGCTGAAGCCATTTGTTTTGAAATAGAGGTCCTACTAACTCCCTTACAGCTGGTATTATTCTGGTCTCAAGCATTTCTCTATACGTCACAGCATTTAAGTTGTCTTTTATAAAGTATGGGCCTGGAATACGTGTAAACGGAATGGGATAGTTACTTATACTGAATCTTCAATTAATGTGAAAGGTAAAGCAGTAGTTCACGTAGAAACTTATAAGAATGGCGTAGAGAAATAAAATTGGATTGGACTAGCCTTTAAAAAAACGAAGGAGTATCATGGGTATCATGAGTATCATGTGAGCCTTACATAGTATCATGTAATTAATGTATAAATATAATTCTATTTTCCAAGCCAGAATGCGTTAAAAACCAGGTACGCTTCAAGCTGCTATACATTTAAAATCTGATGAGCCTATATTCAGAAAACCTTTCAAAGTTCCTCTTGCAATTAGTTAACAATAAATTACTTAGGTTAATAAGGACATAATAACTAAAGTATAACATTCTGATTATGCAACGCCTATCGTGACTATTTAAAACAATTGGTACAGGTCGTCTTGTGTTAATCATAAATAACACTAATATACCAATATTGCATGTTAATCAACGTCCCATTCCAAGTCTGGATCAGATTGTTTCACATATTGGGGGTAAAAAGTACTATTCTAAACTAGATGTTTTCCAAGCATTTAGACACGTTGAAATAAGAGAACAAGATAAAAAAACTTACAATATCAACACATAAGTATTTCTACTCATTGGCATCAACATTGGCAAGAAACTATATCCAAAATTCTTTCCGACATTCCTAAATTTTTTATGATTATTCTAATTCCGTAATTCAATCCTAATTATTCCGTAATTTAATTATGATCCGTCATATGATCCACTTATTGTATTAGAAAAACTACCGTGGTTTCAGATGTCTCAAGCATCCATTTCAGGTGTGATATCATTCACAGGAAGTTGTCATAACATTAAAAATTTTGTTATAAACACATTCATATAGATCACAACATATGAGCACATTCGTCGTCCGACATTAGTTGTTAGTACTGGTACTGAGATTGTACTGATGATGGATATTTGAGACATCTGAAACAGCGGTTTTTACAGGTAATTAATAACCTTTAATTAGAATCAGTGATCCGGGGACCTTTCCACAATGAACAATATTTTAGTGAAGAAAATAAAAGATCTGGATATATTCCTGTTGCCATCATAGAAAAGTTTGTCTGAATCCTTACCAACAGACTAAATTAATTAAAACTTATTACAAGTAATGACCAAGATTAAAAAAAAACTATCGTAAGAATTGAAGATAGAAATTTATGCTTTAGGAATTGTTTAAAACTTATTTCAAGTAATGTCCAAGATTCGAGAAAACTATCGTAAAAATTGAAGATAGGAATTCATGCCTTAGGAATTGTTTAAAACTTATTTCAAGTAATGACCAAGATTCGAGAAAACTATCGTAAGAATTGAAGATGGGAATTCATGCCTTAGGAATTGTTTAAAACTTATTTCAAGTAATGACCAAGATTCGAGAAAACTATCGTAAGAATTGAAGATGGGAATTCATGCCTTAGGAATTGTTTAAAACTTATTACAAGTAATGACCAAGATTCGAGAAAACTATCGTAAGAATTGAAGATGGGAATTCATGCCTTAGGAATTGTTTAAAACTTATTTCAAGTAATGACCAAGATTCGAGAAAACTATCGTAAGAATTGAAGATAGAAATTTATGCTTTAGGAATTGTTTAAAACTTATTTCAAGTAATGTCCAAGATTCGAGAAAACTATCGTAAAAATTGAAGATAGGAATTCATGCCTTAGGAATTGTTTAAAACTTATTTCAAGTAATGACCAAGATTCGAGAAAACTATCGTAAGAATTGAAGATGGGAATTCATGCCTTAGGAATTGTTTAAAACTTATTTCAAGTAATGACCAAGATTCGAGAAAACTATCGTAAGAATTGAAGATGGGAATTCATGCCTTAGGAATTGTTTAAAACTTATTACAAGTAATGACCAAGATTCGAGAAAACTATCGTAAGAATTGAAGATGGGAATTCATGCCTTAGGAATTGTTTAAAACTTATTTCAAGTAATGACCAAGATTCGAGAAAACTATCGTAAGAATTGAAGATGGGAATTCATGCCTTAGGAATTGTTTCAAACTTATTTCAAGTAATGACCAAGATTCGAGAAAACTATCGTAAAAATTGAAGATAGGAATTCATGCCTTAGGAATTGTTTAAAACTTATTTCAAGTAATGACCAAGATTCGAGAAAACTATCGTAAGAATTGAAGATGGGAATTCATGCCTTAGGAATTGTTTAAAACTTATTTCAAGTAATGACCAAGATTCGAGAAAACTATCGTAAGAATTGCAGATGGGAATTCATGCCTTAGGAATTGTTTAAAACTTATTACAAGTAATGACCAAGATTCGAGAAAACTATCGTAAGAATTGAAGATGGGAATTCATGCCTTAGGAATTGTTTAAAACTTATTTCAAGTAATACCAAGATTCGAGAAAACTATCGTAAGAATTGAAGATGGGAATTCATGCCTTAGGAATTGTTTAAAACTTATTTCAAGTAATGACCAAGATTCGAGAAAACTATCGTAAGAATTGAAGATGGGAATTCATGCCTTAGGAATTGTTTAAAACTTATTACAAGTAATGACCAAGATTCGAGAAAACTATCGTAAGAATTGAAGATGGGAATTCATGCCTTAGGAATTGTTTAAAACTTATTTCAAGTAATGACCAAGATTCGAGAAAACTATCTTTAGAATTGAAGATGGGAATTCATGCCTTAGGAATTGTTTAAAACTTATTTCAAGTAATGACCAAGATTCGAGAAAACTATCGTAAGAATTGAAGATGGGAATTCATGCCTTAGGAATTGTTTAAAACTTATTACAAGTAATGACCAAGATTCGAGAAAACTATCGTAAGAATTGAAGATGGGAATTCATGCCTTAGGAATTGTTTAAAACTTATTACAAGTAATGACCAAGATTCGAGAAAACTATCGTAAGAATTGAAGATGGGAATTTATGCCTTAGGAATTGTTTAAAACTTATTTCAAGTAATGACCAAGATTCGAGAAAACTATCGTAAGAATTGAAGATGGGAATTCATGCCTTAGGAATTGTTTAAAACTTATTACAAGTAATGACCAAGATTCGAGAAAACTATCGTAAGAATTGAAGATGGGAATTCATGCCTTAGGAATTGTTTAAAACTTATTTCAAGTAATGACCAAGATTCGAGAAAACTATCGTAAGAATTGAAGATGGGAATTCATGCCTTAGGAATTGTTTAAAACTTATTTCAAGTAATGACCAAGATTCGAGAAAACTATCGTAAGAATTGAAGATGGGAATTCATGCCTTAGGAATTGTTTAAAACTTGTTACAAGTAATGACCAAGATTCGAGAAAACTATCGTAAGAATTGAAGATGGGAATTCATGCCTTAGGAATTGTTTAAAACTTATTACAAGTAATGACCAAGATTCGAGAAAACTATCGTAAGAATTGAAGATGGGAATTCATGCCTTAGGAATTGTTTAAAACTTATTTCAAGTAATGACCAAGATTCGAGAAAACTATCGTAAGAATTGAAGATGGGAATTCATGCTTTAGGAATTGTTTAAAACTTATTTCAAGTAATGACCAAGATTCGAGAAAACTATCGTAAGAATTGAAGATGGGAATTCATGCTTTAGGAATTGTTTAAAACTTATTTCAAGTAATGACCAAGATTCGAGAAAACTATCGTAAGAATTGAAGATGGGAATTCATGCTTTAGGAATTGTTTAAAACTTATTTCAAGTAATGACCAAGATTCGAGAAAACTATCGTAAGAATTGAAGATAGGAATTCATGCTTTAGGAATTGTTTAAAACTTATTTCAAGTAATGACCAAGATTCGAGAAAACTATCGTAAGAATTGAAGATGGGAATTCATGCCTTAGGAATTGTTTAAAACTTATTTCAAGTAATGACCAAGATTCGAGAAAACTATCGTAAGAATTGAAGATGGCAATTCATGCCTTAGGAATTGTTTAAAACTTATTACAAGTAATGACCAAGATTCGAGAAAACTATCGTAAGAATTGAAGATGGGAATTCATGCCTTAGGAATTGTTTAAAACTTATTACAAGTAATGACCAAGATTCGAGAAAACTATCGTAAGAATTGAAGATGGGAATTCATGCCTTAGGAATTGTTTAAAACTTATTTCAAGTAATGACCAAGATTCGAGAAAACTATCGTAAGAATTGAAGATGGGAATTCATGCCTTAGGAATTGTTTAAAACTTATTTCAAGTAATGACCAAGATTCGAGAAAACTATCTTTAGAATTGAAGATGGGAATTCATGCCTTAGGAATTGTTTAAAACTTATTTCAAGTAATGACCAAGATTCGAGAAAACTATCGTAAGAATTGAAGATGGGAATTCATGCCTTAGGAATTGTTTAAAACTTATTACAAGTAATGACCAAGATTCGAGAAAACTATCGTAAGAATTGAAGATGGGAATTCATGCCTTAGGAATTGTTTAAAACTTATTACAAGTAATGACCAAGATTCGAGAAAACTATCGTAAGAATTGAAGATGGGAATTCATGCATTAGGAATTGTTTAAAACTTATTTCAAGTAATGACCAAGATTCGAGAAAACTATCGTAAGAATTGAAGATGGGAATTCATGCTTTAGGAATTGTTTAAAACTTATTTCAAGTAATGACCAAGATTCGAGAAAACTATCGTAAGAATTGAAGATGGGAATTCATGCTTTAGGAATTGTTTATAACTTATTTCAAGTAATGACCAAGATTCGAGAAAACTATCGTAAGAATTGAAGATAGGAATTCATGCTTTAGGAATTGTTTAAAACTTATTTCAAGTAATGACCAAGATTCGAGAAAACTATCGTAAGAATTGAAGATAGGAATTCATGCTTTAGGAATTGTTTAAAACTTATTTCAAGTAATGACCAAGATTGAGAAAACTATCGTAAGAATTGAAGATGGGAATTCATATCTTGGGAATTGTTAACAGCTTGGTAAAGGTTGCTGAAATGGACAATAGAAGTTCTTATTATTTTAAATTCAATGTGTTCTAATAATTTTTCAAGTCTGCATCACTAACAAAATGTGTCATATTCCTCTTCATATCTATTAGGCCTATGGGATTTTCCCGGCAATATCTATCCCGTTAGTTCTGCTGTTTTGCTCAATATACTATCTGGTAAATTCGTAATATCTTCCTTAGACATTTTAAAACCATGTACAATGATTTTTTTTTAATACAAGAAATTGTTTAGCGCTTTTTCTCCTAGAGGCCATTACCAGGATACCCGTAGTCGAAGAAGGAGTGTCAGAGTTCGGACGCCAAATGATTACAGTTCTTTTCGTTACAATGGTTTATTGCCTCTTTAGTTAGACATGCCCTATAATTACCTTCCTATATATCATACATCCACGTTGTGACACAAAGTTGTATGGTCCTTTGGAGGAAGCTCAACATGCTACTGCACCTGAAGAGAGAGATGAAGGGTCTCTCGGAGGGAGCTTAACACGCTATCGTCCCTGAAGAGAGAAATGAAGGATGTCTAGGAGGGAGCTCTACACGCTACCGTCCCTACGGAGAGAGAAATGAAGGATGTCTAGGAGGGAGCTCAACACACTACCGTCCCTGAAGAGAGAAATGAAGGATGTCTAGGAAGGAGCTCTACACGCTACCGTCCCTGAAGAGAGAAATGAAGGATGTCTAGGAGGGAGCTCAACACGCTACCGTCCCTGAAGAGAGAAATGAAGGATGTCTAGGAGGGAGCTCTACACGCTACCGTCCCTGAAGAGAGAAATGAAGGATGTCTAGGAGGGAGCTCAACACGCTACCGTCCCTGAAGAGAGAAATGAAGGATGTCTAGGAGGGAGCTCAACACGCTACCGTCCCTGAAGAGAGAAATGAAGGATGTCTCGGAGGGAGCTCAACACGCTACCGTCCCTAAAGAGAGAAATGAAGGATGTCTAGGAAGGAGCTCTACACGCTACCGTCCCTGAAGAGAGAAATGAAGGATGTCTAGGAGGGAGCTCAACACGCTACCGTCCCTGAAGAGAGAAATGAAGGATGTCTAGGAGGGAGCTCTACACGCTACCGTCCCTGAAGAGAGAAATGAAGGATGTCTAGGAGGGAGCTCAACACGCTACCGTCCCTGAAGAGAGAAAAGAAGGATGTCTCGGAGGTAGCTCAACACGATACCGTCCCTGAAGAGAGAAATGAAGGATGTCTAGGAGGGAGCTCAACACGCTACCGTCCCTGAAGAGAGAAATGAAGGATGTCTAGGAGGGAGCTCAACACGCTACCGTCCCTGAAGAGAGACATGAAGGATGTCTAGGAGGGAGCTCAACACGCTTCCGTCCCTGAAGAGAGAAATGAAGGATGTCTAGGAGGGAGCTCAACACGCTACCGTCCCTGAAGAGAAAAATGAAGGATGTCTAGGAGGGAGCTCAACACGCTACCGTCCCTGAAGAGAGAAATGAAGGATGTCTAGGAAGGAGCTCTACACGCTACCGTTCCTGAAGAGAGAAATGAAGGATGTCTAGGAGGGAGCTCAACACGCTACCGTCCCTGAAGAGAGAAAAGAAGGATGTCTCGGAGGGAGCTCAACACGCTACCGTCCCTGAAGAGAAAAAATGATGGATGTCTAGGAGGGAGCTCAACACGCCACCGTACTCGATAATGCTAGTAATCTCTTTAGAGGAAGCTGATCACCCTACGGTGTCTGAAGGACCTGTTAGGATGGCAGCCTGAGGAAGACTATCTAGAGTCGACAAAATTTCCACTAATAGTGCAACCAATTGATTAAGAATCATCAGATCTTCATGAAAATTGTTGAATTGTTGATTTATAGTTTATTTCTGTCATTTTTGGCAACAAAGAGTATGTCTGGTTAGTATTTCGATTGTGAATAATGTGTACAAATTTTTGTACCGTTTATTAAATAAACTTCTAGACTTTTTGAGACATATTTAAACTTGTGTTTTCATTAAACTTTTACATTTATATCTGAAGAGGTATTTGAGTGTTGATATTACCGTTTTCCTGGAATTCGATTAATAACAAAGTAATGCAACAACCATTCCTTCATATATTATTTAATGACAGTAATTAAATATCTGATAACACTTGTTTTAATTAAAAGTATTAAATTTATTACAATAAGATGCTGACATTTGTAAAGATAAAACTTATTTGATCAGTCTGTTATCCATCAAGTACTATCTTTAGGCTCTTGTCACAGTTTGTTGCCCAGTGTCGATAATATGTAATATGTCAAAAAATTTATGTCAAGTTTTTTTGCAAAAATATACGTTTCGAGGGGAAAAAATTAGTTTATAGAATGATACGGCCCTGTCTATGAGACACCTGTGCAGTCCTCTAATTTAAACAGGTGGACTGATTTTAATGAAACAAACTTATTTTTGCCAGGATAATATAAACACATTTACAAGGCTCGTAAGTACATACATCATTACCAAGATCAGAACACCTACGTAACAAGTGTTTTAAAGAGACTTACCCTTCAGGATAAGAGTCCATGATCTACCAAAGAAAACCAACTTTCGAGCATTAGAATTAGATTATTACTTGGTATAATGGGGCTGGAAGTTAGTGTTTTTTGTTAGTATTTGGTTTTGACAACTTGCGGTTTGAAATGTTAGTACAATGTTTTTGCACCGTTCTATTCTTTTCAAATATTTATAGAAACAAATATGTAAAACATCGAGTGTCAGTGAGTACGTAACTATTACAAATAATATATGCAGCCATTTCCTTTAATGAGCTACAACACGACAAATATCTTAAAATGTCATTTCATCATCACCCTTAAAATGTTACTTTACGGTGAGTAACAAATCACAACAAGTTATACGAAATGTATATTGTTAACGACTCTTATAATAAAAAATAAATAAATATAGATTTTAAAAAGCTATATCCTTTGATATGAAATTACTTTAGAGTCGATACCTCAATCGGCAAGTATTTCAGATAAGTACACCTCTTAACTTGTTCTTACCTTTATGTACGAGTAGCAAATAGCTCCGTCGTTAGCCATTTCTGAGATGTATACTCTCTATATTCGTTCTTCCATTTATACATTAGCAGTAGATATCGCTGTCGGCAGCTAGTTCAAATAGGTAAAACTCTAACTAGTTCTTTCCTTTATGCAATATTACATAATAGCAGTTGAAAGCTCTGTCCGTAGCCTTTTCACATAGGTACACCCTCTACTACTTCATCCCGTTATATAATAGCAGTTGATTTTCTGCCGGTAGCCAATTTATATAGGTACACTTTCGTCCCTTTTAAAAAATGACATTATATATCTCAGCGCTGATCATTTCTGATAGATAAAACGCTCTACTCGTCTTTGCTTTAAGCAATAGGAGTAGATATCTCTATCGGCAGCCTTTACAGATATTATTAACTCTCTAATCTTTCTTCCCTTTTTGTAAATTCGAGTATATCTCTGTTGGCAGCCATAACAGATAGATAAATCATTTAATTCGTTCTTCCCATTATGTAATATTATGTATATTAGTTGGTTCTGACGCCATCCATTTCAGTTAGGTACACTCTCTACTCGTTCCTTTCTTTATTCAGTTGGAGTAGATAAATCAGTCGGTCCCATATTTCAGATTAGTAAAACATTAAACTCGTTCTTCACTTTATACAATAGTAGTTAGTATATACTTGTGTATGTAGCCGTTTAAAATTGATACACCAACTGCTCTTTCTTTTCTTCATACAACAGCAGCTCTGTCAGTAACCATTTCAGATTTATACTCGTTCTTCCCTTAATACAATAGCAATAGATAGCTCTTTCGATATCCATGTTAAATAGATGTAACTCTTAATTCGCCCTTCCCTATATGCAGTGGCAATTGATAACTCTGTTGGTAGCCTTTTCAGGTAGGCAAAACTATTAATCCGTTCTTCCCTTTTTGCAGTAGCAGTAGATAGTTCTCTTGGTACCCATTTCAGGTAGATTCGTTCTTTCGTTTCATAATTGGAGCAGTTTGCAATTGTCGGCATTTTTTCAGGTAGGTACTTTCCTCTACTCGTACGTCTCTTTATACAATAGCAGTAGCTAGCTCTGTCGGCAGCTATTTCAAATAGGTACAACTCTCTATTCCTTCTTCCGATTATACAAAGGGTGTAGATATCTCGGTTTTTATCCATTTCAGAGAGCTACACTCTCTACTCGTTCTTCAGTTTATACAATACCAATAGATCATTCTGTCGCTAGCCATTTCAAGTAGGTACACTCTCAACTATTTCTTCCCTTTATACAATACCAATAGATCATTCTGTCAACAGCCATTTCAGATAGGTACAACTCTTTACTCATTTTCCCTTTATACACTAACAGTATACATCTCTGTCAAAAGCCATTTCAGATAGGTACACCTTCTACTCGGTCTTCCCTTTATACAATAACCGTAGATAGCTTTGTCATTAGCCATTACAGATACGTACAACTCTTTACTCGTTTTCCCTTTATAAACTAGCAGTATACATCTCTGTCAACAGCCATTTCAGATAGGTACACTCTCTACTCGGTCTTCCCTTTATACAATAACCGTAGATAGCTCTGTCTTTAGCAATTACAGATACGTACAACTCTTTACTCGTTTTCCCTTTATACACTAACAGTATACATCTCTGTCAACAGCCATTTCAGATAGGTACACCTTCTACTCGGTCTTCCCTTTATACAATAACCGTAGATAGCTTTGTCTTTAGCCCTTACAGATACGTACAACTCTTTACTCGTTTTCCCTTTATAAACTAGCAGTATACATCTCTGTCAACAGCCATTTCAGATAGGTACACCTTCTACTCGGTCTTCCCTTTATACAATAACCGTAGATAGCTTTGTCTTTAGCCATTACAGATACGTACAACTCTTTACTCGTTTTCCTTTTATAAACTAGCAGTATACATCTCTGTCAACAGCCATTTCAGATAGGTACACTCTCTACTCGGTCTTCCCTTTATACAATAACCGTAGATAGCTTTGTCTTTAGCCATTACAGATACGTACAACTCTTTACTCGTTTTCCCTTTATAAACTAGCAGTATACATCTCTGTCAACAGCCATTTCAGATAGGTACACTCTCTACTCGGTCTTCCCTTTATACAATAACCGTAGATAGCTCTGTCTTTAGCCATTACAGATACGTACAACTCTTTACTCGTTTTCCCTTTATAAACTAGCAGTATACATCTCTGTCAACAGCCATTTCAGATAGGTACACTCTCTACTCGGTCTTCTCTTTATACAATAACCGTAGATAGCTCTGTCTTTAGCCATTACAGATACGTACAACTCTTTACTCGTTTTCCATTTATAAACTAGCAGTATACATCTCTGTCAACAGCCATTTCAGATAGGTACACTCTCTACTCGGTCTTTATACAATAACCGTAGATAGCTCTGTCTTTAGCCATCTCTGTCAACAGCCATTTCAGATAGGTACACTCTCTATTCGGTCTTCCCTTTATACAATAACCGTAGATAGCTTTGTCTTTAGCCCTTACAGATACGTACAACTATTTACTCGTTTCCCCTTTATAAACTAGCAGTATACATCTCTGTCAACAGCCATTTCAGATAGGTACACTCTCTACTCGGTCTTCCCTTTATACAATAACCGTAGATAGCTCTGTCTTTAGCCATTACAGATACGTACAACTCTTTACTCGTTTTCCCTTTATAAACTAGCAGTATACATCTCTGTCAACAGCCATTTCAGATAGGTACACTCTCTACTCGGTCTTTATACAATAACCGTAGATAGCTCTGTCTTTAGCCATCTCTGTCAACAGCCATTTCAGATAGGTACACTCTCTACTCGGTCTTCCCTTTATACAATAACCGTAGATAGCTTTGTCTTTAGCCCTTACAGATACGTACAACTATTTACTCGTTTCCCCTTTATAAACTAGCAGTATACATCTCTGTCAACAGCCATTTCAGATAGGTACACCTTCTACTCGGTCTTCCCTTTATACAATAACCGTAGATAGCTTTGTCTTTAGCCCTTACAGATACGTACAACTCTTTACTCGTTTTCCCTTTATAAACTAGCAGTATACATCTCTGTCAACAGCCATTTCAGATAGGTACACTCTCTACTCGGTCTTCCCTTTATACAATAACCGTAGATAGCTTTGTCTTTAGCCATTACAGATACGTACAACTCTTTACTCGTTTTCCCTTTATAAACTAGCAGTATACATCTCTGTCAACAGCCATTTCAGATAGGTACACTCTCTGCTCGATCTTCCCTTTATACAATAACCGTAGATAGCTTTGTCTTTAGCCATTACAGATACGTACAACTCTTTACTCGTTTTCCCTTTATAAACTAGCAGTATACATCTCTGTCAACAGCCATTTCAGATAGGTACACTCTCTACTCGGTCTTCCCTTTATACAATAACCGTAGATAGCTTTGTCTTTAGCCATTACAGATACGTACAACTCTTTACTCGTTTTCCCTTTATAAATTAGCAGTAAACATCTCTGTCAACAGCCATTTCAGATAGGTACACTCTCTACTCGGTCTTCCCTTTATACAATAACCGTAGATAGCTTTGTCTTTAGCCCTTACAGATACGTACAACTCTTTACTCGTTTTCCCTTTATAAACTAGCAGTATACATCTCTGTCAACAGCCATTTCAGATAGGTACACCTTCTACTCGGTCTTCCCTTTATACAATAACCGTAGATAACTCTGTCTTTAACCATTACAGATACGTACAACTCTTTACTCATTTTCCCTTTATACACTAACAGTATTTATCACTGTCGGCAGCCATTTCAGATAGGTACATTCTCCACTCGGTCTTCCCTTTATACAATAACCGTAGATAACTCTGTCTTTAACCATTACAGATACGTACAACTCTTTACTCATTTTCCCTTTATACACTAACAGTATTTATCACTGTCGGCAGCCATTTCAGATAGGTACATTCTCCACTCGTTCTTCCTTTTATACAATAACCGTAGATAGCTCTGTCTTTAGCCATTACAGATACGTACAACTCTTTACTCATTTTCCCTTTATACACTAACAGTATTTATCACTGTCGGCAGCCATTTCAGATAGGTACACCTTCTACTCGGTCTTCCCTTTATACAATAACCGTAGATAACTCTGTCTTTAACCATTACAGATACGTACAACTCTTTACTCATTTTCCCTTTATACACTAACAGTATTTATCACTGTCGGCAGCCATTTCAGATAGGTACATTCTCCACTCGTTCTTCCTTTTATACAATAACCGTAGATAGCTCTGTCTTTAGCCATTACAGATACGTACAACTCTTTACTCATTTTCCCTTTATACACTAACAGTATTTATCACTGTCGGCAGCCATTTCAGATAGGTACATTCTCCACTCGTTCTTCCTTTTATACAATAACCGTAGATAGCTCTGTCTTTAGCCATTACAGATACGTACAACTCTTTACTCATTTTCCCTTTATACACTAACAGTATTTATCACTGTCGGCAGCCATTTCAGATAGGTACATTCTCCACTCGTTCTTCCTTTTATACAATAACCGTAGATAGCTCTGTCTTTAACCATTACAGATACGTACAACTCTTTACTCATTTTCCCTTTATACACTAACAGTATTTATCACTGTCGGCAGCCATTTCAGATAGGTACATTCTCCACTCGTTCTTCCTTTTATACAATAACCGTAGATAGCTCTGTCTTTAGCCCTTACAGATACGTACAACTCTTTACTCATTTTCCCTTTATACACTAACAGTATTTATCACTGTCGGCAGCCATTTCAGATAGGTACATTCTCCACTCGTTCTTCCTTTTATACAATAACCGTAGATAGCTCTGTCTTTAACCATTACAGATACGTACAACTCTTTACTCATTTTCCCTTTATACACTAACAGTATTTATCACTGTCGGCAGCCATTTCAGATAGGTACATTCTCCACTCGTTCTTCCTTTTATACAATAACCGTAGATAGCTCTGTCTTTAGCCATTACAGATACGTACAACTCTTTACTCATTTTCCCTTTATACACTAACAGTATTTATCACTGTCGGCAGCCATTTCAGATAGGTACATTCTCCACTCGGTCTTCCCTTTATACAATAACCGTAGATAACTCTGTCTTTAACCACAGATACGTACAACTCTTTACTCATTTTCCCTTTATACACTAACAGTATTTATCTCTGTCGGCAGCCATTTCAGATAGGTACATTCTCCACTCGTTCTTCCTTTTATACAATAGGAGTTCTGTGTTCTGCGATTTCATAATTACAGCTCTCTACTAATTCTTCACTTAATGCAATAAGAGTTTTAATGTTCGATTTATACCTCAAAAATTCATTTTTGAAGATGGATAAAAATTATCGTATATTCTAAATGTCTTTTCATTAGCCTTGTAATGATATTTTAATTGGGGATATTTTGTACAGCTGGTTGTAGTTATAACACAGGCAGTTTAAATTATAATTAAATTGTTCTTTTTCTTTTCAGAAAACTTTGTGAACAGTGCTCAAATCTGTGCTTCTTTAAAAAAATATGGAAAGACAACAATAATCGTCGAGAAAGTGGTTTAGGAAACTATATAAGATGATCACGGCAGCTGAAAGCCGACTCCAAGGCACTGCTCAACAGATAGGTAAGTTTTGTTTGTCTTAATAAAGTACAGAAAACAAAATAGTTTATATAATTGACATTGTTGCGAGTAATGTTGAAACTGTTCTTCGCCAGTCTCTAGACACTGATGTCTGTTCTCTCAGTATCACTTAATTTAAATTTAGAATATATTCCGTAATCATCAATTAATTATTGTATGAAGGATTGAAGTTTCTCATACAATAAGATCAAGCGGAAAAAGATGTGGAAATCAAATGGTTTTAGAAACAATTCTATCCTAGAGCTGTATGAGTATTAGCATAGTTCTGCTGAAAATAATAATTTATTTTACTATCCATTGTGCAACAAAAAGATGGGTGTCTACAGTCTCAGAGATACGAGTAACCCAACACCAATCTTCTCATAATACAGCGGATATTTACTGTTAACATATCTCGACAATCATCTTTGAGGAATGAAACGAACAAAATATACACCTTCACTGTCAAGAAATTTTAACAACTACCTGTAGTACTCGCTAAACTGGCGTTAGATTTCAATTCATTCACAGTTGTAGGCCTTAATATTTGGAAAGCCTGTGGGTCTTGACACATGAAATATTAACTTTCTGACTGACATCTTTGGTCTTTAGAGCGATCGGTTTGAGATATCGAACACTTTTTATCCTCTTCCAGTATAAATACCCTCCAGATTCGGTAGCGTCAAACACGGAACTGGTATCGGTAACGTCACACACAGAACCATCCAGATTCCTCTGCTTCCAGATTCGGTAGCGTCCACATGAAACCGTTATTTCGGTAGCGTCACACACAGAACCATCCAGATTCCTCTGCCTTCTAGATTCGGTAGCGTCCACATGAAACCGTTATTTCGGTAGCATCACACACAGAACCATCCAAATTCCTCTGCCTTCTAGATTCGGTAGCGTCCATACAGAACCGATATTTCGGTAGTGTCACACACAGAACCATCCAAATTCCTCTGCCTTCCAGATTCGGTAGCGTCCACACGAAACCGTTATTTCGGTAGCATCACACCAGAACCATCCAGATTCCTCTGCCTTCTAGATTCGGTAGCGTCCATACAGAACCGATATTTCGGTAGTGTCACACCAGAACCATCCAGATTCCTCTGCCTTCTAGATTCGGTAGCGTCTACATGAAACCGGTTTCCCGAATTTTTTTTAACTGTTGCACTACATTACAATACTGCATCCATGTCTCCATAACCTGTGTCCCAACAGATTATCAAAACAATATGTGTCTGAATCAAGTATTTAAACTATTTTTGCACGTTGTCTGTACTGTAATCACACTCTAAATTGTTGTGTAACTACTTGACACATCACTCTAGTGTCTTATCTATTTTTTACGTTTACTAAACAACTGTAAAATTAATAAGTAGATAGGATTCTCGAGTACTTAAAAACTTGTTCAACCTAATACTTACATATGTGTTACATACGAGATCAAATAAATAATTGAAAGTTAAAAATAAATAAATAAAACAATTGAAACCCCAAAATGTAAACCGTTCTTTCATCATTCAGTACCTATGAGATTAATCTGTATAAGTATTGTTTTAGTATTTGCACACATTTATAATCCTTACTTTGTTACTTACCCAGTATAGTATAGGGTGAGTTTGGTAACTGATCTTCACGATGCATGGCCTCAGGAAAGTGATTTTCCCTACTGTACGTAAGCACAATAGCGGCCACACCAATTTAGATAGGAACATTTGGTAGAGGAGACTATAGTACCACTAAATTAAACACACATTTAAATATTTCGAGGCCAGTTAGGGCCTAGCCGAAGTCTAAAAGTAGTGATATACACAATTACGAGGTACGAAAAATGTGTGCAACAACTGTTTTAAATAAACTTACCCTACTGGATCCATTGATCTACCAATACAATTTAACATTTCCTAGAAGGTTAAAAACTCTACTTTTGGCCATTACATCTAAAGTATCTGTTTGTATTATGGGGCTTATTAAGGAACTTGAGAGTCACGTCAGCTTGTTCATACATGTAAGCGAAAACTTTTACAAGAATGATAAATTTCAAATTTCTACAGATAGACATTGTAAGCAATATATAATAATTATTAGAAAATACTTTAATTTTGTTTTACTTAGAAAGAAAAAGGAGTAAACTGTGTTTTCTTAAACATTAATTTTGTGTAAAAAATAATGATAATAAGAAAAGTTACTTTATTACATTATCTTATATTTGTTAGTTTTATTGCTTTACGATAAACATTAAAAGATTTTTAATTTTACATCCGTGAAATTGTAAGCGCTTTTCACTTCCTTCGCTTTATTCGAAAACTTGAGAAACTAAAATTGGCAGTTTTACTCTTCCACAAATACGTAGAAACTTATATGACAGGTGAAAGAATGAACGTCCATTTTTTTGAGGTCCACTGGGTCCAAAAAGTAGGTATTTCAAAAAAAAAAGTCGATTCGTGAGTTAACGGTAAAAACAAAAAATCGGCCAAGTGACCGTTATAAAAGACGTCATTTCTCAAATCAGATTTACCGATTAATTTAAATTTTAGTAAAATCTGAAGCTTAGTGAACCAAATCCGTGTGAAAATCGCAAGTAACAAAAATATCCCTTCTTCGAGAATAATTTTAAAAAACAGTAATGTATCTCTACAGCCGCAATTAAACGTTCAAATTTGATTTGGTTTATAATACAAGTGAAGCAAGCGTAGATAGAACGGCGACCAGGAATAATTTTCACTGTTAAAGAACTATGCCTATAATATTTTTGGTAACAAATAGTGTAGGTTAATTTTTCTTTGGTTTTAGGGATGAGGAGTAAGAAATATTGAGCAATGTTTTTGAATAATTTATTTTGATTTCCTATAGATGGGATTTTTTCCTTTTACAGAGTGATAAATAGAGACTCTAGGAGCTCATTTTCGTGTAAACACTTGGGTCTTAAAACCTCAGTTTCTTGTCTATACGTGATTTTTTTTACAAAAAAAAAAAATTTAAACACTGGAAATAGAGAATTATAGGGTTCAGATTTGGTTCACTCATTATTTAAGTTAGAAGTGCACCAAAAAGAAGGACTTTAATTTGGATTATTTTCATATAAATTTATGCATATGGGAATGGATGAAGACTAATGTTTATAAGGTGAAAGTAAATACCTTGGGAGGCTTCCTTGCCTATTATTGATGCTTTAGCGCAGTTAACTAACGGCTCTGATAAACACGACGAATCCCACAATCAAACAAATCTAATGCATCGAAATCAATAGACACATTTTCGAAAACTGATTGTTTATTTTAATAACTTGGTTTCATTAAAATTTTGTCAGTTAAATTTGATTGTATCGTTCTAAATAAGCCAATTTTATTTAACTTTAATTCACTACCTGTTTATTTCAGAATTAAATCGACTACAAGTTTTATTAAATATTGTTTTCTATATTTGGCTACATTAATTATTCTCTGTTACACTTACACTAAACTAAGTAATGTTAGGCATTTCATACAGTTAAGGATATTGTAAATCAAGAAATTATATTTCTAGTTTATCTTTTGAGCTACAGAAAACTAATTACACCATTTTCTTTGGATTTAAAAATATAAATAATTTGTCTCCTTTACATTTATGTAAAGTTTTACAAGTTTCGATATATTTGACGTTAAACATTTTAAACGGCCGCCATTTTGAAAATAATACAAAAAGTCATTGTTTTTAGTGCACTTTTAAAACTTAACATAAATAACCCTTCTAACAAATTTGAACCCAACATCTTAACTATTTCTATAGTAATAATGTTTAAACAAAACGGCGGCCAGACGGTAAAGTAAGCTTTTTTGGACCTATGTTTAAATTGAAATATTTTATTTATTTTGACATGTAAAATGAGTTCCTTATGTCTCTGCATATTTTTCTGTATAATATATACAGAGTGTTTCAAAAATATGTATTATAATTTTTGGATAGTGATTTATGGCATCAAAATAAAGGAAAAAATCACAATATGACAGAACACGCTTCGTTATTCAACTCTGGTTAATTTGTAAGATTTAACATTTAGTGTACACAAAAGAATTAAAATTTTGTTTTATAAAGTTTCTAAAATTATGAAATGTTAACATGTTAGAATTGAATATCCCCAAAACTATTTACTTTACATAAAATGTAACTGTCCGCAATTTTGAAAATTTAAAATAAACATTTGATTTCCGTTATGTTGGTAAAAAGTAGCATAAAAATGTGTACCAAATGTCCACTTGAAATCTTAAATATCTTCAGTTATATATTTTTTTAAACAAAAAAGGCCTATAGAGGGATAACATAACATTTTCGGGCACGCTTATAGCAACTTTATTCTTTCTTTTGTAACTCTTATCATTTCGATATAAATATAACACACAGACATTTTTACTTAGGAATTTTATGCTAAACAAGGTAGATTTAATACAAAATAAATTTTAAGTAAACAACATTTTTGTTTGCAATTTTTAAGTTTATTTTGGTTAATTTGTTTGTAATCATTAGTTTTAATGAAAACTAGGTAACTTTGATTCTCAATGAAGCATTTATTTTTATTAGAACGTTGAAAAATGTAATTTGTTTTCAACAAAAAAGAAGCCACTTTTGATTACAAATTGAAACAATTTTATTCTATAAAACTTACTGTACGTTTTTTCCATTTATTCATTTCATACATTTTAAAATTGGTGAGGTTTATTTATTAGATATTTCTAAAGTTTTGTTATTAAAAAAAAGACATTGTCAGCTTCAAATTTTATCTATGTCATTTTCTATAAAATAGATTCTCTTTATTAAAAATTCAATAGTTTTTCGAAATTTTGTGTAAAGACAATTTTTAAAGTGGATCGAAATGTCTTCCATCGTCGATATCTGGTTATTTTTCAGTTCAAGTTCGATTCAAGTTGATTCAATAATTCCCAACTCTGCACAAGTCATACAAAATCCGGAAGTTTTGACATATATAACGCATCTCCTTATAATTTACAACGACGCGTATTTTGTAAAATGACAGGAACAGTTTAAAAATTGAATGTTAATTTTAACTGATAATCTTTGTTTTTGGAGATCGGTGCTGTTGCTTTCGAGTTATTACTTAGTGCAAAATAGAAATTAGCGGGACTGATTTTCCGACCTATTTAATTTTTTTATGGTTATAGGGGGAGGGGTCTTTTTATTTTCTACGTTAGTTTAGGGGAAATGTCATGGTAAATGACGTCTTTATATATGTTTGATATATAATTAGCCGGACTTATAAGTGAGCGAAGCAAAGAGTACAGCTAATATTGTATATTTTGGAGCACCCAGTTCGAATTTGACATTGGTTTGTATGTACTCGGTTCAAAATCCAAAACAAAGTTTTCCACCAACTAATTGTTTTGAAATTACGGAGCTGAATTGAAATTGGAAAGTCCCATCGATCGACATCACAGTAAATGTATTATAAAATGACAGTTTCGCACCCTGACACATTAAGATTAGACGCATGCTGTGTAGGCCTACCTCATAACATAGTTACAACAAACGCACGTTATATATTACTGTGGTTTTTTCCACACAAGAAAACCTATATGCCATATCTATATTCAAGATCCCTTTTCAATATTCAAGCTGAAATTGGCTACTCCCTCCCCCCCCCCCCTCTTTACTTTGATGGAGCCTTCTTTACACCCCGCTACAACAGTATAATCCCGTACTGATATATTATACAGTATCTGTGCACACTTCATAGCATGGAATAAACTTTAATTCGACTGACATTTCATTTCCAGTAGGTTTTAATTACTATATAAATATAGAAGGTTCAGTTTTCACGGATAGAGTGTGGATTTCATGTAATACATTTTACAAAACAATGTTTTAAACCGTTTCATTACCGGTACAAGTGAGTTACTTCCGTTGTAATTATGTTGCAAAATAAAAGAATAAAAAAAGCTAAACTGAAAACAGTTCCATTTAAGCAAGCAGCCTTTATAACCCTCAAATGAAGTAAATAGGAATTCTCCAACGGTGTTGGGCGGTGGAGAGGGGACTCCAGACAATCAAAATTGCACCCCCTACCCTTGCGAAGGGTGGTTAATTGAATTCTATTGTGGAACACAATCAAGTAAAGCAACTGGGTAATCAGAGAAACTAATTCAAAAAGCGATCCTTGATTTATATCTGCCATGTTGAAATTATGCCACGAATTGTTCTCTGTGTTTTTCCTAATCTAATTGTGAAACTTTTAAATTAGTAAAAAAAAAAACAAGTTCTTTAACTCCAATCAGGTTGGGTTATTATTTATTCACGCTTGGGAGTTGTTCCGAGTTAAATCTAATGTTTTAGAAAAATTGTTGCAGCAGAATTAAATTTGCTCTTTGTAGTAGTTAGTGTTAATTGAAATTGTGTAAAGAAAACTATTTTCGATTTAAGGATAGGGAAGCGCTACACATAGG
Organism: Aphrophora alni; assembly: GCA_963513935.1. Taxonomy (NCBI): domain Eukaryota; kingdom Metazoa; phylum Arthropoda; class Insecta; order Hemiptera; family Aphrophoridae; genus Aphrophora; species Aphrophora alni. The sequence continues at coordinate 28,944,632 of OY740769.1, read as the reverse complement.
GGTAAAACATACTATTGTTACAGGGTCTTCGATATCTATTTCAACACTTTTAATATTAGACACATGTAGGGATGCAATGTCAAATTTTGTAGAAAACTCAAATTTATAATTCGTAGAAAAGAGAATATAATACGATAGATAGATAGATACGATAGATAACAGACAGATTATAGCCGATACACTGCAGAAAGATAGGAGATGGACTAGTGACAGAGAGACGATAGACTACAAACAAACAGTCAAATGATAGACGACGATAAACGGGTAGACAAACGGACAAACAGACGATAAACGACAGAAAGGGAGGCGATAGATAACAGACAGATTATAGCCGATAAACTGCAGACATATAGAAGATGGACTAGTGACAGAGAGACGATAGACTACAGACAGACAGTCAAATGATAGACGACGATAAACGGGTAGACAGACGGACAAACAGACGATAGACTATAGACAGAGAGAATATAAACGACAAACAGACGATAGACGACAGGAAGGGAGACGATAGATAACAGACAGATTATAACCGATACACTGCAGAAAGATAGGAGATGGACTAGTGACAGAGAGACGATAGACTACAAACAGACAGTTAAATGATAGACGACGATAAACGGGTAGACAAACGGACAAACAGACGATAAACGACAGAAAGGGAGGCGATAGATAACAGACAGATTATAGCCGATAAACTGCAGACATATAGAAGATGGACTAGTGACAGAGAGACGATAGACTACAGACAGACAGTCAAATGATAGACGACGATAAACGGGTAGACAGACGGACAAACAGACGATAGACTATAGACAGAGAGAATATAAACGACAAACAGACGATAGAGGACAGAAAGGGATACGATAGATAACAGATAGATTATAGCCGATACACTGCAGAAAGATAGGAGATGGACTAGTGACAGAGAGACGATAGACTACAAACAGACAGTCAAATGATAGACGACGATAAACGGGTAGACAGACGGACAAACAGACGATAGACTATAGACAGAGAGAATATAAACGACAAACAGACGATAGACGACAGAAAGGGATACGATAGATAACAGATAGATTATAACCGATACACTGCAGAAAGATAGGAGATGGACTAGTGACAGAGAGACGATAGACTACAAACAGACAGTCAAATGATAGACGACGATAAACGGGTAGACAGACGGACAAACAGACGATAGACTATAGACAGAGAGAATATAAACGACAAACAGACGATAGAGGACAGAAAGGGATACGATAGATAACAGATAGATTATAGCCGATACACTGCAGAAAGATAGGAGATGGACTAGTGACAGAGAGACGATAGACTACAAACAGACAGTCAAATGATAGACGACGATAAACGGGTAGACAGACGGACAAACAGACGATAGACTATAGACAGAGAGAATATAAACGACAAACAGACGATAGACGACAGAAAGGGATACGATAGATAACAGATAGATTATAACCGATACACTGCAGAAAGATAGGAGATGGACTAGTGACAGAGAGACGATAGACTACAAACAGACAGTCAAATGATAGACGACGATAAACGGGTAGACAGACGGACAAACAGACGATAGACTATAGACAGACAGACGAAAGACATACATCATTCCAAAAAGTACTCAGAGAACGTCTAATTTTAATGCTCATACAACTTTCTTTTATTTGTTTTTGTTGTGCAAGACGAAAAACCTCTCGGTCATCACTGCCTGGTAAAAAAAGGATGAATTACAATAAAATAAAGACCGCTAGCCATCGATTACTATAATAGCGTCAGGGTCGGAAGAGAAAACGAGTTGGTCAAGAGAGACCAGATAGGAAAGATGAAAGAGTGGAATCTAACCCAAAGATTACATAAAAAAGGTGTAGATTCAGTAAAGTCCATCGGCATTGCTACGTCCGTACTCATTGTACTGACTACCCGCCTTTTACATATACAGGGCGGTTATAAACTCCCTTCCCCTCTACTTTTTTTACAATTTATATTTAAAGTGTTTTTCGATGATACCATTCATTATATTAAGATAGAAACTCTAACTGTTGAGGTATTAAAAAATATTGGGAGTTACCTGAGCTCTAAGATATAGTAATCAAATTCCTAATTCTTTATGAAAAGATAGTCATCCGGCATGTCAATTAACAATGTCTATTTTACCTAAAAGCAATGGTGCGATTAAAAATTAAAAAGGTTATACCTTTTCCAATAAATCAGCAGGTCAAAGATGTAGGAGTCAACTTAAAAGTTCTAATGAGAAGATAGTCATACGACATGTCTATTAACACTGCCTTTTCCCTCTAAAAACAATGTTGCAATTCAAAGTCAAAAAGGTTGTACCGAATATTTTATTTTAAGTGGACTCCTACAACTTTGATCTAATGATTTATTGGAAACGGTATAATCTTTGAGGTTATTAATTGCAACATTGTTTTCAATGGGGGAAAAAGGCAGTGTTAATCGACATGTGGCATGATTATCTTCTCATAAAGAATTCGGAAGTTGACTCCTATATCTTAGATCTCAGGTAACTCCCAATATTTTAGAATACCTCAAAAGCTAGAGTTTCTACCTATATAATGAATGGTATCCTTGAAAAACAAATTGTAGAAAAACGTAGGAGGGGGAGTTTATTACCACCCTGTATATATATATATATATATATATATATATATATATATATATATATATATATTTAAGTTATAACTTTGGGAATAGATAAGAATTGAGTTCAGATTTTGTATACGCATTTTTCATGTAACGGTTTACATGTGTACTTCAAAAACAAAGACTTTACTTACGACCAACTATTTTTATTTTTTTCTGTAGCTCAAAATATACGAGTTATCTTTTAATTGTTTGGCAATTGTCTACAATATCCAAGATTAGTTTAAAACAAAACATTTTTGAATTCTGCTAAATTTCCTCTTCAAATCCTTTTTTTTTTAGGCCTTATAAAGAATATAAAGTTACTTAATAAAAGTTCCTATTTTGAAGTTTGTCGAAAAATAACTTTGTAAAAAGGTAATAAATTAATCATAGTTTTAAATAAAATTTGTAAGTGGATTTATTTCTGAGTAAATTGGTGTTACGGTTAATGGAAAACAAAAACAAGTTGTAAACATTTGACTTTTGGAATACAATGCACACCACAATTAGTGCCAAAACATAAATGAAGAATACTGTAATTTTCCAAAACGAGGCCATCAACTTCGATACATTTCTTTGCACAATTATGGATTGGTTTCGTTGCTTTTTAGTTTTACCTGAATTGTTTTACCTGTTGTTCAGCAATATCCATAGTTTGGGCAATAAATTGCTCACGGGAGTTCATTTTTTCTCGTATACAATTTTTTTCTTCAATCCTTACACACAATAATCTAACTGTGTTAGATTTGGTGAACGTGGAGTAGGATGGTGGACCTCCACGACCGATCCACTGCTCAGAATAATGCTGATTTAATTAGGTGGAAACGTCTCGTGGAAAATGGGGAGACACACCATCGTGCTGGAAGTACATTCGACGTCTCAAAGCTAGAGGAACTCCTTCCAGCAGTTGTGGCAATTCTCCTCGAAAAAATGTTAAGTAGACTTCAGAAATTAAACGTCCAGGGGATATAAATGTCCCGATCAGCTGATTGTGAATTAAGCCACACCACACATTTACACTAAATCTATGCTGAAAGTTCCGTTCCACCGTTGGATAAGGATTAATTTCTGACCAAGTTTGTTCGTTGCGTAAGTTGTTGGCACCATCCCTAGTGAAAAGTCCTTCTTCGGTAAACAAAATGTTCCTTTAAAAGTGAGGTTTGTTTTTAACCAATACCGTAGACCGTCTCCTGGATGTAGATGTTGAATTGGTTGTTTGTGGTAAGGATAAAAGTAGTTTTGATTAAGTGTTCTCTACACCACAGATTGTGAAACTCTGACACTACTTCAAAGATATCTAGTACTGATACCTGGACTACATTAAAAAGCAACAATTATAATTTCATCAAAATTAGCTTGGTGTTGTACCCAACGTTTGTAGATGTTGTGATTACTGGGAAGTGAACCAGTTTCTCGAAGTTTTTGTAATGTACCACGAATTGTTTTAGAACCTGGAATCCCTTGGTTGGTATAATGTCTGTACAGCAACTGTACCATCATAATTCTACACGCCTAACGTAAAAACCATATCAGCTTATTCCTCGGTCGATTGTAAATACGGAGTTACTACATGACTCACGGTTAAATTAACTTAAATTCACAGAATCCTTCCAATACTAATAGCAACAACGCAAACCATGTGCAGTTAACTACCTAATACACTTCTGTAGGTAACCTAACAAAATGATTAAATTAATGTACAGTTCAATAGCATATTTCATCACTAGTACCAATAGTGGTTTTTTTCGCCGGTATGCGGTCGTGATTTCGATCAAGGACCGGAATAACACTTTGCGTACGAGTTATGAACAATACTTTTCACCATATTGTAAATAATCAATATATATATAATAAAAGAAAGTCTAGAATGTGCGTGCCGGTAAAACTCAAAAACGAATCCCGGTACAATCAAAGGGGTATATGGTGTGATAGTCCTCTATTGCCCATCCGTGTGAAGAAGGTTTCCGTTTTGTCTCTAAGGGCGTCCATTGGAAGATAAAAGGGCTGAAATTTTCATCCTCTTAAAATTTCTAGAACGTTCAAGAACATTCGAGATCATTCCACAAATGTTCTGGAATATTGTGGATCATTTGAAGCCTTTTTCGAAGCTTCTAAAACTTTTTCGGCATACGTAGAATCCTCTCGAAGGATCTGAAGAAGATATATAAGGCTAGATTCAGGGCAGCCAAAAGTAGTATTGAAAGAGAAAAATCGTAGCATCAAGCTCACGATGTAGAACGACAGAATCATAATTTTTTTTACCAATAATTGTAAGTACTGTATTTGGGTATACAAAATTGTTTATCTATTATTGTTTGTTGCATTTATGTATCCGTCAAAAATTTCGCAAAATCAGTTCCAATTTTGCAATTTGGACTCAGTGATCGTCGAACAGTCTCGGAAGCTCCCCACGGTTTTTTATTGCAAAATTAAAGTTTATAATCCGGTTTCAACGATAGTATACGCGGATAATTTTGCAAAATTGGGCTTAATTTTGCAATTTGGCCTTAGTTCTCGATAAAAACTCTCGAAAGCTACCCACGGGTGTTTATTGCAAAAATAATGTTAATAAGTCAGTATTTTCGATAGTGTTCACGGAAAATGCATGTATTCATTTATTCATGAATAACATATGTTAGAAGTCCCGGGGGAAGCCGGGTTAAACTGCTAGTAATTATAATAAAAGAAATATAATTTATCAACATAATGTATTTACACCAAAAAAGTATAACTTTTTAACCAAACATTTTCAAACATTAAAGGTTATAATTTCTACATTTTAAACTTCATTTATTTATTGACAATTTACTAATAAATGAAAATTTATATGAATATTTCAGTTTTCATTGTTACTTATGTTTATTCCTTTGTTGGCAATTTATTCTGTAGGATCTGAAATGTTTGTCATTGTTGAGTTTCCATTGCATTACTTTCAGATGCTTGTTGCTAGTATTCGTAATTAATAAGAACAGCTGATTTCAAATAAATAACAACTACTGATAGAAACAACGTGCTACCGTAACTAGTGTTAGATTGCATAACTACATAGCAGTAGGCTAAGGGGAAAATCTCCTACTGTATCTCCCGGAACAACCCGCATAATATCATTTTTAATATTCACAGCTGTAATTAAAAATGATTAATTTCAATATGGTGTGATAAAAAAACTTTAATATTAATCAGCTGTTCTTACTGTATGCAAACCTGTGATATAAATGTTTCAAAATAATTAATTATTGTTTTACTTAATATTTATCTGAAAAAAATCAAAATTTTAGTATGAATGTTAGAGAGTTATTGAAATGAATAGTTATTGTTTATTTACTTTTTATTTCGTAGACAATTACCAAGAAATTAATATATTTCCGTTAATTCGTGTTATCTTTTAAGTTACAGAAAAAGTAAGAAATATATAAATGAAGTTTGTTCATCATTGAAGTACGAAAAAATCATTACATTTATAATGCGTATACAAAATCTGATCTCAATCTATACTATTATATAAAAAATCTAATGGTGTCTGTCTGTGTGTGTTACTCAATCACGTAAAAACTACTGGACCCATTGAGCTGAAATTGGAAATTGGCTTGAAATTGGGAAACATGGACATTCTTAGAGTCCCTGGTTAACCCATAGGCCTATTTTTATTTAGAAATTCCATCAGGGCACCGCCCCATTAGCCTTGAAAATTCCCTTAACATTCTATACAAACCCCGTCAACCCCCCCCCCCCCCGCCAATCCCTATACGTCAACCCCGTACGAAGGACGGGTACTCTGCTAGTATCTTATATATTCCCAAAGTTATAACTTTATTTTTAAAGAAAACAAAATGGCGGATAGCCGAAAAACGAAGCGTTCACAGGGATATATTTTGATGAACGTTTTTCTCTTTTTACTTAGAGAATGAGCTCTAAGAGTGCCGAGAGAACTTCATGAAACACTCTGTATACACACAAGAACATAAAAATGATCGGAAATTTCGAAAAGGGTCTCTTTGAAACAGGTTATCGACAAAAAACCTATCTATGTCCTTCTCAATTTGTCTATCTAAGAGCTCAATTTGTGTACTTTGGCTATCTGCATACCGAAATCAAGGTCGTACAGACAAAACATTTAAGTGAAATTCGATTCCATTCACGTCAGAATATCAGCTATATTCTAAATATTTCGGTATATTAAAACAAAAATCAAAATAGTAAAAACCAAACACGGAGGAGCTAAAGTGTGAGGATTATTAATATAATAATAAATTATCCATCTCCTGTATGTCTCCAGTTGATGATGTACAACAAGGACATCTACTCGGCGGAACACACACGGCGCCGCATTTACATAAAATAAACCACAATAAACTTGCATAACAATGGTGATGAAATTGTGGAGGGAAAAGAAGGAAAAAGCACTCAGCCTGGGTTTTTCTTTATCGTTTAGCCAATCTGAAAACTCGTTACAAATTCTATTAATTCCTCCCTCCTTCGAATGAATTAAAACGTAAAGGCAATTTACCGGCCCTTTACAATGGGGGGGGGGGGAGAAAAATAATTGGTTTCATTGTGTGATAGAAATTGAGTTTGGGCTACAGTGTACACTGTACCGTGGATATTAATGATACTGGATAAACAGTATCATATTTCATACTTTGAAAATGACAAAGAAGAAGAAGAACTAGGAACGCGGTAACTTTCCGCCCAGTGTGTATGTTAGTTTCAATAGTTGAGCTCGATAAGATTTATTCTGAGGATGTCTTTAGGTCCTTATATTTCTTACATATTTTTCAAAAACTGAGTCCATGTTTCAGTTACAGTTTTTGATCGAGAACTAAGATTTATGGTTACGTATAGTTTTGGTAACAATTTATTTGATTTTGGATATAGGTGAGTGATAAAATTTGTGCAATTATATTTACCGTTTATTTAAATAGAAAACTCTTGGAGGTACAAACAATTATTAATAACTAAAATGACGAAGTTTTCAACATATGACACGGTTTGTTCTTCATTCAATAAATCGTACCTAACTTAGCAAGGGCGTGGTAAAAGGCCATTGATTTGACTTTCTCTCATATACACATAGTATAGAGAAACCTACCTGATAGATCATTGTTTTACAGAAATCTCCTTGATGAGACCAAAATAATGATTTATTGAAAGTTGTTTATTATGACATCACGGTATATATTGAAGAATGTACGGTTCCATTTCCTCCATTTTTTTCTTGTAGTTTTAAAGGCGTAAAAACATCTCGGTCAACATCGCCTTTAAAAAAAATTGGAAGAAAAGAACACTAAATAAAGATTCCTGGCAAATTGAGCGTGGTCGGAAAAGATCAAGATTCGGTCAAGAGAGACCTGAGAGGAAAGATGAAAGCGATGATTCTAACCAAACACTACAAGAAATAAGGTGTAGATCCAGTTGGGACTTTCGGGATTACCAAGCCATTACTATATTGAGCCTAGAAGGTTTGTACGGTTTCAAACGAGTTGCTCAATTTTAATAAAATTTGGAATGGAAACGTATTTTGATTTTTGGAAATAGCTACCATAAGATCAATACTCAAAATTTCATTTTTTTTTTCAAAAATGGGTTAAAATATTTTGCTGAAATGTAACTCCTAAGGACAAAAAGAAAATGTATTAGGAGGCGTCTCTCCAAATTTAACGTTTCGAGAGTTAATCGGCTTTAAAAGAAAGAAATCATTAACGGTGTCGTAAAAGTTCAAATAATTCAAAATCAACGAAATGTTCATCAATATTTGGTGATGTAAGTTCAAGTGTCAAACTGCAAGAAATAGAAAATGACTGGTTAGCTAATCATTTTGAAAAGACGAAAACGAACCCTAACCTCTGAGGTAACTTATACGTTGTACTTGGAACCTACAGTTTAACAAAATATGATCAAATATTCCATTTAAAAAAAACAACAACACACAGAATATTTAGTTTTTTTTTAATGGTAGAGTTATTTTTTAAATATTGAGTATTCTAGTATTAGATTGAGTGAGAAAGATTGTGTAATGTTATTGTATATAGGTTCCAGTTATTCCGAGGACTGACACGTATAGTTTATGCCACACCATATTTTATTTTTTTAATACAGGTGTCTGATGCTGTGGCCTGACACAAAATCCATTTCAAAATAAGGCGTGTAAGTTGATGCACCGTTATATTTTAATGATCAGTCGTTGTTAAGGTGATGATGACCGCGGTTTTCCGCCTTTAAACCAAATTAATGGCACAAAAAACATTTCAGAAACTTTCCCCCTCACCCATCCCCAAAACCAAATAAAAACTAACCTAACCTAACCTCACCCATCCCAAAACCAAATAAAACCTAACCAAAACAAACCTAACCTAACCTAACATAACCTAACCTAACCTAACCTAACCTAACTTAACCTAACCTAACCTCACCCATCCCCAAAACCAAATAAAACCTAATAAAACTAAACTAACCTAAACTAACCTAACCTAACCTAACCTTACTTGACCTAACCTAACCTCACCATCCCCAAAACCAAATAAAACCGGACCAAAACCAATCGTTACCAAAAATTTCATTTCACTAATTGGCAATAAAAAAGTCTGTTTAGTAAAAGTAAACCATGGACGCCTTCTTTGAACAAATTATACATTTAAATAAAAACCTAAACTTGCTTCGCTTGTGCCATATTCACGTCTTCAGAGTAAATTTTATTTAATTCAAAAGCTTCTAATCACGGGGGCAATGGATTGTCCCATAATTATTCCCAAACAGTAATATTTTTGGCCGGGATTTTGGTAATTAATCTTCACTAAGAGTTTGAAAGAAATCGGTAGAGTCTGTTTTGAGATATTTAGTACTGTATAGCATCCCCATGGCCGAATTTTTAGTTTTCTACCGATAACACACGGACTGGCATTTTTGGAGAGATAGCGGCCAATATCCTTAGAGGCTACACTTGACCAAATCATAATTTTAAGTTTTTTTCTCATGCAGCTACCCGTAAATTTTGAGTTATAAAAAAAAGTAATAAAACGTCCTGAGATGTGTCCAAAATATACCACATTTGATTAAAATCGGTCCAAGCGTTTTTGCTGTAAATAAACTGCACATCATTTATTAAAACACTTTTTGAAAAATTCGACATCGCTGTTTACCCATCACATACTTTGCCTACATTACGTAGGCTATATTGTAGGGAGTAAAAAACTTGTTTATCACAAAACGTGTTTCTCTTTTAACGATAATTAATTATCTCTAAATTTAAAATAATTGTGATATTTATAAAACCTCACTACAATAATAAGGAAACATAACATCCAATTTTTTAAATTTTAGGTTTTCCAATCGACTGCAAAGCAACAATCATAATCGTTACAAATCTACTTTGTTTCGAAGAGACAGAGTTTTCCCTTATTCCAAATTTTAAAAATTGTTGTTTATATTGTGTATTTATTAGTTTGGAGGGTGGAAGATTCCAAAGATTTAGAGTTGGTTGAAAAGCTGTAATGTGTCCTAGTCAATTACCAAGAATTAGTTTTAAACATATTCGAGGCACCTTTTGACTTATAACTAATTATTGTATTATACTTACCCAGGAAAGGGTAACAAAGTTTGCCTCGTTTTTTTTTGTAAAACAACGTTTCTCGAATATTATACACACAAAATTTCCAATTTCCCAATTTTTAAATATACTTTTGTAAAATGATAATAATTTTACATTTTAAGATCGAAACTTGTAAGCCCATGCATAATTTGCATTTCATATGTAAATTCGTTCCTTAAATATTGTATTTTAAAGTGAAGAAGAAAATACGCACGTCTAACCTAGCTTCTCCAGAGTGTTAGACTACAATACCCGAGTCACCCTGTATTGCTTCAAAATATGATATTTCGATTTATTATTTTCCCCCTGCGATCTAATGCTGAACTTATTTCTACACTATAACCGGACACTTTTATCCACAAGAAAACCTATAACCACCATATCTATTATTAAAGATCCTTTTTCAATTTTCAAGATGAAATTGGTTGCTTCTCCCACTCACCAGCTCAGACACAACAGCATATCTAATCCTACACACAAGCTTTTTAAATAACAGTTCCTTATTCTTTAAACTAATTTATTTAGCTGTGCACATTACGAAGTGATGTTGAATACCATGGACGTTTCGGATCATATGATGACATTTACGCCAAATGATGTCCGTTAGATTGTTGTATTGTGTCAAGAACGGGAGATCCTGTTGGCACAGAATTTTGCAGTTCGGTACAACGGAACTATTTTGGTCAAATGTCTTAAGGAATGGTCGTGAAATGCTATGGAAAGGTTAAGGTTGGCTCGGTCTTGTGTGTAATCATAGTCTACAAGATAACCTACACCTTTGCGATAGCAGCCTATAACTTATCTGTTTACATTTCCTGTTAGAGTAGGACACGTTGTGTTTACTGTGGGTCCCCTCTCCTGACAAACGAAGAATCATTTCCAAAAATACAATTTTTACGTTAGAGTAACGTCTAAAACTTTGTTAAAACCATTTTAGATTTTATTATTTCTTTACTGGCAAGTTTGTTCAAGCCATTGTAAAAATCATTGTTTATAAGGAATTTGCGGGAAATCTGAAAATAAATACGACCACTACACTGCAACAAACTGTCTAAAAATCAATTTTTGTATTTGTTTAAGGAAACCCTCTGTTAAAACCTTTTGAAAGTCAATTATGAAATCAATCATCGTTAATCAGACTAACATTAAACTCGGCCTTATGATTTAGTTTCTTATAATTAATTATGCAGTAGGCTTATGATGTGTCTAAAATCATTTTGATCTCCAGTGAATTCAAAACAAGTGGTATCTGAACAGGATGTACTTGATAATCTCTCTAAAGTGATAAAACATGTATAATCATGACAGCAGTGATTGAAAGCCATGAGGCGCCGTTACATGTTGCAGAAATATAAGCTTTTGTTATTATGTATTGTTAACGCATTAAATATGTTAACAAGGTCGAACATTCTACCATTAGGATCACAAACAGTTTTAAAAAATCGTTACGATACCGTTAAGGTCGAAGAGGACCGTTAATCGAGAATTTATAGTGTGAAATCGCACCTCCCGTTTTTTTACTTTTAGAAATTTACTTTCCCACATGCAGTATACCTTAGTATTGAGAACGAGTCAATAAATTTATTATCTGTTTGTGGTCTCTTGACACACAAAAGAAATAGTTTTGAAATGACGTTTGCCTATTGTCTGTGCGGACCAAACGAGTGGATTGATTTTCCAAAATTGAAAATAAAGATTCTTTTTACATATTTCTTTTCTGTAGAATAGCTGACACATAAGGCCAAACAAAACTCATAAACCCTATTTTCTCAAACAGGCTCTAGTGGTTACAATCAAATTATTCTAAAATGAAGCCTCTATATATCCTAGCAAAACTTTTTTTACCATCCGTTTCAGGGGTTTCATATAGAAAAAGGAGCTCGTTTAACACCTAATTTCTCAAAATCGGGACAACCGAGTTTCTTCACATTTCTGTGTAAAGTGAAAGAAAAATTATGGTCCAGAGCCGTCAATAAAAAATTAATTTAAATCTATAAGGAAATGTTAATATTGTAGACGGGTGATATCATTCAAATAAGAGAAGATACCACAGTCCACCTGCGCTTTGCAAAGAATGTACAGCGACACAGTGGAGCAGTAAAAGAACTATTAACCATTCATTCAGAACAGAAATGCTGTAAAGCTAACTTTAGGGACATTTCTTCTGCAGTCGTCAGAAGTTCTGTCGTCCATCAGTGGGTAACAAATTTATTTCAGCAGTTTTATTTTTGTTTACGATCAATTTTTACTTTCGCACATGTATGTCTTAAATAAACAAAACGATTTCTAGTCCCCATTGTTTGTCTATTGTCCATGTAAAGCCTTATAGTTTTATCCAACGGTTTATCAATGACCTGTTTCTACTATCTCTTATGTATTTGTAATGTAACAAAAAAATAACAAAATGTAGTCTACTCCCCAGTGTTTTTCTGTCGTCCATGCAATGCATAATAATTGTATGCAATAGTTTATTAATGGCCAGTTTTTACTTTAACACATATATGTAATCTATAAACAAAACGACGTCTACTCACAGTGTTGTCTGTCGTCCATGCAATGCATAATAATTTTATGCAATAGTTAATTAATAGCCCGTTTTTACTTTCACACGTATATGTAATAAATAAACAAAACAACGTGTAGTCCCCATTGTTGTCTGTCGTCCATGCAATGCATAATAATTTTATGCAATAGTTTATTAATAGTTTCTTGAGTCTCCCCACGGAAATAAGCTAACTTATAATGATCGTGTTAATAGTATCAGTTCTAGGAGCATCCTACTATGAGCTAGTGTATCCCTCACATAAACTACTTAATTTGACTCCAGGGAATGTCAACAGTTCAAAATATTCATAGAGTGTTTGTCCTGCAAAGAAATCTATTAGGCTTGTTTGGTTAGATACCAATTTGTAATATAATCTTCATACGACAAACTACATGTATTTTTATATAAAGGAAAGCTATAGCACTTAGTGTCTTTATGGGAGAAAGAGAAATTTAAGAAGTAAATTCACCAAAGTTCTTGAGTCTCCCCATTGAAACAAGCTAACTTGGAATGGTCGTGTTAATAGTATCACTTCTAGGATCATCCTACTATGAGCTGCGGAATTTGACTCGGGGGAATGCAACAGTTCACAATATTAATAGAGTGTTTGTCCTGCAAAGAAATCTATTAGGCTTGTTTGGTTAGATACCAAATTGTCAGATTTAAATTCTGCATAAAATGGTACCAACCCACCTCTCTACGATGACAAGTAACGAAATTATTATGAACAATGTAATTTCGAACAGTAAGCTCACAAAAAAAGTGATATTGTATAATTAAATGATCCGGCTCTGCTGAGTCAACGACATGAGTGTTAGGAGTAGAGGGTCCTTTGTATTTACATCTTGGAAGCCCGCTAAGGGTGAATCGTTAACAAGATCAAAACCAGTGAAGACATTTTAATATTATATCTACGAGGCCAGTAAGGATCCAACCAACTTCAAGAAAATAATGATATACAGAATAGCGAAGTTCAATAAACATCTGTATCAAATGTTTAAAAAAACATCCAACTCTGCAAAGACTCCAATTACAATAAAATAAATGTTCAATAATATTGGTAGAACCCTTGTAGGTTCTACCAATATTATTGAACATTTATTTTATGCGCAAGAAATCCCCTTCTAGGGCATTACTTTTAGAATATCACATGTTATTAATTACACTTTATAATAGGGCTGAATAAATGCTATGATGGGTCCATAACCTTGTTTTTAATAAGTAGGTATTACACACATTTTTTGAGATATGACCGCAATTATTACATTTACTTTTGTGGATAGAAGTGAGAAAATGTAAATTCAATATGATTTATTTATTCGAGAGCAGAGTAATGTTTGTAAAATTTTTAATTATTGATTCTATTTGTTTAATAAGTGTACACCACCGAGTAAAGGTTAGATCCGACTTTTGATCAACCTAAGTGTTTTTCCAATAAAACTAACCCATGATTGAATGCGATACTCTATTCAATCTAAGGGGACAGCATCCATTAAACAAATTGCATACAATACTTCCAATCTTGTTAAAAGCACTCTTTCTATGAATTATAAAAGACTTTATCTTCAAATTTATCATTTTATAGGTAATGCATCTGTAATTCACCAAAGTCGAGTAATGTATGAAATTGTAAATGTAATTAGATTATGTTATACGCTATATTTAAAAAGGAACAAAATACAGACACCATAGCTGTTGTGATCATCTTCAGAAACTATTTGCCTGTCATCAATGTAGAGTAATATCGGAAACTTCTCATAATAATTAGGTAATTTTACACACGATATTTAAGGAGGAGTGAACTACATACACCTTAGCTGTTGCGGTCATCTTCAGAAACTATTTGCCAGTCATCAATGTAGAGTAATATCGGAAACTTCTCATAATAATTAGGTAATTTTACACACGATATTTAAGGAGGAGTGAACTACATACACCTTAGCTGTTGTGATCATCTTCAGAAACTATTTGCCAGTCAACAATGTAGAGTAATATCGGAAACTTCTCATAATAATTAGGTAATTTTACACACGATATTTAAGGAGGAGTGAACTACATACACCTTAGCTGTTGTGATCATCTTCAGAAACTATTTGCCAGTCATCAATGTAGAGTAATATCGGAAACTTCTCATAATAATTAGGTAATTTTACACACGATATTTAAGGATGAGTGAACTACATACACCTTAGCTGTTGCGGTCATCTTCAGAAACTATTTGCCAGTCATCAATGTAGAGTAATATCGGAAACTTCTCATAATAATTAGGTAATTTTACACACGATATTTAAGGAGGAGTGAACTACATACACCTTAGCTGTTGCGGTCATCTTCAGAAACTATTTGCCAGTCATCAATGTAGAGTAATATCGGAAACTTCTCATAATAATTAGGTAATTTTACACACGATATTTAAGGAGGAGTGAACTACATACATCTTAGCTGTTGTGGTCATCTTCAGAAACTATTTGCCAGTCATCAATATATAGTAATATCTGAAACTTGTAAAAACAATTAGGTAATGTTACACACGATATTTAAGGAGGAGTGAACTACATACATCTTGGTTATATACTTTATCGTTGGACATCTTAGAACATATAGACATCGTATCTTTTGTTGATTTTGCAAGTCCCCATCCTCATCAGTCGCTTTTGCGTATGTTTATTGATAACTTTAATGGTCATTTTTTTCACATAACATGTTAGGGTATTTTCATATTCCTGCTGGAACAACTGTGCAAGTGAAGGATTCAGATTGTTTTCATCTATTTAAATTTTGGTCACGAAGACGATCAGTGTTGATCAAACGACACTTTTAACGTATTATTAGACGAATTATCTCGCTTTTTCATCATAATAACGAGAATTGTGTATTTCAGAGGCTCCAAAGCCAATATCTGCCGTTCAACATTATCTTGGTAAGGTAATTAATTGTTGTAACTCATTTAAATACCTACGGTAGTGTTATTTGTTTAGTCAGGGGGTAAAATGGCTATGAAATATAAAAATTGATGGATAGATTCATTCTCAGGCAGCTTGACACACAATGGCGGCACGCTTCCGATAGTCATAGCTTCCAAATTAGTGTACTTACCCCATAAGGGCATATTAGATTTCAATCTTTTAATCTCAGATATACGTAAAATAAGATTAAAATTATTGTGGAGAAAACTAAATACTTAATTGTTGGAATTTGTGTGAACAAAGCTACAAAATAGAAAATTCAGGAAGCTGAGCGTAGGATGGGACAGACTATAAAACTGCTGTAAATATATGAATGAAAACAAAGTTTCAAGTAAATAATTTAAGAACAAGTTGAAAATTGCTTTCAGTATCAATAAATAAAAGGAAAAGCAATTGAACGGAGTGTTTCATCGGGAAATGACTGTACGAAGCCAATTGGATGGGTACACAAAGCTCAGTTTGGCGTGAAATTGATTCGCTTACTGTAGTGGTGTCTGTGCCTTTAACCCCTTCCATAGTTCAAGCAATAATCCGTTGTAATGTTCCCAAGCGACACTTAAAACTACTATCGTTTTCTTATCATAATTGTTTATAATGTTTAATATTTCATTATTTCAAGAATATGACGAGTGTATGTGAAAGACGTTCATTGTTTCTTATAAATAATCAAAAGAGATATTTTCAATTAAACCAGTTTGTTTTATTTTTCAGGGATGAAACTGGATTCTAAAGGTTGTACTCAGAACTGTGCTGGATGCGGAAAACCTATTGCTGAAAGGTAAATAAACTTGCATTAACTTTTTTACGCGATATCAAATTTTAAGGGAAAATTAACTACGAATACTTCTCGATGGTTGAATATCTTAAAACAGATTCAAGCGATTTCAATGAAACGAAATGTGAAGGTGTATCAAGCAATAGAAAAATTAAGGTTCTTGAGTAAATTGTGAAAAAAAAAAACACAAGGAAGTCCAATAGCGCTCCAGTTTCATTATGTTTATTTAAGCCTAGCTCAAAGTGCCAATAGTCACTCAATACTGACAAAAAAAAAATACTAAAACGGATCAATAAATGAAAGAAATCATAATTTACAATAATAAACATCTTAGAACAATACCTACAATAGAAGACGGCGTTTAAACTACTTAGTTTCACATACACACAAACCTTCCAAGCACTAAACTATAATTTTAGAAACATCGCGTCGTCTAGCATTGTAGGCCTATTATACAAATAAAGTATATTTTGTTGAAAATCGTATTTTAAATTAATTAAAGTTTCCAGAGTTGTTGCTCATTATATCAAATAAAAGTGTTATTTTTTAGTTTTGACCGTGAATTTTTGTTGGAAAGAATACCTACAGGGGTTTATATAGAGTCCCCATTTTGTATGTTATGAGCTATACAAGTTGTGCATTAAGAAATGCTATAAAACAATTTTATTTTTAAAATAATTAGAAAAAATTTTCCGTTCTTTTTTAATAACAAATGTCCTTTTTGTACACCAAATATTGGATATGTTTTTTTCTTAAATCTTGATATGCGAAAGCCATTTTCTCGCTTAATTGTTTACCATTGATACTAGTAGTCTGATTAAACCCGTACGGCGCGATTAAGCAACCGCAACACAGAAGTGACTGCACTTTGTACACTTTGTGGTGAATACTAAGACCCGGAGTACCCTGGTTTAACCTTGTATTTTAATCCCTTAAGAATAATATTAAATTGGAACATAAATTACCTTCCTTAGTAATTGCCAAAAAATTTTAATTCTTCTAACAGACAGATAACGATTTCTAAACAATTACCTCTCCATGCCCTAACATAATGTCAAAATTTATAAATATTCACACTATTAATTCAACTATATCAACTGGGGAATAACTAGAGGTACTCATTGGACTTTAAAATAATGAATCTAAAATTCTAATCTTTAAACACACATATAAAAAATTCGTAAGATCAGTAATTAAGAATGCATATAATTCAAATCGTATATATATACTCAACCATCAATAATAATACAAAACGATTATCAATTTATAATCTGAAATGTATAATTATCTTGAATTGTCTCTACTTATACTCTCAGCCTAAAATTATATAGAGAGAGAGAGAGGCCACAGACACCTGAAATTAGTAGACTGCCCCCTTTGTTCACAAATTGCTATACCGATGTCGCAGGACGCTTCAAGTTGGTCGTTTTTCATTTGTTTTCGACTTCCAAACACATCTGATTTGTTAAATACATCACATGGATGAAGCCTACTGACCGGCGGTGTTCACTATAGCCAGTTTACCCGAGTTTTTTTTTCTAATGCAATATTTTGTAACAGTTAGCTTCCGATAAAGTAATTTTAAGAAGCCTATTATTAAATATCTTAAATCTGCTTTTCTTCTTTTCTAAATATTTATATCCTAACACTCACGTGGTTAAAATGAAAACGATACCACACATTTTTTGCACAGGTCGCTGAGGTCGAGTGGTCAAGTTCCTACAGCCTGTAACTCTTGGTGGTTGTCCGTGACGTGACTTTCAAGTTGGTGATGATATGCCTCGGAAATATTTGTACAGAAAATGACATGTGTTTCTTCGTTCTTGACCATAAGACATAGCAAATAAGAACGAACATAGCACACTGTCTGGTGATCCTTATTATTATCTGGGGTATTCAGTTTATATTTTATATTTAATGCAATAACCCAGGTTTGGTTTGCTATTTTTATGAAATTATATCATTACCTTATACTAGTCTCTTATATTTATATAAACACTAATTTAATAACATTTATTAATGAAAATGAAAAAAAAAAAAAAAAAAAAAACAATTTTTCGCCAGTATGGACTCAGCTATATGCATACTTCCAATCAAACAAAATTTACAAAGCCACAAAATGTACTCAATATTATGTAATTCAATCATTTCCCTTCTCAACATGTTGTCAATAGTAATTTATTATAACTCTCAAAACAATGTAAAATATTACTTAAATTTTCTATTCGTAATTTAATAAACAATACTTTGATTCAATATCAAACTCAATATTAAGATTTCTTAACTTAAACCGTTATATAGTTATACATAATATTAGTTTAGCTAGCCTATCAGTTTGTCTCCATGTAGACAAGACGTTTCTGAACACAAGAACAAAGAAATAGCTGTTATACCTTCCTTGTTGTGTATTGTGACTTCGGCTACTCTCTCCTCCTCTTTATTGAGTATTTAACACATGTTTCGGATACAAGTTACTTCCTCCTCAAGCCACTGGTAATCCATTACATTACACTTTATTAGCCACCATTTATAAATTCTTAAAACTCGTTTTGTTCAATGTACGCACGGGCAATTGTGATTATTTTTGTATATAGAAACTGCCTCTTGTGTAATTGTACAATATTTCACTTGAACTTTAAACATAATTTTCTAGTCTATCTCTTAAACTATACATATGCTACTGGTCGGTGGTCTCTTCTCTTTAATAAATCAACCAAAATAAAAACTATAACTACCTTTATAACACACAAGTATTAGCACATTATATTTTTTTAAACTAACAGAAATACATATGTAATAACACTTTCTTTCAAAAAAACAAAAACAAAAAAAACATCAAATGAAAACTTTGAACTACTTGATGAACACAAATTATTGAAAATAAAAACAAAAATCCTATTATACGTCATTAAATATCTTTAAAATATTAATAAATATCCGCTTGTCTGTGGGTTCTCTTAATTAAATTTGGCGTCTTCACCATGTCAACGTAATTTATAAATATTCATACTTATTTTTATTCCCACTTTACTCAATTATCTCAACTGAGGTATAACTAGAGGTACTTCAATGATAACCCTCTAAACTATAAAATATCTTATATAATTCATAAATATTATACACGAAATCCATATGAACAATTATTTAAAATGCATTTAATTTAAATCAATACTCAATCAATAAATACCTTGTTCGTAAGATACAAGATCTTTAAGTGGTTACAAGTAAGTTTAGATTTACACTAACATAGAGGTCGCATCGTTCAGCTGGTTTACCTGTACTAATGCGTTCAGGGTAATCCGAAATTTGGTTGCAATTTAAATCTCTTAAACGTACAAATATTTAAACCAACTATTAAAATCAAAATGAATTTATTGGCTAGTTATGAATTAAGAATGATTTTATGCTTTAAGATTTGTTATAAGTTAACGCTTTATCACTCCTTTCTGTTTTCATATAAAGCAACAATATTCGTTTGTTACTTTTTAATTCTATTCAACAAATAAATTCTACTTTTTAATTCTACTTTAAAATTCTGTTTGCTTTTTTTCATTAGATCTGAAGTGCGTTTTCCTTTTTTTTATTTCATTTAATAATTTGTTTTTACTTATTGAAAGTTTTATTTCAACGTAGTTTTTTTAGATTTACTTCTTCATTGAATTTGATTTTAATTCTAGCATATGATTTCGATTTAATGATCACCTCACATGCTTTTTTTTTAAGAGAAACAGAATCACAGTTCACTATTATTAAGACATTTTCTGCTTCCAGGTTTTTGCTAAAAGCTTTGGATTTGTTCTGGCACGAAGATTGCCTCAAATGTGGATGTTGTGACTGTAGACTGGGAGAAGTAGGTTCCACTCTATACACTAAAGCTAACCTTATTCTTTGCAGAAGGGACTATCTCAGGTATATTATTGTATCTTTATAAATTTACTTCAAATGGCAATGACTTGTATAGTATATTTAAAATCTAATGTATCTAAGGCTATAAATTGTGTTTTCTTACATTTGGAAATCCATATAAAACAGGGCCGATCTGACAAAAACACTACAATAAAGAATAAGTCATAAAACTAAAGCAATCTGTGAAATACTTGGGCATAATGACGTTTATAATAACACACAAGAATGTATAGCCTACAAACATATCAGACTTATAAAATTCCTGTTCATTTTTTTATATTGCAGTTATTCTTGAAGCGTAATAAGAATTTTTTTTTTTACTCGCATAATTGCACACTGATTTGGATAATTAATAATTAATTTAAAATAAATATTATAGAGTCTATTAACTTTTAAATGTTCTGAAGAATCCGATTTAAAAAATGAGGGGGAATGGTGGGGCAACTAATATCTATAGAATTATCAGAGCCATCAATATAACAATATTGATTGCTACACTTGTTTCGTCTTAACAGAAGGCATCCTCAGGCGTGGCACAACCTAACACAAAAAAAATTCACTAGTTCCTTGATGTGGTCACGTCTTCCACTTCCCCTATTATTGGAAAACTGGTTAAGTTCTGTTGACATATTCTGAGAATGTTCTGTTTGAACTTGGTCTTAGGCCTATTAGGTTGTCAAATTATCCATTGCATATATTGTGTCATAGATACAGTTTGAGGCAAATTGATGTAGACCGATCACACCATTCGTGCAACATCAAACCACTCACGTCCACAAACTGCAGCTAACAGCAAATGTTCTAAGTTCTATGCTGAATTATGACTCCTGATATGTCGATTATGCACTCTATATTGCATCTTATAATGTATGTATTTTGTTACAGAATATTTGGCAATATAGATCAATATATGTTCTAAAGTCTATGCTGAAGTAAGACTCCTGATATGTCGATGATGCACTCTATATTGCATCTTATGATGTATTTATTTTGTTACAGATTGTTTGGTAGCACAGGTTATTGTGCCGCTTGTTCTAAAGTCTATGCTGAACTAAGACTCCTGATATGTCGATTATGCACTCTATATTGCATCTTATAATGTATTTATTTTGTTACAGAATGTTTGGCAATATAGATCAATATACCTCTTGTTCTAAAGTCTATGCTTAAGTAAGACTCCTGATATGTCGATGATGCACTCTATATTGCATCTTATGATGTATTTATTTTGTTACAGATTGTTTGGTAGCACAGGTTATTGTGCCGCTTGTTCTAAAGTCTATGCTGAACTAAGACTTCTGATATGTCGATTATGCACTCTATATTGCATCTTATAATGTATTTATTTTGTTACAGAATGTTCGACAATATAAATCAATAAACCTCTTGTTCTAAAGTCTATGCTGAAGTAAGACTCCTGATATGTCGATGATGCACTCTATGTTACATCTTATAATGTATTTATTTTGTTACAGAATGTTTGGCAATACAGATCAATATACCTCTTGTTCTAAATTCTATGCTGAACTAAGACTCCTGATATGTCGATGATGCACTCTATACTGCATCTTATAATGTATTTATGTTGTTACAGAATGTTTGGCAATATAGATCAATATACCTCTTGTTCTAAATTCTATGCTGAAGTAAGACTCCTGATATGTCGATGATGCACTCTATATTGCATCTTATAATGTATTTATTTTGTTACAGAATGTTTGGCAATACAGATCAATATACCTCTTGTTCTAAAGCCTATGCTGAAGTAAGACTCCTGATATTTCAATGATGCACTCTATATTGCATCCTATTATGTATTTATTTTGTTACAGAATGTTTGGCAATATAGATCAATATACCTCTTGTTCTAAAGTCTATGCTGAAGTAAGACTCCTGATATGTCGATGATGCAGTCTATATTGCATCTTATAATGTATTTATTTTGTTACAGAATGTTTGGCAATATAGATCAATATACCTCTTGTTCTAAATTCTATGCTGAAGTAAGACTCCTGATATGTCGATGATGCACTCTATATTGCATCTTATAATGTATTTATTTTGTTACAGAATGTTTGGCATTATAGATCAATATACCTCTTGTTCTAAAGTCTATACTGAATAATAAAGACTCCTGATAAGTCGATTTTGCACTTTATATTGCATCTTATAATGTATTTATTTTGTTACAGAATGTTTGGCAATATAGATCAATATACCTCTTGTTCTAAAGTCTATGCTGAAGTAAGACTCCTGATATGTCGATGATGCACTCTATATTGCATCTTATGATGTATTTATTTTGTTACAGTATGTTTGGCAATACAGATCAATATATGTTCTAAAGTCTATGCTGAAGTAAGACTCCTGATATGTCGATGATGCACTCTATATTGCATCTTATGATGTATTTATTTTGTTACAGAATGTTTGGCAATATAGATCAATATATGTTCTAAAGTCTATGCTGAAGTAAGACTCCTGATATGTCGATGATGCACTCTATATTGCATCTTATGATGTATTTATTTTGTTACAGAATGTTTGGCAATATAGATCAATATATGTTCTAAAGTCTATGCTGAAGTAAGACTCCTGATATGTCGATGATGCACTCTATATTGCATCTTATGATGTATTTATTTTGTTACAGAATGTTTGGCAATACAGATCATTATATGTTCTAAAGTCTATGCTGAAGTAAGACTCCTGATATGTTGATGATGCACTCTATATTGCATCTTATGATGTATTTATTTTGTTACAGAATGTTTGGCAATACAGATCAATATATGTTCTAAAGTCTATGCTGAAGTAAGACTCCTGATATGTCGATGATGCACTCTATATTGCATCTTATGATGTATTTATTTTGTTACAGAATGTTTGGCAATATAGATCAATATATGTTCTAAAGTCTATGCTGAAGTAAGACTCCTGATATGTCGATAATGCACTCTATATTGCATCTTATGATGTATTTATTTTGTTACAGATTGTTTGGTATCACAGGTTATTGTGCCGCTTGTTCTAAAGTCTATGCTGAACTAAGACTCCTGATATGTCGATGATGCACTCTATATTGCATCTTATGATGTATTTATTTTGTTACAGAATGTTTGGCAATATAGATCAATGTATGTTCTAAAGTCTATGCTGAAGTAAGACTCCTGATATGTCGATGATGCACTCTATATTGCATCTTATGATGTATTTATTTTGTTACAGAATGTTTGGCAATACAGATCATTATATGTTCTAAAGTCTATGCTGAAGTAAGACTCCTGATATGTCGTTGATGCACTCTATATTGCATCTTATGATGTATTTATTTTGTTACAGAATGTTTGGCAATACAGATCAATATATGTTCTAAAGTCTATGCTGAAGTAAGACTCCTGATATGTCGATGATGCACTCTATATTGCATCTTATGATGTATTTATTTTGTTACAGAATGTTTGGCAATATAGATCAATATATGTTCTAAAGTCTATGCTGAAGTAAGACTCCTGATATGTCGATAATGCACTCTATATTGCATCTTATGATGTATTTATTTTGTTACAGATTGTTTGGTATCACAGGTTATTGTGCCGCTTGTTCTAAAGTCTATGCTGAACTAAGACTCCTGATATGTCGATTATGCACTCTATATTGCATCTTATAATGTATATATTTTGTTACAGATTGTTTGGTAGCACAGGTTATTGTGCCGTTTGTTCTAAAGTCTATGCTGAATTAAGACTCCTGATATGTCGATGATGCACTCTATATTGCATCTTATGATGTATTTATTTTGTTACAGAATGTTTGGCAATACAGATCAATATATGTTCTAAAGTCTATGCTGAAGTAAGACTCCTGATATGTCGATAATGCACTCTATATTGCATCTTATGATGTATTTATTTTGTTACAGATTGTTTGGTAGCACAGGTTATTGTGCCGCTTGTTCTAAAGTCTATGCTGAAGTAAGACTCCTGATATGTCGATGATGCACTCTATATTGCATCTTATGATGTATTTATTTTGTTACAGAATGTTTGGCAATACAGATCAATATATGTTCTAAAGTCTATGCTGAAGTAAGACTCCTGATATGTCGATAATGCACTCTATATTGCATCTTATGATGTATTTATTTTGTTACAGATTGTTTGGTAGCACAGGTTATTGTGCCGCTTGTTCTAAAGTCTATGCTGAACTAAGACTCCTGATATGTCGATTATGCACTCTATATTGCATCTTATAATGTATTTATTTTGTTACAGATTGTTTGGTAGCACAGGTTATTCTGCCGCTTGTTCTAAAGTCTATGCTGAAGTAAGACTCCTGATATGTCGATTATGCACTCTATATTGCATCTTATAATGTATTTATTTTGTTACAGAATGTTTGGCAATACAGATCAATATACCTCTTGTTCTAAAGTCTATGCTGAAGTAAGACTCCTGATATGTCGATTATGCACTCTATATTACATCTTATAATGTATTTATTTTGTTACAGATTGTTTGGTAGCACAGGTTATTGTGCCGCTTGTTCTAAAGTGATTCCGGCTTTCGAAATGGTGATGCGAGCACGTAACAATGTTTACCATCTGGAATGTTTTGCATGTCAGCAATGCAACCATAGGTAATGTTTTATTTTAGTACGTTACTGTCTTGCTAAGTTTCAAAATGGCTACAGATTTTCAAATATTAAGAAAAAACTATTTTTCGTTTTCAATCATTTCCAGTAAGCTATTCAATATCCATCGATGTCTATTATATAAAAATATCAAAGTCGTTATAAACATAACCTTAAAATGTGACAAATAAATAGCAATAATATCTGTGGTGTCTACAATTTTATTTTAATATCTATTATGTTTAATACGTAAGTTACGTTTAATCGTTAAATGTGAAGAGAATCACATTTTGAATTATTTTATAATACTAAACGAAAAGATAGCCCGAGCGTGTAGCCTAATACTAATCTTACAAAGTGGTGTACACCTGTTTATCCACTACAATAAGCGCTCTAGTGATACCTACATTATAAGATAATTATCATGTATTGCTTACGACCTTAAGGTATGTATCGTATCGCTCCAGTGTACAGCCAGCCTTAGAAATAAATTCAAGTAGGTTTACCTTCGATTGTACATCACTCGTTGTGTTTAGCCTACTACTCAAACTTTGTACCGATAGATTTGCTATTTCCCTTCCATGTCTCAAATATTAAGATTAGCACTCTAGGAGCAGGTGGTCACGCAATGTCGCGTGTTTCCAGGAACAGTTCATTTACTTAACTGCCCCACCTGACCTCCAAACTGCTCTTGGTATCCTGTCAAATACTTATATATCTGTCTTCATCAAAATGTAAAACTAAATAAACGGGTCAAAAAACTTTCTCACCCACTAAATAAAAACCAACCAAAACTATTTGTCACCAAACATTATGTCAGTTCTGTAGTTGGGAGTCAAATAGTGAAAATTAAAGCATGGTTGCCATCTTTGAAAAAAATATTGAAATAGGACGTACGCTTGTACCGTAACCGCGTCCTCTGCGTAATCGTATTCAATTAAAAGTGAGATTTGAATGACGGCGCCAAAAGTGTATTTTTGTTTGTGTGACAGTTATTCCTAAATGGTAATATTTTTTTACTTGCTCTTTCACACACTGATTTAGGTCATTAATTTTCTCATGTCACTGAAATTTTAAGTAAATCCATAAATCCTATATAAATATTTTTAAAGGTATTTTTGGAGAGATGGCGATGAATACGTTTTTTTAGGTTCTAGAGGCTACACTTGAACAAAATTTTATGAAAATAAAAAAAAGGGTCAGAATCAAATTGATTAAAATCTGTGAACGCTGTTTGAGCTGTAGAGAACTTTACAGACCAGAGACAGACATCATTCAAAACCCTCGACATCTATTGTCTATACTATGAGCTGTAGAGACAGACATCATTCAAAACCCTCGACATCTATTGTCTATACTATTAGCTGTAGAGACAGACATCATTCAAAACCCTCGACATCTATTGTCTATACTATGAGCTGTAGAGAACTTCACAGACCAGAGACAGACATCATTAAAAACCCTCGACATCTATTGTCTATACTATGAGCTGTAGAGACAGACATCATTCAAAACCCTCGACATCTATTGTCTATACTATGAGCTGTAGAGAACTTCACAGACAGAGATAGAAATCATTCAAAACCCTCGACATCTATTGTCTATTACTATGAGCTGTAGAGAAATTCACAGACCAGAGACAGACATCATTAAAAACCCTCGACATCTATTGTCTATACTATGAGCTGTAGAGACAGACATCATTCAAAACCCACGACATCTATTGTCTATACTATGAGCTGTAGAAAACTTCACAGACCAGAGACAGACATCATTCAAAACCCACGACATCTATTGTCTATACTATGAGCTGTAGAGAACTTCACAGACCAGAGACAGACATCATTAAAAACCCTCGACATCTATTGTCTATACTATGAGCTGTAGAGACAGACATCATTCAAAACCCACGACATCTATTGTCTATACTATGAGCATGAGCTGTAGAGAACTTCACAGACCAGAGACAGACATCATTAAAAACCCTCGACATCTATTGTCTATACTATGAGCTGTAGAGACAGACATCATTCAAAACCCACGACATCTATTGTCTATACTATGAGCTGTAGAAAACTTCACAGACCAGAGACAGACATCATTCAAAACCCACGACATCTATTGTCTATACTATGAGCTGTAGAGAACTTCACAGACCAGAGACAGACATCATTAAAAACCCTCGACATCTATTGTCTATACTATGAGCTGTAGAGACAGACATCATTCAAAACCCACGACATCTATTGTCTATACTATGAGCATGAGCTGTAGAGAACTTCACAGACCAGAGACAGACATCATTAAAAACCCTCGACATCTATTGTCTATACTATGAGCTGTAGAGACAGACATCATTCAAAACCCACGACATCTATTGTCTATACTATGAGCTGTAGAGAACTTCACAGACCAGAGACAGACATCATTAAAAACCCTCGACATCTATTGTCTATTCTACGTATATATGTGAGAAAGTGGAAAAAAAAATTTTTTTAACATCAATCGATATTGAAAAACATTAATCTTAAACATTGCTAACTTACTTATATACTAACCGTAAATAACATTCTCAATGTGAAACAAACTCGCCCTAACCGCAGATCGTATTTTATTGACGTCGAGTTAAATAACGGCGGTCGAGCTCATTATTGCTTTTTGCTAATTAATCTTGAATCGTAATTTTCTTTTAACTGTAATTTTGCCAACTGTTTTGAGTAGTTAATTTTCACGTTAGACCACAATTTGAAGGAAATCGATGAAGCAGAAATTAAATATTGTATAACACTTCGAGAGGTATTTTTTTGGTTTCTTATCGATAACTTCTGAACCGTCAATTTGGAGGGAAACGACCACCAATATGTCGGTCCTTAGAGACTGCATTATATATAAGTCGTTAGTATTTTGTTTATTAAATTAATTTACAATTTAGTTACTTCTTTTTTTTTAACAATAGAAACCGTATGTGCACCAAAGTTGTGTTTCCTTAAAATATTGAAATGGGGTGGAATCTTCATTATCCTTTCTCCCAATTCACTTGATCAGAAAGTTAACTTTTGAAATCTGAAATATTTTTACCATCAAAACACACCTTTCTGAAAACAACTCTATGGATCAATATTTGATGACATCATCCCACAAACAACAGACTTAGAAGCAACAAGTCAGTAGTTAGAGGAATTTAATTTTCCTGACGTTCAGTATTTTGCAGACCACATTTACCAGTATCGCGGTCACTCAAAACAATAAATTTCTTTACTTTACAGTAATGAACTTCTTGAAGAATGTATTTTATGAAATGTGAAAGATTAATGGAGGAAACTATTGCTTAAAATTGCAAATGAAAGGACATTTTAGCTTTAGAAATGCTTTGAAAAACGAAAATTATTCTTGACCACTGTAACTAAAACTCAATTCCAATAAAATGAGACGACTTCTTAACACAACTGTAAAATATAAGAAAAAACTCAAAAAACCATAGTAATTGATAAAGAAGACTTCTTTATTGCCAACTTATCTTCCATGTTGTGCCACCTACAACTTAGTACATAGACAGTTTTATGAAGATAACTACGTATATTATTTTGTATTTTGTAAATGGATGTGAAAGAAAGTTAGTGCAACGTTTTTCTACTTTGATTTTCTTCTCTTCTTAATATCAAACAATAAAACAATGCTATATAATAATATTTCAAAAATTACTGAGAATAAAAGAAAGAAATATTTGAAACGCCTTCAAAGATTGTGTTTAGGTAACCTACAATACACATCAGTCATACCGATCAAATTTGTTTTGTTCTTGTTATTGTAAGGCGAAAAACTTCTCAGACATCAACGACGCTTTATAAAAAAAGGAAGGAATAACATAAAATAAACCCACTTCAACCTTGAATAATCGTGTCAGGGTCAGAAAAGAACAATAGTTAGTCAAGAAAGACCGTATATGATGAAAGAAATGGATCTAACCCAAGATTACGTGACAAAAGTTATAGATACAGATTTTATTTAAGAATAAAAACACAAAATTAGTTTTATGAGTTAACTTTCGTTAACTCTGTTAATGAATTATGTGTATAGAAAATGTTTGAGCGCCAAATATATACCAATACATAAATAGCAAGCATTTATTATAATATAATTGAAGAAATCCAGTTTGTTTTTTAAACAAAGGTAGGATAGATACTGTCCAACTGAATGATGAAATGTCCAAGAGCCAAGGCGAGGCGATCAGCCCAGTTTGATGCTAAGCTAGTGATTTCCCCAGTGAGCACTAACCAGTGGCGCCATCTTTAATATCGCCAGGAAATCACTTTTGTCAGTAGCCCCAACTTTTGAACGAGAAACAATTTTCGCCTTGTTATACTCTGGAAATATACATAGAACAGATTGTTCTAGAAGTTGTGATTGAAACTGGGAAGAGCAACTTTTAATAAATTGCGTACCAACAATGTTAAGTGTAAAATTGCATTTTATAACTTTACCTAAGATAATACGAAAAACAACGTACAGATTCCGATTTATTTATATATATAATTATTTTCATATAGTAATTTAGCAGTCCGGTTTATACAACGTTGCACAATCTTTATGTCAACCAAATCCAAAACTAAATGTCAATCAAAACTCATAGAAGACAAGGTGTCACAAGAACAAAACAAAACACGTGAATATATGATTCTAATGATTTTGATCAATTTTTTTTTTTTAATTTAAGCTCTAAAGCTCAAAAATTATTAGTGAATCAATTCACCTATACATGTAAACGTATTGGAGTTATCTCAACCACGGACGCCGTCGTAGGCCTAACATTTTGAATAAACTATCTCACAATCTGTGAAAACGATTTCTATTAAATTGTAGTTTAATGGGAAGTTCCAAAAAGTAACTTACATTGGTAGAGTCTATACAGACGCTGTCATAACAGTTTGAATATACTGTTTCATAATCAGCAAAAACGATTTATCTTTAATTTTGTTTAAATATAAAGCTTCCTTAACAGTAAGTAAAAACATTTACAGTTCCTGAATAATTCATGTGCTATTCTAATTAACAACATCAGTCGGACCCATGGATACCGTCATAACAGTATGAATATATTATTTCATAATCAGCGAATACTATAATTTATATTTAATTTTGGTTAAATGTTAAGCTTCCTTATCCGTAAGTAAAAGACATTTACAGTCGGGAATAATTAATCTATTATTCTAATTACTAACATTGGTCGGACCCATGGATACTGTCATAACAGTTTGAATATACTATTTCATAATCAGAAAAAATGATTTTTATTTCTTACTATTTATTTATTATTATTTTTTAATGTGAAGCTTAATTAACTCTAAGTAAAAGAAATTTACTGTTCATGAATAATTCACGTACTTTACTAATTACTTACATTGGTCAGAATCATAGATAGCGTCATAACAGTATGAATATACTGTCTTATAATTAGTGAAAACTATTTATAATTAATTTTGGATAAATATGTGACTTCCTTAACCATAGGGAAAGGACATTTAAAGTTTGTGAATAGATGAGTATGTATAAAAGTTTAGTGCAATGTTTTTACAACATTTATTGGCTTAGTAGATGGGTATGTGAGAAAGTTTAGTGCTATGATATTACAACATCTATTGGCTTAGTAGATGGGTATGTGAGAAAGTTTAGTGCTATGATATTACAACATTTATTGGCTTAGTAGATGGGTATGTGAGAATGTTTAGTGCTATGTTTTTACAACATTTTTTTATTGGCTTAGTAGATGGGTATGTGAGAATGTTTAGTGCTATGTTTTTACAACATTTATTGGCTTAGTAGATGGGTATGTGAGAACGTTTAGTGCTATGTTTTTACAACATTTATTGGCTTAGTAGATGGGTATGTGAGAACGTTTAGTGGTATATTTTTACAAGATTTATTGGTTTAGTAGATGAGAATATAAATAATAAGAAAATGTATTTGCAGACTATTGTACTCCTATTAATTATGTAGGGCCTAGCAGATGTGCGAATTATTATATATAGGACCTCATAGCTATTATAATAATTGCAATGTTTTGAAACCGTTTATTGCCTTGTAGATGGGTATGTGTGAAAGTTTTGTGCAATGTTAATTTGTTATTTCTACTGGAATGCGTTTATAGCCTTCAAACTTGTTAAATGACATAGTTATTTTCTTGACGTGACAAGTTCTTATTTATTTTTGTTTGCTTATGTAATACCTTGTTCATCGAAATGGATCGGAAAGTTACATACAACTACTACACCTACTTAGATATGAAGTTAATTATGGAAACCCCAATAATTAAAACTGCCACCATTTAAAACTTGTGTGATCATTTAATTTCAATCGTTTCATGCATATTGAAACCTAAATTACATGCCTAATATTCCAAGTAATGCAACTGATGTTATTACTGTTTGTAATTTTGAGATTTTGTTCTTAACAATAACATGTTTACACATCCATCAGATTAAAATTAAAGCTACCATAATTATTTGTTGCAGGATGTTGTTGAGCCTTCGGTTGAACATTTATAATTGAAATATAAAAATTGCTCAACATATTAAAATTTACTAGTATATTTTCTGATGAAGTAACTTCTTTAAGAATTAATAGTGTACCTCGAGCCTACCGATTGAATAAGGGTTAAAATTTACCTCTAGAGCAGTTACTAACACTACTGTGTGTAAACTGAATTCTATGAGTTTGCTGTATACTATTTGTGAATATATGTACCTACATAATAGTTAATATTCAATTGTTACAGGTTCTGTGTTGGAGACAGATTCTACCTTTGTGAGAACAAGATCCTCTGTGAATATGACTACGAGGAACGACTGGTCTTCGCAAATATGGCGTACAACCCTCCTACTATCGCACAACTTAAGAGGCAAACAAATCATTTACCGGTAATCTATAAGTTTTATCTAACACTGTTTTTTTTTGTATCACATTTAAAATTAAAACAAACTTTGTCAAACATTGCACTAATCCGGCAGACACAAAATAAAGACACAATTCTTATGATAGAAGTCTTTGGTATATTTAGCTTGCATTTTCTTAAAAAGACATATTCAATAAGATTTTCACATGGCTTTTTATCTTCACTTGGCCTATTCCATCATTGTGTGGGAAAACTGTGCCAATACATCACGAGAGTCTTTATTTTATAAAAAAGAACCGTTTGGTCCATTAGTGGAATGAGGAATGAAAAATCCTGCTGAGATGTAAAGGATTTGAGATTCTGCCTTGTCTCTTCATTATGGAATCTTTTTTTTTTCTTTTTTTCAGTAAAACAAAACAGAACTCAAATAGAAACAGAGATATTCATTCATATGATACTCATCATAAAAAGACTTTCACATGAATAAGCATCATTTGACAGTTGCCCCACACAATCTTGTATCAGATCTGCTAATCAGGTTCCTGAATTTTTGGAAAAAAAATACAGATTTTTTCATTTAAAAAAAAAAAGTCTACATCACTATTTATTTGGTCCCTGCTGCCTATTACTCAGTGAAGAAGTTCATTGCTGCTCAGGCAGTGTGAAATTGATTGGGTGTTGAACTGTATTGTTTGTATTTTAATGATTTTTTCTTGTTTAATCTGTAAGTGTAATGTATGTATATGTAACTATTATTGTAATTTATATCTATGTATATGTCGTGTTACGACTTGTCGTATATAATGACTGTTTTGCTTAAAAGACAGAATAAATCAAAAATTTAAATACATACATTTTTTTAATACAAACTATTTAATTTTTTTTGGAATAAATGACTTATAATTTCGATCAAATAATTTGGGTCGATTTTAATCAAACATACACAAAAACTTTTTTTTAAACATATTGGTCCCATTCTACCTAAACATGTGATTTTTGTAGTTCTTTATAAGTAAAAAAAAAAAAAAACTGAAAATAAACCTTGTACTTCAACTGAAATGTAAAATAACTCAAAATTGGGTTCAGTTATTTTTATCAAATTTTGGTGAAATATGAAGGTTTTACTTCATAAGCTATCAATTTGAACCAATCTAAATTAATAAGAAACCATCTTGTTCATTTTTGTATTTTCCTCAAGACTAGTGAACAATTTCCCACTTATTTTATGATTATTCGTAATTTTTCTTAAATCAAATTGGTTAGAATATTAATATTTAATTATCAAAATATGATAGTTTTCATAACATTAGTATGTATATTCTAGAATAAATAAACACTTTTGTTTATAAAAATAAGGAACATAAAATAATGAACTTTGTGGACACGTTAACAAAGTAGCATTTAAAGTTCAGAAAGGTAATATTAAACATAATGTTTGGTGTATGTAATATTGTAAAGGGTATGTAATTTGAGAATCATTTTACATACATTCATGTATTTTTTCTTGTTTTTTAAATGCAAAAACCTCACGATCTTCATCGGCTTATAAAAAATATAATAAACACTCCTATCCCTTGAGTATCTAGGTACTCGGAAGAAAATAAGATTTGTTCAAAAGAGACCTGATAGAAAAGATGAAGGAGAGGGATCTAATCCATTATTACATGAAAACAGGTATAGATCCAGCTATGGACTTTTAGGACTCCCAAGCCTGTTTACTCACTATAGTTGACCACTTGAGGGTACATTCTTATAACCCACTAAAGTACAGTAGTTCAAAAGCTTTCATTTTTAATTTTACCATTTTTTGGAGAAAACCTTAAAAATAGAAGATACTATCATATTGCAAGACTATAGTAGGTTCTAGGCCATAAAACTTGTATTTTTTTTCTTTTTTGGTAAGGTCATAATGTTCATATTTTACCAATGTTTCATATAAATTACTTGGTTTGATTTTGAGATAGTCGACAAGAATCAAAATATGTTTGAATTGATCAAATATGTTATCTAAAGTTCATTTTACTTGCCCTATAAACGAAGTATGGGGTAAGTTTTGTAATCATCAAGCATTTCGACCCTGTTGATATGCTGTCCATATGTCAGTCATCGTTATCGTATGTAAACACCATAGCAACCATAATATATATATATATATATATATATGAAATTCAAAAAAATCTAATTAAAAATGTGAAAATGGCACCCATTTTAAAACAGTTTTTTGTCCATATCTCTTGTGCTATTCAACTTTTAACAATGAACTTGTACACTCAGATTTCAATTGTGCCAATTATCATCACCACTTCTCTACTATTACAAATACTGGTAGTGGAGTAATTGTTAAAACTGTAATTTCGATCCCTTATCTTTCAAGAAACTGTGTCATTTATAAAATTGTGGAATACAACATTGAGTTACATACTGACACAAATGTACCAAGTTGGGGCTCCATCACATATGTACAGTTATAAGGCCAAGACGCTGATTTGAGCGAAGCGAATGGAAACTCTTTAATCTATGACAGACTCATTAGGGTCAAGCCGTTGTCAAGAAAGTAGTGATATACACAATTAAAAAGATCAAAAAATCTGTGTAACAACAGTCTTTGACTAATTTACCCTAATGGATAAGATCCTTAGTCTACCAATTTAACATTTCCTACAACGCCCAAGGAATTAACTTTTGGGCATTAAATATAGATGTTACGGGTATTACATTATTTGATGAGGCCCGATAATTATGATGGTAGCGCCCATCAACCTGTTTTAAAAAATTTAATGATAAACTGTCATTTATGGGCAGATTTAGCCAAATATTTCTGTTTTTGAGGAATGTGTGAGAGAGTTACTAACTAGCAAGTTATGTTTCAGGCGTCATCAATAGGTACCAACGCAGGAGACTTAAATAATAACATGTCTCAGATACAGCAACAAGCAAACATTACTGTTAAAACCATCAGCTGACGCTGACAACATTAGTTTCATACTATTAATTCAGTGGTACTATACTTTATAATTATATTTACATATTAGAAGTGTACAAATAAAAATAATAACATGTCTCAGATACAGCAACAAGCAAACATTACTGTTAAAACCATTAGCTGACGCTGACAACATTAGTTTCATACTATTAATTCAGTGGTACTATACTTTATAATTATATTTACATATTAGAAGTGTACAAATAAAAATAATAACATGTCTCAGATACAGCAACAAGCAAATATTACTGTTAAAAACATCAGCTGACGCTGACAACTTAGTCTCATACTATTAATTCAGTGGTACTGTACTTTATAATTATATTTACATATTAGAAGTGTACAAATAAAAATAATAACATGTCTCAGATACAGCAACAAGCAAATATTACTGTTACAACCATCAGCTCATGCTATCAACATTCTTCTCATACTATTCATTCAATTTTGTACTATACTTTACATATATAAAACTCTAAAAATAAAAATAATAGCATGTCTTAGATACAGGAACAACCAAACATTACTGTCACAACCATAAGCTGAAACTGAAAACATTAATCTCATACCATTCAATCAAATGTATTATACTTTATAACTATATTTACATATAAAAATAATAACATATCTCAGATGCATCAACAAAAAAACACTACTGTTAAAACCATCAGCTGAAGCTGACAACATAAATCTCATAATATTCATTCTGTCGTACTATACTTTATAGATATATTTACATTTTAAAAACTGTACATACAAATACAATGACATTTGTATAACAATAATGCAATCATGTATATAGTTAGGTATTGTATTGTTTTTAATCTTAATACATTACCATTAATTTGTATTTATTTGTTATTAATATAGATTTTATAAAATACTGAATTAGTTGTGTATTTATTTAATTTTGAACCATTTTTATAAAGACAAATAAAACAGAATTATTTTAGAATCGTCAGATATATCAACTAACAAATATTACTGTCAAAACCATCAGCTGACACTGACAAAATAAATCTCAGATTATTCATTCAGTGGTAATATACTCTATAAGTATATTTACATATAAAAATTGTACAAATAAAAACAATAACATGTCTTAGATACAGGAACAACAAAACATTACTCTCAAAACCATCAGCTGATGCTGACAACATAAATCGCTTACTATTCATTCAGTGGTACTATACTTTATAGATATATTTACATAAAAAAAACTGTACAAATATAAACAATGACATTTTAATAACAATAATTTAATCATGTATAGTTAGGTATTGTATTGTTTTTAAAGTTAATTCATCACTATTGATTTAATTTGTATTTATTTGTTATTAATATAGATTTTATAAAATACTGAATTTATTGTGTATTTATTTAATTTTGATCCATTTTCATAGACAAATAAAGCAGAATTATTTTAGAATCCTAAAAAAGAATGCCAATGTTTGCCACACTATGGATTTGGAAATTTAATTTCTCCACCTCTTGACTTTGCCTCAACTCAACACAGCATCTCCTCTAAGTCACTGTTCACCATCTTAAAAGAGGCATAAGATGCGGCAGGGGGGGGTACTGTACAATGTTTTTCATACCACTGAAATTTTTTAATTTAAAAAAATCCAAATTGGAACAGTTAGTTTAGGTATGTAGAGGTAAAAATATAATCTAAACCTACTTTTGTTGATAAAGAAAAATTGATGTCTAGCCAACCTCTTCTAAAATTAAAACCCCTACTAACCAGTTAAAATTGTCATTAGTCAAAGACTCAGATATTTACACTTCAATAGTCAATGCCAAAGTGGACCAATTAATTACTAGGATTTATTAATTTTTAACATCAAAACCATGTTAGTTTCTTTAAACTTATATTATTTATAGGATTATATGTTGTTAGGGATAGGTATAAAAGGCTTTTTAGGCATAAAAAGCAACTATTGATTACTGGATCCATTATATTCCTATTAGATTTTGTTGTTTTTTGTTTAAAGGAAAAAAACCATTGCGGTCATTATTACCTTAACAAAAATAGAGCATAAAATGCTCTTCAACACAAACTCTACAAATTTTCAAATTGAAAAGATGAGGTATAAACAAAAAGACTCCTTGACCTTGAATTCTCTAATAACGTAAGGGTCAGAAGAGAATAAGAGTTGGTCAAGGACCTGATAGGAAAAGTGAAAGAACTGTATCTAACACAAGACTATATTAAGAAAGGAGCATATCCAGTGCTTTTTGATCGCTATACCCATACTCACTATCAGCGAACCCCTAAGGAGTTATTCTGCTAAAAGGGTAACTGTGAAATGACATTTCATATGTATATAACAACAATATAATAAACATTAAGTTTTAACATTGCTTTCTTAAATGATGTTGTTCAGATTTCATGTGTTTTAAAAGGTCATTGTCAAATTTGGTGTGAATATCAAGTTGAGAGTAGGAAAACAACATCTAGTCAATCAGTTACAGCGACCCCTTGTCAGATGACCAGAAACTTTTAATTAGGTTTTAATTATTAAGGGGACACTTAAACTACTTTCTCTTAAACCTATCATAACTTCCTTTGAGGAAGAGAAATTCCTCAAGAAAATTATTAATTGAATGAAAACCAAATGACACCCCGATTTGGAGTTTTTCCTATTAATATTTCTCATTTTTAGTCAATAATTGTATTTTCTATGTTTAATAACTAACTATAATATCCATCTTGCTCGATTGAATAGTCTAACAAAATGTTAAGGTCTTGCCGTTGACTTAAATTAAATGTATATATAAGACTTAGTGTAAACTAGTATTGAACAAAATATATGGGATAGTGAACGTAGTGAGAAAGCATAGTACTTAAAAACAAAAGTAAATCCAAATAAAAGGTACCTTAAAACTAAAATTGAGGTATTTTGAACTTACACTCCATTATAAATATAACCTATTTTATACCAAAATTTGTTAAATTAAAAAATTCATGTCCGCCCTTTGAATTAATTAAAAATTAGTAACAGTGGATTATAATTTTAAAATCAATTGATTTATTGACCATAAGAATATTCTTTAAGTTAAAAGTCAGTTATAGTGATATGGATAATCCATAAACTGATTTTATTTCCTCTATAAACATTGGGTAAACTATCATGGACCAAAAAATAAATAAAACTATAGATTTATGTATAATGTGTAGACTGAAATACGTTTTGATTGAAAAGCCTCCTGACAAGGCATCGACTGTGTGGCCCCCTGAGTCACTTTGACACCCAACACTCCAACACTGTAGTCAGTGTTTTAATCGAAAAGTTGTACAACTTTGTCAGTTACAGCAGTGTGCATAACTTTGGTGTGCACAGTTCTTTAACAAGATTATTGGTTCTCCCATTTTTAGGATAATATGCTCAACAGTGTATTGCATATTTGACTGTTGATAAATACGAATCACAAGCTGTCTTTTGATAGCCCTCTCAATTTTTTTTTTTTTAACTGTACACTGTCAAGTACACTTTAAACTGTTTAATTTATTTGAACTATAATAATTACCTTAAGATGAGGTAAAATTAAAATTACAAAGAAAAATATTGAGTCTTTCTTGAGTTATAAGAATACCTAAAAAATTTTATTGGTAACAGATGTGAATTTTGTCTCTGGCCATTTTTGGCTTCCCAATATATAAAAATTGTAGATTATAAATAATATATAGACAAAACCTATATGTTATTTATGTAGATTTAGGTTAAGAACATTACAATAATTTAGATGAACTGGTTAATCTAATCTATTAGGTACCAGTATTTCTGGAATTCAAAATGGAAATTATCATAATAGGACCTTGTTATCATTGACCTTGTGGACATGACTTCAAACACTCTATTTCAATAAATTATTTTCTGATTATTATCATTAAAATTAGTTATTTAGATCCTTTGAATTTTATTTGTGGTCTGGTTGAACCAGTGTAAGGTCACAGATAAGAAGGACTTTCACTTTCAGAGATTGCATTACATTGGTGTTACTGCCTGGAGGTGAGTACAAACTTGTTTATATGCTTTATATCTCGCAGCCTATGTATTAATAAAAAAGTGAAAACTTAAAATATTGTTTTCATAAGATAACAATATAGTTTATTCTATTTTGAATTTAAAACTCAAATTAAATTGTTCTAAGAAACTTGTACTTTATTTGTAAAACCATAATTTATTCTGTGCATTTCTGATTAGCTCATATCAGAATGGAATACAATCTATTGTGTTGGGGAGAGACTTATATCAATAATCTAAAATAAATGTTATAAACAAACATACAAAAACAATTTATATGAATGATTATGAAGAAAAATATAATGAAACATTTGACATTATTTGTGTATTTTAAACCAATGCATGGCTTTTTGAGACTATAAATCAACTCTTGTTATCTAGTGTAAAACTAGAACATTAAACAGAGAGAAAAATCAGCCAAACCATATTAGAAATAAGAATTATATTTTTTTTTATATTATAATAGCCAGCAGCAAATACAAAAATAATAAATTAAGAAAATAAAAGAGAAACATTAAAATGCAGTGCCTAGTTAAAATTACACTTTGATCCAGTTTATTTAAAAAATATTTCTGGATTTTCATTAGAAAAATGTTATTTTATGACTCTCTTAACAAATAATTGATGAGTAAGAACAGAACTAATGTCATCAGGCAAATTATTAAATAATTTAGGAGCTAAAAAGCATAAGATCTCTTAAAAGCTTCATTGGATGGCCTTGGAATCAAGAACTTATTTTAAGTTCTCAATTTCCTGCTGAACTTGATCAGCACACATTTTTAATCTCCTGACTTCATGTAAAACATTCTTAATACCTTATAAATAAATAAAGGCCTCAAAGGCATAAAATGTATAATTTTTTGTGGGTGTTTAAAAGGGGTTTAATTGTATTTAAATATGAGCCACCCCAACAGATTATCCCATACTGTATCCTCGAGTTAACTAGAGAATAATAAATATATTTCAATACCGCCAACGAACATAAGTATCTTAAAATATAAAATTTATGTAGGGCCTTTAATAACGCTGAATTAATTAATTGTTTTAATATGTAAATTTCAGTAACATTTCTCATCAAAAATTATGCCCAGTTATTTAATATTAGAGAATTTTTCTATTTATAGTACAAGATGAACAGTTTGGTGATGCTTGAAGTAAGCATTTTGAACATTTATATAATAAATTGGGTAAGACTGAACATTTTTTTTTTCAGTCCAAAAAATATATATTTAGTTTTTTTACATTGGACCATTTGATTTAGATGAAACCAATACTTTAATTTATCCATATCAGCTTGAATCTGCATGAGGCAATCATTTTTATTTGCAGTAGTATAGCACAAGGCTAAGTCATCTGCAAATGCAGTAATACTGCCAAAACTGTCCCTGACACAAATCATTTACATATTTTTAAAATAAAATTGGGCAGAGCACTGAATCCTGCGGAACTCCATATTTGACAGGTTCTGGGGTACTCAAACTATCGGAAATACGGACGCATTGAGCTCTATACTTAAATAACTGGAAAACCAATCACAAGCAACACCCCTTATTCCAATATCCCAAAGTTTATGCATCATAATCGTATGATCCACAGAATCAAATGCTTTTGCTATATCAATAAATAAACCAGCAACTTGTTTGCATTTAACCCTTGAAAAAGATTTCCACAAAATCGCCCAAGCACATCTTCGGTTCCTAATTTCTCTCTAAATCCAAATTGATTGGCACTAAATATGTTGTTTGCATTCAAGAAGGATAATAAGTGGACTTTAATAATTTTTCAAATATCTTAGAAAAAGTAGATAGCAGTGATATTGGACTATAGTTCCCCAAAGCATTTCTATTTCCCTTCTTAAATATAGGAACAACTATTGACATTTTCATATGTATTGGAAAAGTCCCAGTTTCCATACTTAAATTATAAATATAAGACAATA
This sequence comes from Aphrophora alni, assembly GCA_963513935.1. NCBI lineage: Eukaryota > Metazoa > Arthropoda > Insecta > Hemiptera > Aphrophoridae > Aphrophora > Aphrophora alni. The sequence continues at coordinate 28,903,720 of OY740769.1, read as the reverse complement.
TAGGTGCGATATGATCCCCTATTTCTCTTACAATGTAATTACAAAGACCATCTGCACCTGGTGCCATTTTTATTTTTAGTTTATAAAGGAGCTTAACAACTTCATTAGTACCAGTTGGGATGAAGAAAAATAAATTAGAGATTCTAAATTTTGAAGAAAAAAAAATTCAAAATTTCTTGGGTTTAATGAAGAGTAGTTAGATTTGAATCGCCTCTTATTTTGCGGACAATTTCAGAAAAATACTTCATAAATGCTTTTGCTATACCAATTGGGTTGGAAATTATCTCATTACTTCCATCTTTACATTGGATTTTTCTATGTTATTAGTTTTGGAATTTACACATATAATTTCATTAATAAATTTCCACTGGGCTGAAGAATTAGTTCTTATTATTTTCAAGTTTCTGCAAATAATATTCTTCTTTACGTTTTTAAATATCATCCGTTAGCCATGTTTTATATCTTTTGTAATAACGATTTAGTTTTCACTGTATGGTTGATTTAATGTTTTTTTTATATAGACAATTTTTCCACTTAATACGTTTACATAAGTGGAAATTCATCCATGGTTTCAAGAAACTATCACATTTTTTTTTTTTTTTTTTTTTTTTTTTTTTTTTTTTTTTTTTTTTTTAACTATAAATAGTCTTTGTCTTATCAATACATTCATTTAATTTTTGTACAGACATTTTATATACTCGATACAATCGGATTGATAATATAAAAAGATCCAATCCATGTCTCTATAATTGCAACTTCTCAAACACTGAGATTAAATTCTCGTATTCTTGAAAAAATGTTGAATTTTTGAAGCAGTTTTTAAACCAACATTAATTGAACATATTATCAGTTAATGATCAGTAATGCCCAGGTCGATTATACCTGATTTGTATGCAAAATTATTTCTACTCCTTAAAAATAAATTATCAATACAGGTACAGGAGTGTTCTGTGATTCTAGTAGACTCATTCAATAGTTGTTCAAAACCATGGCTAGCCATAAGACTTAGATAATCATTATTTATTCCAGTTTGATTTAAAATACAAATATTAAAATCCCCTATCAAAAGTAAATTTGTATTGTTCAAATTTTTTTAAACTACTAGTAGTTCCTGTACAAATAAATGTATTGAATATGAATGCAAACAGTAAACAACAATTATAGCAACAAAAAAGCCTGAACCTAGGTCAATATTTACTTTAACAATATCTGCTGTTTTACCATCTTGCGTTTCTCCACGAAATTGATCTCTTAGGTAAACAATGACTCCTTCACAATTGTATCCATCATTGAAGTTAACAAAGATATGGTAACCTTCAATGTTGTAGCTAGATATTTCATCACTATAAATCCAAATTTCAGACATGATTATAATATCAGGATATTTATTATTAAAACCAAACTCTAGAATAAACTGATCAAAATGTTCTCTCATACTTTGAATATTTTGATGAACTACCACAATATTGTTTCCAAAATACTTATCTATGGAATCTTTATTTTTTAAAGTACTTTCTTTTATGCTACTTAGTTGTCTTAAATGAGCTTTTAAATTACTTTACGAAACTATATTTAGGGTTTGAATGTGAATAAAAAAAAATAAATAAAACAATAAGTATAAATGAGTTTAACATGAAAAAATCAAGTTATTGAAAATGAATCAAACTTAAAAGATAAAACTTAACATTACACACACAAAAATAAGTATCTTCTTTTTTGTTTTTTTTTTTGTTTTTTTAAATTTTTTCAATTTGTATTCACTTACAGTTTTAACAGATCTTCTTTCGAGACAATAGTTATAACTGGTCCACCATCTTCTTTTCTCATTATTATGAGTCCATCCGCATATATATATATATATAATATCTATATATCCATAGATATCTATATCCCCGTTCACTTTTTACAGTTCTAGCTTCATTGAAAAGTCTCCTTATCCCTGTGCATAAGCTCTCATTTATATATAAACTGAGATGTCAGAGGACAAGTTCAAGTGGCGAGTTGTCAGGTACCGTTTAACTCTCCGCTTTAAGATGTTCTTGTACACACGCATACAAATTTAAGAATGATCCCAGGTGGCGCATCCAGTCCTGGTCTCTTGCGGAGCCTATGAAAGGCATCTATCATAGCATCTTTTATGAAAAAATCGAGTGCCATGCCAAAACTCTTAACCACCTCTACAATGTCTTCGTTAAAAGCCTGAGGAACCCTGTCTATTTATTATTACTTACATCTACTGGGTAGAATTCTGAGGTTTTTGGCTTTACATCTAAATTATAAATTATTTAATTAAAATAGTGGAAATATGTAATTAAATAGAAATATACAGGAAAACTTCCAAATATACAAAATAGTTTTTATACCTAAACCAAAAACCCCAAAACATAGTTTTTTTTAGGCAAACACTATCACAGTAGTCATAGTCTTAACAAAAATATTAAATGCTCCTTAACTTAAAATAAACCAATTTAACCAAAATAGAAAGAAAAATAACATAAAAACGTTAACTTCATCAACAAGTAGAACTGGTGGAGTGGGTATCCAGTCTTCTGCACCAGACAAATTATCTTTGTTTCACTATTCTTATAATTTACAAATTGAAAAGATGAGGTATAAGAATTATTTCTTAGCCTTCAAATACTTTATTGCTGTCAGGGTCGAAAGAAAAAAAAGTTAGTAAAAGAGACCTAATAAGAAAGATGATGGGGAAGAATCTAACTCAAGACTAGATGAGAAAGGGTAATCAAGTTAGAGTACCAAAGTATTTCTAACCAGATCATTTTGTTTTTTAGGAATACGAAAAAATTCTTTCAACATTATGTAGGAGTTGACTGTGAAAGCCTATCAAAATTCCAACTTCAGTTTTAATATTATTTAACATAAACAGTGAAGGGATATATATTTGATGGTCACTTTATTTTAAAACTAGATAATAATGACATATTTGTGTAATTCACCAATATTCTTGTTATTAAATTAACACCAGTATTGTTATTATTATAAACATCAGTAGAAGGATGTGATCAAATCTAACATAGTTAAGTAAGGAGGTTTTATCACAACATGTTTAACATTGAGAAGGTGTTGTAATTCATTGCTCTACAACACATAGCAAGTGTTTATCTAAATTGTAGGCATTACACTATCAGTACAATAAACTGTTGATTATCAACTTGATAAGTTCTGATTTATATTAATTTGTATTCCAACAGTTACAGAAATGGAGGCTAATGGACAAATAGAGCATCCTGCTGTCACAAATTTTAGGGAATATTTAAGAATTGCTTCCGTTCATCCGGACATTAATTATGGTAAAGTTATAATTTAATTAACTAATAATTAATGTATGAGCATATTATTAACTTTGTCATGGTTTTGTTTTGTAAATTTTAAAAATTCTGTAATGAAACATTCATATAGTCTTGGAAGTGATTAACAGCACAAATGAGATTTAAAATTGATATTGATTTATATAATAAATCTGACCAAATCATTCAACAATATGTCAGTTTGTATCAGTTTATGGGTAACTTTATTTCAAAGATCTTTGAGATCACACAAACTGTGTTTAAAAAATACTAGCAACAACGCTATATTTTCCAGTAAAAATAAAAATATCATAAAATTAAGGTAGTGCTAAATGTCTCAATAACCATGTTTATTTTGACAAGAAAAAAAATCATAAATCATTACAGCTTCTTATGAGAGTAAAACAGATAGTGTGGCGTGATGACTTAATCGCTACCAAGAGATGAATCATAGTGCGGGGAAGATTCCCCCCCCCCCCTAGTGGTACCATGCCTCTGCTTCCATTGTGATACTTCTACTATTCACTCTGCCTGCATTTACCTTTCAATAAACCCAAGCAAATATGTGTGTTCTTATGTACACAATTCAATGAATTTAGGTCAGCAGATGGCTGGAATAGAGTTAAATGTTTATCTCTAGATCACCCATTCCTTATGCTCGGATTCAAGAGTCATCTAACCACAGTATAGTAATTTTCTCTCATCAACCAACTATTCAAATTTCACCAAAACGTAGCATCAGTGGCTCACTTATAGTGAGTAAGGGACTTGATAATCCTGAAGGAGCCTAGATTGATCTATAACTCTTTACATGTATTCTTAGGTTAGAACCCTCTCTTTCATCTTACTATCAGAACTCCCTTGACCAACAACTTTTGTTCTTTTCTGACCCTGATACTATTAGAATATTTGAAGGATAGGGTTATAAATTATTTCTACATTATTTTACATTTTTCTTCCTTTTTTTTAAGGAAACTTTTCACCTTTCAACAAGAAAAAATAGAAAAATACACCAATGACTTTTCAACTCCTATTTATTAGAAAAAACATACAGATAGACAGACAACATGTAAAAACAACTTAATTAGAGCCAAAGAACCTTAAGAAGTGTTTCTCACTCTCATAAGCAGTGGTGTAAATAAAGATTTAATATACAAATAGAAATACCGTAGACTCACAATTAACCAACCCTCGGTTATCCGAGGCTCTGGTTTAACCGAAGCAGTAAGCTAAGTTGACCCAATGCACTCGACCTGATCTTCATAAGCAGTTGTTTGACATCATGTTGAAACACGACTTAAACCTCGTGCTCACTGTACGCCGAGAGTGTTTGATTCAATAGTCCATGCCAGGTGGTTTGTTTTTCAATTGAGATCCGCTTTATACATGTATTTTGAGAATGAGTGGTAAATGTAAAAGTGTTGATGTTTCATTGCAAACAAAGTTTAATGCTATAAAGAAATTAGATAACAGCGAGTCTATTAAAAAAGTTGCTCCGATTTGTGTGTACGCGAAGTAACAGGGGCTGGCTGAAAAAGGAAATGAAATGATATTGAATAGTGAGTTAATCAAAGTGTTAGTGAATGTATAGTGGTTTTTAACATAAAAAACTGTGAAGAAAGGGGAATATGAACACACAACCAAGGCTTTGTTTGTCTATTTTTCTCAGCTTCAAAGGATGAGAAGTCTGGTAAATGGCCCTATGCTACAGGCTAAAGTCCGAAAATTTCATAAGAGACTTAATTACAAAATGTTGCCGACAAAAATCTATCCCTGGTTTAAAAAAAAAAAAAAAAGTACTAGTGACGATTCTAGCATGCCGAAATGCTTCTGATTTTCTTAAACTGAGGTACTTACTGATAGACAAATCTAAAAGCCCAAGAGCCTTGTAATGATTCATGCATTTTTAAAGATTAGTTATTCAAGGAGTTCATTCCTATACTTGATACTTTCCTCAAAAACAGAAAGCTTCCTCGAAAAGTAATTTTATTATTGAACAATGCTCCCTGCCATCCAGACATTAACAAACTTTTAAATGATGACATAAAAACTTTATTTTTGCCACCAAATATCACATCGTTGATTCAACCCCTTGATTAGGAAGTCGTAAAATGTTTAAATAGAATTATTATAGGAGACTACTGCATGTGTTACTAACATAATTAGATGAAGGAACAACTTTTACAGAAGCTGTCAAAACATTTACAATTAAATATGTTGTTTACTGGACTGCTATGGCTTGGGATGACATAAACATTTTGACACTACAAAAATCTTGGAAGAAAACTTTTTGATTTTGAAAATCCTAACAGTGAGACAGCAAGGAATGAAATCAGACGAGTTGAGCGTTTGAACTTGTACAGTTTGCTAATTTACTTACTGTTTTTGGACCAGTTAACAATGATGATATCCACAAGTAGTTTGATGGAGACCTACAATTTGAGTTACCAGACGACTGGTAAACTGCTGATTTGGTCACCAATCCTCAGGTAGAAGGTGATGAAAATGATAAAATTTCACAAAAAATGTCTTCACACTCATGGTTTGAAAGCAATAGAGGCCATTCTTACATACATAAAGCAACAAGATGAGGCCACAGTGCATGATTTTCTGTTGCTTCAGCATTGGTGCAACCTCACCGCTAAGAAGAGATCCTAGACATAAAAAACTAAAAAAGCCTTTTTTTTTTTTAATTGAGTTATTACAACTGATATACAATCATTCAGAAACTTATCTACCTTAACTTGTTATATATATTATTGTCCGTAAAATTTTTTTTGGCATCATTATTCTATGGTTATTCCCAATTAATACAATACACTCATAACACTAAGTCAAATGTCTTTCTTCTCTGTAATCTTCTTATCACATTAAAATTTACCACTCCTCTAATTTCTGTATTGACGTGCTATTGAAGCCTCTTGGCAAATCTTTTCCTTTCAGAGCATTTAAAAGTTGATCGGTAATATCTACAGCTATGTCACAAATTCTCCTGCTGATTGTGTTATTGGACAATGTTATTTTCAATTTATTATCGACATTCTCCCAAGCATAATTTTTGCCATATCGATAGCAGCAGGTAAAATCGATATGATGCCAAAAGTGCATTACTGTTGATTTGGGAATGTTTGGAAAATGCAGACTTTTGTTTGTCTGCTGCTGTTAATTTTCTTGCGAAAAAGGTCCCTTCGTTTACCAACCGTACTTGGGTGAAGAATTTCCAAGTGCCTCTTAAGTTTACTCGGAAGCATAGATTCAATTGATAACACCTTCATACAAAGAACATATTGAGGATGCTCTTCACCATTGACATCCACAGAAGAAAACCCATAATCTAAATATTTTCGTCATACTTTCTATATTTAGTTTTACGAGTCCCCAATGGAGCTCTTACCTTCTCCAAACCTGATGAATCCTCTTCTTTTTTCGATGACGACATTGGCATTAAAAACCTCTTCATAATGAACACAATGACAACTCACTTTTCACTCAATTACTTCAAGATGAAACTCTCAGTTTAGTTGAGCACAAGCCTACTGACACTTACTCATGTCACTACGCTAGCAAATTTTTATATGAGTTGCTCTGAATGTACACGAAAGTTCTATGTGCTTCTACAACATTCCACAAAAGCAGGACAATGATTGGTTTGATAAAAGTGGGTGGGCACTGTTGCTTAGCAACCAGTTCTTGGAACTAGATGTGCGCATGCACACATACACTAACAACCAAATGGCTCTGACTAGCACACACGATCAATTACAGATGATGGAACTTTTATTTTTAGACATGACCAAGTAATATTGACTCTGGCGAAACTTCTACATCTACAACCTACTTTAACATTAAATCTAAAAATAAATTTATAAATCGATAGTATTTATTTTGAGTAAATCATTGTTGATTATATTTACAATCAAGTGTAAAAAAATCTGTGTAATAAAATCAATTTTATAAAATTATATTTTTCAATTATTTTTCCGTTTTAGCAAGGCTGCCGCGGCGCCCATTGATACTCTTTGCTGCGCCCCGGGCGCCGTGGCACACACTTTGGGAACTCCGGCCCTAGCCCATGAATACTTTAATAGTGTCAAGGCTTGAAAAAACAAGAGTTAGTCAAGAGAGACATAGTAGGAAAGATGAAAGAGAGAGATTCAATCCAGACTAGATAAAGAAAGATGTAGATCCAGCTAGGTATCTCATGATGGCATACTATAATTGAGCCCCTGGAGATAAACACTGCTTCAATAGATCTTTATCTGTATGAGAATTTGCTAACAAATAGGCTTCTTGGTTGAAAGAGTCTTCTTAAAATCGGATATGCTTTGTCCTCAGAATCACTTTTTACATGATTTACATGATATAGCCATACAATACAGTAGATGGGAAGCTTACAAACAGTCCTTCACCGAGTACAATAAAAACATTTAAAAAGCAAGATGTTAATCCTGGAGGAAGTTCTGTTAGGAAATAGATAGTACTAACCAAGGAACTAGACTTCATAAGATACTTGCTTCCGCTCCTCTAAACCTAATGGGGAGTCTTATATAGGCCCAAGTAGTAAATTTACAGAAACCGGGGAGTATGAGGTCCTACTCAGGGCAAAATTTCCAGGCTCGGTTATTATGAGAATGGATGGGAACGAGGGTCAGACATTCCCTGCATAGTCCCAATTAGGAAGAACTGGCACATCACTAACGAAATAGTTATTATTAATAAAAGCAGATGGGCTATTAATTCTATTTGCCCGTTCAAATCACCGAGCCCAATTGGGATTTTTCCGACTCTACTGCATAAAAGGGAAACATACATTAACCCAATTCTGTGTAGCCTGTTCCGGATTAGTCTAGCCACTATGTATGTATCTCAAGTATGAAAGATAACCAGAGCAGTGTTTATACCTAAGCCGTGACGTACCTCCTACACTGAGGCTAAGGCTTACAGACCGAGCAGTTTAACTTCCATTATTCTGAAGACACTAGAAAAGCTGGTAGAGAAACATATATGTCAGACTATGATCCCCTCTGTGTCTTTCTCAACATCTAGGGAGCTTTTGACAATGCCTGCCATGATTCGATGATCCGGACCATATCATATCATGGGGTTAATACAACCGTATGCGAGTGGGTAGGAAATATGTTGAAATATGTTGAATGTTAGGAGAGTTTTAGCTAAAGTACTGGGAGAGGAGCTAGAGGCTAAGGTCACTAGGAGTTGTCTGCAGGGGGGAGTTCTCTCTCCCCTTCTATCATGTCTGATGGTTGACACACTTCTGAACCTTCTCTAATCAGAGGATTACTACACCCAAGGATATGCAGATGGTGCTTATTCAATTGAGGTTTGGGAACACAGTGGTAGATCTCATGAAAAGAGCTCTGTCACTAGGAAGGGGATGGTGTCGCAAGGTAAATCTTAAGGTCAATCCTTATAAGATGACACTGATCCCATTTACAAGGAAGAGGATCACTCGGATTTGAAATTTGAACGATATCCAAATTTTGAGGACAAAAATTCCATGCAAGAAAGAGATCAAAGGAAATAGGTAAGATATAGAGTTCAGATTTTGTATACACATTTTTAATGCAATGGTTTACATGTGTACCAAACAAAGACTTTATTTAAAATATTTTCAAAATGGCAGAAGTTTAAACTTTTTAACATCACGTATCTCAAAAACCATTAATTTTACAAAAGATTTACAAAGTCGATATATTTTTGTATTTTAATAATGAACAAAATATTTTTATTTTTTTCTGAAGCTCAAAAATTAACAGAGTTATCGACAAAAAACTAAGCTCTATTTTCTTGGTAATTATTTACAAGACTCAAGAATATATTTAAAAAATATAATAATAAAAAAAAAAATTTTTTTAAAAAAACATTATTTAATTCTGATAAATTTTTATCTCCAAATTATATAATTTTTTTAATCTTAAATACATTTCTCTGCATACTTATGGATTGCTTTCATTGCTCTTTTAAGTTTTTCTGAATTGTTCTTTATTTGCACAGCAATATTCATAATTTGGGAAATTAATTACTCACAGGAGTCCATTTTTTAATACTTTTCATCCATCCCCACACACAACAATCTGAAGAACATGGTGGTCAGGAGTGTGGATTTCCACAACTCATTCACTGATCAGTGAAATGCTAATTTAAGTGGGTGGAAATGGAAGATGCATGCTATAATGTAGGACTACGTTCGGCATCTCAAAGCTAGATGAACTTCTTCCAGTAGTTTTGGTAATTCTTCTTGAAGAAATTGTAGGTAGGTTTCAGAAATTAAGAGTCCAGGGAATATGAATGGTCCAATCAACTGATTGTGAAATAGGCCACCACACACTCACATCAAAGTTGCATTCCATCATTGAATTGGAATTAATATCCACCCAAGTGTGTTTGGTGTGAACTTGTCACCATCCCTAGTGAAATCCCTCATTGATAAAAAAAAAAGTTCTTAGAAAGCAGAGAATATTTTATAATCAACGAATAGTTTAACACCAAATGATGTAGACCTGGATACTAATGCTGAGTTGGTTCTTTGAATGCCCCACAAATTGTTTTAGGCCTGGGTAACATCATTCATATTCTACAGCAACAGCTTTGTGAAACACCCTATAGACTAATCACTGCAGTGTATTAAATGTTTTACAGGAAGTAGTGTTTAAAACAATGAATTTTAGAGCACAAAAAACATTTAACCTATAATTTTAGGTAAAAGCACTTAACTTAATCACTTGACAAGGCAACTGATAATAGGTTATATAATTACTTTGAAATAAAATTATTCGTAATTCATCTTAATAATTTACATATTACTGTTAATTAATTTATAATGATCATTTAACAATCAGTTAACGTAATTTTTAATGTCTCTGTTAATTACAGATGAATGTGTAAAATTCCTAAAAAAACAGGCCAACAGCTTGGGCTTACTATGGATGGTGTATTCCTGTGCTCCAGGAAAACCTGTTGTGGTATTCACATGGTTAGGTGAACAACCGGATCTTCCCAGTCTACTTCTCAACTCACACATGGACGTTGTTCCTGTTGTCAAAGTAATGCACCATTATATTATATAAGCGTAATGAGACCTGATTTCGTACTATCACAATAAATATTAATTTTTACAAAATGTTCAAAAATATTTTAAATTTTATATGCTACCATATATGAGCTTTGATGGTCCCACTGTATACACTAAAGTGATATTTTACTTCCATCTATTACTATAGAATGAACTTGGCTGAGCTTTGGTGTGATAGTTGTTTTCAGTAGATGGTTCAAATTTTAAACATTCTCAATACACAATCAGTTCTCAATACACAAACATATTGGTTTCAAAACCTGTATCTAAAGATACAGAGCCATGTTGTCTTGTTAAAATATCACACTTGTGTCATTTCAAGTATTTACTTTAGAGGAAATAAACCATTGTAATTTCTCTCTATATATAAAACGCAAGGTCTCTTTCTATTTGTAAGTGTATAACTCAAGTTTCTCACCAATCTTCTGATTTTCATGTAGTTTTCTTTACTATGCAAATTTTGGCCAGGTTTTTCAATATTTTTCTGGACAGGTAATATAGAAAGTAGAATGATCAACATATTTTATACATATTCTTAAAATTTTCATCAACAATATGGTATATTTTGAATTCTTTATTTGTTTGAAATGTAATTTAGCCCAACTTCCAAGTGTTTAAATAAATGTTACCTCTAATATTTGATTTTATTCATACTATCATAAATTAATCCACAGAACATTGAACATACTCACTAATATAATTTGGTATCTGAGAACCCAGGTTCTGCAGTTGTTCTGATTAACACAATCATTTACATAAAATATTATCTTATGATTACAAAGTTCCTATTTTAAACATTTTTTGTAAGCCTGTAAATTTATAAATATGAAGGACATTTTAAATAATAGTATAACTTTACCAGCTAATAAATTTTTGTCCCTGATACTTCACACGGCTGATGCATATTTGTGGTCTTCGCCGGGTTTTCTTTATGTTTATATTGCAAATTTTTTTTTAATGTTTATACTAATGTGTGATGTTTTTTGTATGTCCCATAATATGTCACTACACTTTCTGTTGAATGGCAGGACTTAATGTATTTCTCAGGGTCACCATGGTCATTCAATCACATACAAAATAAAACTTGATAAGTTTCAGTGTTATGAAACCAGATGACTCTGTATAAGTGTTAGTGAAACAAATATAGGCCCTATGTTAAATATTAGTATTTTATTATATAACATACACAATAATATACAATATTGTACAGTAACAATCAATTAACCTATAGAATGACCAAAAATAAAACCCTCCCCTTTAAACTTTTGAATAAGGAAGGACACAAAATTATTGTGTATATTAGATAATATTAACAATCTTTTAGCATCAGATCCAACTTTCACAAGGAAGGTTGCCAAATTAGTCAGGTGAAATTTGTAAGTATTAACCTATTTTTTTTTTGTAATAGGTTTGATATAAAATCAAAATTATAAATAGTTTTATTATTAGTACATTTTTTTAATGCAATTGGTTATAAAAAGGAACCTTCAACATTTTTAAACATTCAAATGATTTTGTCTTACAACAAAAACTTAGCACAAATCAAAAAAACAATAAACTTTTTAATAAATCAAATGAACACAGATAAAAAATTTTATTAATTTTTTAAATATTCTAACTGCACAAACTTGATTTATTAGTTTCATGTTGTGTTAATTATTTAACAAATTTTTAACACTATAATCTGTATGATAGTGATTGGCATGTGACCCTTGGCTGCTGTCTCTCCCCCCGCCCCTTGTTTGTAATATTTTCAACTGGGCTTGAGAGCTGCTAATTGCTACCCGAGTCACCTCAAAGTGTGTGTTCAATATGAAACAATTTTTTTCCTCGCCCAATACAGTTAAAATTTTGTTTTATTTTAAATCAGGAAATAATTCGATGAAAATGACACCAAACACTACTAAGTATTAAAAATTGGCCTTTAAAAGTAACAATAAGTGAATAATTACAAAGACATTATTTAATTTAAAATGACTTTACATATTGATGATGACTTATGATGACTTAGTGATTGTAATATAGCAGTTCAAATTTGATGCTGGTAAACGAAAAATCGATCTAAATCATCAGAGAACCTACGAGAAACAAAAATTGCTAATATTATTACAAGCAAACAATTTTTAATTAATTTTAAAAAAAAAAGATAAGTTGAACAATTTGACTAGATATTATATATCGATCTTTATATATAATAAAATTGTTTAAAACTTTGATTTTATATCAAGCTGTAAATAATAATATTTACAAATTTTGGTTAAGCATACCAAAAAAACATTGTAATTTATATTTTATAAACCAAATTCAATATTAATAATAATTCAAAGTGACTAAAATGCTTACATTGAATTTTGATTAGTCCTTTCAGAGCTTGTTCTTTTGATCTGCCCATTTCAAGAAGTCCTTTTAGAACTTGTTCTTTCAATCGATCCATTTCAAGCAGTCCTTTCAGAAAATTTTCTTTTAATCGCCCTATTTGTAGCAGTTCTATTAGAGCTTGTTCATTTTATCAGGCCATTCCAAACAGTCGTTTCAGAGTTCGTTCTTTCTACTATTTCATTTCAAGCTTCTGGCTTTAACACCTATAAAACAAAATTATTTAAATATAAAAATTTAATAAATGTATGAAACCTTTTAAGGTATGTTTATCATTCCATAAAAAATATTTTTATAGAAACATAATTTTGATAAACATGCAACGATATTAATACTTCTTTTGTTGTTGTTGTATTTATTATATAAGTTTTTCTGTGAATTATCCTTCAACTTTACAATAATCTTCTGTTTTTATATTAAACCATTTCTGAACAGATGCTTAATCACTCTTCATTTCCTAATATAACATACTCATTCTCTTTAAAATTAAATAATTCATCATCATCTACCTAATCTTCATGTTTGAACAATGGTTTTAAAAATCCACTATCTAATCAAAATTTGTATCTGTAAACAGTAAAAACATCACCAATAATAAAAGTTGCCAGTAATTAAAGACCTGTTGATGACAGCACCACTATGAAATAACTATAGCTCATTTGTTATGTCGTGGAGCTTAAAGGGAGGGCGGTCTGGCTTGGAGTGGGGAGGTCAACCCGTGGAGGGGAAGTGTCTACCCATATACCCTGCAATGCCTGCCGTCCCACCATTCCGCGATTTATAAAGTAACTATACAGTATTTTGAAATGAATAACGATTTGACAAAAGCTGTTCTACAGCTATATTCCTTTATGTGACAATTGATTAATTATATGTGTTATTAAAATAATGAACACTCTTAGGTATTGATTTCTCTTTTAACCATTTGTCGTAGTTTTTGTAGTTCATTGCTTCATGGTAATCACCACTCTTCTGTTCAGATTTGAAAATTAACAACACATTAAAAACAAACCCTTTCTCACTTCCTGCCTGAACAATAATACCATATTGACCTTTAGATATCGGAGTATGAAGGTCTGCTTTAGAGTTGTCGGACTATGAATGAGGTTTTGTGTTTGACGAATGTACATAGGTTTCGTCAGTATAAACAATTGTCCTTTTTCCTTTCTGAACTGCTTTATTGTTCTGAGGAAATTGATTCTTTTTTCCCTTACATCAGGTTTTTTGATTAAGTTTTTTCTATTGTCACAAGGTTTTTTCCCACTTATACCCCAATTCCTGGATAACTTTCCAAAGATCCCTTTGAATCCAATTTTCTCTTTTAAAAATGGCAGTAATTTTTTTAGCGTTGGATGTTGCTTGTGAATAAGGTGAAATTCATTTATACACCTACGATGAACACAGTTGTTAGATGACTGGTGAAAGTCATCTAATCCAGAGATTTAAATTTTTTCCTCGGACGTCGTTTACAAGGGGTCGAGAAAGGTTGCAGAGTTTCTTTATTAATTTAATTTCTTTAATTATTCGTTGAATACTCCTGCAGGACACCCCTGTGACCTGGGCAACTCTTTCTTGCACCTTTGTCAATAATATTGGACCTTCTTCTGCCTCCCTTTTCATAAATTAATTTATGAGCTCTGTGCCTGGCTGTGAATAATTTTCTTACCGCCAATTTTTGTTCAATTCCATATTGATCACACGTTGTTCGTAATACACTGTCTAGAAACACACTGACGAAAGGACGGCGGAACACTAACTCACTTGCTTCCCCCACTACTAAAAAGTGAGCCACTACATACCAAATGTCGATGATGATAGCAACAAATACAAGTCAAGCGCCACTACATACCAAATATTAATGACCTCTATAAATTATTAAATTTATCCAACATAAACAAGTGGCTACAGTAGTTAAAAAAGAGCAAAGAGCAATGCAACTTGACAAGATCCCAGCAATAAAGGAATTTTTATTTACAAAGTGAATCTTGTCTATAATCAGGTTTCTCGAAACTAGGGCTATTAACTGCCTGTAGACCAGTTTTGAATTTAATTTCTTCAACTTGACATAACATTGGAAATTTGTATTTTGATTGCAATAACTTTGCTTCTAAGTGGGAAATTTGTTGAAGTAATATAGTAAAAATTGGATCAGTTTCATATAAGCTTTCCTAGATAACTAGGAAATTGCTTTATTTTGAGAGTATATTCAATTGAAAATCAATTTAATTATTTGCCAATTTTGCATTTTAATAGATACTCTAGAAAGCTTGCAATCAGTTAATTCTAACTCTATCAGATCTGATTCTATAACAAGTTAAATTCTTTTTATTTATTAGTCTCAACAGGATTCAACTACTGAGTTTATAGAATTGCAATATATCATTGGTAACCAAATTGGTCATTTTTTCAAACGTGTGATTAATTGTATAATTCTGTCAATGCTGCTGTAAATGTTCCATCCCTTAAAGGCAACCCTCTGCCTACGGGTTATAGTGACCTAGGTTATGACAATCCTTTGGTTGTCTAACTGGATCTACACTTTTCTTCATCTAGTCTTGGGTTAAATCCCTCTCTTTCATCTTTCCTACTAAGTCTCTCTTCACCAAACTTTGGTTCTTTTCTGAGTCTGATGCTTTTAGAGTATTCAAGGGCTAGGGATTTTTATTTTATACTCATTTCTTCTCATTCTTTTTTTTTTATCATAATGGTTACCAAGAGGATTTTCACCTTCAAATAAAACTCCACAAAATATAATTGCAATAACTTCTTATGTTCTCACATTCAGGTGGGTTGTAAGCTTGAAATTGTTTAACAAAATTAAGCAACCTATTTTCTGTTTAATGCTATTTTAAAAACAAATCTGAAAAAAATATTACAGGTGTCTAGACATACTGTTAGTATAGAGGGTGTCAGTTTAGTAAGTAGACACCCTGTATAATTTTCTTTGTATTGATTATATGAACCTGTGGTGTGTGGAATTTATATTTTGAATGTGTGGGACACCTATTTGACTGCTGTTATCTAGTTATTCCCTTTTACAACCTAATGACAAATAAACTATAGTTTAAAGGAAATGTTCAATTTAGTCCAAACAAAGTGAACTAGTGTCACTAAAACATATAAATTGAGAGTGGGAAACCATTTCAGTTTATTTGTGACAGTCCAGCGTGCATGTGTTTTAAACTTTAATATTAACGACGAAACCAATGAGCTGAGCTTGATAAGTGGAGATGATGTTTATAGATCAAAACCGATAATATAAAATAAAAAGGATTGTAGGCGGACCTAATAAGGTCAGAACTTATATTAAACTATCATCAAAACCGGTAAGGGGGTTACTTTTGTTGAAAATCAGTATACACTTAGTTTTGGAAACTTCAATACTTTATTAAAAGTACAGTACCGTTTAATTCATATGTACTCAAAACTTTTTTATCGTCAGTTTATGATGAACTTGTAAATCTGCTTTCAGGAAAACTGGAAATATGATCCATTTGAAGCAGTCAAAGATGAAAATGGTGATATTTATGGCCGAGGCGCCCAAGACATGAAGAGTATAGCCATTCAATACATCGAAGCAATAAGAAGAATGATTAAGAGTGGTGTTAAACTGAAACGTACAATTCACTTGTCATTTGTTCCTGGTAATCTATCATGAACTGGATTCATTTTGAAATATTAAAGAGTTTCTAGTCGGTTCTGAAAATTTTATTTTGTGAAATTTATTACAATTGATTATTTTCCCTTTAATATGGAGTTTC
Source organism: Aphrophora alni (assembly GCA_963513935.1). Taxonomy (NCBI): domain Eukaryota; kingdom Metazoa; phylum Arthropoda; class Insecta; order Hemiptera; family Aphrophoridae; genus Aphrophora; species Aphrophora alni. The sequence continues at coordinate 28,887,185 of OY740769.1, read as the reverse complement.
ATCAATCACTATTATTGCTAGTAATTATTTTTATAAATACTTTTTGCAACAGAACAAAAGATGTTAATGTGACCCAAATAGTAAATATCAGAACAAACTAATATTGATAATAAAAACACTTACAATACTTTTGTAAATACTAAGATATTTTTTAAAAGTTTATTTTAAAAATTACACACCAATTATTATTTACTTCATAGTAATTTTTTATTTATTTTATGTATAATTGAATGTTACATTAATAAGTACAGATGTAATAAACAGTTACTACAATATTTAAATATGATTTAGATGAGGAAACAGGTAAGGAAGGAATGAAAATCTTTGTCAACACTCCGGAATTCCGAGCACTAAATGTTGGCTGTGCTTTGGATGAGGCTCGAGCAAATCCATCTGATGCTTGCTATTTAGTTAATGGAGAACGAACTATTTGGAGTAAGTTTCTACAATAGATATTCCTGTATACATACACTTAACCCTAGCATATAGAAGCATAACACCTTTTTTATATACATAAATGGTAACACTGACTACTGATGGGAAAAGATTGGAAAAAACATACAAATTAAAAAAAAAATTATTATACATATTAATAAATTAGATTATATAGCTGTAGACTATTTAAGTCGTGTTTGTTTATTTACAATTTTTTTGTACAGTCCACACATATCATTCCTCAGTGCTCCAAACAAATATGTTTTCTACAGTTTTTGCACTGAAAACGTGCCACAAAAACTAATAAAAAAATAGAAAATAAACACTACTTTTTTTATATATGTCAGTGCCGATGATCTCACTGGAACTAATATAGCGAAGTAAATAGTTTTTATTTGGGACTAATATTGACCTTGAGTGAGGAGGGGAAGGTATTAGGGATGGGGCGCTCGTAATCTGCCTAGTCAGTTTCCCAATACGGTTTTAGTAGAGACCATTCTGACAGACTACAAGTTACCATTCTAGGATAAATGTTCACTGCTTGCTATACAATTTATAGCATATTTAGTTCACAATAATGCTTTATTTGGATGTGTGTAATTGCTTTTGTATGAAAAACTAACTTACACTTAAATTTGTTTTGGATAAATTTCATACAAACAAAGGTAATTTTACATTAAATGATAGAAAATGTCAGGGAAAACATTATTATTAGTTGGTACAGCTAAGTATTATTTTCCAAAAACAAAATTAGAATAATTCACAATATTCAAGATTTTCTTGTACAAGTTGCTACATGCTGTAGCAGTGAGATATATATGTTTTTTTAAATAGGGGTTTTTTAATTAACATGAAATAATAAAGGTTAGATTGTCCCTGCAACTTCTGGACCAATCACAATATTATAAACATTTTACAGTGTCCATTATGAGAAGATTTATTTGTCCTGAGGAATGAACCAAGTCAGCTGATCCACAATCTAATACTTATATAAAATCGTGGTGGCTTACTAGAAAGAGCGTATATATTTTATAATCTAGTCCAGATGTCAACATTGTCTTTCAATCTAAAATTATTATACTAACAATTTGGTCTGTTGATTTAGTTGGTACATTTTAAATTTCATAAAAATCATATAACCAATAAACAATATTAATTTTTTTAATTTCTGAATTTAACTCATTTCTGAATAACTTTTAACAAATATTGAACTATTTTTTGGTAACACTTTTTAAGGCTCACACTGCTTCACTGTTTTATATAATGTAAAAATTATCCTATGTAAATTTCTTTGAAATTATGTAATTTAATTTGCATAACACCCCTCCCTCACCCTGGGGATATTCTACAAATGTCAAAGTTCTGAGTGTCTATGAGTTTCATCATATACGCCACACATGCAGAAGATTTAGATACAACTTAGAGAACATGTTACTTTTATATATATATTCTAAGTTCCTTTTTGTTTGCCATTGCAATATTCTATGTATACATGAGAAAATAAATATGAAGAATATCAGAATATTTTATGACAACTGTTTTATTTGAATTAAATATCAATAAATTAATTGAACTTTAATTAAACAACAAACATCGAAACCACTGAATTTCAACGAAGTGAAATAATTATCTTCATATGAAATAAATATTTCTAAATAATCATATTAAACTAAATATTTAATTGAACGAATTCTTTTTTTCATTTCAAGGACCAGTTGTACGTTGCACTGGAGATTCAGGTCATGGTTCTATAATTATAGAAAATACGAGTCAAACAAAAGCCAGGGTAATAATTGATCGCTTTATGGATTGGCGACAAAAAGAAAAGGATAAACTTGATGCTGATCCAAACCTAAATTTAAGTGATGTTACCACAGTCAACCTTACTCTTATTAAAGTAAGTTACAAATATGTTACTTTGTACTTATATTATAATATACAGTAATAGCATTGAACACTACGAATAAATTATTATTTGTTGATTAACAAGTTTCTATGGGTTTTTGATCCAAAATCCTCCTTGAAACCTATATCCGAATCAATTAGATACATCACAGTAAAGCAAAATTCTGGTAGGCCCTTCAAAATGATGTGGTGGTCATTATTACCAAGTCCAAATATGGTAACAATGTATGAGTAAAACATAATTTTCAATTTATTTCTATTTTTATAAACAAGTGTATACAAATGAAAAAATGTAATGTCAAATGAATTTTAATTCTTCTTTTTTGCTTCAGGGAGGAATTCAAACTAACATAGTACCATCTGAAATTACTTTAAGTTTTGATATTCGCTTGTCGGTTGATACGGACTTAGTCAAAAGTGAAGAAATGATTGAAGAATATTGCAAGGAAGCAGGAGAAGGCACTTATGTTACATATGATGTTAAAGAACACCAAGTTCCCGTCACGAAAATTGATGACAGTAACCCATGGTGGACTGCATTTAAACATGCATGTGACAAAATGTAAGTTTTTATTTATTTTTTATGAAAGATATAACATTTTAAATTCAGTTTTATTAGTAATTGTTTATATAAATATATTATTTCATCATTTATATGAAATAATACTTTATAAATAAATGAATAAAACTGTGTACATATAAAGAAACTGATAGTGTATGATTTATTTTTCATACATTTCCACAGAAACACAAAACAACTTCAGGTACAAATAATCTATCCCAAAGCAGAGGGAAAATATTGGTTAAATATAAAATTAAAAACTAAACTAATGAGGGAAATCACAATTAAAAGTAAATTATAGCTTGTAACTGAAAAATCAGTTTATGTATGATCAGTTTATATATACATATAATGACACCGAAGGTAGTTGTTAGAATATTTAGTAACATTCTAAAACTATTTAGTCTTGCTGACCATGGTTTCACCGGTTACAGCATTTAAAAGGCAGATTAACATAGACTTATTGTATTTGTGTTTCACGTATAAAAATATATCTACCTATTTAGTTCATATAATGCATATAACTTTTTATATAAAATTATATTCTTTTCTGGACAAAGTTTTGATAATTTATGCATACAGTATTGGATTAATATATAATAGTTAATATGAATAGTAATATAAAAATTCTTGCGTGCCTCAAGAATTTTTATTCTGGACTTTAACAAAAGACGAAGATTTTGATAGAACTGATACTGATTACAATTTTAGTTTAATTAGCTGTCCTGTTATCCGTGGTAATTTGAGGTTTTTTAGTGGCAAAGGCGCAGATTTATCCTAGGTAGTAATAGGTTTTTTGATTTTGCAAGAAGGTCAACTTTAGAAGAGGGAGGCAAGTTAACAGAAGTACCGCTTTGGACTGCTATTAATTGTTTTATTTGCTCAGCAAGTTCTCAACCAGTTCCTTCCACGATGAACATCAATTATTAGGAGCTGGGAGCTGGGGTTGATGTCGCATTTGTGTATGATTTTCCTACGGTAGGAGGTAGAGCAGTTCTTTGCCTAGTGTATATACTTTCTTAGCTTTCTGGAAAGGAAAGTTTCTCTTTGGCAACAATTTCTAAAATTGGCTTCTCAACTTTATATTTTGGACATTTCGATAAACATGCAGGATGGTTACCGTCACAATGTGGACACTTTGCTTCCATATTACAACCTTCTTTGTGACCGTTAATACCACACTATTATACCACACTCTTCCTCTTCTGTACAAGTGCTGCTAACATCTCCAAATCCTTGGCATCGGAAACAATGCTTTGATTTGGAATATTCGGTCTAATAGTTAGACTGTAGAATCCAGCAAACACTCACTCAGGAAGATTGGGTATGGGAATGTTAATATTAAAGAGCCAATTGGTTTTTTCTCACTATTTGCTGTACAAAAAATTCTTTTAACATTAATATTATGCTGTACGGCGAACTGTTGCTTTATTTCCTCTATGCTATCGTTCAATAGGTAACAGCAGGAAATAATGCCTCTAGAAGAATTCAAACACTTATGAGGTTCATCTAACATCATCACAAAAGGACTTCAATTTTAATAGAGACTGACTCTGTTTAACTGAGTCAGTTTGTAATAATAAAGTCCCATTTTTCAGTTTCCTAATGGAACGAACAACTCCTGCAGCACCAGTAATGGCTTTATTGGCTTAATAAAGGGGGAGATCTTTGACAGATCTGACCCCTCAGTACTCTGGCGGACAATAAGGAATCACACACCTACCACAAACCCCTTGATTTATCAGTGTAATGACCTCTAAAGTCTTCTTATAACCTACTAGTGGTTTAACCCGGCTTCGCCCGGGACTTCTAACATATGTTATTCACGAATAAGTGTTGAATATGATCTTGATTTCAAAATATTCGCAAACCCGTCTGCTAGCACCTAATTGAAGAATCATGCGCAAGACCCTAAAAACGATAGTAATGAGTTAAATAAATAAAGTATTTTTACAAAGTAGAAATTTACTCAGTTAACTGTACCTTTTTTTAAGATGATCTGGGGCTATAGGATTGTGTGGTAGTTGGAATATAAGGAGATAAACCTCAAAATATAAGAAGTAAAAGCTTTTATTGAAAACATTCTACCTATTTATAATACTTGTTTATAAACAACATTTTTCATTTTGTTATCTGAGATATATTACACAAATTTTTCGGATTTCCTACTTGAGAGCAAGCTACATATAATTTACTGTGAGAAAAACAAGAATCTTTGAGACTTATGCCGCAATACTTTAAAGTTTGTCCCTATGGTTTATCTGGCATTTTGTTAATGTGTAACAAATGAGTCTGACTTTTTAATCTTACAAAAGTTAATGGCGTAACTGTACATACTGTATAGTGTTTACTTTATTTCTGATTTATCCCTTACATCTAGTGAAAGTTAATTGTTTATCTGGATTATTGTTAATGTGTAACAATTTGGTCTGACATTTTTATTTTACAAAAATTAACGGCTGAACTGTACATACTGTATATGCTTACTTTATTTCTTATTCATCCCTTACATCTAGTAAAACTTAATGGTTTATCTACCTTATTGTTATTGTGTGACAATTGGGTCTGACGTTATCTCCCGAAATTCCAAACATAATGTACTGAAAGATGCTGCCACCTGGCAAAATTTTTATAAACTCTATCTATAATTTGAATTACTGCCACCTGGAACTATCTTTATTTATTTGTTCATGTTATGAATGTCCTACTATTTGTAAGTGAATAACACAATGTACGTCTGGTTAAATGGCAAGCAATAAGATTTTAAATTTACTTTAACGATTGAATTTATAACTAAGAGACGTCAAATAGCATACATAATTAAATTTGTAGCTTCAATATTTGGATTCAGTTTAGAATGTGTTTGTATGAGAAGAGTCCGAGCATGCAATATAAAGTACAGTATGATGTAGATGGTACCACTATAGTCACTAATTTAGAGGCTTCAACCATACCATAAGGCGAATAAATAAAATGGCTTATATATTTTGTATGAAAAATAAATCTTAAAACTTATGGAAAAGTTCTTTACAAATTAACATTCTTTTGCTGTGTAATATTCCAAAATCTATAACTAGAAGAAATTCCAATTTTTTCTCAGTTGTATTTAAAATATAATTTTAATAACATAATAATATACAGTACTAAAATAAATTGTTAAAATATGCTAAAAAAGGCTGTGTACTGGGTGTGGCTACACTTCCAATCACAGATATAATGAATTGTTGCTTGATGTAAGAAGAAAAGATCAACGCATTACATTAAGTGTGGTTAAGAAGAAAGTTTGTGCATCAATCTATTAATGTAATTTACTAATCATATATTTTATAAAAGTTGGAAATGATTTTAGTTTTCTTGAATAATTGTTCTTTTGATAGATTTATTGTGTATATTTTTATAATATTTTATCTAATAACGCAGAAGAGATTTTTATATGTTTGAATGTAAAAGTCTAAAGGATAAATTAATGTGTACCTATGGTATTCATTCCAGGGATGTAAAATTGAAGACAATGATTTCACCTGGTGGTTCTGACAGCAGATTCATAAGAGCGGTGAGTTTCATATTTAGAAACAAAACAAAGATGGTGGTTTATGATTAAGCACATTGGAAATTTATTTGGTACACAAATTTATGTTAATTAATATCCAGGATACAGATGATTTACCGACATATTCTTTTGGATAAAAAGAAAATTGCTTTAATTTAATGTTGTTTATTTTTTATTTTTGCAGATTAGTGCTCATAACAGTAATAGAAATAAATTTTAGGGACCAAATTTTATGTAACACTCTCTTAAATAAATTTATTTTTATTTTTAAATCTTCTACCAAAAACTGGATAAATCTAAAATATTGATGTTCAAATTAACATGTGACTACAAAATCTAATGAATGATTTTCAAATTAAAGTAAGGAAGAATAAATGTTATATATTTATTTTTAAGATACTCCATTTAAAACTTTCTAAAGAAATATTGATTCATTTTAAAAATTAAGCACATAATCTTTAAAGTAATGAATTAGTATCATAAATTATAGTACTACCTCGTTTATCCGGACCTCATTCAACCGGATGTCTGGATTATCCGGAACAAAAAATAAAAAATTTAATCAAGGATAAAATAAAGCAAAAGCTTAAAGTTTCAAAATATTTTAATAATTACTGTATTTTGAATAATTTTAAATAATATTTATAATAGGCCTATTTTGAAACTTTTGCTTTATTTTATCCTTGAATATGGAGTTTCAACAAGAAATATCTGCTATTACATTATTGTTGATAAAAACGTGATTTCCTCAACACTACAGTGTCGCCTCGAGGTATTAGGGCGGGTTGTTGATGCACTGGGAAGAGAAAGTGGAGGAGCAATGACCTCTGCGTCACCATCCCCCTACCCTGATGCAGCATGACAGTGTGAAATAAATACAAACCAGGTGCATGTTTACAATGCATCATAAACCATCATGTCATTTTTACAACTTTATTGTTGTCCAGTTGCTAAGACTCAAGGGTGTAAATCAGTAAATGTGAACATTTTGTCACATCTTAAAGCAGTGCCGCCAGCTTTGGGAACCCCGTTTTTTTTTTTTGGCAGTTGGCACATCACATCCCCAGTCGGGAGTATCGAGGACGTGAATGAGAATCGGCATAGTATTTAGAGGTGGGCGTTGTTACTGCTATTTATTTATATTCGTGTGTTAGCGTTTGTGCGTGGAAATGGCGACGAAACGAAAACTTAATGTGCTTACAATGGCCCAAAAGTTAGACGCATTAAAACGTAACACCAAATTAAAACAGAGGAAGATAAATGACTTTTTTGTAAATAACAACTAAACCCTGTGTAAATTAAAAGCATGTGTAAATATTTCAGGTGTGTAAATAAATGTTTTTCACATTTATAGTACATTGTGTAAATTGAATGACTGTGTAAATATTGTGTTTTTTCATGACTTATAAATGGTAAGTTATCATTTTATTTATCTTTCTATAATTTTGGATTATCCGGATCACTTCCGGTCCCAATTAGTCCGGATAAACGAGGTTGTACTGTATAACTAAAATTAGAAATTTAAAAAGTACTGGATAATATCTCCAGAACTGCTCTTACACTATTCGTAACGATTCACGCCATTCTTCTTTTCCTTCTATAGCTGTTTTACATATTATAATAAATAGATTAAATTTCGTTTTAAAATCACCTACAGAGCTGGATAAAGCCAAACTTTATTCAGAATAAACTAAAATATCGACTTATTGGTGTTCGCAGCAACAGACTACAAAATATAATAAATGGTTTTCTAACTTTGGAATGACCTCAATAATATAATTAATATTAGGTTTGGATGTCTATACATCATTTAGCATTATTTCCAATTAGTCTCAACGACTTTATCATTATTATTATTATGTTCACACTGTAACTGGTTATTTCACAATTATTGTACCGGTATGTTTAAAAAGTAGTTAAATGAGAAGTTAAAGTAACAACCTAATGCCCTATATATTCATTTAGGGCATTCAACTAGCCATCGAGACAAACCAGTCTGACAATAATAATATGAACATCAAAGTTTAAGTCTAATGATATACCATATAGTATTAAAGAAATAGTAACTTGAGTAGATATATTATGATGGTCTCATGTATTCTATACCTAAGTGTGTGATTTTGTCAGTGAGTGTGTTTTGATAATGACCTCCAATGTGTGAAAATATTCCTGATGGGATTAAGGCCCAAAACAAATAGAATAATTTAATGTTAATATAATTTCTAGCTCACAATGATCTGTCTTTATATTATGCAGGTGGGAATTCCAGCTTTAGGATTCTCTCCAATGAACAATACACCAACATTACTTCATGCTGACAATGAGTTTCTCAATGAAAACACATTCCTTCGAGGCATCGACATATATTATAGCATCATAAAATCAATGGCTAACCACTAATTGTATTTGAATGAGAAAAATGTATAGTAATCAATATTTATTATAGCATAATAATTAAACTGGTTATCATTTTAATAATATTATTTTGATCAAATTGTATTGCCAACCAAGAAGTGGAGGATATGGTAAAACAACGAGATGTACTCACTTCAAAGAAGCAAAGGTATTTTAAAATGAGGAGGTTGTAATGAGCAGGCCGTATTATGAAATTGGATAATAAAAGAACACCAAAAACAATGTTTATGGAAATATGAAAAACTACGAAGACATTCAAGGAAAGGATGAAGTAATATCTTTTCTATTCCACTTCTTAATATTTTACCAAGATCGGTGAAACAATTACACTTTTTTTTTATAATTAGGCAGGGAAACAAAATAAAAAATTATGCTGTTTTCTGATTCACTCATATTGTTAATATTTTAAGAATACTGTCATCTATTGAAATAACTTTTCCAGTAGGGGTCACTCATATTCATACCTTGAATGTGAACAGAACATTCATTTCTTTAAAAAAAAAACCCCCCATGGATATGCCCGTAGACTGAGAACCAAATATATGATCAGTACGAAAAAACTCTTACCCATTTACATAGTGCCACAGTATAACATGATATAAAAACATGGAACACAGTTTTTGGCTAAAAGTTGTGCAAAAGACAAAACATAAAAGCGGTAACCAATCTTCACCCTAAAAACATTAACACATAAGATACTTACTATGGAACAATGTGAACACGTGCCACTGTACAACTTAACATACTTATTTTTAACTGAACTTTCGTTTATTAGTGTTGGTCATCATTTTTAATAACCATAAACTTTAAAAATAATAATAAATACGTGTAATCATTTAAAAATCAATGGAATTAACCACACTATGAAAACAAAATCTCTACATACATGTATAATTACCAAAAATGGCTTTTGTTTGTACCTTTAAAACGGTATAATTATTATTATAACATTTTAAAGAATTTAAAGTTTGAGAAAGGGAAACAGTGGCCAGAAAACCTCTACTTTTTAGAAAATCAGAAAGTACATGACTTTCAAAAAAATTGTAATTTTTATTTTTGGGCAAATGAAACTAAAAAAAAAACACATTTATTCAGGTCATTTCTTTCTACTCAGATATGTAACCCCTCCTCCACACACCCCAGGTTTTGTCCTGAAAGAAATCTTATTTCATTTCACTACTAGAAATTTACAAAGCTACGTCTTAATCTGACAGGACTATAAGAAATTACCTTACCACATTACTACCAAGAATAGCTTAATGATAGATAAATCTGTATTTTCAACAAGTATAATAACTCTGATAGATTTTCCTGACTAGTATTGGACTACAGTACCTACAAGAGTCTAAAGTATTGTTAGATTAGATTTCTTAATGTATTGAAACTTGAGAACCAAGATTGAATGTCAGGGGGGGGGGGATAATTTCATTGGTAGACATATATTGAATAATATAACAATACCGCTTGAAAGGTTTTATTAACAACGGAATAAAAATTTAGTATTTAGAATAATCATTTTTCATCAGGTTTGCTGAAGACAAGCGTGTACCCACACTTTCCACAATAGTGACGATCTTCCATGGCGGCCATGAATACACCAGCTCCACACTGTTCTGATGTACATTCACGACGGAGTCGACTGATCTTGCCGTTCTCATCAACCTAATAAACGAATTAAATAAACCATTAGCATATCTTCATGAACTACATAGTATTTTTATCTTAAAATTGACATGAAATAAAAGACATCAAAATATAAATGGCTTACACAATATTTAATTAGGAAAAACTATTCGTTGACAGATATAAAATAGCGCTCTGGACACATAAAGTGGATTCCGACAGGATTTTTCTATGCTCCTAATATGGGATGAACAATATTCAGTAGGGGAGAGTGATTCTGAATTGTAGCAATACTACTACACATACACTAAAACTAGGTATTTATTAATTCAGTTTGAGGTTTATTTATGGTAACATATTAATGGTTGAAAAATTATTTAAATTAAACCATGCTAACCTGACCCAGGGGTAAACAATTTGATGAATACTCTATATGTGCCACAGACATCTTTTGCAAATTTAATAATACCTTTACTATTGAGAAGTGGTGGTACCGGATACGATTTCATAATCTCTGTAGTGGCTGAACGATCACGCATTGTGCCCTATCAAAGTGATAAGTTAAAAACAATTATTACTCTGTTTAACTGCTTATGTCATCATCACTAATTTACTTACTTTTTCTATCAAACATCTACAAATATGATTATATTTTATACAGTTGCCAATAACAAAATACAATATTAACGATTTTTTTAATTATTTTTTTTATAATCATGGGAAGGGGAATATGGGATTTCTGTATCCATATGTGTAACATAAATTATCAAGCTAAATAAAGTATTGGAATGTATCTTATGACACGGTGGTGCGGAAAAAAATTCTACAGCAGAACATAATGCTGCCTATATCAAAGGAGATCGTCCAGTTAGAACATTTTGTCTTGCTGTCCAAGATGTTGTTATAATATTAATGACCAAACAAAAGTCGTCAATCCTTACATGTGAACTTTATTCAGTGTAAGGTATTCTCCGTGTATAGCTATTATCGGTGCTGCTGAATGTATTATGGAAAACAGATTTCAATTTATTATCGTTGCTATTTATATCACTCCCAATAAATCTACTGCTACAATAATTGCATTTATCCACAAAGAATTGTTAGCGTACAGAGTTCCAGTTGCAGCCAACAAAATGCTGATATAAAAATGATTGTAATTGAAGATTTAAATACTAATTCAGCCAGCCAATGAAGAATCACCACTTATTCACTTCTTACACTAGAAATTTAAAATGATAATAATTAGGACAGATCCGATACTCAATACCAAGGTATTGGTTTCAGATAGTAATGGAATTAGGAATCTCTCTACTGCTAGATATTGATAGTTTTTGTGATTTGTCAATTTCCTAAACCGATACTAGAGTTCTCCCCATCCCATTCCTTCCCAAACTAGTTGGTCTAACCATGTTTGTTATATTTTTGTCCACATTATTCATCTTCCACAAAAACTTCCAACTTACTTACATTTTGCGTTCTCGTATAAATGCTTAGTATCAGACAGTGAAATCAAAAAATTATGCTTTCATTATTTTATTTTTTTAAATATAAGAGAGTAGGTAGCTATTTTAATTATGGCTAGGAAATACATAGACTACAATCAATGGCTACGAAATTGTAGTTAAACTACACAATTCAAAGATTATTTGAACTAATAATTTGAAACCCTAAATTTATGTTCAGCTGGTATGCAAAATCGACCATCTTGAAATAAACTTTGATGTCATAAAAAGAGAGGGCCTGGAGTACAACATTCATCCCATTAGCAAGGAAATATAAACAAACTAGTTTTGATGAGTTTACCAAGTGAAAAAACAATACTGCATTACACATGAATAGGTTGATCTGGGTAGGTTTACTAAACTCAGCCACGACTCTTTCCTTTCGATATTTTGTTAAGTAGGCTTATGAAGGTAATTTCTGATGATTTTGTAAATAATAAAATATACAATCACTCTGAATATCTCAGACTTATAAATAATGAGACCAAAATAATTGTGTAATTGTAGTAATTTCTAATTTATCTGTAGATATACTTCTATTAATCCACTTAATAAGAAGGTACATTAATTTTCTTCAAAACAAAACACAAATGAATATAACAATCTTTTTTCTACTTTGCTTTTAAGTCCAGCTATACTATAACTATGTTATTTACATCATAAACAGTTGCAGTCGATGTGCTATTCTCCTTCCAACCTGTCTCATTGCCTTGGTCTTTTAATTTCACTGTACAATAGTATACTGTGGATGACTACAATGTCATTAAATAAAACTAATTTCTTTTACAGAAGTCGCTTCAGGATAAATTCACTAATATAACAAGTTGAAGGCAGGCACTTTGCTACTTACCCAGCCCCAGAATACAATGTAATGCAAGTAGAACTTCTAAATTTAATCCCCAAAAGATGGTGTCTGGAGACTTGTAAGAATGTTAAATTGTATTGGTAGATCTATGGATTAGAGATGAGACAATTAAAGGTTTACCAAATATGATTAACGATTATAATTATTTTTAATATTTGGCGATTACAGATTATGATTATAAACAATTAGTGCTCATTAAATCATTTCAATGTTTCTTTGTAGAATGAGTATTAAAGTAAGGACAATTAATATAATAGTTTATTATACAGTATCAAATTAACTCAACTGTGGGTGCCCATGCGTTGTGTAACACATCAAAATATAGGTGTCAGTGTTCTGTCATTTAGGTTGACAGCGGTGGGTGAGGGGACTGTTGCCCTTGAATTTGTTTACAATTGTATTTCCTTTCAGTCAGACTGAGACAGGTCATTCTGTCTCACTTCAATAAACTTGTAATTTAAAAAAGTAATGTATTTATATTTAATAATATAATGAGTGTAAATAAGCTTTTGTTTGATAAGATCCCTTGACTGAAGTAAACGGAATTGCTTACATAATCGGTGTAATATTATTTTAGTTTATTTTACAATTGGAAATAATTAAGTAGGCCCCTATTGTTTAACTGGAAACGTATTGTCATGACCAATGTTTTTTATATTTTGTTCAGATTTTATTTGGCATATTTTATTAGTTTTCTTCATTCTGATAAATCTTCTATGAGCACTCTGGTGAATTTCACAATAATTTAGTTGAAAATTGCCTTAACCCCAAACTTAGGAGAAAACGCAAATAACTAAACACCAAATACAAATGGATAGTTATTTGTTTATCCCTTAATTTCCTGATGTACATTTCAATAACAAAGTTATTATCATCAGAGGACACTCCTAAACTAAAATTAAATAAAACCTAAGTAACCAAAGTTAAAATGAACAAACTCCCCACTCCCAAAATCAGCTAGCCTATAGGTCAGACACACTGGCCTCTTTCTCCTTATTTCATAGTCACTTGTACATGTTTTTTTTCACCACTTCCCCAATTCCATAGTGATATTTTAAGAATTTATAACTGTGGTATCTGTTGATGCGTCTTTAACTAACTGCAGTAATAAACCTTAGGAACACTTGGAATTATATATTTTAAATAATTTTATTAAGAGTTATTTTAAGATTCGGTAGCTGTTTTAACTTTGTATGTCAACAACAAACATGGTAGCATGACAGTTTGATAATGTTGTTTTTGAAGATGAAATAACATTAGGTGAAATACTCTGGTGGATTTTTACATAATTTAGCTTGTAGGATCAAATCTTTTAGATAATTTTAATTGATAATTATGGAAGATTGAAGGTAAACGGAATGAAATCGGCCAATTGACATATCCACTTTTTTAGTATCCATGGAAAAAGTTAGAGTCTCTACTCACATCAGTGTCTCGGCTTTGAAATTATACATATGTGAACGAGCCTCCAATTGCTACACTTACATTAGCCCTATAGGATCTTGTAACTATGTCACATTTTCCTGAGAGGTCAGAGTTCGAAATTACATTTTTTTACAATAACTTTGCTATTTGTCATGTTAGAGAGGTGAGGTAGGTACCATTTACATAAATTTTGAAACCTGTAAATGTGTTATCTAATTAAGTACCGATATGTAATAGGTTGAGGAACACATTAGATATGAACAAAAAAACTGTTTAAAATTATCACTATTGTGACATTTTCAATTTAATTTTTTAAAATTTCAATAGGGTTCTATATGAGCAAACACCTTATAGTCCCTTTATAAGTTTGTATCTCAGCATAATAGCAACCACAAAAATTAAGGTACAAACAAAGTGAGGACGGACAAATAGAATGCCAAAAATTGCTTTTTCAATTTCCAGAGGCCATGAAATATGAAAATCTGCCCCCACCCTCAATTCTATTTGTTTGTGATTATTAAACTTAACTTATTTATACTTAGTAAGTAAAGGAGACCTAAGGTGGTATAGTGCACAGTATGAAACTGCAAACCAACTTATGTTCAATATATTATTTTTTATAACTGATATCATTTTAAATGTAAAATCAACTTTTTTATTACAAATACAGTTTTATTCTATCTTAGGTTATTTTATCTAGTATCGCACATACCTTATAATACTTCAACACAGCCAACTTGATCTTCTTCTTCTTATGCTTGATTTTCTTGGGTGTGGAGTAATTCTTCTTCTTACGTTTCTTAGCACCACCTCGTAGTCTAAGGACAAGATGGAGTGTTGATTCTTTCTGAATGTTGTAATCTGAAAGTGTCCTACCATCTTCCAACTGTTTACCAGCAAAGATCAACCTCTGTTGATCAGGAGGAATACCTAAAAGAAATCATTAATATATGACATTATTCTAGTTAAACTTAAACATTTAAAACATAATATACAGAAATAATGTTCTGTAGATTGCTTAAAATCTATGATTTCATGTTTTCTCAACATTTTATGCACCTGAGAAGACAAACAGAAAAAAATATTTTGTTAGTCTATTACGAAAAAACATTGCACAATACAATGCATATAACTAGTAAAATAAAAACCAAATATACAGTATTCTTAAACAATTTACTTCTCAGAAATATGTTAATATCACTGAAAATCACTAACCTAACCTAATGATTGTTTTACATCACTGAAATAAAGACTAATTAGATTAATGTTATGCTGTCATACATTGTACAATAAATTATCCAATGATGTCACAAGAATGACCAATTTGTTAGCAGCTGCAAATATTAAGTTGTTCCAGTTCTTGCACAGACTTTCTTACACACCTATCATAAAATCAAAAATAATAATCACTCATTCTGTCAAAAAAATAAGGTCCAAACTTGGCAGCTGATTTTAAGTGATAAGGTTTTTTACAATAAATTTAGGATCAATTTTCTTACACATAATTTCTGAACAAACATTTTAAACAAGACAGCCAATATTTGGCTCTGTAGATGCTAATGCTAGATGTTAGCAAAACTTAGGAGCACTTATTTAGAAAATCATAATTTATTTTGGTCTCATCACAACTTAATAAATATAATAATATACTAAATTTGACTTGATAGAACAAAAATAGTATGTTTATTTATTAAAATGCGTTTTAATGACAAAAGTTGCCATCTTCAGAAATGCACAAGCTAAAATAACTTATGTTAAAGTTCTATTGTAACAAGTAAGCTATACTTATCTATCACAACTACCTCTAAATTTTGAACTTTCAAAAAAATTGTTTCAAGCTATAGCCAAATATACTCATATACCAAATCAAACCAATCTATATTCTTACCTTTACATAACTTTCTCTACATTACGTATATGTAAAAGTGTAAATATTAATCACATTTTTAAATTATTATTAAGCATAGTTTATTGATTATTCATAATACTACTTGTAGTTATAATCAATCTATGGAGCTGCAAAACATTTTATTAAACAGGTTTTTACGAATTAAAAAAACCTAACTTCGATTGTCATCATTAGAAATTCTGATAGAAAAAAAAACTCAAACACAAGATCTCACAAAAATTATGTTTATTTAATCAACACATTTCAAGGACAAAGTCGCCATCTTCAGTGATACATGAGCTACAATAACAAAAGTAGTTATACAAAAAACAAACTGAGTTATGGTTTTGTTATTGTAGCTCATGTATCACTGAGGATGGCAACTTTGTCGTTGAAACGCATTTGATTAAATAAACGTAATTTTTGGGAGATCTTGTGTTAGTTTTTTTCCCCCTTCTATCTAATATTATCTCACAAGTCAAGTTCAATATATATTTATTTATATTAGAAATTCTATTTAAATCAAATCCAATTTATGCTTTGAACAAGTTTATAGTCTAAACTAAAATCATAAATTTAGCCTCCTAGTAGTATGGTTCAATTTTTGCAATAAATACTTTTGTTTGTGTGTAAGAAAGTTTGCAACTAGCAAACATACCTTCTTTATCTTGGATTTTTGCTTTCACATTTTCAATAGTATCTGAAGGTTCGACCTCGAGAGTGATGGTCTTCCCTGTCAGAGTCTTCACAAATATTTGCATTGTGAAGCTCTCAAATATCCGTTTGTATCTGTAACAAAAGATTCAAATAATACATACAACCCTAACCATTTACATATCTATATTATGAAAAAGATAGTTTAAACTTAGACAATTTTTTTTGTAAACAAAATAATCCTTGGTTTAATTTTAAATAGTTTTTTTTTTTAATTTGTAGAAATAATGCTTTTGTTAACCTTTGGCACGACAATAAAGTTTTGCCTTACTTCCCTGTAAAACTACATTATTTAAAATTAACAAAATTTTAAACCTCTAAAGCCAATTTGTTTACCAGTTTTTACTGTAATCTAAGCCACACATAATTTTTCACTGTTAAAAAAAAAAAAATTCAAATGTGAAAGTAATTGTTAAATTTATATAAGAAAAATATAAAATAACAATAAGTAAAATTACTTTATTATATCAGTCTGCTCACTTAGTGTGTTACTCAAAACAAACTAGAATAAATATTTACAATATAAATAATCTAACAAAAAACAATAGTAGAAACTCCGAATAACTTGAAATAAACTAAGTAACTATATTAAATAGTTATAGTAATAATAAAAAACTATTAAAATAATGCACACTCCAAATAAGGCACTTTTACATTCAAGTTAGCGAGCTTTGGACTAAAAAACTCACAGAGTGAATGTGCATGAGCAGACGTAATGGGGAATAAAACAAAAGTCCTTTTAAAATTTTGTCTAGTTACAGATCGATACGACCTTGAAAAATGCTACTAAGCTGGCGCTGCTATCAGCTGATTGTTGCATCTTAATACATAGACTGATGAACTCTTCTGACATTTATAAACATCTATTCAATAAATAAATATATATTTTTACATCTGAGTATTGGCTCGCAAAGGGTTAATCTTCTGAATATATGAGCTTTGTTGTAAACATATCTGATAAAAAATTTTCTGTGGAAACAAAAAAAGCATGTGATGAGGGTACTTTCATGCCCACACAGTGTGTCAGTATATCAAGACTTGAGTAGTGGTATTACTTATGAATCACAAATTAAGTATCCGAAAACATAGGTGGAGTCAACATTCACAATTTAGAATCGCTCCTAATAGTATTCTTTTTTCCAGTGATATTTTTTAAACAAGTAACGTTATTTATCAATTTTACTTATGCTCAAATTAAACACATACTTTGACAATACAAATGAAATGTAACCACATAATTTGTAAATCAAGGAGTGATTCACATTATTTTCAAATTTGGCATCAGATAAATGTGAACAAACAACTTGGTAAAAAAAATCAACAAGATTTACTATACCCAAAATAAAATTACTACCTATAATTTATTACAATAAGCTTTTCAGATTCTTTATGAAATTTTCTGGCATTCACTTGATCAAGCAAATTCACGGATTGTAACACTCAAAGTTTATTACCACAGCTTTCAATTAAAATAAATACAAAAATTACCTTTTCCCTAGATCAAAATTGACAACCTAAGTTTCAAAAACATTATTTTGACATTGGAACACAATAATTGTTTAGGAGTTGTGGTCAAAATGTCTATGAAAAATTATGTACACAGCATTTCATTATAATGTGTAATTTGTATGAACAAATTCTTTAGAATTTATTTCTGGAATAGCTAAAAGAAACAAAAATTGATAATTTATGCGAACAAAGAAAGATTCATTTGGTTTAAAAAACAAACAATAAAAACAGGACTAATTTCATTTATTCACCATTCAGAAAATATAAAAAAAGAAATATTAATTGACAAGTCTACATTTAAACAAGTAAGACTGCATTGATGCAGCCGTCATTCTCTGGATTGTTAGTAACTTGGGCATATTTCCCCCAAACAACTTTGCCACCCTGTGTCACTAGACCCAACTCACTGATGTTAACTTCTATCACTGTACCCTTTGTAATAACACCTAACGAAGTGTACATAGTAGAGTTGGGGTTCTTCTTTACACCAATAATTGGTAAACAAAATGTTGCTTTTAATTCAGGATGAGTGACATGTGCCTTGTTGAAACGCAGTGCCATAGGTCTGATGAATCTTTCAAACTTTGGTGGTTTACGTGTAAAACCTTCTCCGACATAACAGACTTTAGTGACCATCCTCTTCCAAGCTTTTCTTTTTGTTTTTCCAGTTCTAAGAACTTTAAACGTTTCAGCATCAGACTGAGCTCGAACTTTGGGTATTGGAACATCCCACTTGCCAGCTTTTTCTTTCCGTTTCTGTTTAATCATGTTGGATAACACTTTAGCCCTAGATTGAACATCTCTGTCCAGCAAGTACACAGGTAAAGCTCCCTCCTTCACTTCCTCGTGTGTCTTCTTTACTCTCTTTTCTTCATGGGCTTTAATCTTTTTCTTCATTTGTATTTTTTCATTGCGCCTTTGTTTGTTAAACATTTTAGCCTTAAGACCGCGGAGTTTTCTAGCCTTTTCAGCACGTTTATGAGGCTCACGAGCCTCTTTCTTACGTTTACGTTCATGGTAATCAAGCCGCCGTCCATACAATTTCTGATGTCGCTCAATATATTCGTTCTGCGGCATGGTGAATGATCTGAAACATAAATAACACAGTTCTGTAATATTAGGATCTCCCACATGCAGTTTTGATCAAATTACATATATTATCGGTAGATTACAAAAAAGTTAAAGTATTTGAAAAATCTTAATCTATTTATAATCTAATTTTAAAACCCAAACAAACTTACCTGTATTATTAACCAATCAGATACAAGCATTTCTTCAACCAGCCATTATACAAATTAGATCAGAAATCAAACTTTTTGAAATTTATCTCAAAGTATGTATGGTAGATTTAACTTAACATCTATCACATACTAATTTGATCAAAACTGCAAAATATATCACATAATTATTCAATCCTATCACCAAATTAATAATACATATTTTAACTTGTTTTCCTTTCTTTATACTCTTAAGGCTTTTTTACACATTAGCAATTTGAAAGGAAAACAAATTTCAGATCTGCATTTCATCATTATTTTTCTGTAGATTTTATCAGAGGATTCAAATGTAAGAAAGCAATACAAAAACAGATTATATCAAGACTGTAGGCCTAATCTTAAATGTGCTAAGACTTAGAATAGACTAACTCTTAGCTGTTTTATTAACCCTAAAAACAGTGTCTGCTTGTAGCCTTATACAGAATAAATAGATAGCACATTTCTAAAGCTTATGCTTCTTTGTACTATCATACTTCATTGTGTCGTTCCTTGGGTAAAAAGAAGCAAAAAACTTAATACAACCCACAGTCTATAAGGGTCGCCATGGATCTTGACTGATGGTTTGGCAAGCGAGGGGAGGAGTGCAGGTACTTTCCTAAAAACATTGGTTTTCCAATGTCACAATTTTTGAGTTATTCTCAACTTCAGACGATTATTACTAAATACCTATTAAACGTATCAGCTTCAAATTTCAATGGCATATATATGAGGGTGATTTACAAATATTTTTATCAGGTTTTATAATTTTAACACTATTATGGGACCTTGGTCCGCGATGACGCCAACTGCGGTACGCGTAGAACTGGACATACCGGTTATTTACATCGGAGTATTGAACAAACTAGAAGTTCTATCAAAAATATTTTCAAATACATTTTTAAGATTAACTAATATGCTACAACTTTATCACTGGAAGTTTGTTTCTACCACAAAAATAAAAAAAGTTCTCGCTTACTGACTTTTTCATGTCATTTTGTTTCAACTTTCTAATATTTTTCATTATTAAAAATTACACATAATTTTAAAACTAAAATATATTTATACCGTTGTATGCTGAAATTCATGCAGAAAAGGCATATTTAAGTTTCATTGTAGTTTTATTATTCTCAAGATGTCTAGGAACGTGTAAACGACAACGCACTCACAGCTATGGATTACTCCGTTTTGCCGTATTATAGCCTGATGCGTGGACCGCTGGCGCTGGTTTAGAATGACTAGTAGCGTCGATTCATTGGTCAAGATCTGTGGCGACCCTTATACCTTGGATGGTTCTCTTTCAAACCACGCAAGGACAGTCTTGTACATTACTTCATTTAATCCCTTGTATCTGCCCTACTCTTTAAGTTAGACATTGGGGCATTATTAATTGTAATAGATAACAAAACATTGGGTGTTTTCCTTTTTTTAATTTTCAAAAACGTTACTGTTTATTTTCAACCATAACCATCCATCTGGTTGCTACAGTCAGTAGAAATACAAAATGGTAACTTTTTAATCACACTTAAAATTGTATCAACATTTTTCAATGTTATTTCTCGAACACCTGTTTTTAGTAGAGCACAACAACCATTTTTTGTTTCACGATTTTATTATCAGGAAACATTTTGTGCAAAATGTGCAACTGCATGATCAGAATGACAAAAAGGAATATTACGTTCTAAAAGGAAATTTGTAAAGCAGTATTCTGCTTTTATTTCATCATTCTTTTCTTTTCAAACACTGATATTAAGTTTCATATTTTTCTCAGAGGAATTATTAACATAAGATTTGTATTTTTAAGTATCAATAAGTTTTACTGACAAAAACTGCTACAGGTATGTATAGTCTTTTGTTGACTCTAAAATTGACGGAACCGATTCCAAGAAAATTTTTTCTTCTAACACAATCGTATTTTCCTTTAGCTATTATAATATACTACACAACACATTAACAAATCCTACTAGAATTAAATTTTTATTATATAAAAACTTTAACCAAAAAACAACATTTTGTAATTAATTGAAACTCTAAGCTTATAGCACTTTTGTGCACAGATCGGAGTTCAGATGCTAAAAATAGTCTACTGACTTTATCTTTACTGCAAAGACACAATAGCAATTGACCGTATGGTTGACCTCCCATCTACATATTGTGTATAATAACGAGGCCTATACATTATAAAAAAATAAACAAAAGTATTTACTTAAGAAACAATACATGATTTTACAAGGAAAATGTCTAAATCAAACAAAGAATGCTTTTATTATTTTTATCCTACTGGTTTTAAGTGTTACAATACAAAGAAACTAATTGCAAATAGGGAATGCCAGAGATTGCTTTCAAAATACTGAGTCTCTGTCCTAAATAAGGGGAACTGGCGCAAGTTTACTACGGTAATTAGACCCTAAGGTTACACACTTGTTATTTAGTATAATTTAATTCTACAGCTGGCAGTGACAACACCATTCCATTTTTGTAATATTATCCAATAACTAACTTGTTATATACCGGTATCATTTTTTTCCAGAAAGGTTCATAAATTCATTTATGAAATGAAGTCATATATAATTAATAGTTCAGAGTTAGTATGCCAAGAAAATTGTGCAGTAAAAACGGTTAAAAATCTAAGAAGTGCACATGACAACCACATACATAACCAAACTAAATTAAGTAAAATATTATGCTTACATTGAAAAATTTACCATAAATAGTAATATCACCCAAAACCCAATTTGTTATAGACTACATCATTTTTCTCAGAAAAAGGCATAGCAAATTCACGTGCAATGAAAAAAATTTGGCCGTACAAATTTTGAAGTTAGTCTGTCAGGAATCAAAAATGTGCAATAACTGAAGCCAAAATGCCACAAAAATGCTTAAATTATATACACCATATAATTTTTTTTTCTCAAGATATACAAATTTTTTTTAATATAGTAGGCCTACTTTGTGAGTAAAAGCTAGTAAAATATATATCAATTTTGAAAATTTGTATGAGAACAAAAAATTTTTTGCGAAAAAAGTACAGTACACAAAATTAAAAAAGTTAGGCCTATTTTGAAAAAAAAAAATCACACAAATATATTTATTGTATATAAAACTCAAGATGTTATATACCGTTAATTAGGTATACATGGGACTGAAATGTGTGTTCATAAATTTTTTAGAATCATATTATATTTTAAAATCGGTAATATGAGAATGAGGTAAATTGTCTTTGTCATTAAAATTTGAACAAAAAATCACTAAAAAACTTAGCAAAATATTTAGTTAGCGAATTTGGGGTGTTAACCAATGTGAATGTAACAAATGTTTACTTTAAAGTGGGGCCTTATATTACAGATTTTTTATTTTTATCGTCTACTACATACCTTACTTGTTAAGAATAAATCATGTTTTCCTTGCGCAGATCACTATTTTTCACTGAAAAATCACAATCTAAAAACTACCAAATCCGACGTATTTATAGGTTAAAACATAAAAGTAATGTTAATAGCATATCGTTTGACACATGCGCATTACACAATGAGACTACGCTAGATCACTATTCAGATATCACAACAGGTTTGTCCAGGTTGCCCTTCGTATGTTTATTGAAGTTAATAATTTGCTTACTTTGCGATATAATTACATATCATGACAGGTTTCGCCAAATAGCTACATATATAAACACCTGGTCAAACCTTTCTTAAGTTTATTGAAGTTAATAATTTGAAATTAGATTATTGTATGAGACATGTAAATGCGAACATCTGCGATTATGTTTTATCCTATAAATATGTCCGATTTGATAGTTATTAGATTGTGATTTTTCAGTGAAAACTAGAGATCTGCGCAAGGAAAACATTATTTATTCATTAGAAGTAAGGTATGTAGTAGACGATAAAAAAATAAAATCCGGAAATAAGGCGCCACCCTAAAGTAAACATTTACCGAATTGGGGTCTGAGGCTATACAGCCTCTTGTCACTGTGACCCAAATGGATCTTTTGTAACTACCCTACTAATTATATCAGAATATTTAACGTAACTTTTTTCTTCTGCTGCGACAAACTTTGTCGTTTTTTTTTTTTTTTTAGTGACTAAATGCAGTAACTTTAGATACACTTATTAAATCATGTTTATTGTGATTTAGGACCTTTTTGTTATAGAAATTTGTAAATACAGACCATTAGCTCTACAATGGTATTTAGATTATTGCAATATGATCTTTGGTGAGTGAAATGTAGATTTAGAAAAAAAAACATGATTTTACTTTGTCTACACACTACCAAATACCCAAAGTTTCGACCATATATTGTCAATTTTATTACCACTTACAAGTTAAAATGTAATCAGTCTTAATTTTTTTATACTCCTCTATCTTTCCTTCATCTAGTAGCCTAGTATCAATACTTTCACGTCTTTTTTTATTTCGTTGTACATAATACTTTTTTTTGTAGCCCTGGTAACATGAAAAGCTTCATTACCCTTTAAATTAAACGAATGTTTCTTATTACTATCATAATTCATTAATGAAGAATGCTCTCAAAGATTTTCAAAAATTATATATATATGGAGTGAAACAAATTCAAAAAGTGTTTCAAATTTGTAAGTTAGTAGTAATAAATTAAATACGGTATATTTAAGTTATTACCTATTTTAAAAGATGTGCAAATTTGAAATGATAACTTTGTTTTTGACCTCGTCTCTTATTACCCCAGTCTCCCATATATGCTTTTAAATGAGCACATTTTTTGACTCGAGATACTAATTCCAAAATTTTTATATCCAATATATTTTTATTACATTTAGGCTATAGATGAATTTTATACACCTTCCTGTGAAAAATGATATATTATAAGATGGGTTTTGGATATTACTACTTTTGGTGAATTAAAAATTAAAAAAGAGCAAAAATGGCGTACTATCATGGGAATTTCGATTTTCCACTTTTAGGGTTAATTTTTGGTAATTGTTTACATAAAGGTAACTTGTAATGTTCCGGTTTTTTAATCGTCTACTACATACCTTACTTCCTAAGAATAAATAATGTTTTCATTGCGTAGATAATTCTTTTTCACTGAAAATTTACAATCGATTATTTTATAGGTTACACGTAATAGCAAGACATGATATCAATAAGAATAGCGTATGATTTGACACATACCGATTACACAATGTCTACGATAAATCGCTATTTGTGTGCCATGACAGATGTGGCCAGGTGGCTCTATACATATTTATATAAAACCACTGTACATAATACTTTGCTTACTGTAATACGTAGGCTGATATTATTATATCACGAAAGGTTCGGCTGGATGCCTATATAACCACCTCACCAAACCTTTCGTACGTTTCTTGAAGTTAATGTCATTAATAAGAAAGATGACAGCATAACATGTGATCTGTGATCTCAGATATAAACATTGAAATTTCGAGTAACATATGAGATGTCAATGTGAACATTAGCCCTATAATGATGTATAACCTTTAACTCATGGCTATATATATATATAAACCATCTGGTCAAAACTTTCGTGACATATAATAATAACCTAAACCAGTCGATTGTAAATCATAATTTTTCAGTGAAAAAAGTGACCTCTGTAATGAAATACAAGTTACATCTATGTAAACTATTACCTAATTTTTTTAGGTTGGTTCGTTTTGGAATACATAGGGTACATCTAGTAGCTATTCATTTATAATTACTTCAGTAACAGCAATTCCCTAGTAAAGGGTAACTCTTATAACCTATTATACCTATATACTATTAGGCTATACCTTGCTTTAAAATTTAGTTAAGAAAATAGTTTATTACTATCTAGCCTTATTTTGAATCAATTAGATCCAAAATACATGTACCAATGTATCCAATCAATGTACCAAAATACATCAGTTTAGTAGAAAATAAGAAATATAAAGTATGAAATTCAGCCTAGGCTATGATTGCCTACGTTAGTCAAGTTAGTGAATGTATGATCACTGGTTTTATTAAGTCTGGCTAGGTGACTCTAGGTATATATATTGTATGCATACTTATTAAAACATAATATTATGAAGTTGTATGATTGAAGAATCATATATATATATATATATATATATATATATATATATATATATATATATATATATATAATATTGTGAATATTTTGCTCATGAAACTCTCCCACATCAAATAACAACTCACAATTAGACGGATAATACTGACAAATACATCAACGATGATACATTCATTAACTTGAATAACATAGTCAAAACTATTAACTTAGGCATTTGTTGCCAGAGCTAGTTTTGCATTCCTAATAAACTAACCTCCTCAACTGAATTTCGTACTTTTATATTTCTTATTTTCTACTAAACTAATATACTTTAATAGCCTACTTCAAAAATGTCTTGCGACGCCTATATCATTTTTCAAAATAAGGTAGGTAGGTAGTAAACTATTTCGATAATTAGTAAATGTCTAGGATAATTGTTTACTGTGACTGCGACAGGCCTTATTGATGATTTTTAGAAATCATATTCTACATAGGGTAATTATATAGCAGAGTAGCCTCACTTCAAAATCAATTTTTATGGGTTTTATTCGTCAAATAAATGTTGGAAAAATATTTTATTATCGAAAAAAAAGTGTCGGAAAGATGATTACAAAATATAATTAGACAAGTTTTTTTTCGTGAAAAAATTAACTCTGTGTTATCTTTCATATTCATGACATTCACTTCAATAAACGTACGGAAGGTTTGGCCAGGTGGTTATATATATATATATATATATACATATATAGCAACCTGGCCAAACCTTTCGTGACATATAATAATACAGCCCCTACATATTTACAGCAAAGAAAACATTATTTATTCTTATGAAGTAAGGTATTTAGTAGAGGTTAAGATTTTCTGATTAAGATTTTCGTGTGTAATTATATTATGTAGGCTAATCATCTTTCCGACACTTTTTTTTCGATAATAAAATATTTTTCCATCATTTATTTGACGAATAAAACCCATAAAAATTGATTTTTAAGTGAGGCTACTCTGCTATATAATTACCCTACATAGGCTACCTTATATATTAATAATAAATAATTAATTTTCAACACAGAGTTAATTTTTCACAGAAAAAATAACATAATTTCAACTTTTCTAGGTTAAGGTCTATTAGGCATTAAAATAGGTTTGTAAGCATATTTTTACTTTATAAGGTCAAGTAAGGTGGTAATTGTTTACTAAAGGTAACTTGTAATTTTCAGGTTTTTTTTTTATATAGGCTATTCTAGGCCCTACTACATATCATAGGTAGCCTACTTCTTAAGAATAAATAATGTTTTCATTTGCAGAGGTCACTTTTTTTACTGAAAAATTACAATTTAAAATTGACAGATTTATAGGTTATACATAATGGCTAATGTTTACATTCACGTCTCGTACATTACTCGAAATTTTAATGTTTATATCTGAGATCACCGATCACATGATAATAATTATGCTGTCAATCTTTCATATTCCTGTCATTAACTTCAATAAATGCACGAAAGGTTTGGCCAGGTGGTTATATATAACAACCCGGCCAAACTTTTCGTGACGTATAATAATACAGGCCTACATATTATAGTAAGCAAAGTATTAGCCCGGTAGATTTATATAAATTATATAGTCATCTGGCCAAATCTGTCACGGTACATACACATAGTGATCTATTGTAGTCATTATTAAATGTGCATGCATCAAACCAGATGCTATTCTCATTGACATCATGTCTTGCCATTATGTGTAACCTATAAAATAGTTGATTGTAGCCCTACACATAAATTTGAAAAAAAATATATTGTGGGTACGTTACAAAGCTTTCACCCATCCAAGTACTAACCACGCTCAATGTTGCTTGACTTCAGTGATGTGAATTCTATGTTTTGAAATCATGATTTTTAGATGAAAAAGTTAGCTCTGCATTGAATACTTATTTTATTATATTACATTATGTATAAATAATGTATGCTGAACACAATTTAAAAAAAAATCGCCAAAAAGACAGGTTGCAGTCACAGGTAACAATTACCATGTCTAGCTTACCTTCATAGCGATTTAGTATTGAAATGTAATGTAATCATGTTGTACATACCTAATTTCGAAACAATTAATTGGATCATCCTCCCTTAGGTTCTATTTTCTAACTACATTTTGGGGCAAGGTAGCAGGCATAATTACCAAAGTGTAGTATAAAATCTACAACTAAATTCCAAAAATCACAAGAATAACAACGACAATAGAGAGGGCAAGTAATATTATTTGAGATATTCTATAATGTGAATTGTCACTTATTACAAATATGTGCAACAAATTGGTTTAAATAAGCCTAATAACTAATTCATAAGACAACGTGTTATGTTCTAGATCAATTCTAGATTAAAATGTTTGTTAATCTTAATACTATAAGTTTTGAGATGTATAAAATTAACCATAAAATAACATACTAATACACATTATATCTGTATTCTAAATTAGATTACACGAAATTATAAAAAGAAACGCACCAAACAACTTCTTACCTAAATCACCATGCGAGTTCAGGAAAAGAACTTTTAGGAATGGACAAGACAGGAACCGGATAAACTAAATTACTGAATGTCAATCCAATACCATCATAATTTAATAGCTTTTGGAATAAATTTTAAAGATATTAATATTTACCATTGTATTCATGCAAATAATATAAGCAAATAAAATGATAAAACTATTAGGCTTATTGTGGTAATTTATATATAAATATGTTTAATATCCTTGGCTTAGTAAAACAAACTAAAATAAATGTAATAAAATGTGTAGAACATTATACTATATTTATGTGTTATAGTACATACAGGTTACTTTGGATCGCAAATTAAATGTACATGCTGTGTGAGCTTAAAAATTAAACGATTATATATTAATTTATTGTTTTATTCTTTCTCTTTGTCTCAAGTTTCAAATACATTAGTACAGAGTTGTTATTAAATTGCACATTATAATACACCTAGATCTTTGGCATTAAAGTAAATATGCCAATTTTGATTGGTTGTTAAGTTATCTATATAATGTAAAAATGAAAGTATCAATAGTGTATACCGCCTTAGAGTCTTTTAACTCTCAAACCTCATATTGGTAAATGTTACCGTACCTCCTCACAATGGGGTCTAACAGACCCCAAAATAAAAATTTCATAAAAAAAAAAATAATAAAACTTTACTTTATGCTTGAAATTATATATTTTTGTCAGCTTAAATGTAACTAAATACTGGCCTTGGGTTATAAAAGCGGAACACTGAAATTGTTTGAAAAATTATAATTACATTTTTTTTATTAGTATAAACATTAACCTATATACTGCATACATTTAATGGATTTGAAGATTTTCCAATGCCTACCGTGACAAAAATATTGATGACTGCAACGCGGGGTTTTTAAAACGCCCATAGCTTACTACAAGTTCATAATATTGAGAATATTATTTGAAAATTAAGGCTAGTTTTGTAATGTTAAAGAACTATTGTTATACGTACATTATGTCTTTACATTGGGTAAAGAATGCCATTAAGTCGCTCCTTTAGATCTATAGACAGCATAAGTGTTTATATATTAATTAAATTTAAAATTATTAATAAACATGTCCGGAATAATGCTTACAACCAAGTCACGGAAATTGTAAACAACTTACCTCATTCCGTGTAAACTTACATAACTTACATGGGCTGCAAAGTAAATGCCTAAATTTCAATTAGTGGAATTTGTATTGTAATTTATTATAAAATGTCCTAAATTTGTTTGCTTGGTCATACGAAAGGTTATCTTCTAATGAAAGCCTGATCCAAGTTGCTGTTCTCCCAGATTCACTATCAAATTGTATAATCCATTCATTTGAATAGATTTTTCTAAACAATGCAAAGAAGTTGTAAACAATGAAGTTCATCAGAAAAAAAGCTTATTATTGAACTTCACTGATCTCTGGATAAATTAAATTGGTCCTGTCTGTCCAAGCATACACTGGGTATAATTTGTTTCAACACCAACTTATCCTTTTCATATTTTTATTCCTTTAAAAGTTGAATCTTAATATATGCAACAACATTCTTAGAATCTCTCCAAAGTACAGTTAAAAAGTTGTTTGATGATCTAGCCACAATTAATGTTTTTCTAGTTTTATTGGTTTGATTCCCTAGAGCATTCTTTTTTGTAGTTTTTGTTTGTTTAGGTATTGCTACATAATGTATATCACTTTCTGGAAGTTTTACAAAACAATAATAGCGACATATACCAATTATCTAAATACACTATATGATCTATACTATTACAGATTTGCATCAGATCTAAAACAATGCATTCCTTTGCAAATAAATCATTTGTAAATCTCAGCATAGTGGAAGAATAAAAAATAGCACTTCTAAAACATTACAAATACTGTACACAAATATTTGATATTATGATAAAAGTCTTGTCATTTGATTACAGACAAACTTAATAGAGAGATGGGGATGCTATTGCAAACAAGATGATAATGAAGTCTCAAATTTCTGAACATCATAAACTTGTTTGTGTATCACGACCAGTTTATCACTATGTGTTGTAATGATGTAAATGATCCTCAATGGACTATTAGGCAAACTAATAGTATTGGGAAGTAAGTTGGTATTATGTCTCATTATTAATTTTTGATGTGTATAATTTATACTGTAATCCTTCCTATTCATCTGTCTTATCAGGTGTTTATATTGACCAATTCTTGTTTTTTACTAACACTGATGTTATTAGAGTATTCGAGGGCTAGGGCAGGCTTTATTTTAAGTTTTTTCCCTCTTTTTTATAAGGTGATGATGACTAAAAGGATTTTTACCTTTAAACAACAAGAATAAAAATCTTCAACAAATAATCTGGATTTTGATCTTGGATTCATTCCTATAAAAGTACCCAGCTTCTCAAAGATGAAAATATAGTTTCAATTCCTGGACCAG
The DNA here is from genome assembly GCA_963513935.1 of Aphrophora alni. NCBI lineage: Eukaryota > Metazoa > Arthropoda > Insecta > Hemiptera > Aphrophoridae > Aphrophora > Aphrophora alni. The sequence goes on along the minus strand of OY740769.1, from coordinate 28,856,565 downwards.
CAGGAATTTGTTATCCTTTTCTTTAATTTGATTTAAAAAATAATAAAATATCACCAACTTGGAATATTTTTTGATGACCATATGTTTTTATTTTTGTTTTTAATTGTGAAGTTTGAGTTTAACCAAAGTTAAAAGTATTTTATTGAATAAAATTTGAACACATGTATTACGATAAGTATAGAACAATTCCTTATCAACAAGAAATCAAAATAGATTCTAAAACAGCTAGGTTAGTCGAAGTAGAATATAAAAGTGTTTGTTTTGATTAAACAGATAATTTCTCAATATGTCTAATGATTTTTAAATGAACACATTAAAAGTCTTATTTTCATGTTAATAATGCTAATATTAAAATCCAATACTAGAAAAAATTGTAGAATTTGTTTGAAATTCATCACATGCTATGTGATATGTGACATGGGTTATACTGTGATTTATGTTGAGCAAATTTTATAATGATATTTGACAAGTCCATCTTCTGCAACAATTCTTCTTCAGAGGAGATTGTTAGCAATGACCTCCTATATAATCCTTTTCTCTCCTCTTGGAATGTTCTGCCAAGGTGTTTGAGGCAGACAGCAATGCCTATGTCTCCTCTTTACCTGTTACACTACAAAGCTACTGGAAGTTGGTATCTTCTACTGCTCATCAGTTTCAAAAGAAATACCGTATATTAATGGGTTTTTCTATCTGTTACATCATCTTCTCTATGGAGAAAATTCAATGTCAACTGTTTCCACTCTGAGAGATCAGTATGTGATAGCTAGAGTGCTTCCTACCCACATTTTTGTCTTCACCCATCATTTTTGTCTTCACCCATCTGTCTTCATAGAATGTTTTTTTGTGTATATTAGAGAAACGAATTGTTCAAGAATGTGTAACAATATTCATCTCCTCTATTATTGAATTAGATGGACATATTATTCAGGTTAAACTAGTGTATGCCTTGTGACTATATAGATAGTGCTCATGTCATATGTTCATACATCATAGAGGCTCTGTCTGAAGCTGATAGACATCTTCGTGAAGGTCCTGACTTCTACAATTTGTTTCATTCTTATCCAAAGTTTTCAATTACTCACTTTTTAAGGCTTAGTGAGGTACTCGGGTGACATTTCCAAAATAGATTATGCAATCCTATCTACTTTTTCGTTTCATTCAACCCTCTAATAGGTCGGAAGTAACGGTTTGTAGAAGTTTGAGTTTAGATGAGATTCAGACTGCATAGTCATTTGGTTCAGGACTTGCCATTGTATCAAAAGTTGCCGTTGAATTTAGAGAAATTATACAGATTTCTGAAAATAAAAACCTTTAAACAGTTGCAGCACTTAAAACAAGTTAAAAAAGACATATTGTATTTAATTTATCTTCTCTTGATATATTTGTAAAATTGTCAAAACTAATCCAATTTTGTGTAACTAAAAGCTCTTTTTTTTTCTAAAACATTTTTCGGCTATTTCTATTTATTATTATTTTTTACTGAAATTTTGTAGGATTTTTTATCACCATGTTGTTGTTTGTTTCAATTAATAGAAACATAGAATTAACTTTCTTCAAGCTGAAGTGTTGTATTTACATAATGTAAATTAAAACATATTTTGTAATAAGTCATTTAAAAAAGTTTTTATTACTTTATGATCTAGTTCTTTCTTAATAGATTACAAAAATACAAAACAGACCAGGAAGTTTGTAAAAAATATAAATACAGCTAAGTTCATAATTTATGTAGGTTTTTAGACCTTTTGTACGTTGGGACAACTCAATACAAGTCTATTTTGAATGAAAACAGCATCTGGTACTGCAATATGGGAGGGAGGAAATAAAATATATGAGTAGGCCTACAAACGTTACAATAAATGTATTGATTTAAGGCTTTAAAACAATTACTAAAATTTAATTTTTTGGAAATTAGATATTTCTATACTTTAATCAAGAAATTTAGATCTTACATAGAAGGCTATCATTTCATAGCTGTTACCCAACCATGCTGCCCTGAAATGGCTAATGAGTTTTCAGCAACTCTAGGGATGTCTACCACTATGGGTAATAGAACTCCAACACCATTATTTCGAAATATAATACACAAAAGGTGCTTTGAACAAAGTAGCATTGGTGAAAATCAATGTTGCAGAGCATCAAGATATAAAAAAACTTTAAAAAAACTTGGATTTCAACTCTTCTAAGTTCTGTTGCTGTTGTTGAAGGGTAGAGAAGTGTTTATGAGATACAAGCATTGTTTCTAAACCATAATTGTATTGAAAGGAGCGGCTTGTTGAAAGTTGTTTTCTAATAGCAATCTTGTTGTTAATGGAATTTCTTCAGCAGATCCTATGTTCATGGTATGAATCTGAAGAACAGTTCCTTGATTTGGAAAAGATATTAGCCAATGTTGGATGAGTGAAAAATGCAGCATCTATAAGAAGGGTGAGAATTTTCTGTAGATTATCTGTTTCTTGTAACGTTGGTATCTTAGGCAACTGTAATGAACATAGAGACTTGTTTGTAATCTTACTTTGTTGTATCAATATATATTTCAGATCCAATATTTGTTGTCGTGATCCTTGCTTTGATTGATATACCTGCACAAGAAGAGCTCTCAATTTAGACACAAGTTCTTCTGTTGGTAAAATGATTTCCGGAGCTTGAGTTGTAATGCTTTCCTATCTAGATGATAAATCCTTCTAACCTTTGGGTTATCTTTGGTATTAACTGACTTTTCCGTAAGGTAGGGTGGTATCATTTGGATCGGTCATAGGCAGTGTTATATTGGTATTCTAACTCAATCTTCAGTGGCGCTATAGATGTTAGTTTATTAATATTAAACGAAGGTAAGGTCAAATGCAGAAATATTATGACTGTATGCCAGAAAAGAGAGTTTCTAAAATCAATATCTTATGTTGAGACAATTAACATAATAGAAAATTTAGTGTAGTGTTTAGTTTAGTTTACCTTAGTGCTTTCGTAGTCGTATTTATTTATTTTTTAAATTATTAATTTCCTCAAATATAGATTATTAGAAGTTATTCTATGGGAGCTATAAATATTTAATGGTTTTCCTTGTAATATTTTTCTTTTTTTTTTGTTCATGTTCTGATCAGTAAGTTCATGACGTAAGGTTTTATTTCCAGAGGTCAGTTTTGGTCTCCTCAATTGTTGTAAGTCGGGAACTCAGATTTTAAAGTTCTAATGGCCAACACTAAAGCGCACCAATTATAGGGCAGTTTTCATCATAATCGCTTAGTTGTTAATATTTTTATACAGTCAGTTTTTCTAACCAATAACATAATAATGTGTAACATAATTTTCCTAACGTCTCTAGCTTACCGCTTTCAATGTATCCCAAACGCTAACAATAATAGTGCCGTTTAGGAAAGGAAAGTATATTCCACTAAAGGATATGAGATTCAGGTATTAACAGGTTATAATGCAATATACGGCATAAAATAATTAACCTGAAGGAAACAACATTAGTGTAGATATCTCTATTTATTATTGTTTCGGAATTGAAAGAGTATGTATGTCACTTATAGCATCCAGTTTATACCACTAGAGGATAGAGAGACAGGTATTAAGAGGTTGCAATTCAATATAACACATAAAATAATTAACATGTAACAAACACATTAGCAAAGAAATACTTATTTATGTAGTATTATTTCGGGATTGAAAGTGTATGTCACTTATAGGATCCAGTTTATACCACTAGAGGATAGAGAGACAGGTATTAAGAGGTTGCAATTCAATATAACACATAAAATAATTAACATGTAACAAACACATTAGCAAAGAAATACTTATTTATGTAGTATTACTTCGGAATTAATTGAAAGTGTATGTCACTTATAGGATCCACTAGAGCAGTGGTTTCCAACTTTTTTCAGCTGGCGACCCACCTTTCCTCTTTGGAATACCTCCAAGGTCTATCGGTCTACGGTGGAGTAAAAAACCTTATTTGTATTGTATCCCTTATATGTATTGTATATTATTATATATACTTAAGTATATATAATTTACCATCAAATATTGCATATATATGCTTTTTTGAAGATACAGATTGATTATTGATAAACAATTTGTGTTCTGATTTGAAAATGGTTGACAAAATATAAGCACTTTGTAGCAAAACAGTTATTAATTTAACAATAGATATATCTTTACAATGTATGCAACAAGTGGTTTCATACTCACTAACAAGTATTCTTAGGTGAAGATAAAAACTACAATTATTATAAAAGTACACAAAGACTAATGATTATAAAAGTACACAAAGTATTAATGAGATTTTTGGGACTGTTTCAATTGAACTAACACGTCAATGTCAGGATTGAATGAAGATGTTTTTAATCTTAAGTCACTTTCAACATTGAATTGATTTCTGTATTTGTTTTTTAGGAAAACCAATGTTGAAAAAGTACGTTCACACAAAATGTAGTGGTGAATACCATCAGAAACCTCATTGCAGTTACGGATATTGTTGGATATTCTGTCCTCGTTTCCATCCAAAATGTTGTTAAATCTTTCTCCTTGTAGACAGATTTCATTGTGGAATCACAAGATAGTTCAATGAGTTCATTTTCCTGCAAAATAAAAAGAAATAAAAGAAATGTGTAGTAACGCTAATATGCATACATATACTACATAATACACATTATGTATATAATACACATATTATGTGTATAATACACATACTACATATGTACAGTATAGTAAGATTTAAAAGAGTAGTAGCTTACCTGGGAGGTCATGAGGTTAAGATTCTTTAAGTTGTCGTCATCGAATGGATTTTTAATCCACTGCTTTTCTTCTTCTATGGGTGGGAAGTAGCGTCTTAGGTTAGAAGCCAAGGCTTCGATATGATCAAAGATCATTTTTGAAGTTTCTTAATTTACTTTAAGATCATTCTCTTCCAAAAAATCGTTATTTTTTTCAATATTTTTCGATATTTTTCTGAACTTTATCAGACCACCGTTGTATCTTTTTGATAGTAGCATCAACTTTGTCTTGTACAAAGAATTTGTGGACATCTTTTCCTTGTAAGGTCACATTAAGAGTATTTAGATTTTAGAGAACTGAAAATATCCGCTAAGTAAGCCAACTTTATTAACCAAATCTCATCATTAAGTCAGTTGTCTAAAAAAACTTGAGCTTTCAACTTTCCTTCTGCTTGCAATTGTGATAAGAACAACCGTACCTCATCACGAAGCTCAAACAACCTGGCCAGAACTTTTCCTCTGGATAGCCAACGGACTTCACAATGCAGGAGTAGTTGTTTATGCTCACTCCCCATTTCATCGCACAACATACCAAAGACTCTTGAGTTTTTAGGTTGGGACTTGATTAAATTTACGATTTTAACAGAATCATCAAGTGTGTTTTTGAGGTTTTTTTCCATTCCTTTCACCGCTAAAGCCTCTCTGTGAATTCTACAGTGAACCCATTCAACTAATGGAGAGAAACTGGCTTAACTTTTGCTGCTAGTCCTGAGTAAATGCCAGACATGGCACAGGCTCCATCGGTTGTTACTCCGACACACTTAGACCAGTCAATTTCGTTTTCTTTCATAAAACCATCCAAACAGTTGAAAATACCAGTCCCAGTCGTTCTGGTAGGTAAAGGTCTGCAAAATAACATTTCTTCTTTTACTGTTTCATTGGTCTCAAATCTTACAAAAGCTAATAAATTGGCATTATCAGCTGCTATATCAGTGCTTTCATCTAATTGTAAGGAGTAAAAGTCACTTCGTTTCAAAGCAGAAATAAGTTGCTGTTTTATATTTTCAGCCATTTCTTCTATTCTCCTTTTAACCGTGTTATTTGATAGTGGTATTTCCCTTATTTTCTTGGTTGCTTTTTCGTCAAACAAAGAGGCAGAAATAAGCTCAGCAGCTGGCAAAATAATATTCTCATCTGCTGTATGAGGTGCACCTTTTTTGGCAATCAACAGTGACAGTTGGTACGAAACCATTGTAACCTTTTTATTTTCACGTCCTGTTGAGACATTTTCCATACTGGTCCTAGTCGATATCAAATCTCTTTTCTTATTTTGAAAAAAAGCTATAGGTTTATTAACACATTCTGGGTGTTCAGTTGAAATGTGTCTTTCTAGCTTAGAAGGCTTCATGCTTTGATTTGCCAATGTTTCAAAGCAAATTACACATTGAGGTAATGGTTCTTCCTCTGTGCCTACAAATGTAAACCCATATTTTATATAATCGGTACTATATTTCCTGAAGAAAGTTTTTGGTTTCTTTGCATTCACCTGTACTTTACCCTTTTCAGAATTTATTAAGTTAGTATTTGATGGGCCAGGCTCACCGTCATCAATAGTTACTTTAGAAATTGTCCTCTTACCAAAAGATACTGTTTTCAACCATTTGTCCATCTTAAAAACTTTACTAAACCACAACACAACCACAAAGCAAAAATTCAACCCCAAACACCAACACATTGTACAACTAGCTGCACCAAATATGTAACAGTAACTCACTGCACGATGTCCACAGTAAGACTGAATAACTTAGGTTAGTAAATGGCGTGACCTTCGACAGTGTGAACGGGAGGGGGAGCGGTGTTGCCGAGAGGGGGTGGATCTGGGGTGTAGTGTTTCTGTTGTCTGCTTCAGACGCCAAAAATCAAGAAAACAATCAAAACACAATTCGATTTGTTTTGATTTTTCTTATCTTTTCTGATGGTTTATTCGATGGTTTCTGATAGTTTTAGGATCGAGTCGCGACCCACCGGTTGGGAACCGCTGCACTAGAGGATAGAGAGACAGGTATTAAGAGGTTGCAATTCAATATAACACATAAAATAATTAACCTGTAACAAACACATTAGCAAAGAAATAGTTATTTAGTATTGTTTCGGATTCGAAAGTGAATATGACTTATACAGTGTTACAAGAGAGTGTAAGAGAAAAGTATTAACAGGTTACAATGTTTAATATGGTAGTTATGCAAAGTCAACTATAACTAATTTATCAGCAATATAAGCAGTGAAATTTTCATTCAACCTATATAATCGATAAAACGAAATATCGTTATACTATTATCAGGCATAATAAACTTACTTAACAAATTCAAAGAAGCATCAAACGTATTAAACTATCTTAATTTATATGCATAAATTATTTAGAATGAAGCTAAATCTTTTCTGAATAATTATTTGTAGATGAATAGTCTCTAACATATCTGGATATTGTTGCAACTTTGAGTTACTCTTGTAATTCAAATAGTAGGTACTTCTACTTTTAGTATTCGAGTAGGAGTGCCTCTAGGTGTAAAGTTGATTTCTTATATTATAGAACCAAGATACCAAAACCTTGGATCCTAGGTTGACAAGGATACCAAAACATTGTTAAACTTTGTTCTTCAAACAAGCATGTACAAGTACTAGAAACTAAGGAAATTAGTTGTTCTTATCTTTTAGAATCCTGTTTTTTTTTTACCTTTTGCTTAAGACTTTAAGCTTCAAGATGTTGTTTATTTAGTCCTATTAATTTTAAACTAAAGTTATATCGTTATGCGAACATTGGTTAACTGCAAGTTCTATAGAGTTATTGAAGTGTTTAAGAGGTTTCAATATTGCCCACCCTTTTATAAGGATTAAGAAAGGTAGAGGTGGATCGTGTATTCTGGTGCATGATTCATACCAGTATAATTCAAGAAATGACTTATCTTTTTTAAATGAGGAATCAGTTTTTGAGGGAGCTTTTACAGATTCCGGATTTGAATCTTCTCATTGTTTCTGTGTATACAGTTCCCAATTACAATATAAGTAAATTATTGTTTTTGGAAAAGTTGGAATGTCTAATGAACCTACTTAAGAAAGAAAGAAAAGATAAACTCACTATCATAAATGCAGATTTTAACATTCATATATTGAAGAGCACCAAATTTTCATCAAAACTATGTGAATTAATGGAATGTAATGGTTTCCACTTAAATTTTAAAGAACCCACCAGAGTAAATTTTGCTTCGATATCTTGCATTGACAACATTGCGACAAGCAGGAATTATGGTGTTTTGGCTAGGCATAATTTAGATATGGGATTGTCTGATCACTGGGGCCCTATTCGTTAACTTACCAGTGAAAAATAAAACTTTATTAAAAAACAAACTCAGAGATTCACAAAAAATAAGAAATTTCAGTAGCGTAAATATTACTGATTTTCTAAATACTATGAGATTAAGTATTGGTTTTGAATTTGATTCTTCATTAAATGTAAATGAAAATTATGATATTTTTATGCAGGGTTTATTGAGATGTTTAGATCAGTGCTTTCCTAAAAAGACAGTAAATAAATCATTGGATTTTCAAAAATCCAAAATCAAGCTAAATTGGGTATCAAAAGGTATAGTGGTTTCAAGTAAGAGAAAGCGTATGCTTCAAAATAAAGTTAAATTTAATAGAGTTGCATTTTGTAGAATATGTGAAACAAATTATTAAGAAGGTAGTTAGAGAAGCTAAAAAATTAGCAAACTGCAGGCTTATTGAAAATGCAGAAAATAAATGCAGGGCTACGTGGAAAATTGTAAAAGAGGAAATTGGGTTAAAAAAAAACAACTTAAATAGAAATACAGTAAAAGACGACAGTAGGGTGAATCCTTTAGTTATAGCTAATCCAAAGATTTTAGCTGATAAATTTAATGATTATTACATAAACATTGCTTTAAATTTAAAACTGCCTAAAATGAGTGTGGGTTATTTGCATGGAGATTTAGAGAAAAAGGATGTAAACTCTTGTTGTAAATTAAACCCTGTAAATGAGATGGAAATCTGTAAGTAAGATAATTAACTCGCTAAAAGATAAAAGAGCAGTTGGCTGGGATGAGATACCAACTAAATTAATAAAGGAATCTGTATATTTAATAGCTGGCCCTCTTACTGCTATACGGTAGTAAATCAGAGTTTGGAAACAGGATTTTCCCTGGAAACCTTAAATTAACAGAAGTGACACCAATCTTCAAAAAGGGCGATAAATCTGAATTAAGTAATTATCGTCCTGTATCAGTCTTGTCAAATGTGTCTAAGATATTTGAAAAAGTTATGTCATAGACTGGTTAATAATTTAAATTCTAATAAGATACTGTATCCTCTTCAGTTTGGATTTAGAAGGGGACTGGGTACATGAGATGCCCTCATACATTTTGTAATTGAGATTGTGGGTGCTTTGGATAAGTCATTATTTACAGCGGGTATTTTTGGTGATCTGTCCAAGGCATTTGATTGTGTCGATCATTCTCTATTTCTTCAGAAAAAGAAGAAATGTGGTATTAATGAAAACCTTGTATCTTTGATAAAATCTTATTTATGGAATAGAAGACAAAGGACTATTTTATACAGGGGTAGTGAAAGATATCTATCTAAATGGGACTATGTAAAATTTGGGGTACCACAGGGATTCATACTGGGAACATTGTTGTTCTTAATTAATATAAATGATCTCTCATCAGCAACAAATTTAGAATTAGTATTATTTGCAGATGACACCACAGCAGTTATCAAGCAAAATTGTTTTGAAACTTTGAACAATGTAGTAGTTGAATCACTAGAAAAGTTAGATTCTTGGTTTACAAAAAATGGGCTTCTTCTGAATCCAGACAAAACCGAAATAATAAATTTTAAAACCAACAATAATGGAAAAAATACTGGAAACAAAATTCAAAATTCTGTAAATTGTCATAAGTTTTTGGGTATATATCGTGTATATATATCATGTCAACAAGATGAGAGTTTAACTTGGAAATGTCATTTAGAAAAAATAAAGGGAAGGTTGAGATCAATGGTTTATCTTTTCTCGGTTTTAAGAAATGGGGTTTACTTGAAGGCTTGTTTGGTGGTTTACCATGCATATATCGAATCTGTGTTGAGGTATAGTATTGTGGTGTGGGGAAATGCTGCTGGTGTACAGAAGGTATTTATACTTCAGAAAAAAATTCTAAGAACTCTTTCTGGTATAGGTAGAGAAAGAAGTTGTAGGGTCCTTTTTAGAGATCGTAACATACTCACGTTGCCAGGACTTTATATTTATGAAACTTTAGTCTGGGCCCACAAAAATAAAGCAGGCTTTGTAAAAAACGGTTTTAAGCATGGGTATAGTACTAGAGCTAAAGAAAATTACAAATTTCCATGTCATCGTCTAAAGCTGTTCGAAAATAGTCCACAGTATATGGGAGTAAAATTGTATAACTGTTTCCGCAAATGTATAAGACTCTCTGTCTTGCTTGTTTTAAAAATGTTATAAAGGAGCAAGTTGTAAAAAAAGTTTATTATAGTACAGATGAATACTTTAATAATCCTCTCTGAATTGTGAAAAATGAATTTTATAATTTGTTAGTATTAATCAATTAGTTATAGTGATGTAAATGACTCTGCACCTGTTCTTTTTGAATGTATTTTGTGCAATAAAAATGATATGATATATGTCATGAAACTTTGTAACTAGAATATAGTTCTTGGCCCTACAACATAGTTCAACCATAACAAAAAAGTATATATCAATAATCATATACCCTTACAAACCAGGAAACAATCCTGAATAAAATAACAATATAAGGAATGCAACATTCAGTAAAATTTAGAGTGTCCAAAAATAACAAAAAAGTATCCTGAAGAATGCTCCTTTAAAATTATCAAGGGGTGAGCTCCTTGAATGCTCAAGGGATGCTCCTTGAAGTCAGTTGTAAAATTTAAAACATTGCCTACAATATGTAAATGAGTAGCATAGAGGTAAAAAGTGAAATTTAAACAATTTTCATAACCCATCTAGTGACTTTATCCCAAACCTTTGGAAAATTATAAATGATATCTAAATGATTGATTCCTAGTGATAATGTTTAAATTAAAATAATTTTAATGATGTTTTCTTGTAGATCATTGCTAAGAATTATGGTAATATGCAAATTAATTTTTATTCTAAGTCTCAAGACAATGCTCAGAAAGTAGAACATCATTGTGAAAGAACTCAACAGTGATGCAATTGTTGACTCGTAAGCAATATGTTCAAAAAAGAAAAAAAGGAAAATATAAAAGACTTAGTAACCTAAACTGACCTAGTAATGGGATCAATTGATATTCAAGAAACTGACAGGGACTAACCACTATCCAAGGTCGATGATGATGGCACCTAAGAGACCACCCACCATTGAGAGAGCCTTTCTCTAGCTATCTAGAGAGATTACAGGGATTGGACTTTGCGGGCTTACTCAATCCTTGGCTTAAAAGGTAAACAAACTAAATGTGTATTCTGTTCTGAGTGTTTTGAATGTAAATAGTAGAGTAATTTTTACCTTTCACAACAATATCTCGCTCTCAATTATATTGTTTTGAGAACAAATAATTAAGTTATATTATCAAGTTATATGAAATAGTATTTATTGAAATATTAGAACAATGTCGAAGTATCTTTGTAGATGGGTTGAAGATTATGAAATTTTTATATTAGTGCAACAGATTGTATCAGAAAATTTCCATAAACTAATATTATAAATATTTCTATAATAATCAAATATATATATGGAAACTGAACCATTGATTATTTATTTTAACTATTGAAACCGATAACCAGACAGGTCCCATTGTGGCAAATAATGCATCTGCCGTTCGATAACAAATAACAGACATTTCCTTACATGACATCATGAAAAAAGAAGCTACAAGGTTTGTTTAGAGACTAATTATATAAAATGATTTATTGTCAACTAATTCACAAGTTTGTTTTATGTTTTTTTAAAAATATTTCTCTTGGGAAGTTACAAAATTACTTGCACATCATTCTTATTAACCTTCAACTGGTCAGTTATAATATTTGATGTTTTATATATTTTCAAAATGGCGATATAAAAGTTGGTTTTTGGAACAGGTATATTGACATGGACTAGGCCAAACAGAGTTAGGGGTTGTGGGTACCATGAAATGCACCTAGTTCCCAAATACTTATTCATATAAAATGGAATGTTTCAGGGAGTTTTCTATGAAGAAGTATTAAAGATTCAACAATACATGGTTTAACACGAATAATCCTTTTTTAACTCGTCCAAAAACCTCATGGTACCAAATCTGATTGACTCTCTGTCTGATGCACAATATCTAGAATATCGGAAAAAAAAATTGTAAGGATTTATTTTGTTTTGGATTTATCTTTTCTGGCTTCTTTGTTCTTGTCAAGTTTTTTAGTGTCTTTTCTCAGTATTGTTTCTAGATTATTATAATATAGATTGTTTTTCTTGTTGTTTGTTGTATATATATAATCTATTTATGATATATTTGTGCATAATATGAACATGTAGAAAATCTGAACAAAAATTGTTCTAAAAAAATTTCATTTTTGGGGTTGAAGAAAACTAAAAAGATATATGTCTTGACTTCTTTAGATATACAAAAACAAACAAAAATGATGTAATGGTTGATGAATCATGTTTATATATATAAAAAGTCACAGTCATATTGAGATTTGTTGGTGTGTGTATTAACATCTTCCGCCCTGGTATTAGCTACCATGATGGCATTTTTGTAAACCTCCTCCAGTTAAACCCTTAAGTGCGCACGTTTGCATATCTGCAAAGCTACACTGACATAGCTTGTATTCAAAGCTAAGTAGATAAAATACTCTGAATTTCTCCTTTACACATCAGCAAAAGTGTGCATTAGCGACACAACTATAAACTGTGCCACCAGAATGCGCTGTTAACTTGTTTTATTATTGTTTGTAAATCTATGTCTAAGGTTGTGCTGCCAACTATAGTTTGTCAATTTCTAGGCAGTATTTAAAGAAGTTAATGTTTTTATTAACAGTTAATAATTTAAGTGGTTTAGGTAACATTTTAGGTATCTATTGGTGAAGTTTAATTTTTGTGTTTAGTATAATTATTGATTTTGTATAAAAAATGATTTCTTTGCATATCTGTGCACATTATAGTGCACATTATAGTGCACACCTTTGCACATATGCAATGTATCGAAAAACCATAATTAAATCTATAAAAAAAGTTTAATATTTTTTTTTAGCATTTTTCCCTTTTAAAATGATGACATATGAAAATAAAAATAATATTTTTTGTTCAAAATAAAAAATTGATCTTTTAAGGGTTAAGTCTGATTAAAATGGTTGCTTGACTAGTCGCCTCAGTAATCTTGTAAGTTTAATAATTATAATGTCGGGCTAAAATACTGAGTGTAAATTTAGTGATGCCTAAATTCAAGGCATCCTGTGTGTTCTCTGGTTGTTTGACCAGTGTTCATTTCGGTTTGTGGAAATTACTTATTTGTATTGGTTTTGCGTTCTATAGGTCTAGACGCAAATGGGACTAGTATAAAAGTGTGTGTTTACTGTATTCTAGAAGATAATAATTTAGTATATTATAAATGTTTCCAAATTAATGATTAAAGATGGTCCCCCCAGTGCGCTGGTTGGTTAGACAAGGTTATAAGTAATGTTAATTATAATATTTTAATCTACAAATCTCATCTCAAAAACATGTTTTCTGTTAAATAGGCTTACGATATAATGTCCAACTTTTTTATCGTAAATATTAGGCATCTGTAATTAGTATTTCAGAATTTCACCATGGAAACATATAGGAAGAAGTGGGGAGTATTAATATTGAGTGGTCCCTTACCAAGGGATAAACCAAGTCCAGGGACAACAAAGTTCAGATTTTTAACTCGCCATGAATATAAGTAAACCCATCTCCACTCACTTGGCATCTGGTTTCTCTGCGGCAATGGAAGACAGGTTTCCAACCACCTATTGACCTGCGCTGTCATCAAACAATTTGAATTTACATCGAGGAACCCTCCTGTTACTGGGAAGTACGGTATTGTCAGCAGAAATGTTAAGGATGGGCGTTGGTTAAAATAAGTAGCCCTAAGTAGTAGCCTATTACAGAATAATTTTTGTCAATCAAAAAGTGAAAAAAAAGATGGATGCTGTTTTAAAAAAAGTATTTAAATAAAGGTGTTAATGTACTTTACTAGTGCCAATAACACATTTTCAGTGTAAATTATATTTGATTAATATCTAACTTTTAATAATGGCGTTGAAGGTTAATTATTTTTTTCCAATTACTACTGATATACAATATATTCTCAATATGCATTCGGGTCATTAAGTCTAAACCTGCGACACTTGTGTTACAAACACATCTTCAGCATAAATCGTATTAGTTTCAAAAAAATTCGAGATATGACTAAAATATGTCAACATACCAAACTCGATTAAACACCACTTTTTTAGACTGTGGAGCACTGCACATACAACAGACTTTTTGGATTCAATAAACTTAAAAATTTATATTTCTCGACATCAATTTTAGAACCCACCACTAAACTATCTCTCTAGGCTACCTGGGAAAGTAATAAAAAAAGAGGTCGAATTTCTCGTAGGTTCTACCGTCGCTTTCCAATTTTGTAACAAAAATTACGTTCACTAAATTAAATATAGGCTACAGAAAGTTCCATCTCGACATCAATATAAAACTGTTTTGTTATTCTGCAGTATCTCTACTCCAGTATATTTGTTTACTCTCTTCTTCAGGTCCACAGAAACTAATAATATTTCCCCCAGCGTCACGTGTGTTTTGTTTTCATTTATTTAACGTAACACAAGAAATAGTACAACGGCGTTTTCTCAGAAAAGGATATATTTTCAAAAATCAAATTAGATTATCCCCCCCCCCCAATAGTACTTTCTCTATTCACAGAATGATAGAGTAACAAGACAGATGTGTAATTTAAAAAAAAAAAATACTACCGGTATTGCGGTTTTGTCTTCCAAAGTAAACTGAACATAAATGAGAAAAGTTAATGACTGATAATAGTGTGGGAAGAGCGAATTTTATCAACATTAGTTGTTAGTCAAAAAGGCAACATGAACCATGGTCATTGCTTTTGAGAAAATATTTATATATTTAAATAGGTCCTAAACTGTGATTCGTCAGTTCAGCAAGTGAAAAGGGTGTTTACACTACAAAAAAAGAAGCAATAAGGCTTGTGGGAGGTAATAATCTAGGGACTAGTAGTAGAAATAGTAGTGGGGAGTATTGACACTTAATACTTTGTACATTTTCGAAGCAATACTGTACATTAAATACAAGTGTTATACTATTCTGAATAAGGACGTACATGATTAAAGTAGGGCCTACCCAATTCAGAAACTACTTACGGTTAGGCCAACACAGTAAGCACAAAAAGCTACCATACAAGCAGGTGTACCATTAATAAATAAACACCCAGAAAGCTTAAAAATGCAAAAGAGTAGCGTAAGACGAATTTTGTTGTACGGTTCTTTTTACTCAGTGGCGGAGTTTATCAGCCAAAATTATTCTCTGAAGCTGGGTACACACGTGAATATGATTAGATTTTTTTGTTTGTCTGATAATGATTTTTTATAGTTTTAATGTTGTTTGTGCTCTTTAGCCTAATTGTTTTCTGATTTTTTCTTTTATTTCTTTATATGTGACTGTCTTGTTTTACACAAATATGTACTGTTCTAAAAAACAAATAAAATAATATAAAATACAATACGATACGATACGATACAATACGATACGATGCAATACAATACAATACAATACAATACAATACAATACAATACAATACAATACAATACAATACAATACAATACAATACAATACAATACAATACAATACAATACAATACAATACAATACAATACAATACAATACAATACAATACAATACAATACAATACAATACAATACAATACAATACAATACAATACAATACAATACAATACGATACAATACGATACGATGCAATACGATACGATGCAATACAATACAATACAATACAATACAATACAATACAATACAATACAATACGATACGATACAATACAATACAATACAATACAATACAATACAATACAATACAATACAATACAATACAATACAATACAATACAATACAAACAATACAATACAATACAAACAATACAATACAATACAATACAATACAATACAATACAATACAATACAATACAAAGCATTGCAATACAATACAATATAACGTGACCCCATCATAAATTGCGTTTTATTAAAATCGTGCTTTCAGTGGCGGAGGTCAATGTGCATATTAGTTTTTAATTAAAATATATTACTTTACCAAAAATTTTAACGGCATCGAGAAATTCAGTTTTAAATAACTGAATAGGACTGATATATCACGGGTAAGATGCCGACCAATACACGTTATCCTTAAATTGTTTAAATTTTTGAATAAATTAAGAAATATATACTCCAATATTTCAAAACGTAGAATTTGATCAATATCGGTTCATTCTTTAGGGCTGTAGAGCATCGCAGACGAAGACACGTACATCATTCCATAAGGGACCTCAAAACGGATGTTTCAGAAAAAAATTCGTCAAAGGTCATAACTTTTGTGTCGCTCAACCCCAATTTATTGCGTGAAGTATGTGTATAAAGTATTACTGTATGTTATTTTAATTTATTGTTTAGTGTTTATTTTAAACTTTAAGTTTGGTTTGAATTAGGGCTACACTTATTTCAAGTAAGCAAGCCTTCATGAACTTATTTGCTGCTTAATAAGTTGGCATAAGTTAGAGATAGTAAACATTGTTTCAGATTGAAGGATAGGTAAATAAACTTGTCAATAAAATGAACATAATACCTTAGTAGCCTATATATGCGTAATCATGTTACGAAGCCGTCACAATTATTGCGACCACTAGAATTGTAACATTTGTATTGTGACATTCCGTGTTAGACTTAACCATTGGTTAGATTTTTCTAGCCGTTTTCCCGTTCCAGTGGTTTTGTGTTTTCCGATAATAATAAATTTCTTTTTCACATTTTGGAGTAATCATGGTCTAAAAGTGTCCGTTTGTTATGACAAAATCAAAACAAAATAACAACAATTAATACTGAAAGTAAAGTTCTTAGGACTAGTTCATCCAACATCTGTTAAAATTACCTAATAGTGCAATTAACTAACGAATCGTTTACATTTTAAAAATGATTCAATGTTCGACCGTTTGCCCAACAAAATTATCACCAATTTAAACATTAGGTAACTAACAATTTGTTAAGTACAGTCAGGTTATTTTCTCGTTCTGTTACTAGTTGAACTATTTACAAAAGCACGTCACCTTTTTCTTTAAAATATTACAGTTATAGACAATATGGTTTATATATTATGTGCTAAATGTTAAATAGGAACTATGGAATCATTTGTAGTGGTGGTGATAATTTTTATTTAAAAAATAGCGAGTCCACTATACTGTATTTGGAATGAAAATAACTAGCTACTACTAATTTCTGATGAATGGGTAATCTGGGTGATAAAGAAACATAATTTCCAACTTTTATTTAGATCAGATTAGTGAGAAACTAAATGATCAGTTTAGTTACCTAAAAAATACAAATAATATTTTTAAAGAGAAGAAAATAAGTGAAGTAAAGTGGTAGGCCTATACTTGAACCTAGATTCTCCTAAATTACCACATATTCGAAAGATATTTCGGTAGATCGGTGATCATCCGTTTTGTTTGGAACTCTAGGGTTCATTTTAGTATTTATGTTTGAAAATAGAACAGATTTTTAGAAAATTGAAACTATGAGATTTGATCTTACGGTTTATTCCGTCAAATATTGTTTAACTAAAAAATTGACGAAAACTCCTCTAGATTTGGCTTTTATATCCCTACCAAAATTGATATAATTGGTAAACCCGCTTCTGCTGCCATTCATCGAACGGATAACAGGGACACGAGATCGGGGAAATCCAAAACAGATATTTCAGCGGAAAATTTGTTCTCATTACGAATATCTGACAATAAAATTCGAAATAGATATTTTGTTCAAATGTCCTCAAAAAATAAATAAAATGAATTATACTCATCATAGACTAACTCTCAAGTTTTAGCTTAGATCCGCAGCAAACATATCTTATCGTCTTCCCAAAATCAAAGAAAGTCCCATTCAGATGTGTCAATGAGATTCCATTGGCCCACATGCCAGTGACCGCCTAGTATTGATTTATTCACAACTTCCTCAGTGTTTGTGTTTGAATTGTTTCCTGGCAACCTTGTAATATAAATAAACGGCGGTCGGGGATCATTTCAGTGTTTTACAAATTACTCAGTATATTTATTCAATTTAATGTAATCATGATTCAAAAAATATTAAAAAAAAATTATTAATATTTTATTTGTAAACTATACCATAAAACTTTAATATGAAATAGTAACAATAAGTAGTAAATAACATAAAATTATGAGCCCCAAAGTATAAATCCCTATTGTTGATACCTTTACAAGAAAAACGGAACAACAGAATAGACCAAACAAAACAAGAGTGCAGCTTTGAGAATAAAATATAACTTTATAAGTTGGTATCACAATAAAAAAATAATAAGCTGATTATAAATCGGTTGCGGCAATTTTGAGCTATTCGAACTTTTACGACTGTGTCCATTGTTTAAACCCACTTATTTTTAAAGGATATTTCCTGAAACGATATTTTTTGTGACATATAAGTTTTGTTAGGGTCTAAAGATTCATTTTAGACAAAAATTGTTAAAAATCTTTTGGGCTGATAAAGAGAAAATGGGATTTTTTTAAATTGCGACCTTATGGAAGTACACCCCACATTTTAAGTTACTAAGTAATTGAAAAAAAAATTGCATCTAGACGTACATATATTTTTTGACAGAAATTTATTCGTTATATAGTACTACAGACGAGGGACAGACTGACAGGTAGAAAAACACCATTAAAAAACATTTGAGGGAAGGAGATCTCAAAATGGGCATTACACAAATTTTCAGAGATATGTCAATCATTAAATTTTGATTAGGATTAAAGGGCAACATTTGATCGAAATTTGATAAAAATAGTTTACGCAGTTTTAGACAATATCGAGTCATGTAAGCTGCTCCAAATTTTGAGTTATCTAAAACACAAAACAAAAACCCTTAAGATATGGCCAAAATATATCTTGATAATAAAGTTGATAAAAATTTATCCATTCATTTGGGCCGACGTCAATACATTAGGAAAATTACTTTTTGGATTCAGATTATATTCCTCAGATATTTTCATAAAAAATTGATTTTTTTTTTAAGGATCACACCTACACGTAAAAAAAAGCTAAAGTTGACACTGTTTTTAGCGATATATTAAAAAAATTGTTTTCACTATTTTGGAAATAATGGTACCCATTTTAAAATTATCTGAAAAGTAAAATCTTTTCAATACTACAGGCATTAGAATAAATAATTTTGTGTCTCTACCTTCTATCTTAATCAAAAAAATTTCTTTCCATTTATTGACGTTGCAGAATAAAATTTCAAAAAGTTTAACGGATTGAAGAAAATACGTCTTTAGGAGTATATTTAACCCGTTTTAGCCCAAATTAATTTTTTTTTAGAAAATTATTTTTTTTACAGTTTTTTTGTTGTTTGGTGGACAAATATAAAGAATAATACAAAATTTTTGAAAAAAAAATACTTTAGGGGCTTAAAAATTGATGTTGCCGTATGGCAACGCTAGGCTAATAGACTACCTTTGAAGAGATCATGTGTATAGTAAGAGGAAATTGTGTATAATGAACACTAAACAGGTTTATCTATAAACACACATGTATTGAAACAGTACATTAACCTTACAATATTTTATAGTAAATAACAAAAAACAATGCTTTGAAAAAACCTTCATAAATCATTTTCTTTAGTGAGTGACAGAGTGAAAATCTGAAAAACACGGAATGCACATTCCCAAATTACACTTTTGGCACATTGTGCGTACAATAGAAGAACAGCCTTCTCCTGCGCATCGCTATTTTCTTCTTATCAGGGACACCGATTACAAGATGGTCGGTTCTATCATAGCGAATATCATCCGAAACACGGTTGGAACTAATAGATCTCTTGGAAGAGAGTGGCCTTCCAGGACCCTTACCTGGAGTCCCATATTTCCTTATGTAGTATGTGGCGAGTTCTCTCTTGAATTCAAGTTGAGGTTGGTTATCACCACTGTATCTACGAATTTGCCATGCGTTGTTGGTGCAGACATCAACCAACCATGTAAGTATTGGCCAGTACCATTTCTTGCTTCTCGTTGATATTCGGTATCTGTTTATGTTCTCGTCCATTTTGTCGACGCCCCCCCCCCCATAAATTTATTGTACTGACTGAATACTGCCGGTCGCTCTACAAGTATATGTTTCTATGTCACCTTCTACCCAAGTTTTGATAACTGGCGTCTTTTTCTTGTTTGCAACTACCTCTGCACGCTTCTCAGAAATCAAATCTTGTATTATATTATCTTTGTTTATTCTTATCGAGGTCAAAGGTGTATTTACATGTAAGCCGACATCATAGATACCTTGATCTGTGCTATCATTAGTGGGTAAAGTCCCTGGAGGCACAGTACGCTCGTCACTTCTACCTGCAGTTCTAAAGCCAGGAGTCACAGTATTAAAAGACAAATCCCGCATTTCTTGATCGGCACTGCTAAGTTCAGATGAAGGTCCAGGCGCAATGGTTTCATTAGGCCTAGTTGCAGGTGTTCAACTACTTATGACAGTGTTGTCAGGCATTCGTATTTCAGCACTAGCCATTAGTTGCCTCCCCGAAAGATTGTCAAGTAGGCCACCTTCATCTTTTCCCGCTGAATCCTCGTCAGTAAGCGCGGAAGGGTCAGGAAGTGCGATAAATAAATCAAAATTGTTAGGCATGTCTTCATCTTGACCAACGAGTAGCTCTACAGCCTCTTGCAATGTTAACCCTATCTTGAAATATAGAAAAGCAAGTGTTAACCACCAAGTGTGTTATGTAAACGCTTGGTAGTATATTAGCCTAGTGTTGCCATTTGGCAACAGCAAACATTACAAGGGTATAGCACACGTGAAAATAAAAGTGGCTCAGGGAGGAATATGTTATTATGTTTTTACACTATTTAGTAGTAAATTTATCATATAAATAGAAATGAAAAGCAATAAATAAAATAGAAAATTACTTACTCAAACTGGTACGTCATCGTGTTTTGTAACAAAATCACATACGAATGTTTCAGTGTGCACCACTAACAGGCAAACATAACCTATCTCCCAACAACGTCACTTCTCAACTCTCACATGTGTCAAGAAATAGTCAAGCAGGTTAGCCAACCCAAATCAACCCAAAACAAAAATTTACCCGCGATCAAATAAATAATGTTTTGTGTTGCCATATGGCAACGCTAGACTAAAACGGGTTAAGTAAAAATTGAACAAAGTTGTCGGACATTTTGAGAAGATATTGAAATTTCTTATTTCTGTTAACACAAATTTTTCGGTAACATTGTATACGCATTACAGCAAACATGATTACATATCACAAATAGATTTACCCCAAATAGGTTTCATTAGGTTACTTTACATTTATATAGTCACCAGACCAAACCTATGTGTGATCACGGATATCAACATTTCATTTTCTTTACAAACGTAGGATAGACGGATAAGGTTTGGATATGTGATTTTTTAGTGGAAATAAAAGTGGTACCAGGATACCGAAAAAGGTTCTGAATACTCTGTATGTTAGAGATATTTAGCACTGTGTAAGGAGTCAAATGATTTTATAATTATTACGATTGAACATCAGTTTACATTGATTATAGGTAACCTATTATAATAGGTAAAATGCAAAATTTAAAATTATTTCGTTCAATAGTACATTTAATCAAAGGGGTGAGTAGTTTTTTAAATATAAAATCAGGAAATTGTATCAATTCTGAAGTATACTCGTATAATGGTCTTCAAATTGAAAATTCGTATAACCTATATCAATGTTATGAACATTTTTACTTTTTAGTAGTTGCAAAAAATAGACGTAAGACAATTAAATATACGCACTTAGTTCCTCATATGCAGGAATAACAATCAGTTTACAATTCCTATTTTCGATCTTAATCTTAAACTATATGTTTCTGGTAACTGCAGTAGTTTCCGCCATAAATCGGTAACTTCAAAAATTGCAAAAAGAAAATACTCCTCAACGTTTGGAAACTAGAAATCAAATAGAAATCAGTGTCGTTAGTTTGTTACTTGGTAGGGAAATAACAACAATAATAATCAAGTAAATAAATATTGATAGGAAAGGCTGTGACATGAAGAAGAAGAAGAAGAAGAAAAACAAATTGCAACATTTTAAGTACCTACTACCTAGTAGTTTTGTTCATTGTTGTGTAGATATACAGTCATGGTGTGTTACTATATTTTCTAAGTATCTAATTCGATTTGACAAATTATTCATTCTAGTTGATTTACTTTGGCAGTAAGATAGTCTAGGCCGTACTATTTTTACAGTTGTTAAAAATATTCGTACGTTTTATTTTACGTTAACGTTTGTGAACATTATTTAGGCTTAAGTTCTGTTATAAATTATCAGAATAATATTGTTAAACAATAAGTGTAAAATATTTAGGCCTACTTATGACAGTGCATTGATAAGCCTAAATATGTTTTCTTAGTCGGTAGTTTGGAAAGAGTCGGTACCTTGTTTCTTACGATAATTCCTGAACTACCAGTAATTACTTATGTGGACTTGAACATCAGTTTGTAGGCCTAAATCTAAAGTGAGGCCCATTGGCTACTTGTCGAATTTATAACAAATACAATCAATATTCTATTTACCTAATGTTCAATCACAAACAAATAAATAGTGTTTCGAATTAAATCAGGAATTTTATATAGCCTACACAGTGTACGAAATTTTTGTGGAAATGGCTACCAATCTCTTTTGTTTTGGTTTTTTGAAGTTTAATTTCAACACAATCTGTTAGAATCGATTTTGAGTAAATTGGAATTTTGCATTTGCATGTGTGTTAGTTTTACAGCTCCCACTTTTAGTCCGATTTGGTTTTTAATTTCGGTATACAAATAATTGGATAAGTCTTTAAATAGAAATATCTGCTGGTAACTTTTGAAATGGTTGTCGAGTTTCAAATGTTATAAACTTGTTATCGGAATAACTTAATTTTGTGCAGATTTGAAATCTCCATCAAAAGACGCCCAAACGATTTTAAAAAGATTGAAAGAGTTGTACCTAGAAACGGAAATTTAAAAACAAATTGACTTAACTTCCAAATTGAATAATCATCAGTAATAACAACTCTTGTTGGAATTTTGTCCAATTTCAGTCAAATTTAGTGTGTAAGTTAAGTTACACACTAAAGGTCGAAGACGATGTGAAATAAACTCGCGCAATAACATTGCACAATTTGTATACTCATCCAACCTAAACTCTTCGACATGTCTAGTTCGTATGTCAGTTCGTTAGTTATCACTCAAAAATTGAATATGAACCATGGGCACTGCCTGAAGTAGTCAACAGGGATTAAACTTGTATCAATTGAGCCATACATGCGTCTTCGTTTAATAAAAGTCGAGCTTTTTATGACGGAAATGAAAGTTCATTTTTATGGTTTTTTCTAATTATCCTTTAGGCGTAATATATATTTATTTTTCTTTTCACACAGGTTTGGGTTATTTATTTTCTAATTTCATTAAAATTTGAACGAAATCGGTTGAGTTAGTTTTGAAAAATTAGCTATTCTATAATAACCAATATTTCACAAATCGGAATTTTGGATAGTTGCCGAGTAATACGTTTAGATTGGGTCTTACGAACTGCATTTGAACAAATTGTATCAAAATATTTTAGCTAAATTTGAGAAAATTGTAATTTTGTATTTTTTCTAATGACAAGTACCTCTAAATTTTAAATAGTTCTGAGATATAGCCAAAATATGGTAATTTATCAAATGTCATCAACACGGATGAGCTGTTGTAGAACACTTTACATAATATGACAGACGACAGACATAAATTTAAACCACTTTCGTGAAGTTAAGGGACTCCACATGATTTGAACTCGACATTGTCTTGCTTGTGATTTTTGACATCAAAGTTCTGATTGATCAAAAATGTAAAATATACTAAACCTATAGGAACTTGTAAATCAGCTGATCAGCTGTCTGTTTTTAAAAGTTAATCATTTTAATGTTCGTTATTGTGGCAATCAAGTTTACAAATTTATATAATTACTGATTGATTACAATAACGTTAAAATAAATTAGGAATTAGGTTAACCAACTATGTATCCATTAGCATATATATTATTTCTGTTATAAAAATGTAACATACACTTAACCTATAGGAACTTGTAAATCAGCTGATCAGCTGTCTGTTTCTTAAAAGTTAATCATTTTAATGTTCGTTATCATAGCAATCAAGTCTACAAATTTGTATAATAATTGATGGATTACAATAACGTTAAAATAAATTAGGAATTAGGTTAACCAACTATGTATCCATTAGCATATATATTATTTCTGTTATTATGTATAATAAAAATGTAAAATATACTAAACCTATAGGATCTTGTAAGTCAGCTGATTAGCTGTCTGTTTCTTAAAAGTTAATCATTTTAATGTTCGTTATCATAGCAATCAAGTCTACAAATTTGTATAATAATTGATTGATTACAATAACGTTAAAATAAATTAAGAATTAGGTTAACCAACTATGTATCCATTAGAATATATATTATATCTGTTATAAAAATGTAACATATTATTATACTAAACCTATAGGAACTTGTAAATCAGCTGATCAGCTGTCTGTTTCTTAAAAGTTAATCATTTTAATGTTCGTTATCATAGCAATCAAGTCTACAAATTTGTATAATAATTGATTGATTACAATAACGTTAAAATAAATTAAGAATTAGGTTAACCAACTATGTATCCATTAGAATATATATTATATCTGTTATAAAAATGTAACATATTATTATACTAAACCTATAGGAACTTGTAAATCAGCTGATCAGCTGTCTGTTTCTTAAAAGTTAATCATTTTAATGTTCGTTATCATAGCAATCGAGTCTACAAATTTGTATAATAATTGATTGATTACAATAACGTTAAAATAAATTAAGAATTAGGTTAACCAACTATGTATCCATTAGAATATATATTATATCTGTTATAAAAATGTAACATATTATTATACTAAACCTATAGGAACTTGTAAATCAGCTGATCAGCTGTCTGTTTCTTAAAAGTTAATCATTTTAATGTTCGTTATCATAGCAATCAAGTCTACAAATTTGTATAATAATTGATTGATTACAATAACGTTAAAATAAATTAGGAATTAGGTTAACCAACTATGTATCCATTAGCATATATATTATTTCTGTTATTATGTATAATAAAAATGTAAAATATACTAAACCTATAGGATCTTGTAAGTCAGCTGATTAGCTGTCTGTTTCTTAAAAGTTAATCATTTTAATGTTCGTTATCATAGCAATCAAGTCTACAAATTTGTATAATAATTGATTGATTACAATAACGTTAAAATAAATTAAGAATTAGGTTAACCAACTATGTATCCATTAGAATATATATTATATCTGTTATAAAAATGTAACATATTATTATACTAAACCTATAGGAACTTGTAAATCAGCTGATCAGCTGTCTGTTTCTTAAAAGTTAATCATTTTAATGTTCGTTATCATAGCAATCGAGTCTACAAATTTGTATAATAATTGATTGATTACAATAACGTTAAAATAAATTAAGAATTAGGTTAACCAACTATGTATCCATTAGAATATATATTATATCTGTTATAAAAATGTAACATATTATTATACTAAACCTATAGGAACTTGTAAATCAGCTGATCAGCTGTCTGTTTCTTAAAAGTTAATCATTTTAATGTTCGTTATCATAGCAATCAAGTCTACAAATTTGTATAATAATTGATTGATTACAATAACGTTAAAATAAATTAGGAATTAGGTTAACCAACTATGTATCCATTAGCATATATATTATTTCTGTTATTATGTATAATAAAAATGTAAAATATACTAAACCTATAGGAACTTGTAAATCAGCTGATCAGCTGTCTGTTTCTTAAAAGTTAATCATTTTAATGTTCGTTATCATAGCAATCAAGTTTACAAATTTGTATAATAATTGATTGATTACAATAACGTTAAAATAAATTAGGAATTAGGTTAACCAACTATGTATCCATTAGCAAATATATTATTTCTGTTATTATGTATAATAAAAATGTAAAATATACTAAACCTATAGGATCTTGTAAGTCAGCTGATTAGCTGTCTGTTTCTTAAAAGTTAATCATTTTAATGTTCGTTATCGTGGCAATCAAGTTTACAAATTTGTATAATAGCTGATTTATTACAATAACGTTAAAATAAATTAGGAATTAGGTTAATCAACTATGTATCCATTAGAATATATATTATTTCTGTTATAAAAATGTAACATATACTAAACCTATAGGAACTTGTAAATCAGCTGATCAGCTGTCTGTTTCTTAAAAGTTAATCATTTTAATGTTCGTTATCATAGCAATCAAGTTTACAAATTTGTATAATAATTGATTGATTACAATAACGTTAAAATAAATTAGGAATTAGGTTAACCAACTATGTATCCATTAGAATATATATTATATCTGTTATAAAAATGTAACATATTATTATACTAAACCTATAGGAACTTGTAAATCAGCTGATCAGCTGTCTGTTTCTTAAAAGTTAATCATTTTAATGTTCGTTATCATAGCAATCAAGTCTACAAATTTGTATAATAATTGATTTATTACAATAACGTTAAAATAAATTAGGAATTAGGTTAACCAACTATGTATCCATTAGCATATATATTATTTCTGTTATTATGTATAATAAAAATGTAAAATATACTAAACCTATAGGATCTTGTAAGTCAGCTGATTAGCTGTCTGTTTCTTAAAAGTTAATCATTTTAATGTTCGTTATCATAGCAATCAAGTCTACAAATTTGTATAATAATTGATTGATTACAATAACGTTAAAATAAATTAGGAATTAGGTTAACCAACTATGTATCCATTACCATATATATTATTTCTGTTGTTATGTATTATCAAAAACTTTTCAATAAAGAAATATATTAATTGTAAAATATTATAATTATGTGGTTTTTAAACTCACTTAATATTGTGGGTCAAGGTTTAATCATGAATTAACTTGATCCGCTCCAGTCTGATGACGGCTTGGTATAAGAGTGAAACACGAAGTATCGACGGCCGACCATTAACCTTTGTGACCTCCTACACGCATAGGTCTTACTCGGTGATCCTCCAAGAAATTCAACGAAAATTATCGAGTAGGTTTTTTTTAAAATTTAAAATACTGGCTACAAAATAAATAAATATCAGAAATGTTAAGGATTTTGTTTTAAAGCTGTTAACTGTATTTCTGTGAGCAAAGTACAAGTATCTATGTAGTTGCGTGTGACCTGATTACATTGAAATGAATAATAGAATGTAGCTGCGTGCTAAAGTCTGGGAATTAAGCAACTTATGCTAAACAACTGTATAAATATTTCATGGAAATCCACATTTGTACTTAAACAAGTTAAATTAACTCCGAGTTAACATTATTTGTTATATATACCAAGTAATGTACATAGAATTTTAATCACGTCGGTTAAAAACATTATAAATTTGGTAAAACTATCTTTATAATATTCTGTTAAGATTTCGTATAACAGAAAAGTACTGGATGTATCTCTAATTGAACATTTATAACCTCTTTTGTGTTCGATGGTACTAGTACATTCTCATTAATTCCCAAATCAAGTAGCCTACAACTTAAAAGATCATAGCCTACTCTATTACGGAGATGAAATAATACAATAAACTAAAGTAAAAATAAAATAAAAATTAAACAACGCTGAATATAAAAATAAAATACATTTCTGGTTTATAAATACGAAAACATGAGTAAAAGAATGTTACATAGGCAAGAATTCTTACTAAAATAATAATAACAAAAACAAAAAAAAAAATCAATCAATAAATAAAATGATTTTCATTAATTCCTGATGTTAAGATAAATAAAAATAAAAAGTATAAACACAAAAACCAATAAAGACAAAACAAATCTATATACCAAGTATCACTCACTGTATTTCAAGAAACGAGAAGGTTCCTTGTATTCTGTAAATGAACAATAAAGCAGTGTATTTAGTAATTCATTTTTTTAAGCGGTTTAAAAAGCCTTATTTCGTAAACATGACATTTCGTCCGCTTTTCACAGGTAAACTGTTTCATGAAATTCGATTAAACGTTTTTCGTTTTTATGTAGATCTTTGAGAAGGTTTTAATTTAAACCATTATCTGCCATCTTGAAACAAAATAGCGGAGGCTCCACAACCTGATTTTATTCGTTTGGACAGAGATTTTTGTCCACGGTTAACAGGAAAACGGATTTCAATGAAACATTTTTCGTTGTTATTTAAAGCTCTATCACAAACCATTATCTGTCATTTTGAAACAAAATGGTTAAAATGTTTATCAAGAATAAGTTGTGATCATGAAAGATTTGAAGTCAGTTAGTTTAAAACATTTCACTTTGTTAAAATAAGAATACTAAAATGAAAATCTAAGCTATATTTGTCTTACTTCTATCATTGGCCTATAATAAATAAAATGATTTTTAATTACTTGTTTAAGATGCTGTCTGATAATCCTTTTCTTTCTTTTCTTAATTCAATACGTGACGCTTTACGACTTATTTGACTTCAATAAGAAAATGTAATCAATATTATGAGCGAACAATAAATTATGTAGTCATGCAACAAATCATAAGAAAAGTTACGATCCCAGCATGTCACGAAAAATACAAAAGTTAATAATTAATAATCATTGTTTTTAGCCTTGGAATTACTAAATTTATTACAAACTTTGTTGTAGTCAAATGTAAATGTTGTAGTCAAATGTAAACAAATGTAGTACTTAAAGCAATTATTAAGCTCATCTACCACCGGCAGCATAATAGGGCTAACTAAATCATCTTATAACTGTCCACATATCAGCAACATATAATATTTAAAACACTCAAAATATATGTCTATCGCGTGAGAATCGCACTTGTCATGAAAATATAATTGTTTGAAAAGTTTATGTCTTAGTAATGTGGCCGCATGTTTACTGGTCAGATTAACTTGTCATACTGTTATTATTTGTAGTTAAAAATTAGTGAATTAATTTTCAAAAATAATCAAAAACAACGTTTTTCAAAATTGTTTCCAACACATTTGTTAAGTGAGCATATTGTATTTTATTATTTTATTTACCAACAAAGAAGCAGAATTATCAACTTTATTTTACAAATTGGTTATGTGAGTGCATTGTATTTGATTATTTTATTTCTCAAAAAGAAGCAAAGCTATAAACTTTTATTTTTACAAATTGGTTGCTTGCGCAATTTTTATATTTTATTTCCCAACAAAGAAGTAGAGTTATGAAATAGTTGTTTTTTTTTTTTTTTTTACAAATCGGTTGCGTGAGAACATCGTAATTGATTATTTTATTTCCCAACAAAGATACAGAGTTGTCAGCTATACTTTTACAAATGGGTTGCGTGAGCACATTCTATTTCATTATATTATTTCTTTAAAAGAATCAGCTAATAAAGTCAACTGTTTTTTTTTTACAAATTGGTTGTTTGCGCAAATTATATTTGATTATTTTATTTCCCAAGAAAGAAGTAAATTATTAACTGTGTTTTTTATTAGGTTGCGTGAGTACATCATATCTGATTATTTTATTTCCCAACAAAGATGCAGAGTTATCAGATGTACTTTTACAAATTGGTTACGTGAGGACGTTGAATATGATTATTTTATTCCCCAAAAAGAAGGAGAGTTATAAACTTTTTTGTTTGTTTTTTATTTTACAATTAGGTTGCTTACGCTAATTGTATTTGATTATTTTCTTTCCTAACAAATAGGCGGAGTTATACAGTGTTTTTTTTTTTTTTTTTTTTTTTTTTTTTTTTTTTTTTACAAATTGGTTGGTTGAGTACATTGTATTTGTTCATTTTATTTAAAAAAAAAAGCAGCAACAAATCAATTGGATTTTTTTTTTTTTTTTACAAATTGGTTGCTTGTGCAAATTGTATTTTGATTATTGTATCTCCCAACAAGAAAGCAGAGTTAACAATTTTTTTTTTTTTTTTTTTTTTTTTTTTTTTTTTTTTTTTTTTTTTTTTTTTTTTTTTACAAATTAGGAGCGTGAGTACATCGTATTTGATTATTTTATTTCCCAACAAAGATGCAGAGTATTCAGATGTAATTTTACAAATTAGTTGCATGACCACGTTGTATTTGTTTATTTTATTTCCTAACAAAGATTCAGAGTTGAGTAACCTAAAACACGATGTTCAATTCAATGTAACAATGCTCAGTTCTCGATGCCATGTTACCAGACTAATACTAATTGAATCACTATTAGCTATTAGCAACGATCGCTGTTTATCACCATCACTATTTTAGAATCACCGTTAGAGAATCACCAATTATTATGAACATGTCACAAATAAATATATTTTATATTAAATATAGAGTGAATACTGTCTTGAGGGTAAATTAATGTCTCTGATTACTATGTCATTTTATATGATATTTCCATGTATTGGTATGTGGTTACTCATATCAGTACATAATCAATGTACCTTTAAATTACTTTTTTCAAAGTTAACTACATCTTGTACATAATAGAGGACAAAAATATTGCACAAACTTTCACATTTTCTCATCTCCAAAACCGAAAAAAATTTTATATTTTGTTTTTGCCAAATTATTCCTGAATCTTTTTTTTTCTTTTTACTTGGAATTTTTCACAAGGGTTTTGGACATTAATCTTTATATTTCATTACAATTTTAATGAAATCGGTGAAGCTGATTTTGAGACATTACATATTTTATAACACTCCCAAGGCATATTTGTTTTACCGATTACTTACGAACAGGCCTTTTTAAAAAAATGGCAACCAAATGTTTTGTTTAGTACTTACAGACTAAACTTTAGTGAAATTTAATCAAAATCGTAAAAGCAAATATTGTATCTCTTATTGTTGTTTTTTCTTATGACAATTACTCCCTAATATTGAGTTATCGAAACAATGAAAAAAACCTTCCGAGATTTGGACAAAATATGCCCACATACGAAATATTGGTTAATATTAGTCCACAAGTTTGGAGTGTAGAAAACTTAATTAACAGACGACAAGTGGACATAAAATACTCAGGGGACTTCAAAACAGAAATATCAGCAAACAAACTTACCATACGTTACGATATAAATTACATATATATGAGAAAGTTGGAGGATACTTTGATAAAGTAAAAATATCAATTTATTTTCTCCTAATTTTAAAGATTAGGTTTTAAGACAGTTTTGGAATTTTTCTGATCTCCAGTTTTTTTTTTTTTTTTAGTCAATGACATCCAAACCACCAATCTTAGTCCTATCGAATAGAACTTTAACCTTTTAAATTAACTCAAAACTGTTGGAGTTTTGAATGCAAAATTTAACTTACATTTTTGTGTATTCTTTAGACAATACCAATTAATGCTTCTGTTTAAGGATTCGCAGTTCAACGACTCATCCGCTCAGCTTATCTGCAATTGTACCACTTTTTTATTGAAATGTAAAGATAAATTGATATAAAAGGTGGCAGTTTGTTCACAATTATCTAAAAATATCATTTGTAGTAAATTGTAATTTGTTAATAACATCTAATGATATTTATTTATGGACGGGGGGGGGAACACTACTTTAATCTGAAGTAGTTGAAAACAGCAAATCGTCGTAATAATTACGGTGCATGCATCTGCCTAAACTTAAAGTAAGATATTAAACTAGCACTGTAACATGAAGATTTCTATTTTATCCGTGTGGTATTATTGGACCGTTGAGTCAAAGGGTTGAATGTCATATAGAGGTCAAGTGAACACGCCACCAAGAATAAGAGGATTAATAGAACTTGTGTTTGTTATTAACGATTTCTTTTCGAAATATATGAAGGTATATTGCAGCCGATGTTCTGCTGAAATTGAGTCCTAAAACCATTAAATGGGCAACGATCATGGGTGTTCGTTTATGTAGGCTATATAAATTATTTCCACTATATAATTAAGTAAAGATTTAATACAATTATAATGTTTTTAATATAGTAATTAAAATATTTTGCACAATTCAGTTCATGTTAAGATACAAGCTTCTATGAGCACAATGGTGAAATTCACAATATCGTTAAATAATTTCCCTAACCACAAATACTAGGAAGAATAACTAAATAACAATAATTATGATGTATAATTATTTACATTTATATTTATATAACCAAGGGTTCTACTGTTGAGCCCATCCTAAGGTAAATGATGATGGGTTTGTTTACTGATATTTCCGTTTTGAAGTCTTCTTTATGTGATCTTCACTCCAAACGTGTGAACTAATATTAACCAATATTTCGTATGTGAGCATATTTTGTCCAAATCTCAAAAGGTTTTTTTCATTGTTTCGATAACCCAAAATTGGAGAGTAGCTGTCATAAGAGAAAAGAAAACACAAAATTAGTTTTTACGATTTTGAACAAAGTTTAGTCTCTAAGTACCAAACAAAACTTTTTGGTCGTCATCTCGTTAAAAAGACCTGTTCGTAAGTAATCGGTAAATGGGAGTGTTATAAAATACGTTGTCTCAAAATTGGCTTCATCGATTTCATTAAAATTGTATTAAAATGTGAAGATTATTTCTAAAACCCGTGTGAAAAATTACAAATAAAAATAAAATTGATACAATAATAATTTGGCAAAAACAAATATTAAAACTGACCGCCGTCATTGTAAGCTTTCATTGTTATAATCAAATGTATGCTGGGGGACAAGTTCTTGGCTCAAGCGAATTAAGTATAGGATATATTATTATATATATATATATTATATATATATATTATATATATATATATATATATATATATATATATATATACTATAAATATATTTTTCTAAGAACGTTTTAATTACCTATTATTCAACTGACTTTTTTCGTGGTTGGTTTTTATTTCGTTTTGGAGATGAGTAAATTTGAAAGATTGTGCAATATTTTTGTGCATTTTATTATTTATAAAGAAATTTTCTTTCTTTTATATACAAGATGTAGTTTTTTTGGAAAAATTAATTTAAAGTTACATTGATTGTGTACTGATATGACTATCCATATATCAGTATCATATAAAATACCATCGTAATCTTGAGACATTAATTTACCCTCAAGACAGTACTCACTCTATATTTAATATAAATATTTATTTGTAACATGTTTATAATAATTGGTGATTTTCTCACGGTGATTGTAAAATAGTGATGGTGATAAACAGTGATCGTTGCTATTAGCTAATAGTGATTCAATCAGTATTAGTTTGGTAACATAACATCGAGAATTGAGCATTGTTACATTGAATTAAACATCAAGTTTTAAGTTGCATTAGATCTACTTTCATTTACAGTAGATTTTATTATAAAAAACAAAATGACATTATGAATCAATAAACTGTGCAAAACATTGGACAAACTATATCACACTTATACCCAACACTAACCAAAAGTAATCATCAACAAAATGTCAATTCGATAGTTGTCAGTCAACAAGTGAAATTGAAATGTTAGTCGCCGTCTTTCAAACTTAACTATTAATTTAAGTAGTGCCCTTCCGTCCTCAAAGTAAATTAAATTTGAATTTAAATCGGTTTTTTGATAAAGGCGGTAATAGAGCCAAATGTAAGAAATTACATCTTTTATTTTTAAGCCATGACTGGTTTTCTAGTGTTTTAACCGGAAGCTCACCAACCGGCATGTTTAGAGCGACTAAAACCTTTTATTTGAGTCTTAGAAGCTACATTTGAGCAATATATAATAAAAAACGTTAAGTATATTTGAGAAAGTCGTAATTATGTTTTGTTTAAAGTTTTTAGACAGGTACACATAATTGTTGAAGTTTTTTAATAAGAAAAAAGGTACGAGATACACCCATATACCAAATTTTATTAAAATCAGCCCAGTTAGGACAGGACAGATGACAGACAATAATAACCACAATAATTTCAATAACCACTTTTTGAGCAGAGGAGATTCAGGGATAATATGGGATAAATCACCAAAATACAGTATTCGATATATATTTTCTTACCCATCACCATAAAAGTAAAATAGGCAATAAGTAAAACGACCTGAGATCCTGGAATTTTCACAATATTACGCTACAACTTCGATTTTTTATTGGAAAGAAATTCACTGAGATTGCTTAGTTTTACTAAGATATGTAATAAAGTGTGTGAGAGTATCAATGGATAAAACACTTTAAACATTGTAGTTATTCTTCGTAAACACTTATTGTATTCTTTTTATACAATGAGAAATGTCTGAGGTCACTCAGCACAAATTATTTTCAACGACTTTATTATTTTTTTGGTTAGAAAGCAATTTAAAAATAAAAATGAACTTTCTAAATGAACAAAGAACGAAGGAGACACGAATCACTTAACCCGACGCCTGTTGAGAGTTGAATTAATTACGTTGTTAGTACGGTATGGTAGGGGTTGTGTTGTCTTAGCGTCGACGTAAATAAGTACGCTTTCTCCTTCAGTGTGACACGGGGTACAATAGTATTTATTATATACAGAAAGTTCCTGAATACATTTCAGCATAAATCTATGTCAAACGTTCCATAATATAATTAAAAGTACACCATTTAAAAAAGTAGAAAATAAAATCTTGGAATTTTTGTGTACTAATAGCATAGAAAATTATATAAATAAAATCTAGATTCATTAACCAATTAACACCGGCTCATTCTAAAGGAGAACTGTAGGAGACATATTTACACCAACTCTCACTTATGTAGGTGGGTCTTAGTCCAAATCATTCTAAAGCAGAGGGATTTATACCAACTCTCACTGAAGGAGAAGGATGTAAACCCAACATACAATGAAGGAAAAAGCTCTAGATCAACTCTCACTGAAGGAGAAATATGTACACCAACTCATACCAATTGAAGAGTAAGTACACCGGCTCATACTAAATTAGAAAGATGTATTTCTTTATTTATATTTCATTTGACAATTTTATATTGTTTTGCAACAAGTCAAAATAGTATAACAACAGTCAAACAACTCACAAGTTACAAGTCACAAGTATAAACATAAAACATACAAACATATAAACTATAAACATAAAACATACAAAGGCATAAAGCATTTGAGCATAAATTGATAATAAAATATAAAATATATAAAATCTAAAACAACATAACAAATTATTTATAAAATAAATTATATTAAGTCATAAGTCTGTAATGTACTAATCCAGAAACCCCTCCAATGTGTAGAGAGCATTGAACTTCACCAATACCTTTAAATTTATTTTAATAATATTGACTTCCATTGTTTTTTACTGTTTGTTTGTTCATAAAATGGACTCCAGTCTCAGACGGCAGCTGTTTGGCACGATAGTCATATTTATGACGCATATTGTATATAAGTAAATCAACCTTTTGAATAACAGAACTCTTATAGTTGTAATATAAAATTACTTCCAAAAATGTACATACAAGGAAAGGATCAAAATACTTAGTTTTTTAACAGCATTCCTAACAAGAATCTTAACGACCCAAATGAACTACAATTCTTATAGTTTACTTTTGTAAACTGAAGACCATTATTTGCTTTGTGGGATTTACCCATCGGAGCAATTCCATAATTTAAATGTAAAGAAAATAAACCGAAGAATTCTAATTTCAGAATGTGTTTTGAACAGAACTGTGCCAATGGCTTTAGTAAAAAAACATAAAACTAAATGTTTTACACAGTTCATTAATGTGCTCCGAACAAGATAGTTTGCTGTCTCTATTATTTTCTCATCCAACATCATACCTAAGTAAGGATTGAAATTAAAAAGCATGCATTTTGTTTTCAATTGATTTACTTAAAGATTATTTTCTAAAAATACAGTGAATCTGTGTTTACTAGGATAAATGCATTAACTTCAACATCAAAAAGTCGGTGGCCTTTCAGACTTACAGTTATATCATCAGAATACTGATTTACCACTACCCCTAACAAAGAACTGTAGATCATTTATATAAATGATAAACAATACTGGACTCAAAAATGTTAAACTTGAAATAAAGTTAATTTATTTCGACTGTTAGGTTATGTACTAATTTTGCTGGCAAAGACAAACTGAAATACCAATAGAGGAATAAATAAATATATTAATATTTGTGATTCGGAGATAATCGTCAGACCGCAATTACTGTATGGAAAGAAACGGCAATATTAGTTAGGTTAGGTTAGGTTAGGTTAGGTTAACTGTTTGAAAATATATTATTTCAACTGAGGTCCACAACTGTTTAGATTTTAAGGATTTTTTTTGAGAATAAATTAGTGTATATATTTTTTAAACCAGGAACATTCTGCAGGCTATATACTTGATAATTTGCATATTGTAATTAAAGTATAAATTAAAACCTTTTAAACAACAAGACGGTATACTTAATATAATAGCTTTTATTCAGTTATTTAATGTTGAAACAGATGTCCAAATTTAGGTTTTTATCCGAATTTAGTGTCAACTTCATGATCACTGTTAGTATATATATATTTTAATGAATCCGAGCAAAACCTACATTTACTAAGTCTGTCTGTCTATTTACGATTAAACATACAATTTCAGTCCCAATTACGAAGCTTTAAATGATAAAAGAACCAAGATATTGTGTGTTGCCTACATGTAACAAATGAGGACGATTATTATTTAGTCACTGAATAGTCATCTTGTTGTGAAACGTTGTACGCTTTCTTTCATTTGGTAATTGAATCATATTGGATAATATTTTAAATATGATTTAATCGGTCCATTCCCATCATTTGTGTATATAAACTAATACAAGACGTTTCAAGAGTATAAATCAACTCCCGTTATTAAGTGATAAACCTATAATATGAAACACAGTCATGAGAAAAGCTAACATACCCTAGTAGTCTAAGAAAGGGCAAGCCTAAAGCTAGCCCTGAATACTCAAAACAACTAGAACTAAATACAAATCATCAGAAAAATAACTTTATTTTTATTTAATTTCTGATTACTGTTTTTTCGATATTAAATTTGTTGTTTTTTACAGATAACTCACGAACAGGCATTTTTTTCGAAAATGGCGATACGTTTAGTTTTGGTCCTTACAGGTTACTTGAACAAACTTTGATCAAAATCGTTGCACCCTATTTTTAAAAATATTAGTTTTGTGATTTTTTCTTACCTACCCAAATAAATTTTCAGTTATCCAAAAACACCCGAGATGTGGCCAAAATATGCCCACATACCAAACTAGATTAAAATCATGCGTACGCATAGAGCATTGCGCAAATGAACATTAACTTACGTTCTTCTGCGTGTGGGCTAAGGGAAAGTGACAAGAGGCAGATATTATTTCACAACCACTGTTATATTTGTGTAGGTACATTCATAATGAAGCCAGTTTTGAAATACTTGTCTGGCATTTATATAATGGTGCCGCTAAAATATTTGAATATAAACAGTATGATCATAAAGTTCAATCCCCCCTCTATTATTCTTGTGAATATATTAAATAAACTTTCGTAGATTGTGTATGGGGATACCGTCAACTAGGCAAAAACAAGAGAATAACCCGGCTCTGAGTGCCAGGGCACACAGGTGTAGAGGGAAATAAAAGAACAAGTAACTTACGACAATGGTACCCTTCCTGTCCTCTCCTCATGAATAGTTTTGAGACCTTGGATATGTTTCTTTATGAAGAAGCCAAGAGAACAAGAATACTATGGGAAAGAATACCTGGGCTAAAGCAGCTCAAAGAGTTTTTGAGAAATTGTAACAGGAATACGTTAGACTGTGTAAAAATAAATTTATAACACTGACAGGTAAACTTAGAGAAAACCTTAGAAAGTTCGGAGTAGAGAATGATGGGACCTGCAGATTTTACCAAGAGGGGACTTCACACCATCTTATTATTAAGAATGAGGTGCATTGGTCCACTAAAGTGCTAGATGTCTGAGATGGCACCAGATTGTCGTAGCGGGGATAACCACCCTTGACCTCTTCAAGTGTTGCACTTCCTAAAGTAATTGGAGCTGGAGGGGCTACTTTATACAGACGAGTATTCTACTAAAGAGGAGAATATTCCTCAGTTGAGAAGGTTTAGGAGGGGGGCACAATAGATCTCTCGTACTTTTTAGTACAAGTACGGACTACACATAAAACAAGTTCGCGATCACCTTTATCCCCCGTATAAAATAAAATTTGCTAAATGTGATTTTAAACTTGCCTATGTATTTGTGCTATGTTCTGTCGTGTTTTGTGTTTTTGTTTATTTATGGACAGTATATGATTCAAAACGTTTGAAAATTAATTCACTAATTTTTAACCACAAATAATTACAGTATGACAAGTTAATCTGACCAGTAAACATGCGGCCACATTACTGGGACATAAACTTTTCAAACAATTATATTTTCATGACAAGTGCGATTCTCACGCGATAGACATATATTTTGAGTGTTTTAAATATTATATGTTGCTGATATGTGGACAGTTATAAGATGATTTAGTTAGCCCTATTATGCTGCCGGTGGTAGATGAGCTTAATAATTGATTTATGTACTACATTTGACTACAACAAAGTTTGTAATAAATTTAGTAGTTCCAAGGCTAAAAACAATGATTATTAATTATTAACTTTTGTATTTTTCGTGACATACTGGGATCTTAACTTTTCTTATGATTTGTTACATGACTACATAATTTATTGTTCGCTCATAGTATTGATTACTAATCAAAATTACATATAAAGATACTACAAATTATTTGTACAATAAATAAAAACAGAAAACACTTTATATTTCAGTTGATCACAATCTTCGTCAAAAGTACAAAAGAGGAATAAATATTACAAAAAATGATTTAACAATAATCAGCTGTTGCATGTAATCAGATGTGCTATATAATTATTCGATACTATTTACTGTGTTTGATCGAATTTTTATTTGCAGTATTAATTGGTAAGCTAGTTTACTTGTAGCAATTTTAATTAATTTATGCGTGTCTTGAAGTAATTGACAGGAAATATACGCGCCGAAACTGGTCTTTCTTCATTTTGGTGAAAAAATAACAAAACGATATTCTGTTATACGTGTATAAGGCCAAAAAGTTTTGATATCTAAGTTAAAATTGCCACATATGCAAATTGCCGGTTAGGGACATATAGGTAAAAACCAAAAACTCATCCATAGAGTTGTGTTATAACAGACATAATTTATCAAAATCGGCTTCACCGATTTAGTTTAAATTTTGATATAAAATGTAGCCTAGTACACTACCAAGTCTTGAGAAAAGGGAAGGTTTAGGAATAATTAATTGTAAAAACAAATGTTGGAACCTGACTCTGTCATTTAAAATTTAATGTTAATAAAATTTCTGTTAGATTCAGAAGCGAATCAAGCTTATACTCTATTTAAATATATTGTAACGAAATAAAGGGCTCCCAAAAGGTCATTGCTCGTCAGGCCATAAATTGTGAAGAGTTGAAAGGGTTGACAGCTAGAAAAACGATCCTAACGTCAGTCACGGACCCCAAGGAGTCAAATAAACCATTCAAAAAACAATGCCTTCAACCGAAATTATTTGAAAAGAACCAATGAAAGGAATTGCGTCAGTTCTGAAGTAAAGTAAAAGATTTAAAATAAGCCAATGAAGGAAGAGGATCGGAAAAAAGCATTTGAAAATAAAAATTATAAATAAGGATAGAAGAGAGCGCAAAGGGTCTTTTTGGTTGTTAACTTATTGAAGAAGGGAGTTCCGGAGAAAGTGTTTCTTTAGTAGTAAAAAGAAAAATTGTTGTGAAAGATTTAACCGAAATCAACTGTCGAAATTAAATAGTAATTGCGTCGTTTTATACAAGTATTTATTAATAATCTTCGAAGTATAGTTAAAAGATAATTGCCGTTTATACGTTTAAAAGAGTCGTCAGTAGAGTGTGGGACAGTATAGATCCAAGATGGCGGCTGTACCACGTGACCACCCCCCTCCCACCTCCCCTTGGCCCCTCCCCTTGCCCCCCATGGCCCCTCCCCTTGGCCCCCTCCCCTTGCCC
This sequence comes from Aphrophora alni, assembly GCA_963513935.1. NCBI lineage: Eukaryota > Metazoa > Arthropoda > Insecta > Hemiptera > Aphrophoridae > Aphrophora > Aphrophora alni. The sequence goes on along the minus strand of OY740769.1, from coordinate 28,816,483 downwards.
CCTCCCCTTGGCCCCTCCCCCTTGTCCGCCATTTTGTTGCCCCCCTCCCCGACGCCATTGCTCATTGCCCCCTCCCCCTTGCCCCCTCCCCGAAGTCATTGCCCTACGCCATTGCCCATTGCCCCCTCCCCATTGCCCCCACCTGGGAGACGTCATTGCGAGACGCCATTGCCCCTTCCCTTGCCCTGCCCCTCCCCCGCACGCCATTTTGTTGTTTTACCCAATCCTTGCCCACCACCACCACCACCTGTAAGACGCCATTGTTTGCCCCCTCATGGATTCGAACCTGTGAAGTTAAGATTTGAAGGCGGACACGTTACCTACTTAGATATGATGCATAGTATTACAAGTTGTATATATTTTAACGTATTATATGACGTTTAAAAGAATAGTTATATTAAAAAGTTAAACGGTACGCTGATCCGTAACGCGAGGTGTACCGAGTTTTTCGCGCGCGCGCGAAAAACTCGCGTACACCTCGCGATACGGGTACACCCTGTACTTTCAATCATAGGCTCATTTCAAAATAAAAATTCTTACCTGTAACAAACCATATGATAGAAATAAGTTAGAAGTGTAATATGCGTGTGTAGTAATAATATTTGTAACGACAGAATAAAAATAGACACAATCAATTAAATAAAAACATACTCTCCTTCCAAGCGTTTGGAATGACAAATAAACTGTCACTTATATATTCAATCATGTCCTCAACAGTACAAATTACCTGTGAATAAAAAAAGTAAGTATGTAAATATTGACATTAATCGTCGGCAATCACCTGGAGTTCAGCTAATGGAAGACAGCTGTCAATCTGACAATGTATTGTTCTCAAGAGCGTAAATCAGAATGATAAAGAGTAATGTGTATACAAAACTAATCATAGTCATCAACAGCTCAAAGTAGAATGATGAAGTCGGGGTCAAATATGCAAATTTTGAACATTCGTCAACAGTACACACAGCCTGGGTGACAAAAAGATATTTTCTCACCAACACAAAGTAGAGAGATTTAAATAATTGCTAGTTATTTACGATTACAAAACAATCTAAGGTCAAGTAGGTCAAAATGAAAGTTCACATAGGGCAAGTTAACAATGCTAATTTGTTTCCTCTTAGGCAAACATCTCCGACAACAATAAATAATTGCCAATTAAACACTTTACAAGTCAATCAAGGAAATCGTGAATATGATAAACTGCGAATAATTTTGTAATCTAACGGAACTAAAATATATGTTAATCGTTATGCATGGAATAAATTTATGCATTGAGTTTCGGGTCGGCTATAACTTATCCGATATTTCACAACACTAACACTATAAGTAGTGTCGGTTAAGACTTCAATTATCACAGTTAGAGCGAAGATGTCTTCCAAACGCAACCAACCTTGTGAGAGGCATTGGATCAATGTTAGGATGATGTCATCCGACAACGATGGAGTGCTTCGATACATCGCAGAGAATGCTGAAAGGATCCGTGGACTTGTAGAGAGGTTAGTTTGGTGTTTACTGTCTAAGAATATTAATATTTCTCTTTTGACCAACTTCTGATCATTCAACATTTCGACTGATATTTTCTTTATTTAGTATATTTTCTTGTATTTTTATAAACTTTAGGAAAATAGACATTGAGTGAATAGTTTAACATTTATGTTGACTTATAAAAATATATTTTAAAATTGTATCAAGTATTGGGTTAGATCACTTTCCTTTTTCTCTTTTGATCGTTCAGGAATTTATAAATTTATATCAAGTATTGAGTTATAATCTCCTCTTAACCTACATAACGACTGATATTTTCTTTCTTTATTATATTTTCCTGTATTTCTATAAACTTTAGGTAAATAGACTTTGAGAGATTATTTTAACATGTGTTGTTGTTGCTATGTGTCAAAATAAACTAAGCAGTGAGTGTAATCAAATTAATTGTACTTTCTCTCTCTCTCTCTCTCTCTCTCTCTCTCTCTCTCTCTTGACCAACTTTTGATCATTCAAGACTTTTTAAAATTTTATCAAGTATTGGGTTAGATCACTTTCTTTTTCTCATTTATAAATTTATATCAAGTATTGAGTTATAATCTCCTCTAACTTAATCTACATATCGACTAATATTTTCTTTATTTATTTTTTTTTTTTTTTTTTGTATTTTTATAAACTTTATATGTTTATATATATTTTAACATGTATGTTGTACCAAAAATAAACTAAGCAGTGAGTGTAATCAAATTAATTGTACTTTCTCTCTCTCTGTCTCTCTCTCTCTCTTGACCAACTTTTGATCATTCAAGACTTTTTAAAATTTTATCAAGTATTGGGTTAGATCACTTTCTTTTTCTCATTTATAAATTTATATCAAGTATTGAGTTATAATCTCCTCTAACTTAATCTACATATCGACTGATATTTTCTTTATTTATTATTTATTTTTTTTTTGTATTTTTATAAACTTTATATGTTTATATATATTTTAACATGTATGTTGTACCAAAAATAAACTAAGCAGTGAGTGTAATCAAATTAATTGTACTTTCTCTCTCTCTCTCTCTCTCTCTCTCTCTCTCTCTCTTGACCAACTTTTGATCATTCAAGACTTTTTAAAATTTTATCAAGTATTGGGTTAGATCACTTTCTTTTTCTCATTTATAAATTTATATCAAGTATTGAGTTATAATCTCCTCTAACTTAATCTACAACATTTAAGAATTTAGTTTAACATTTATGTTAAGAATTGTTCATGTATTATTTCAAGTTTGTTTAACATTTATGTTAAGAATTTTTCATATTTCAGGTTGACATTATTGTTAAGAATTTTCAAGTCTAACATTTAAGAATTTAGTTTAACATTTATGTTAAGAATTGTTCGTGTATTATTTCAAGTTTGTTTAACATTTATGTTAAGAATTTTTCATATTTCAGGGTGACATTTTTTATTTTTTTTTATTTATTTTTTTTTTTATTTATTTATTTTTTTTTGTTAAGAATTTTCATATTTCAGGTTCACATTTATGTTAAGAATTTTTTAAGTTGTACTTATTCACTCTCTCTCTCTCCCTCTTTTGACCAACTTTTGATCTTTCAGGACTTTTTATAATTTTATCAAGTATTGGATTAGATCACTCTCTCTCTCTCTCTCTCTCTCTCTCTCTCTCTCTCTCTCTCTCTCTCTCTCTCTCTCTCTCTCTCTCTCTCTTTTGACCAACTTTTGATCTTTCAGGAATTTATAAAATTATATCAAGTATTGAATGTATTAGTTTGTTTAACATTTATACACCCTAACCAACACTTACGCTAGTAAGTCTAACATTTAAGAATATTCCACGGCTTCTCTTATTCATTACAAGAGATTTTTTTAATTTTTTTATTTTTTTTTTGGTATTATTCTCTAATTTGCTACATTACCTTGCAGGGACTTGAGGAACTCTTTCCAAGCTCTGCGACGGGCAGGATTCACCTGGGTCGAGTGGGAGTATAGTTCCTCCGTTAACTTTAGGAGAGTTAACGCGGACGGTACTCCATATGGCGGCTCAGATCGTATTGGACGACCATTGTCATCGGTCGTTCCAATAGAGCCTATGCTGCCGATCCTGCCACCACAGCCCACACCGGAGAGACGACTAACCCCACCACCACCATACACACCGAGGCCACGCCGACCACACCCGTTCTCAAGACCACCTACACCACAACCACTTTCACCACATACACCACCATTGTCTCCAACTACACAACCATTAACAGAGTTGGAGATTTTAGACGAGGTACTTACTCTTCTACAGGGAGTACTAGTAGATGACACACTACACCATTCCAACACACGCACAACGAACCAGGATAGTCTACAAGAAATACTGGATATACTCCAGTACTTCGAGCAGAATATCCCGGATCACAACAGCAACAACATCAACAGCAACAACATCAACAGCAACAACAACAACAACAACACTACAGAAAACTTGCCAGAGGTATCTGATTTATTTCAGTACCTCGAGCAGGATACTCCGCTAGAAGCTCTTCCGATTCTTCAGGAGGATGAAAGCCTTGAGATAGGAATATCCGAGGAAGAAATGGAGGAAATTCTACGGAATATGTAACCCTCGTCAAAGGTGTAAAAGTGACGGTAGGCCTCTTTTAGAGGGAATCTAAAGAGGGAATCTTAACGACACCGGGAGGCGGCTACCCTGGCCCATCTGAGGGCTATAGGCTCTAGCTGGTGATGGAAGGACCTCTACACTGTAAACTTTAGGAATAGCCCCAATCCAACGCTATTATCTGTGACCACCAATCCATTACATAATTGTGGTCCCCAAAATCCTATTGTCCGCTAGGTAAAATAGACACACACGTTACCGACTATCGGTTCTCTACATAAGCCGCAACGTTCTAATTTTAGCGAGCAATTGTAACAGGATAGTAAATGACCGCAGGGTAAAAAAACTACCTCTATATCCCTCTCGTAGCAAATTTTACACGACAGAGTATCATTTTGCTTAGAGTCGGTGGTGGTGGTGTTATTCCGAGCTGTAGTCGAAGATTTTCGACGAACATGTTCCAAAGCCTTTATGTAACGGCACCGTCCCAAAGCCCAAAGGGTATGTTCGCTTATAGGGTCCTCGCTCGGCTCCCAATCTTTGAGACCCAAGCCGCATGCATAACAGCATACACGATCTTCAATGCCAAGATAAAAAAAGCCGGCTTCGGACCATTTGATCGGAGACAAGGGGTGTTTCCAATTTGAATAGGTACTCAACCGCGCAGCGTACGTAGAGTATCCACTGTGACGTACATCCACTAGAGCGATACAATCCGTCCACATGTTCTCCGCTGTCGTCTCCGTTCGATACTGAAACTTGTCCTCTGTGTTTTCACGGGGTTGGAACCGTCACGTGATACATACGTACCTCGTGCCCATATTACAAGCCGGGGGCAAGCAGAAGGCTTACCCCCTTGTGGGAATAGCTCCAATCCATCGCTATTCCCTGTGACCACCACTCCATTACAAAACTGTGGTCCCCATTTATTTTTTATTTTATTATTTTTTTTTTTTATTTATTTTTTTTTTAAATTTTTTTTTAATTTTTATTATTTTTATTTGTTTTTTAAAAAGTTGTTACTTGTACCTCTTGCCCAATATTGTGTGTCTCATTCAAGGTTTATCAAGTCTTTCGACTGCGCCAGTGACCTTCAAACAGGTTTACGGGAGAATCAACTCCGCTCCAGGGACCTCCATACGGCCTTGCGGGATTTTTAGGTCCACGCCAGAGGGCACACACACACACACACACCGATGCCGGTCGGGTATCTTCATACCGTCCCCGCGTCTTTTTTAGGCAAGTAGTAGATCGTAATAACTTTTAGCACTTTTTAGTGCACATTTACTATCTAAGTTACTATTATGTTGTGGTAATAAACATTTAATGTCTCCACTATGGGAGAATTTCTCCTCCTGAGGTTATTCCATCACACGAGGATGAAATTGTCTCAGAAATTGAGCTTTTTCCAATCCTTTGGTGAAAATTATTGCAAAAGGTTTGCACAAAGTGCGTATCGTGTCCTCGTTGTAAGGTACACCTCCTTCATCCCATCTGATATAGTGGAAACGAGATTGTAACCAACGAGCCGATCTTTGCGATTTATCGTTAAGTAGGGAAAAATTGTACGGCGGTTTGAACACCGTGATACTGTGAAAATGATCACCGACGATTGCCAATTCTTTGACGATATACTTGTTATCGTTATCGTGAAACGCGTGAAATTCAACTACCGCCACTTGCATGTTTTTTAAACAAGCTCACTTCGTCGTACAGTCTGTCCGCTTCGGGGAGAGTGCTAGATACGAGCTCGTCGCTGGCCAAGACCTCAATGATGTACGAGCGTAAATCTTTCTCGATATAAAACAATTCGGCGACACGTCTGGACACGAGCGGCATACTCTCCTCCAGTAGCCTCCATTCGTCAGCGTTCAAGGTCATATAATGTTGCCCGTCGTACAATTGAACGTAACGTTTGCCGAAAATATTGCGCAATATTATATCACCGGTACTCAAGTTGAATTTTAACGTACTCTTACTGTTGAGTGCTGCCGATATAGCTTTAAGGTGAATAGACATTTCGTCAAACTGTCCGTGCGTAAAGTAAACAAATTTTTTACCACTCTGTACCAAAAGCCCTAGAGTGAAACCCGTATGTTGAAATAAACCGGTTGCTATGAATTTAGTGCACTCGCTGTTTAAGAAATGAACAGATTTAAGAAAAATTCCCAAAGGGAGGTTAGGTGGTACCTGACGCTTGGTAGGAGCTCTCTCCACGTCCATCCTGCTCGGATCCATGGTCTCGACTGACGGAGGAGGAGGAAGTTACAACTGACTACTTTGATAGTAGAAACAACCGTCTTCAAGTTCCGGTTCGATTTGAACCAATGGGAACTCGTGTAGACGAGGATCATCGAAATCGAATTGATAGTATTTTACATCGCTTATATCCTCCTCTCTACAAGTGACACAATAATGGTTACGATAAACCAACCCCACCCCACCCACTAAAACGTAAACCGAATCTGTAGAACAGTCGACGATGTTACCCGAAGATAGCCGACTCTTTAAAGCTGTATGGACGTGTTCCGATACTTGTGACCGTTCGACATGAAATTTATCGTTTTCGTAGAGGTAGTCTGTGAATGCCAAGGTCAACTCATCTTCTATTTCATTAGGTTCGAATGAATATAGCGTGTCTTCGTCAATCAATTCCTCTAAATCGGATAATCTATCCTTAGGCACGAGCCTGAGGAAAGCGTGAACGACTCCTGGGTATGTGGTGCACATGATGTCCCGTCAGCGAATGACTGGACCGTCGAGTGGTATCGTGTTATAAGAGAGACTGTGCGCATGCGCAATTATACCATCACCTTTTTTACTGTACCCGAAAGGAGATTGTACACGATATGCGAGTCGTGTAGAATGAGACAGTAGGCTGTAGTATTGGCCGGTATATTTTCACTCGCCTCTATTTCCAGGCGTACGTCCACGGGGCCCGATTTAATGGAATCGTTCTGTTTGGAACAGTCTATTACAAATATGGGGGCGCGAGTATTAAATGTCTCTAAATCGAGGGACGGGGATGATTCACGCATGTAATACGATTGTTGAAAACGCGTATACATTTCGTACATAGTGGAAACGTCACCGTGAAGATTGTCGTAGGGAAAGTAGAGGGAATTCAAGTACAGTTTTACATTGGTAATACTGCAACGATCAAACCGACTGGCGTCCTTTTTGATCTGATTCTTCCGACCCGTCTGAAAAGCCAGAATAACGTATCGAGGTTTCTCCAGCTGGTTAGCCGTTTTGACCGTCCACGATAATTGACTCGTCTGAGGTAGGGTCGGGAACTCGTAAATTTCCCACGAGCGGAAGGGTACGTGAATGGGGCTGTCCCGTTCGATCATTTTCAAAATTCTCAACCTATAGGCATCGGTCACCGTCAAGTGAGGAACCCTCCAATGTATCGTGGTTATTTCGAGTGTTATTTCCGTAGCATCGTCACTGTAAACGGAGTTCAAATCACTCGACGAACGCAAAAGTATGAGTTCCTGTTTCACGTTGACAACTATCCTCTTGTAGTCTTCAAAAAGACCCATTAACATTTTCAACGGGACGCAGAGTGTAAAGTCTGACGTCACAACTTTCATTTCTCCGGCCCCTAACCAACCGGCATTGCCGAGTTTATTCTTTTCACTCTCACGCAACGACAAAAGATTTTTCAGTGTACTCGTGATGCCTACATTTCTCGTACGGTCCACTTCGCCTGCGGATATCTCGTAACGTATATCGTCGAAGAGAAAAGCCACAGCGTTATTGACCAACTTGACCGTAGCAACTCCACCGGTCGCCGTTTTCCCACTTACTTTACCCTTTATATACAGTTGACTTTCAAACGGTGACGTCATCACGTCCTGTTGATTTATGGGAATACGAATTTCATCGTTATTACCGTACGTTGACGACGCATAAGGCCTATGCGAATGGTATTCGAGACCGCTGATGACGTCATTGTACTCTGCAGCACTATCGATTGCCAGTAGATCCATTTTTTGTCACTTTAAAACCTAAAGATCTCAGGAGCAAGATATTTCGTCGTGTTAACTCGACCGAGGGTTGATGTATACTGACACGTGTCTGCGTACGACCGCTATTAATAACGAGACCCATTTCCCTTATGTAAGTGTAGTCTGACAGAGACCGTTTCACCTCTGAAATCTATAGGAGCACCGTTCTGATCGGTTAGACGTACGGTTATGTTATGAATATTTTTCACCTTTACAGGTAGATATATGATTGTCGGTGGAGTGTCGACAATCTTGTAACCGGGCGGTACTTGAGGATAAAACTCGTGCATAACGTGAGACTCTATTCCGTTTTGAAAGGAACCTGTCACAATGTTACATTCTATGCGAATCACGTTCACTTTAATAATATCGACCGGTAAATCGGATTCGTGTTTAGTAATAGCTTCCAATTTATCGTTATTAAAACCTAGTAATTTTCCGATAGAATCGTCGCCGTCGAAATGAATCGCTGCAGAACACTTAATCTCCGCTTTAAGTGTGTTATTGTTGGGTTTCAGTGAAAATGCCACCCCCGGCGGCAGTTGGGCTTTGATATATTTTTCAATATCCTCGATTTCGTACGAACCGGTGGGAATACTAATGATGACGTCGTCGTCGTTGTCGGTGCCGGATATTCGTAACTTGTTATTTACACCTTCCGTTATATTGGGGATGGAATTGTAGGTGGCAAAATCTATGAGACCGATTTCCCACTCGTCATCATCGCTCAGTTCTATGATTGGAAAAAAATCGCAAGCAATTACAGGTCCACTACCGCTCAGAACAATGCTCATTGTTGCGATAGAAACTTTAGGCACAAATGTCCGCAGACAACTGAGTTGTCACTCTGATGACGTCTGTAATTATAGTGAAGATTGACGTTGGAACCGAAATATCTGGACAGTTCGATAGGGGGCCTAAGATTACCGAAACTATCAAAGTACTCTACGTTAGGTCCTCTTTTCCTATAGCATACCCAATGGGTACCCTCTCCCGAAATACTGTCCAGATTCACAACGGCCGATTCGTTTTGCAATGGTTTTACGGGTAGAGTGTCTCTCATATAGACTCCTCTGAAATGCGGTATTTTCAGTTTAACAGCGTATTTTTCAAGGTCAATGTTAGTCAGAGGTTTTATCGGGATCGAATCTATCGGCGTTTTTTTTTACACGTTTGTCGTCGTCGTCGTCCTGAGCCCCTTACGTAAGGTTTTAAGTAAAGTCCCTTGCCCTTCAACCGACTCAACAGTTGTTGAACCGTGTGCTTTTTTCCCCCTCTCCTCCTCCTCCGTCTCCGCCCACCTCCTAACTTTGTTTTCGCTTTCATAGCGGCTGATACGGCCAGCGCAGCAGCGCGTTCGGCTAAAGATGCGTCCCCCGATTTAACCCTACTCCAAGCTTTACCCGCTAATCTATCGTCCGCCTGTCTACGATTTTCCGAATCACTATATTTACTGTACGCTATATCGTGCTCTTTACAAGCTTCGTCCAACGGATTGATTCCTCTATCACCACGAGCTAATCTCTTGGCTAGTTTTGTACCGGGACCGCAATAATTGTACGACGGTAGATGTAGTTCAACCGGTAATAGATCGATAGCTTTATTTAAAACAGTATCACCAGCACTCAATAACCTAGACACAAGTCCACGTCCTTTCTTCACCGCTCTTCGTCTACGACTGAGCGATGTTGATCGTTGCACTGCCATTTCTATACTGTTGACACGGAATTTATACACGAGTATAAATTATCTCCGATAGTAGGGTGTACAACTCCCTGAGACGATTCTCCTTCATACAAGTGATTTTTAACACATCGAAAATATCAGTATAAACCCCCGTGACATATCCCAAAAACTCATTGTAGCCGTACACATTATTCTCACCGAAAAAGTAAAGATTACCGTCTATATAGCGGAAACCTCCTTTTACAGTATTCGGTACACCGTTGTAGAGATCGGTAATTAGTCCTTCGTGTAGGCCTATGCTGGAGCACTCATCGTGTCTAAGCACATAACTATTATCGTACAGCACCATCGTCATACCCCGATTATCATTCAGTACAACGTTTATGTGACTTTTTATCTTTCTACCGAGCCAATCTTCGAGTTTATACATGTACTTTCTTCGTAGACTGGGATAGTTGATGCCGCATACAGACGTATTTGTTATTAAAACTATATCGCTATTGGGTGCCTGATAAATCGAGTCGATACGTACAAAGTCTCTCGGTAAATAGTCCAACCAATCTGTTATCAATTCGGGTACCATATTTCCTACTCTTTTCGTCTCGTCCAAAGGTATTATCCACACGTATTTCTCGTAAAACAGATATATATGTTTATTAGCTATAAACACTGTACTGATTTTACGTCTTATTTTACATAGATCAGGGGGAGAAACGGGTGACTTGGGGGTAGTAATTTTTGGGGGCGGTTTTGTTGTTGTCGGCCGTGGAGTTGTCGTGGTCGTCGTGGTCGTGGTCGTGGTAGTCGTTGTGAGAGGCCCGTATAACTGTTGTATAGCGGAAATAGTGTCAGGGGAGAGATCCACCTGATACATATCTGTAATGTTTCTAGGTGAAATAGAATAACGAAACATTGTGGAGGTGTAACTAGGTGAATGGTGTAGGCCTAGGGCGTGTCCAATTTCGTGTAAAAGGACCGTATAGAATGATTGATGACTATTTGAGGGCAGATTCATACTAAAGTCCCAATTTTCCTCCATATCGAAATGAATTTCCGTCTGCTTTGTGGTCAGCGTGGGAAGAGTTGCGTGTGCAAGGGTACCACCTCTACCGCCGAAATCGCTAAAACACTTATTACCACCGTTGACCAAATTAATATGATCCTGCTCACCAAAAGAAATGACTATATTGGGTAGTGAGCTGTCGCGAAAAAATTTCAAATTGGAATGTCGACTCCAAAGATTGAAAGCGTGCTGTACAGTTTTCATCTGTTCACGGTTACCGGTACCGTACATGTACCACGATAGCGTAGTATTTATCCATCTAAATTGTCCCGACGCGTCGAGTGGATTAACACTATCGTTATAGCCACAAAAGCCGTAACCCGATACATCTACTGTTTCAGTAGTGTCGCTGAAATCTTCAGTAGCGAGAATCGCGCTGCAACAGAGTACAAAGACAACAACCGCTTCGGTCAAAGTCATGTTTACAAATGAGAGTGAATCCGAATGTTTAGACTTATAAGAGTACTTATTTCTTATCGCTTGAATCCCATAGTGATCTCCAGTTCGTTACTCGTTCTTTGGAAACATCCACTCTACTGTATTCCCTCTTAATAACACGAGCGAATTCTATAAGTTCCGATTTACTGTACGCCTTAAAAACATTTTCCATCGCTTTTATAGAGTCGGCCAGTTGTGTCAATGTAACTGCATCCGTATCGACATCGCCTTTGGCGACATTACAGATACGTTTCCCCTCGGCATTAAAACAGTCGCCATTTTTCAACAACAACACATTGTCCCCTATCCACGTCTCCAATTCTCGAATGTATTTTTTCAACTGTCTTAAATTCACTACATCTTTATCGTCGACGGCATCGGCTACACTAGTCAGCCTCTTATTTTCAGCATTGAAAACCGATTCACCGGATGTCGGTGATTGGTGTAGATGTACGGTATTTTCCATGAGGAAAATCAAATTGACAGCATCATCGGCGTAGACGGGAGAACCGACACTTGCAATTCGACGTTGAAGAAAATAATACGCCATATGATCGGATATAATACTTTTATTATCAACGTACCCCTTATTGGCGGCGTCCGTCTTACTAAAGGGATACTTTAAATTACAGATTCTAGCGTTACGAGCATCAAAGGCCCCCGCTTCCACCTCAGCGCTCCCCTCAACATTTTTCAAGAGAAAATTTTTCCTGGCGTATGCTATGTTGACGGCATCACCGTCGTCTATAGGTTCACCTACATCCTGTATTCGACTCTGTTTAACGGAATAGTCGGTCATAAGTTTAATCGGTATTAGCGATTCGAGATATCCTCTCGTTACAGCGTCATCGGTATCTTTAGTCGGACCCAGACCGCCCAAGAGTATGCCCTTTGTGTGATATTTTTGTGCGACTTTATCAAAGGTTATACACGTCTTCTCCACAGTGTCTAGATTTACAGCATCTTTTTCCGTTAGAGGAGCCCCTACATTACGCAAGAGTTTACCTTTTATATCGTAATTCCCCTCAGGGGTAAGGTCGTACCCTCTAACAACTATCGGTTGGGTGGAGGAGGAGGATGAAGCCCTTCTCACCGAATAACGTCCGAACTTGTCGACACTCATCGTATCAATGATCGTATCCTCCTATTTCCCGAACCTTTTATGAATCCGGCCTCTCGTAGTTCTTCAACGATGGAAGCGATTTCATTTCCGTGACCCGTATGCCCGGCATCGTGGGATGACAATAAAAGTCTCAGTCTGTGACACAACTCATTCGGATCGTCCCAGTATGAATATCCTCTACCGCTAACTGTTTTAGGTGGGAATAAATGCATTATAATGTTTTTATATTTATAAGATCTGTTACTATTAATGCGTCCGTTCGGATCGTATAACTGTTTGTGTGCACTGGACGCCAAACAGATATCCCTATACGCTCGTAAATCGTCCTCGGTATATATTTCATCATCGGGTATACGCTTAAACACCAACTCGTACAATCCGGGCGTCCCTTTATAGTGAACTCCGTCAATTATAAGTTTACCATCGTCCGACAACTGAAGAGTCTTGTTACCGATCATAATAGAGTCGGCTCCGATCGACGGTCCGTAACTGTGATCTATATTCTGACTACGGACGGTATCTTTCACCAGTTTGAGCATATATTTTCGCGCCAACGGATGTTCGAAAGTACTGTTTACCCATTTTTCAGATTCACTTTGCCCTTCCGGTGTGGACAATAGCTCCGATACACCGGTCTGCGGCGGCCCCGGAGTCTCTGCAATTACTTCGGTATCCATAAAACTAGGAGAACCCCACACATCCCCCTCCTCCTCCACCTCCTCCTCCACCTCATCCCCTCCCCTCTCCTCATCCCCTCCCCTCTCAGCCGCGATCACGTTCTTTACTTCGGCATCGGGTGCAGACGGCGGCGGCTGCGGCGAACCCTTTATTTTCGACAACTCTTTGAGTATGGGGCTATATTTTTTTGTGAGCATTAGTTCAGAGTCTACGTCACCGTATCGCATTCGACGATATTTTCTCTTGATAACGTCCTTCAATCGTGCAATCTCCATCGTTAGTACGCCCTGCTTACGATCGGACATTACGGAAGTTCTAAAAAAAAACACGGATACTTTCAGTATATCACGCCGGACCACAGAGGCAGTGGTAATCCGTATTCGTACACGTGCCTGTCGAAACGACTAATGAGTCGCTGTACGTGTAGATACGCATTTATATATCCTTTACGATACGATCAAAGCCGATACGATAGCGACCATTTACTATTTCGCTGTCTTTGTCTATAACGATAAATCCGTGTTTCTCTTTCCAGGCCGTAGCGCAAATGTTTTGAAAAACTTTAAACGTTACGTCAGGTGTGACGTGATCGGAATAAATGTGACGTAAATTCATGTCATCCTGTTTAAATAAGATCAACAGGTTGGCGTTGTCACGAATCAACTGTTTCGGAATACGACTGTACGTTTGACCCAAATAAAAAGAGTCTATATCGTTGTGACGGCCCATGGTGAAATAGTTACGTATATTGTCGTGTTTTTCACAAGCAATATCGTCGAAAATCATCACGGAATTCGGTTTGGCTTCACTGGGCGGTATCACGCTTTCATTGTCTGGAAATGGAAAATAGCCGATTTCGTCGTCGCTGTCGTCGTCACCACCACCACCACCACCACCACCTAGTACTTTTTCCAAAAACTTGTACTTTGACTGATTAAGTGACTTTGAAAATACGTATACATTTCGAAATCTGAGTCCGTTGGGCTCAAACAATAAATTGAATACAACATTTGTTTTACCACTATTCGACGGTCCGCACACTATAGCGCGTATCGTATTCGGTAATAGTGGACCGTGTCGTTTTCTTTTTTCCGCTACACCCGATCCTGTATATAAATCGAAATTTGTCATCGGGAGCACGTGCGATGTGTTTTCTATCCGCATTATGACGTAACACTGAGTTGAATATAAAGTGTGAGACTCGTTATAAGCAAATACTGGTTAGCGGTCACAAGGTTTGTCGCAATATTAGGTCACAAGGTTATTCTTATCTATCCACGAGTTGTGTGTTTTATCGAAGCCTAACCATTTTACAAAAACTCTATTCCCTTGTTTGCGCAATACTTTTTCCACAAGATAGACATCTCCGACATTCGATTTACTCAATTCTTCGCCGTAAAATCCGCCCTTTAGAATTTCACCTTTCGAGTCTTGTAAAACGTACGTTACGGGTTTCGTCGGTACAACGGCGTACACGGTAAACACTTCGTTTGTCCAGTTGGGTAGATATCCGTTAGCAAAAGTTTTTTTATATTTTGATATTCTAACTTTGTCGTCTAATTTAAATTTCGGGGGTGATTTGGGACTTTTAGTCACCGGTGCAATTTTTTCCAAAAGTATTCGTTCGTGCTTTTTCGTTACACGACCCGGCTTCATACCGATAGTACTGTGTACAGTATTGTTGTACGTTTTTACTACACTTTGCAGGAGACTCAGCCACGCATAACTACCGCGTGCCGTAAATTCACGCCACATTATATTTTTCAATGTACGATTCAAACGTTCAACTATGGATGCTTTTTTCTCCGTATATGTCGTATAGTGATTTATATTGTATTTTTTCATCAATTTTTGCACGTGCGAATTAAACCACTCTTTACCCTGATCCGTCTGAAAGTTTTTCATACGATGTTTTTTCAATATAGATTCCAGTACTAGGGACACCTCGGAAGCCGATTTAGTCTTTAACGGTTCTGCAATGGCAAATTTTGTCAGACAATTTATCATAGTCAGTATATATTTGTAGCCTTGGTTTTCTTTAGCATATGGTATCATTTCTACCAGATCGGCTTGATACAAATCATTCACACCTTTCAACGTTACACGCCGCGTTTTGAAATTTCTTCGAGCCGGTTTGTGCAACTCTGCTGCAATAGTTTGTCTCATGCCCCCCTCCATTTCACTAATGAGTCTGTATGAAGGAACCGCAAAGCTATATATATATAAACTACGGTGGAACCTTCCATCACCAGCTAGAGCCTATAGCCTATTGGGAAGGCCAGGGTAGCCGTCCCATGGTGTCGTTAAGAATCCCTCTAAAAGAGGCCTACCGTCAGACGAGCCCATGACGAGGGGCACACTCTCTGTTACTCCGACAAAGTACATACATTCCTTGTGGACAGTTACGTCACGACAGAGGGCACTACAGCCTTACGGGTTTTTACACCGCTCCAGAGGGCACACACAAACAACAACAATGTCAGAGTAATAGAGAGTGTCAGAAGGGAACCTCACCTACTCGGAACGTCTGGTTTTACAATAACCGTAGGGCAGAGTATCATATTGTCCGTCTCTTTTCCGTTTCGCACCTGTGATTCTAAACGTTTTAGTTTCGCTAACGGTAACCACATCACGATCTTTTGTTCTACGGATCCGTGATTCGGTTACCGTTACAAGATCTTCTTCTTCTTCCTCTTCTTTCTGAACCATGCGTTTTAAACTTTCAAAATTCACAATACCGTCGGTTCGCAGATTCAAAGTCAGTCCTTTAACTTTACATACCGACACTGGTCCATCGGGTGTCAGAATTTTGTATCCGTAGGTTTTTGGACCTCCGGACACAAACTCTGTTATATATGAACCAGGGCCGTAGTCTTGCAGTTCGTCAGTCATCTGTCCCAAGTAGTCACCTGTTTCCACTCTGTGTAAGCCCTCTTTATGCACATAGAGTACACTGTCCGTGTCATAATAGAGGGCCTGCGATCCGAGTGATTCCAGGTGCTCGTAGAGTTTGAGTCGAGCCTGAGCCGTAGTGTACGCGGCAATTACAACATTGACTGTCGCCAATACCTCACAGTCATCTTCAGCGTAGCACCAGTTGACCATTACCGTCTCGTCGTTCACCTCCTGTATATTGTTCACCTCGACGGACGGACTGACTAGCATTTTGAAAAGTTCCGTAGGCTGTCTGATTATAGAAGTCTTACTCTGATTCTCTCTCTGACCGAACTTACCCCAAAATGAATTGAGCATAAGTTTTGCCAGAGAGCGTAGACCTTCGTTCTTGCCTATTCGGTCACTATTTAGCTGGATGCCCTCGTTACAAAAGTAGTCGTTAATGTACTGTGTCTTGTCTTGGTCAGTCTTACACCAGCTAGGATACCCTGACGCCTCCTGTTTAATTTTAAGAAATGTATTTATGAACTCTGTGAATAATCCACCACGCCCCTCGTTGAAAGACACGATTTCATATTCCCAGAGTTCATACATTTCCACTATTACGTATCCTGTAGACACAGCCTTCCGTATCTCGTCCATTGTCCAGGTCCCGGTCAACATTCGTTCGTCAACGGTATGAGTACACTCACCGGAAATTAATTTTTGTCCGCATGTTCGACACAGGACAAACATTAATTTCTTGTTCATGCTTGCCGGAAGTACGGGATGATACAGGTCACGGGGTGGTAGAACTTTACATTTCAAAAGACCCTCTGCATTCATCCCGCGCTTCAGGCAAGTCTCGTTACCTATGTGAATTGTCGGGTGGCCTACCGGAAACTTGCCGTATTTACAGACCCAAGGATAGAGTGAACATACATCCACGTACTGAATGGTTTCACCCTTCTCCTTGCATCCGTAATAGGATCTTGTATTACCGGTACGACCACCGAAAAACGCGTGTCTAGGATTAAGGGGTGCAGTGTCTAGAATAGGATGTGAATCGAGATAGGCCATTTGTTTGTTAACTTTTTTCATTTTTAAAAATGTGCACTCCCACATCTCGATCACTTGGTGATCACGTGACAGCTTCGCTGTCTTAGATTTGGTGCGTGCTAGTCGGGCGTTGTGCGTGTCGGACGGATCGTCTACCAGGGGTTCATCGCGACCGTTGGGAAAACATTTGGGGCAGCCGTGCCAGTAACAACCGTGAAATTCGAACAGTTTTCCCTCACACACACCGTCCACACGCACTCCTTCCACTTTTACTTCACGGCCACGCCCTGCATGTTCCATTCGGGCCCCACGCTGATCTTCCTCCCACGTCAACCACTGCAGTGCAATAGCGGACTGGGCGTCGACCAATCGGTAACCTTTTTTAGGAACAATGCTTATGGTATTGGGTCGTAGGAAGTTGCGTCTAAATGCCAGATTACACGCGCTGGCAATTGTTACGGCCTCGATGAAGGGATCGACGTTGCAAACTTGGAGGAATGAGGTTCTAAATTTTATACACGCTTGTGCCAAAATGTCCACGTCGGAGAAACAGTATTCGAATATTTCCTTTTGGATATCGAATACGTATTCGAGTCGTACCTGTTCGTCGTACCATGTTATAAATTCTCTGTGTCCTTTGTCGAACATCGAGTCGGGGCAGTAGTACTTTTGTTCGGGGATAGGGCCAACGTAATTTTGATTCTCCACCCTGTTGAAGAGGTGGGGAAAATATCCCTTTTTCTTTTCCGGTGGCAAGTCGAATGCTTTGGGCAATTTGGACAATGCCATAGGCATATAGTTCAGAGAATCTATAAACTTTACATTGTCCATTTCCATGAGTATTACTTTTGTACCGCGTGTTATGAGCTCTGGAGTGAACTGCGTTTTCTCCAGCAGATACTTTAGGAGGAACTGGAAATCGAAACCTTGACCGTTGTGAGCGATTACGCAGACTTTTTGTACGATTTACGTACGTCCATTACGTAGGACATGAATCCTTCGACTGGGTCATTTTTGAAAACGTGCGTACGGTCTTTGCAATTTTCACACTCTTCACCGTTTATGCATACCCAACAGTACTGTTGTGCTACGCATAAGGTCACTCTATGCACTTGAGCCGCGTCTAGAGCTTCGTCTTGACGCGTCTCCAGATCGAAGAAAATGAAGAGGAAATCTTTTTCGATCGGTCTTCTGCAATCTACTCTCATGTAGCACATGTGATTAGGGGGCATGTAATCCCGACACACTTTACAGTACGTTTCACCGCACACGTGTTCGGTACTACGCTTACTCGTCATGATTATTTTTTCGCAATCGCGACACTTTTTCATGGAGGAACAGATATTCGGCGTGTGTGCAGCAAAACAGTCCTTGTTCATAAACTGTCTGTTGCAGTCGCCGCAATGGATATGACCGTTTTCCATTATGCACGGTGGTGAACGTTTACAGCCGTAACAAGTGGCCAAACATCTGTGATCACCACGTTGATTAAAAGGGACATGACACGTCTCACAAAAATAACCGCATGCGAAAGCGGCTGTGAGATTTGTGATTACGTTAAAATGACCTTGGTGGAAGAGTAGATTGATCGTGTATTGGGGATTGGTTACGTCACCTTCGAAATACACGACACGCCCTTTATTTCCATAACTGTACACAGTTATTTTGTGATTGGGTAAAAAGTCTTGGAATTTTTGTAATTCCTGCACCCCTGCACCCTCGACACCTATTTGGACACCGGCGTCAGTCATTAGTTGTCGCGCTCTGAGTGTCTGTCTCTTGGCTTTGTCCATACGTACAGCCGCATAGTCTTTGTCTTTCTCGGCATGGGCTTTAGCGACTACAATAGAGCAAGGCAGACAAAGGGAGTCCGTGTTCTTAATCACAACTATGCCCTTTCTACCTTTACATTCTTCGTCATAGTTGTTGTAAATCCCCGGTCTAACACGTCCACGTCCTCGCCCTACAGGTACTTTTACTTTAGTACATTCTACTTTAAACGTATCGCTAGATTTGAAACCTTCGGTATTGCTCTGAATAATACCACCGAATATTTTCCAGAGCAAGTCGTAAGTTACATCTCTAGCGGGTCTGAAAGCTACGTACCCAGGCTCGTGATTTTCTACGTTCAAACTAGTCAGTGTAAACCCTAAATGATCTTCGTCAGTCGTATTTTCAGTCATCTGATAGATCAACTCCTCTAGACCACGCTTGATCCATTCAATTTCCTCTACGTCCGACGGTGGTGAATTGAATTTAAAAACGACTTTGGTTCCGTAAAGACGAAACTGTTTAACATAAGAATCACAAGTAGAAACTACATACACAGACATATTATGAAATTAGTAACAATCAACAAAGACAAGTTTACTCACCAAGTGTTCCAAGCAGAGTGATGGAAATAGTGGCAACTCGGTGGACTTAAATAGTCCCAATACGGAATTTCTCCCTGGCCACGCCCACGCCCCGCCCACATTCCACGATTTAAATAGCCCAATACGGAAGTTTCTCCCAAGCCACGCCCACGCCCCACCCGCATTCCACGAATGCTTGATGGGTGTGAGCTTATCGACTTCCGGGAGTATTGAGTGTATATAAGCGAGACATTGTATTGCAATACCATCAGTTGTGAACTATACACCGACTTGTAAGTTACTATGGCTTCTGTTATTGATAAATTTAACTCTGTGGTATCGACGGCTTGTATCGACACTGTTCCGATACGTTCGTTGAGTATCGGTCGTGAGTATCTTATTTTAGATGCTAAGACTATACCAACCAAATACGGGGCCAGTATAATTGTTGATTTTGACGATGGGCATGGTGATAAAAAGAGAACATTTCTTCCGAAAAGTTATGTTCTGGCTTTAGAGGGGACCGCGGTTTCTGAGCTTGTCGGAAAAAAATTAACTGTAATGGAACATGTTGATCGTTCCGTCCTCCTTAAGATAAAGGCTTAGTTTTTTTTTTAAAGTGGAGGGGAGGCGATAACCAATAGTGGATTGATCGTCACCGAGGGCCGCGGGGCTGGGGCGGCTCTCCGAGGGTAAACCTTTTGTTTACCCTTGCTCATATTCTCTCTCTCTCTCTTTTCAGGTATAGACAAATTTTAATACAATTTTTAATCATGAGCTCACACAGTGATTCAAAAGCTAACTACTCTGGTGCTGATACTGATACTGATACTGATACTGCTTCTGATACTGCTGCTGATACTGCTGCTGCTGCTGATACTACTGCTGCTGATACTGCTGCTGCTGCTGCTGATACTACTGCTGCTGCTGCTGCTGATACTACTGCTACTGCTGCTGCTGCTACTGCTGCTACTACTACTGCTGATACTGCTGCTGCTACTGCTACTGCTGCTGCTGCTGCTGATGACGTAAGTATTTTTCAAACATTTACTATTCTCTTTCTTATACCATTCTCTGACACTAGTTTACTCCTTTAGAATATAACTTGACACTGTCTCTTGTATCAAGCACACACACACACACACACATGCGTATATAAATAATTGAGTGAAAATGACACTGATCTTTCTCATTACAGATATCCCCGCAGCTGGAACGAGATAATCAATCTCGTCGACTATCACCGTGTACGGTCTGCCTGCAGAATCTTCCGACCATCGCCTCAATCCCTTGCGGTCATGTGTTCTGCAAGAATTGTACAGGAAGATTCCTTCGATGTCCTGTATGCCGCCGGTGGATTGTCAACTCTTGTCAACTATTCCTACAATTCGAATAAGCTGCATCCATTGTGTCTGTTCAAGGTGAAAATTTTATATTTCTATACACACTCCATTTTTGTTTGTTACGTTTTTTCATCTTTAAAAACTCGCACTCCCACGTCTCGATCAATTCGCGTTCTCGCCTCCTATTTACTCTCTATTTAAGCGTATGCCCTCGTTACAGAGGTCATCTGTTGTGAATTATACTCCGATTTGTTGCTAAGGCTTCTGTAATTGATAAATTTAACTCTGTGGTATCGGTCTTCCATTTCATAGCGATTTATTAAATCAATTAAGGTGTAAGAACCCATTTCTAATCTTTAGAACCAATCTCTCCGTCTTGAGGCTTCCAGCTTCAAGAAATGATTTCTGAGTGTCATTTAATTTTCCCCGGTTTAGTACTATAAATACCAAACTAACCTTTCTACAAGTCCTCGAATTCTCTCCGCATTCTCTCTCTTATTTTAGATGCTAAGACTGTACAAACCAAATACGGTATCAGCATAATAGTTGATTTTGACGTGCGAATAATTAATATTTCCAATATCTGTTACCAGGTTGTTGTTGTGCAGATTTTCTTCCAGAAGCCATAGTCCAAATCGCGTCATTTCTAATCTTTCTCTCCGTCTTGAGGCTTCCAGCTTCAAGAAATGATTTCTGAGTGTCATTTAATTTTTCCCAGTTTAGTACAAAGTACGGATAACTATTCTGTTTTGTTCACTGTTTACGTGAAGTTAAGATTTCTCTTTCGATATATACAACAATAGAGCAATGCATACAAAGTGAGTCTGTATTCTTAATCACTACAATAGCTTCAAGGAATGATTTCTGAGTGCATTTAATTTTCCCAGTTTAGTACAAAGTACAGATAATCTGTTTTGTTCATGTTTACGTGAGGTTAGGATTCTCATTGGAGTCGATGATTCACTCCCCACATTACTGAGAACAGACACAATGTTGCCAATAAATCAATTTCTGTCAAATCAAATTCTTTAATGTTATTGTTTTTTAAACTATTTGTATCACTTTTGTTTGGAGAGAGAGAGAATAAAAATTATTAAAACATTAGTTTTCATGTTATTAATCCAGAGACAAATTGGTAGATGGTTGAAGGTACCGGGCGGTACCCGTATCGCGAGGTGTACGCGAGTTTTTCGCGCGCGCGCGAAAAACTCGGTACACCTCGCGTTACGGATCAGCGTACCGTTTAACTTTTTAATATAACTATTCTTTTAAACGTCATATAATACGTTAAAATATATACAACTTGTAATACTATGCATCATATCTAAGTAGGTAACGTGTCCGCCTTCAAATCTTAACTTCACAGGTTCGAATCCAGGAGGGGGCAAACAATGGCGTCTTACAGGTGGTGGTGGTGGTGGGCAAGGATTGGGTAAAACAACAAAATGGCGTGCAGGGGAGGGGCAGGACAAGGGAAGGGGCAATGGCGTCTCGCAATGACGTCTCCCAGGTGGGGGCAATGGGGAGGGGGCAATGGGCAATGGCGTAGGGCAATGACTTCGGGGAGGGGGCAAGGGGGAGGGGGCAATGAGCAATGGCGTCGGGGAGGGGGGCAACAAAATGGCGGACAAGGGGGAGGGGCCAAGGGGAGGGGGCAAGGGGAGGGGGCCAAGGGGAGGGGCCAAGGGGAGGTGGGAGGAGGGGGGTGGTCACGTGGTACAGCCGCCATCTTGGATCTATACTGTCCCACACTCTACTGTCGTCGTCATAAAAGTGTGTGAGTAATAGCGTCGTTCTACAAGTGTTTGAACAGGAATAATCATCGATAAAATTAAAAAGTAATCGTCGTCACAAAAGTGTGTGAAAATAAAAGTGTATGAAGAAAAGAAGATTCGTTGAAAAGAGTAAGGCAAATTAATCCATCTTGGTAGTCTACGCGGGAACCACGTTCAAGGAACCAGGAACATTGGAGCTGTAATAGAACTTCAAAGTCGATAAGTACAAATAATGGACAATCTCAATTATTAAACAAACTACCACCAAATTCTATTTTATATTAAGTAAATTATAGACACCAAAGAACCTAACAAACCCGTAAAGAGAAAGTAAATTAAATTAATAAATAATAAATTTCAGTTAGTCGGAGCATTTTATCAAAATAATTAAAAGTAAAATATTCTGATGCACTCTTATTTCTTTATTTTAGATTAAGACATTGTATAATAAGTAACTTGAATTTAACTATGTACTTAGAATAAGTAGTAGATTAAGATGTTAATTAATTGTATAATTATTAAGTGCATCAAATTTGAACGATAATTGTTTTTTCATTGTAAAAGATTTTTAAACTTAAATTTTTTCAATTTAAGAAAGAGTTAAAACCTACAGGTGTCAAAGTATTTATTTTATTATTATTGGCATGAATAACGTGCGTATATAGGCCTATGTGTAAAATAATAAAGTAAGATTTGTTATAATATATATGTTTTGTACATGTATATGTTTTTTTGTACATGTTAACAAATTCATAGCTCTATGTTACTTGGATTCAGAGATATTTTTTAGGGGTAAAAAACAACCTTGGAGTGGAACAATTTCAAAACTCTTTCTTAGTACGCGTCTATAGACCTAACCCAAACCATGTTAACAAATTCATAGCTCTATGCTTCTTGGATGCTGAGATTTCGTGATCAGTCAGTGGGTAATGAATTTATAAATAAATAAATAAATAAATATAATAGAGAGAGGATGGGCAGGGTATGTACGAAGTATCAACTTCTTTTGGCAACAATTATAAAATGTCTAAATAAATTAGAGTAGAAGTATCTGGTGGGGTGGAAGTAAATAATTAATTGAGAGAAACAACGTAGAAGGTTTTAATATATATGCAAATAATGACTTGATGCTTAACGTGAATCGATTCAAAGTCTTACGTATGTATAACTGTAATAGTTTATAGAAAGTAATGTCAACATATATATGAATTTGAGTTTTTATTTGGTTTTGAGAAGACTGAGTGCAATTTTTTTGTACACTATAATTTTTATATTTTATGTTGGTATTCTGTTGCGTAAAGTACAAAGCTGTTTAATAGTCTTATAGTGTTGTTTAAAACTGTGTTTTGTTTTACTGAATACAAACTCAAATTGTAAACGTTTGAAAAAGAGGTTTTATTTTGTTAACAGGTAATGAAAATCGTTACAGTTGGTGATATTGATAAAATTGTATTTTCATTATATTTGTATGGTAGATTCTTTTAAATTTGGAGTCGTCAATAAGAGAACAAAACTGTCATGAATTTATTTCAAGAGGTACATCATAGTACCGATCCTTGTACGACATCAAAAACAAAACCTTAACCGTCAGGATTTTTAAATTATTGGGTTTTTAAGAAATTTATTGTTATAAAAATTTTAATGTATGTCCAATAGTGCGACTGAAATTGTATGGAGTTGGAATTTTTGTGTTATCTGATTTGGTAGGTATTCAATGCGTGTTACCGGTGACCTAATCAATATGTTTGAAGGGGCTTTAAATATTTACATAATTTTCTTTAGCGATTTTATAATCTAATTAATACAAATGTTTTGCCTTTGGATATTATGAGGAGAGAAGTAAATCATTCTCAAACACACATCCATAAAACCAAAACTCATAATTGTTGCTACCCCCCCACTAAATGTTTCTCTAATTACTTAGGTGAAAAACATATGCAATTATTTTTATTACAATGGTTTGTAAGTTCTTCACTTTTCACAAAAAATTTAACACAATCTCATTTGTTTTGGAAAAGAAAGACTTTTTACAACGGGGGAGGGGTTTACCGATACTCACGAACCAAAATATGGCTACATATGAAAATTGACGAAAACAGGTCCATTCATTTTTGAACTGTACATACCACAGATAAATGGTCTTGAGAGTAAGGTGTATTTGACTGGAATCGAGTTTTTAATGACGGTGGTCATAGTTCATTTGTTTTTTTATCAATTATTCTTATACCGTAATTTTCTCTCACGTTGAATTTGATACAATGGTTTGTGTCATTACAACTCACAAAAATTGGAACTAAATTTTGTAAAAAGTTCCGTGGACGACTTTATTTTTATACCGATAAGTTCCGTTGCGAGGTTTTTGAGAGATGGTGACCTATACCTTTTTTTCCAATTGTTAAAGGCTACACTATTTAAAAATTATTTGAGCCGTCTTTGAGAAATTCCAATTTAGTTTTTTTCTTTGCGTGTGGTTGGTACTCCCAAAGTTTGAGTTATAAAAAAAACAAAAACTAAACTAAAGTCTCGAGAATACGCCCACATACAAAATTTGATTAAATTTGTTCCACTCGTTGTGGTTTAGTTTACTATACAGACATTATACAAAAGAACGTTTTTCTTTTTCTGCGAGAGGATTTCGAAGAAAAATTCCGAAATCGATTTTCAACCCATTACAGAACATCCTCTAAATGTAAGAAAGAATAAAATGTATTTAATGTAGTTCATAGTGGTAACTTGTTTTAATGTTTATTTTTATATTTTACGATTTTCAAAATTTGTTTGCATTAAAAAGGACGATGGCGGAAAAATAACCCGTAGCATCGAAACTATTGGCGCTCAAAAAGAAGGAAATACCACAAAAATTAAGGCACTCTACTTATTATTTCGTTTATAAAAGTGTGATTTAAGTGTTTGTATTAATCTTAATATATCTCAAAATTTTCTGATACATTTATACATATCCCTTTTCGTGTGTTATTGTCCCTTGTGCTAGCATATTATAAAAACTGTTGAAAAGGAACTTAAAACCCCCATGAGTAAGTTCTTGAGGGCATGGGGTAAGTCAAGAATTTTAAATGGGACATATTGTCATGTGATACATCATTTTAAAGGGCTCGATGAGCTAAGGAAAAACTTGACGATAGTGTTTTTGGACCAACGTAACTAAAATAATCGGCGTTAATATATTTGTATTGTTGTATTTGAAATATTCATTGCATTACAGGATTGTCGTATGTCTCCAAGAGCTTGGAGATCTGCGGCAGATTTTCTGGGAGCTTTTAGAGATGATTGTAGTTAAGATATCTAAAAAACTACATTGCATCTCCGCACTTTGTACAGCGCGCGTTTCAACGTATACATATAACGGTGAAACGAGACATAACGAGATGACGTACAAATAACAAATTAAGTTTGAACTGTTTCTAAAACTCCCGGGGAGTTCTACCGGGCAAAAAATAAAAATTAAACAAAAGGTAATTTTTTGATATTATCATATTAAACGTTTTCGAGTTTCATAGGGTTACAAAAATGTTTATAGATAATTATTTCCATAACATTTTCACTGCTTTTTTACCTTAGATTTCAAGTTGTGAGGCTTTCTGTGTAGAGAATCACACAATTTGGAATTGTGAGCAATATGGTTTAAACTTTAAATAGTTATTACTTAACTATCACACAAAGTAACTGGATGTGTCATAGGGCAAATGATAGCACGCAAGTTGTTGTCGTTGCATGTTTGCAGTGAAATAATGCATAAGTAATGGTAGGGGGCATGTGACTCAACGGCATAGTTTAAATTTAAAAACAGTTTTTACTTTAAAAAAAGTAATTTACATTGTTATAATGTAAATTAAAAACAATGGATGTTATGAAACTCCATATTAAGGAAAAGAAATTAGGCAATAAAATAAAATTAACAAAATAATGTCATTATCCTGCGAAGTGGGATATTGTTTTGAATTGAACATTTAGAATTTTGTTTATATGTTTGTGTATTTGTTACATAGTTTAGACTGTTGCTAAAGAGAATAAAAGTAATCGATGTTTGTGAAAATTCAGAACAAGGAAAGGAAATTAAACAATAAAATAAAATAACAATATAGAGTTGCTACCGAGTGAAGCGGGATCTTGTTTTAATTTGAACTTTTATAAATTTGTTTTATATGTTTATGTGTTTAATACGTTGTTACGACTGTTGCTATGGATACTAAAACAATCGAAGTCAATGAAACTCGATATTAAGGAATAGAAATTAAACAATAAAATAAAATAACAATATAGTGTTGCTACCGAATGAATCTTGTTTTCATTTGAACTTTTATAATTAATCTATCTATATGTTTATGTGTTTGATACGTTGTTACAACTGTTGCTATGGATACTAAAACAATCGCTGTTTATGAAACTCCATATTAAGGAAAAGAAATTAAATGAAAAAAGTAATGTTATTGACCGAGTGAAGCGGGATCCTGTTTTCATTTGAACATTTAGAATACTGTTTATATGTTTGAGTGTTTGTTACGCAGATACGATAGTTACTCTAGAGCCTAAAAACTATTTATGATTTTATCTTTGTTAACAGATAGATTTTAAATTTAATGGTAAATCATGTGTTTTTGACGTGAATACAAACTGATGGTCATTACAGAAAACCTGATGATAACAATATCAGTGGATACAATGTTGTGTTGCAGCTGTTTCGACTGAAAATAAAGCGTATGGTCTAAAGTGTTAAATAGTGTGACAGTCAAAACCGTTTCTGCAACGACTTCATGCCATCGACGAGGGTGTTTAGAGTGTAAACAAAGATTATGGTTTGTAGTACTAAATGGTGTGACCTTAAAGCAGTTACCACCAAGGCTCCATGTATGGATTAGTGTATTTAGACAGGAATTAAAGCGTATGGTCTGAAGTGCTAAATTGTGTGACACTCAAAACAGTTACTTCAACGACTCCATGCAATAGACGAGGGTGTATCGAGTGGAAATAAAGAGTATGGTTTATAGTACTAAAGGGCCTGTGATACTTAAAGCAGTTATTACTACGGCTCCACGGTTTGAATGAGTGTCTTTCAACAGGAATTAAAACGTTCCAGAACTATCCCAACGATTATGGCAGAATATATGTATATATATGAAATCCAAGAATTTATTGATTTGTTCTACATATGAAGCTTGCTCACCTTCCTTATCCTTATTGACCCCCAAGTATTGAATTTTCTTCACTCAGAGATCTTATTCCGTGACAGCATCCTGGTCACTTTCCAACAGAGTTTCCACTGGTCCATTCTCTTCTGTTACCAGTTGATCTCTCGGCAACCTCGTGGCTACTCCAGCCGTCGACAACTGAGTCTGACCTCACGGTAATCTCGTACCAAATCCCGCTGCCTATCTCTGACCATCGATTCCTCCTTATTGCGTCTGACCTCGATTTTCCACCAACCTTGGCTTCACTCTTGGTCTTTTGTGACACAATAATACTGTAGATTGCAAGCCAAGCAATTACCTAATTTTTTGTACTCTGTCATAATGGTTATTTTATACTCTGGTCAATCGATTGGACTTAGAATATTTTTATATTAGATTCTAACTTAACTTAGGTTTAAATCTTAAATTAACCCTAAATCCTAACAATGGTTATTGCCGACTTCTGGTTAACAATTCTGATTACCAAAATGTAGTTAATTTGAATACATATATCTATGTACGCGAAGCACAAGTTGTAATTTGTTGTAATATTCCACCGGATTCCACTCAACAGATAAAGTTTTCTATTAAAAGATGTAGCCCCAGTCATTAGTTAAAACAAATACTGCTTCAAAAATTTAAAACAATGGGTCATCATGCTACTTACCCAACCCAACATACAAAGTAATACAAGCGAATCCTCTAAATATAACGCCCAAAAGTTGGTTTCTTGGGCCTTTTTGGAAATGTTATATTGTATTTGTAGATCAAGGGGTCTTATCCAGTAGGGTAAGTTTGTTTGAAACAGTTATACAGGTTTTCTGAACCTTGCTATTTAGTTTATTACAACTTTTTTTCACGTAGGCTAGGCCCAAACAGGCCTCGGAGATGTGTATACTCGTATATTAAAAAAACACAGAGTCGCTTCGCTCGTGTCAGTGTCCAACCGCCTAACAGATCTCAAAACTCCCCACATACGAGTTTGACGAAGTCTCCACCCGCTACGTTCGTAATTATACGAATATTACATTTTCTTTGAAGGTCTTTGTTCGAAATTATAAATTTTACAATAACTTCGTTTGAGATGTCGGTTTCGTACCATTATACATGCTGAATTGAAATCTCCAAATTGATATTAAAATACCCACGGTTTTAGCATTTTTAATTCGATTATTCTATATATCTATATTGTTCTTAATGAGGAAACTTTTTTTAAGGTCGCTATAGTGACTACATATAGACGACAACAACACCAACAGCGACGGACGGACGGATTTCTTGAGGTCATGAAAATGTGAAGATCAATCGAAAATCTAGTCAAACCACACTATACTTGGTATATAGCTCTTATTTTAGTTTAGATGCAAATATAGTTACTATAGCAACCAATAGAATAAATACACGCTTATAACATCTGATTAGGTTCATTATATTTTGTAATTTTATAAGAAAATAGGTTAGGGTAACCTAGACCAGTGTATATCGTTTTGGAAAGTGTTAAAAATTTAAGTTTGTTCTAAAATATTTTAATCTATTCATCTACCTAATTCAGTGAAAGATATAATTTCATATGTTCTTTTCCTTCACAAAGTAATAAACATTTAAAATCTATAGTGTTCGTTTATAAGACTGATATTGATTGATATTGTACAACCACAATATGACATAACTGTTGTTATAATCGACATTCATTTTGAGGTTATGTGGACGCGTAAGAATTTAAAGTGGTCACGAATTATTGTGAAACATGGTGCGTTTCTATGCAGACTTTGACCTGCACGCTACATTCTAATTACATACCTTAGCCCATTCCATTGTTTCTTAATATTTAGGAAACTGAATGTTTTACCTGGGTATCAATGACCTTGATATCTGCATTTATATTGGTCTTATGAACAAATAGATTTTATACGTTCAATTAAACATAGGGATTTAAACAATGATAGGGAGACCGATATCAGGTATATAGTGATAGTGTGGCGTACAAGAATTGTGGAAGTAGTGGGATGAAGACGATTATGGCTATGTATAACTGGAGCAATGAGGAAGTGATTCTGGGAGTAGTGAAGCAGACTGCTAAGAGTAGTAAAAAAATTGTTAGATATGGAAGACGAGCAATCGAACTGGCACGATCTGCAATAGGACGGACAGACATTTTTGTCCATCTACTGGACTCCATTGTTAAAAAATTTAACTTTGGACATAGATTTTGAACTGAACAAATTGAAAAAGAAGAAAAAATGGAGAGGTGAATCTACCTAAAGGGGACTGTTATTAAAATTGTATGTAGATGAGTCTAAAATCAAAGAGAGAAGTTGGGTTGAAGTCTTTGTGCCAAAAAACAAATAATCGGAAATCATAGGGAAGTATGAAAGCATCTATAAATGAGAAACTCACGCAACAGATGAAGGTGAACAGTTTACCTCTATTGAAGATATAGCAAACAAAGCTATCCTTTTCAACAGACAAGTAACATCAAAGTGCTGAGTTCTCCAATAGCCAGCTGTAAAAAAGGCATGTGATTGCCAACAAAAACAACAAAGTAACAATACTGTGTGTGAAAATGAGGACGGTACAATTAAAGCAAGTTTAGGTACTATTTTAAAAAAAGTATTTTTTAGAGATGTCGTCGTTGGCACATTTTCAATTTTTGACTGACAACTACCGAACTGATATTTGTGGTAACGAATAAGTTTTGTTGGTTTTTGTAATGTTTTTGAACACTTTATTTAGTAACTTATAGCATTGTGTGTGTATGAAGCACAAATAAATAGTTATCATCGTTGGACTTAAGTTAAGTTATCGTGGGGTTTACCATTAGTGCAGATTTAATAATTATTATCTGCTTTTCACAGATCAGACATTTCTAATAGTATGTTTATATATATAAGTTTCGTCCACAATTTATTAAGGTTAAAAACAATAGTTTTTTGGATATTTGATTTTCTAGTTACGTTAAAACCATAACAACATGTAAAGGACTAATTTATTTTTAACACTCGACCTCCCCAGGGTGATATTAGGAGCAGTCGACAGTTTGACCGTGATCTATCATTCCGGGTAACAACTGCATCCTACTAATTTGTTACAACAGATTTTTTCATGCCACCATTTATTAACTGGAGATCAGGAATCCAATGTTTATAAATTTTGTAAATATCTCAACAAAAACTATAAATTTCAATATTTATTGTCGTGCTCGTTATTTGTAGCCTATGTCTATATTTATACATAGGTTTTAGTTTAGCAAGTGTTCACTTATTCTAAAAGAGTAATGTTATTAGATCCTTCAATTTTTGTGTCATATATATATATATATATATATATATATATATATATATATGTTAATTTGTTTGGCGTTTTCAAAATGATGATTTATCTTAAAGGGATAATGTTATTAACACCTTCAATTTTTGTGTCATACATATTTGTTTTGCGTTCTCAAAATGTTCACATATTCAAAGGGGTAATCTTATTACGTACTTCAATTTTCGTGTCATACATATTGGGTTTTACTTTTTCAAAATATTCACTTATTTTAAATCACCATCAGAATTATCTCTGAAAAGTTTAAAATAAGTGCTCTTAGTGTGGAAACACTTAGTTAAAGATCATCTTAAATGTAGAATGGTGAGTGCTAGAATTTTTTGAAGCCCGAACAAGGTTACTTGTAGTCATAGGTAGAACTCCTGAAGTGTTATAAAAAAGGATTGAGACCTTGTGATGAAATATGAGTGCCAAAGAGTTAAAACGAGCAAACATGTAAACATCTAATCTCACCTTCGTCACGTAAAGTCGAAACCACATTTTTATCTGGGAAAATCATCGCCACTCTCTTTTAGGATTCAAAAAAGATTCTTTACCTTGGTTTTCTCACAGAACAGAGAACTTTCACAATTTTACGATTTTGAAAGAGAAAGTGAAACCAGAGATTCGTTTCAAGAAGAGAGTTGCCCAGCATTCAGTTTGTTACCTTCAGGACAATGCCTACCCTTACATTCCGGAAACGATACAAAAACTTAAGTGGGATGTCCTACTTCGTCTCCTACCTCTTCTGCCTTTTTAAAGAATTTTTAGGAGGGAAAATATTCTAAGTGGTGGTTTTTGATGCTGTATAAGAATGGGTTAACATGCAGTCACAGGACTTCTACTCTACTGGAATTAATACACTTCTTGGGCGGTGTAACAAGTGTATTGTAGTCCCAATATTACATATATTAATAATATGTAAGTCAATCAATAATTTTAATAATAAAAATGTCATTTTATTCAATTAAAAAGTTTAATAAAAGTAGCTAATTGAGGAATTATACATTATAGATAAGTGTATAAATGTAACAACAAGCTGGCAGTTCTAAATTGGCTAGGTACATCAGATTAAAATAGTCAAAATTTGGTAGCACAATATTATAACAAATTCATATGGAGTTGAAACATATTTCTATGTTTACATTATAAAATAATATTGCTATTATTGCTAAGAAATGTGCGACGGTAACATTACATTTAGGCTTAGCCTACGGTGTACATTTTGGAAATGATACTGTCTTCACCACATACCCATTTAGAGGCCAAAATCGCTCACCCTAGGTCTGCCCATCCACCATAGGTACGCTGCTTTGAAGAGATTAATTTAATTTATAATAAATTACCGAATTAAAGATAATAACTAATAAAATACTCACACAACACGATTACTATTTAACCAAAGATTTGGACTTCAGTCAACTCATCTCGTTTAAAATTAATACAAAACACGCCTGAATTGGGGGTTAGGCCTCCTGTAAACCTCGAACGCTATCACCCCAATTACCTAACAGTCATGGTGTAGTTTATAAATAAAATATAGAATCTAAAAATTAACACGACACGTACGTATCATTTCTTCCCTGTACTAGCGTGCTCTGCTCAACATAGCTGCAGTTCCGATCAGCTGTTCGCTGTCGTAAGGTAAGCGGGTAAGCATTTCCCGCTCAATTAACGTCACAATATTATAATAAATAGATAATATATAAGTTCAACCCAGAGAAAAGCATACTATATTATATACTCATTCGTAGCTATAAGTAAAATTTTAACGACTAATTAAAAACAATATCTCTTATAAAATGATGACAAAATAAAATTTCCATGGAATAATTTATTTGAACTTAATATCGGAGAAAAGATTTACAGAGAAGAAAAATAAATAAGTACATCACTTTAAAATGTTCATAATGGAAGAGATTAAAACGTCGCGATGGAAATATTCACCTTCATTCCATTTTGTATCAATTACGTTTTAGAAACATGAAAAACCTTTTAATTATTCCGTTCAACTGAAGTTTCAATCTTTCCTTTGTTTCCTGCCTTGGGATAAAGTATCTTCCTTTGAACTACAATCTGTTTATTTTTGTTTGTTTTATCTTTCCTCCAATTTTCCGATATTATGAGGAACTGTTAATTTTAATATGTTATTGTAGTTTTTTTGTGAAGATAAAAAAATCGATAATGAGGTTTAGGAGAAAATAATTGTCTTGAATATTTCTAAATCCAAGCCGTGCCGTTAAAGGGCGTAGGAGTCAGTCCTTCGAAGTTAATTTTTAGTGGCGTTGTCGTTAGTCCTTTGGTGTCTGCTTTAAGTATAGTAGAAATCAGTCTTTGAGTCAGTCTTTTAGTGGCGTAGTGGTTAGTTTTCCAAAGTTAGTCTTTCAGTGGCGTTAAAATTAGTCCTTTAGAGTCTATCTTTCAGTAGTGTTGGAGTCTGTTTGTTAGTAGCATTTAAGTCTATTCCTTAGAGTCAGTCTTTTAGTGGAGTTGGAGCCACCCTTTCAGTGGTTTTAGAATGAGTGTTTTGAAATTAATCTTTCTGTGAAGTTGAAATTTATTCTCCGGCGTCGATAATTAAATGGTATTGTTGTAAGTCCTGACGACATATAGTCTTTCAGTGGCTTTGTATTAGCAAACAACACTTTTTATGGGGTTTTTAGAGTAGGTAGAGAAAGTATCTGGGGGTTAGAAAATACTTTTCCTATAGATCAAGCAGGCATGTGTGGTTTGCAAACACTTTTGTCATAGTCTGAGCAGAGACGTAGGGCTAGGGATTAACCCGGTCACGAAAGTAAATGAACAACATCTGTGGTAATTTCGCCCATTATTATAAAGGACAAGATTTAGTTTATGTAATAAGTAATATGTATAAAGCGGGATAGTAGCCTTATAAAACTAAAATGTATATTTGAAACTGGCGTCTTTAAGAGCTTTTGTAATCGACTTACTGATAAACTTTCTAAATTTTATATTTAAAAACATAGACCTAAGTATAAATCAAAATGAGATCATTCATAATATGTTTTAAAAAATTATTATTTTTTAATTTTTTTTTTTACAATCTCAAGATAAATCTCGTGTAGGCATTAAATCAGTTGTTTTATATTTTAATTTTCTGAGTAGCTATAGTAATCGAATCCCAAATTTGATACATAAATATAAATAAAAGTTGTAAAAACATTGCACAAACTTTCTTACTCACAAATCCTCAAAACTAAATGAAAATCTACCAAAACTATGAATTCGTCACTAAAAATATCAGTCAGTCAAAAAGTAAAAATGAACCATGGACACCATGAAAAAAATATTTATGTATCAAACAGGGCTTAAACCTCTTTTGCTTGTGGCATAAAAGCATCCGAGGCGCTAATCCTATTGATTAAAATTCAGTTTTTAATTATGACAGTCAAGGTTAATTAATTGTTTTATTGTTCAATCATTCCAGAATAATATTATTTCGATTTTGAACAATGATTCGGGTCGTTAAGCTTCACATGGTACTAACATTTGAACGAAATAGGTAGAGTCGATTTTGTGAAATACGTATATAAAAAAATTCTACGACCGGTTTATTTGTCTTTTACTTATGAGTATTGAAGTAGTATTTTTGGAAAGATAGCGACCAATACATTATGGTTGGATCCTTAGAGGCTAAAGTATATGACCAAAATAAGATCAAAATAGTTACAGTCGATTTTGAGAAAATAGTAATTTTATGTTGATTTCCTATATTTGCTATACACCCAGATTTTGAGTACAAAATTAACGAGAAAAAGTCCCTTCATAAGGCAAAAATATGCTCACATACCAAATGAACCTCACGTTTACTGTAGAGTACTGACGCCAGACAGGTTAGACATCACTCTAAAAATCATTCTTTTAGACTTAGAGAATCTCAAAACAAGTATATCCACAACATTTAACTTCAGTTTATTCACCCATCATATAACTTCTTTATACAATGTATATGTAAGACAGTAAAAATATCGAGAGAAACAGAAGGAAAATACAGTAACATCTAATGAAATATATAAAAGCCACCAAAATCAAAATCAAAATAGGCAATATCATTTTATTTAAGCTTAAGAAAGTTTTATTTAGATTGATACAAATACCACTTATTGGAGGATACGTCATCACATTTCATAGTAATATATAAATATATAATTACAATGTATATAGCATTGTATTTTACTCGTACTTTTGTGGTGGAATAATTAAACGCAGTCTGAAAGTTGACCCGGAAACCAAATTGTTTATTCAGTAGCGTTGAAGACGTATTTATTCTGCCTTGTCAGCGATTGTCTCTCTTTATTGTCTCACGATGTCAAAAGAATTGTGAATCGCAAAACCTCAACTCCTTAATGTATATTGCAATGTATTCTACTTTCGTTTTGGAATAAATGACCGAAGTCTGAAAGTTGACCCGTAATCCACATTGTTTATTCAGTAGCTAGCTTTGAAGACGTATTTATTCTATCTAGTCAGTTAGTCTTCCT
This sequence comes from Aphrophora alni, assembly GCA_963513935.1. NCBI lineage: Eukaryota > Metazoa > Arthropoda > Insecta > Hemiptera > Aphrophoridae > Aphrophora > Aphrophora alni. Next base: position 28,780,992 of record OY740769.1, on the reverse strand, counting down.
TTATTGTCACTAAATGTCTAAAAGATCGTGAATCGCAAAACCTCAATTCCAAAAATAAAAAATTTAGTTATGTCCATTTTTCGGTCTTAAGGTTGATTTAACTTTACTGACTGTTTGTTGAAGTCTTGAAAGTTATAAATAATAAGGAAACAATTACCTAAGTAATTGGAGGTAAAATTAGTTTGTACCTCAGTTCTACCGGCTTCGTCGAAAATTTGAGTAATGTTTTTGCACTGGTTATTTAATTTTTATGATAACTATAAAAATTAGAAGTAGCTACTACTATTAATGAAAAATGTTTCTTTAGTAGGTTTTTGTATTGTTTACCAATTTTGTTCAAATTTGAGTAAAATTTAAAGATTAATGACTCAACCTAGTGTGCAAAATTGCAAGAAAAAATATTTTCTTTAAAAGCCTAAACTTTAAATACCAAAGAAAATAAACGGTGCAAAACAGTCTTTGTTTATTGCATAGACTCTCTTACTTAACCATCCCTAAAACCAAACACACCTATTCATCGCTAAAAATGTTATTTCGGTAGTTGTCAGTCAAACTAAATAAGGTTGGTGTAGCCTAAAAAAAACAATCAAATAAAAGAGAAAACTTGTGTTGGTTTTTTATTCTTACATCAACTCATTTTTTTCGTAAAGTTGACATAAAATAGTGTCCCACTTTATTATTTACCCTTTTATTTATACACTCTAAGTGTTAAATAGGAATCGATTATCAAATAATTAGACGATATCCTCGCAAACCGAGCTATAAATAAACATTTTTCCTAATTATATTCGGATCACTTTAGTATATTCCGATGTGAAGGACTATTCAATGTTTATTAATGATTTGTAGGCCTGTCCCTCACAGGGGGTGCAGACTAATAAGAGGGGGGTTGACGTCCCTCGAGGTCCCCAGTCCTAACCACTCTCTAAACACTCACAACATAAACTATCACCCATATAGTCATATACACGGAGTCCACTTACGTTATATAGTTCCTTACTTAGGGATATCATTGCAGGGGTGTGCAGGCTACCTGCATCTATTGAGATGGGTTTAGCGCAACTCTCGGTCACCCAGCAATACAGGGGTGGAAAAATTAACCCACATCCAAATATAGACACACATATATATTTTACATTTGATAGGGGCTGATACTTTTCACAAATCACAAGGGATACATATACAATGTTCATTCATACTTAGAGAGCTTTTGATGGTGCAGATCAGTAGTGCATCTGGAAGTGCTTACCTTTGAATTTGGTAAGCTTATCTATTATTCCGCCTTCTCTGCCAAAGACGTATGAGAGTTTCTGTTCAGTAGCCATCCTTTTAGGTCCTTGGTCAAAGAATGTTAGGGTAAGTTTCGATCCCTTAATTTCAGCCTGGGTTATTTTTAATTTAGAAAAATGCTCAGTGGTTCAGTTTACGAACAATATGTTTTTATTATTGACAATTAAATCTTTTCTATTTAAAATACAATATCTTTATTTTGTCAACTTTAATACAATATTTATACAGACAATATCGTTATCAAGAATCCAGATAATTGTAACTACAGTTACTTTCAGACTTGACTTTAATGAATCTATTGATTGTTTCCCCAGGTAATTACAAGTTTGCCTGTATATTACGTTTGCTCACCCTTCTCCTTCAGAAATACCTTCCTGCACCTTGAAGACTCTTCCTTGCCAATCACCTCTGGTTATAAGCAAAACCTCCCTCTCTTTAAAACTTACATACAATTCTTGCTTAATGAAGATTCTTCTTGTTTGTTTGCAAAGCAAGCACTTAACATAACGTATTCTAGTCTGTTACGTATGTGTATGAATTACCCTCAGCTTATAGTGTATTTTCTGCCGAACTCTTAGGTATTTTGAAAGGGCTTAATAGTTCCCGTCACTATCTTTTGTGTACCGATTACAAAAATGGTTCACAGGATATCCAGGATATGTATTATAAGATAACTTGGTTGAAAATAGTCTGTTTTCCATACACAGACTTCATCTACGGGACGTCGGAGTATCACTTTGCTGATTACCTGGAGATTACAGAATTACGGGAAACACAAAAGCTGACAAAACTGCAAAGAAAGCTGGCTTTCTATCTACTATTAAAAACTTTTATATAGAGAATTGGAAGAAGAATGGACAATTATAGAGCTCAATAAACGGAGGAAAGGAAAAGATTCTCTCCGTCCGTGGAATACACACATATGTGCCAGTCGTCGAGGGGAAGTGGTGATTACCTGTGTTCGTGTCGGTCATTCCATTCATGGATTTCTGATGGAATACGGGAACGCGCTCCAATGCCCATTTTGTCGAAGTTTATTGTCTATTAACACATCCTTATCAACTGCGTTATTCTGAGTGGTGTGGGTACGACATCTGCCCTACCCGATTCCATTCACGCGACGTTAGGAATAATGCTGAGCTCCTTGATTGGGATTATCCTTTTGCGTCGCCTGAAATGTTTTGATAAAATTAAAATATTTTGAATTCGATTATTGAGGAGCGTTTCTACAGCTCTGTATTATAATGTTTAGTTGTCTTTTTCAATTTTGTCTTTACAGTTCTGTAATTTTGGTTTCAACTGTTAGTGATTGTTTTCATCATAGTTTATCATTGTTAACTTGTTGCAGAGCCTTTTTACTGTCTTTAAACATGTTAAGTTTAAATTTATTTACAATTGTTATATAGTTTGTCTTGTTAATGTTTTTTCTAATTTTATCTCTATGTATTTAGTTATTTATTTGTAGATTTTAAATTTTGAATCATCAAATGCTCAACTTTGTGAAGTCAACGATGACTGAAATGGGTTTTCCTTAAAAAAAATTGTAGGCTTGTCCATTAAAAACGGTAAACTCCATCTTGTAAACTACCATATTTTCAGGAAATTTCTCGCTGCATATTAAAGCATTAGTCGATACACGTTAAATGCGAAACACTGTGTTGTGTTTAATTTTACTATAAAGGCATCTTATTTAATGCCTTATGCTATATTTCTCTTTTATGGCTACAAGTAGACAGCGTTAACATGTTTACTTGACATAATTTTGTATTTTACTTTTATAATACTTATTATGGAGAAATCTTATAATACGTCAAAAAATTGATGTTAAATTCTTCAAGTATATATCCGTTTTAAAGTTATCTATGCTCAAAAACATTTATTTTAGAATGATGTAGGTCTGTTGTCTATAGACAGTAATGTAACCACTAAGGACTTAAGTAAAACGCATTTAATAAAATAATGATAATCTATATTTCTGCTATATCTCTTCCACTCCTACTAGGCCTACAACTGACGCGTTTTGGATGAAGTCCATTTTCAAACGATGCAAAAGTTTCAAAACATCTTTTGAAAATGGAGTTCAACTGAAACGCGTCAGAAGAAGTGACAGAAGAATGTACCCAAGTTATTTACAAAAATGAGACTTTGTAAGTTAACCAGTGAGGCCATTATAAATTATGTAAATTATTAAAATTGGCTTTACCGATTTCGTTCAAATTTTAGTGAAATGTGAGATTAATATCTCAGAAATGTCCAAAATAGAAAATGATGGTTCTACAGTAATTTAAAAGAAACGAAAACAAACCTTGAACATCATCATCAAATTTAAAAAAAAATATTTACGTTTAGGATTAGTTTATGGCACAAGCGAAATACGCTTGAGTTCTATTTAAATAATTTAGAGTTCTTCGAAAATAACGAAAAGAAATGACAAGAGAAGCGCTTTCATGCTAATTTATCCACCATAAGAAATACACATTATTCATAACAATTTTTTTATTAAGGACATTTTTGGGGAAATGGAGATGAAGATTATATTCGTGGTTGCTATTTAGTGTGAGAGAGTTTGCAATGTTTCACACAGTTTATTTCGTTGTAACATCCCATATTTATCAAAGAAACATACGATAGTATTTTATTCATACATTTATCAACGTAATATTAAAACCCATATCAGTCCATTCTCTGAAGTTCTAAGTTACAATTGTAATCTCAGTCTGTCAGTATATATACATTCGTTAACATTAACGGTATAGACAAATAGAAAAAAAACATTTAACAACATACTTTAACGAATTTTTGAATGTTTAACAAACGAAGGACAACTTGTCCTATTTTAATATTAATTACAAGTCCAATGCGTCGACTTTTAGCTAATAAACTTAACGTCATAATACCTAGGCATATTTAAAGGATAAAGGAGCCACGCGCGTTTAGGGCGGGTCCTTGTTCATTCAGCGACCTTGAACGAATTGATCGTGTTCCCTCCCCCCCACTCGGCGCTCAAGACGCCTAACCCTTCTATTCTACCCTTAAAAGCAATTACATAACTTGATAATATGCTGCTGAGACGGACCAAAGCTGATAAAGGTATTTCCCGTTTCATAAACATTCTCGAGTCAATAACAATAATCACTGGTATACGATAGTTATATCTGTTTTGGGATCCCTTGATCCCTAGGACCTAAAGTGAAACTTTTCAATACAAACTCAAGTTTAACGGCCGAGGCGGAGCCGAGGTCAGAAAATAAGCGAGGATCGAAAAGCTTCTTTTGGTCCAAGTGATGAATTATATTTTTCGTTATATTCTAAATAATATAAAAAAAACAATTTCACAAAAACTAAAATGTTATAAAATCTTATTACCTTCAAATCGATGGTAACAGCTGATTAATGGTTATTTACAATCGAGAGTATCGGTTGTTTTTATAGATGCTTTAAAACAGTTAATTAATTCGTATAAACGTTGTAACAGCTGATGACCTCGACCTCAGCTGATGTTTTTATGTCTTGAACTAAAAAAAAAAAAAAAAAAAAAAAAAAATTCCAAGATACTACTGGAATATCAGTTGCTTTTCTATTGCGTATGTTACTTGGTAAAGTTCTAAATATCCGCACTAGTGAGGATAAATTTTATTATATTCTCACTAGTGAGGATAAATCAGCTGATTATAAATCAGCCCAACAATACAATACAATATTGAAATAATGCCCATCTGTTTAAAAAAATTGTGTTGTATTTACAACACAATAGGCCTAAGCCTATTTGTTATTCAATGAAGTAACATTTTGATTTTGTAAAAACATAATTTTTTTGTTTGTTTTTAGTAAATAAGAATAAATAAACTTTTCAATTTGTAATAATCATATTTTTTGCTGTTGTATTAAATAAATTTTTGCTGTAGTATCGTGAAAAATAGAGTTCAAAACTCGTGGGAAAATGTTCTTTTCTGATGCTCGTTCTCTTTAAATTGTTCGTCTACGACTCGCACCAGGAAAAGTCACACTTTCCCCACTAGTTGTGAAATGTACTATAGCATCTCAATGCATGTATTGAAAACAGCTGTTTTTGAAGCAGTATGACGAAAAAGTGTTTTTGGAATGATGTTTGTCTGTCGTCTTTACAGTCAAAAATAGTGGACCAATTTTTATAAAATTAATTATGTGGTTACTTTTAGCCATAAATAGAGACCATTTCCTCCACTTTTTCACAAATTCAAAACATTCAAGTAGTCTTCGAATTATAATTGTTTTCAAATTTGTTCTAACATTTTTAATGTAACGTTGTTAACACGTGGCATCTAATTTTTCAACCAAAACGTTAAGTTTATCGTATTCTCAAAAATTATGGTCTCAAATTATAGTTAGGGCCTACAAAACCTAAAAGTCGTTTTTGATCTACTATCATTGTATTGTTTTTCAAATTGGTTTTATAATATTTAGTTAATTTGTGAATTAATGATGGCAACCAGTTTAAAAATTTCAAGTAAAAGAATCTGACTTCTTAGGATGGTTTATGATGAAATTTTACCCAAGCGAAATAGTATTTAATGATTGAAGATTAAGAATAATCTTCAATTAATTAACCTCGTTAATTATATTTTCTAGAGGACAATAGGTTCAGATATTTTTTATTTGTAACAGTTGTACCCATTTATTTCGGTTCCATTGTGGTTGTACAAATCCAGGGCTAAATAAATTATGAATCTGGATGGCCGACCTATCAATAAAACTACCAACATTATAAGCTTAAATTATGTTCCATACAGGAAAACGGTTTACTTATAAAAAGTACCACTAGTTGATGTTTGCTTACAGCTGATATTTATATTAATCTCTAGAGCACTGTGGTGAATATACAATGAAAGAAAATTCACCAAAACCACAGTAAAACAATAACAACACAAAGACTGTATAGTTATGTTTATTCTACCTTATGTACATTTCAATGTTATAATCTACAGAGTTACAATAGACACTAAATAATGTACATAAGGTAAAATAAAATACCTATTCAGTCTTTGTGTTGTGTTTTATTGTGGTTTTGGGGAATTATCTTTAAGCTGATATTTAGAATGTATATTTTTTTATTTAGGTTATTTATGAAAATATTGTTGTTACAAAATGTCAAAGGCCTAACACAAGAGAAAGTTATACGCACTTTCCCAACAACTACCAAGAAAATTACAACAATGTGTTGTAATACTAAGAATTACAAAGCATGGAGATAAAACTTTTCTTCTAATCCACCATTACACTATCTAGTGCTCTCTGAAATTGTATAAAAGCCAGATTTTCTCCCGCCGCCATTAGTCAAGCTCATAATATTACACGACCAATAAAATTAAATATAGAGGATCGGAGAGTAATTGTTCAGTTATTACGAAAATATACTTTTTTTATGATTACTCAAAATTAATTTGTTTGTTTTATAAGATAATATGTCAAGTTATAACTTATAATATTACCTTATATTTTTATCTGAATCAGATATCTGGACGTTCAAATTCTAATGCAAATATATCGGTTAACATGCCAAGACTTGTTCCCCACTAATATCCTCTGTGAACTAGGTTATCTCTCTCATACTGACGATTGAATTGGTTTAATGGATTAAGGAAACTTTTATATGTAGCATTATATTATTTTGATAACTTATTGTTTTCACAGTTAAACTTACAAATTCTAAATAAAGGAAGTTGACGGGTACTTACCCAGCTTCATCGTTCAATGCAATGGAAAAGTTGATTTCTTTGCAATGGCCTAGTAGAAAAGGTTAAATTGTATTTTAAAATCAAAAGGTCTTATCTAGTAGGATATGTATCTTTTAAACAGTTGTTACACAAGTTATTTGAACCTCGTAATTGTGTAGATCATCCACATTAGCTAGGAAGTAACAGGTCTTATAGATGTGTATTTATTATTAAGTTTCCACTCGCTTCGCTAGTGTCTTGCCCTGGCGGCCCTTGAAACTGTACATGAAGGAGGTTCCTTCCACTCATAACACTAGTGTCCTCTTTTAAAGGTCGCTATTCGAAATTACAATTTAACAATAACTATGCTATTTTTAAGGGTTGGTACCATTACATGCACAATTGAAACCTGTAAATTTGTATTTAATTTTGCGTATTGTAAGTTGAATAATACACGAAAATGAAGAAAAAAACTGTTTAAAATGGCCGCCACTTCGACATGTTTAATGAGATTTTTTTGAAGTTCTACATGAGTTCACTATAGTCACCTCTACTATCCTTATTTTTGTGGATGCTATCGTGCTTACGTACAGACAACAGCAAAATGATTTTTTGTTCTACCCTAAAAACTAAACTCGGGGCATTGGTTCATATCGGTGAGATCATTTTAACTTGATACATATGATTTTCTTGATGTATTGACCCAAAATATGATCACGTAACGCTACTCAATATTATTAAGCTCCATTTTTGTGGAAAAAAAATAAACACTAAAACACAGTCAAGTCTGTTAATGTTCAAAAGTTAAAAAAATGTGAATGTAAATATTATTATACAAGAAAAAATGCATTCATTTATGGGGTACTTTGAATAAATAATGTTAGGGAGCTTAAAGAAATTTAAATATATTATACTGGTTTTAAAATATAGTATTTTTGATATTTTCATGTTTCTGTGAATATGATATAAAATTGTGTAGAAGCAGCTAATTTATTGACAATTTATTTTACAGTTTTGTTGTGTCATAGCTGATAGACCTTGGATTTATTCCAGACACAATCAACACGTCATACCAACGATAACATGCCAAAATTGAAGAAAATCGGTCCACTACTTTTTGGGCTTTACAGATAACATACAGGTATGATTAAAAAAACGACTTATTGGACTCATAAAACGGATGCGACCAATATTGCCAACTTTACAAAATTAATTAAACATTCCAAACACAGTCGTTTAGGTTACAGCAAAGTCCATTTTATATCGAAGTTAAAACCTTCGGGCCCTCAACATGGATTGAACTTGTATTTAACGCCGACTTTTTGAATTTTATCGCTTGTCATATAAGGTATTGGAATCAAAGTTTAATTGGTCATTTATTAATTGGTGTTCATTGTTTACAGTTTTCAATAATGCTTTGTATTTTTTGTATTTGTAAACAGCGTTCATGTATTTGCCTTTAGAGTAAATAAATTAAATGGGAGAGCTTCAAAGTGCGCTTTAATGAACAACTACCAAAAAAGAATATTTACAGTAATATATCAAATTAAGGACGACACTTAATTGGCGAAAATCACAGTTATACCGACTTCATCAATAACTTCTAAAGGCAAATACATGAAAGCTGTTGAGGAATAATAAATTTACAAAGCAATATATTATAAAGAAAAATGCAAACAACAAACAGCAATTAATTTATAAATGACCGCGTTTTTACAAGTTCTAGTTCATTAGTTATGGACCGGCAGTTGTGTGGACCAGCCACAGGGTGTGCACCTACAGAATAATTATTGTGTTGTTTCGTGTTGTGTTTTTATGTTTTGTTATGTAATTGTTTTTACGTATGGCGACCTCACATGAGTGATTAAGGTTCATGTGATGATGGGATGGAAATCCCGAAACGCGTCAGTAAAATTTGAAAGAAACCACATGACGGATCACAAATAAAAACTTATGTTACTTTAACATTTATTTTATCCGATAGTGACCTGAATACTTGAAGTGAAAATGAAATCATTACTATACTTAGTATAGTATATGCAAAGTACGCGTCGGGTTAATTGAGCAGTAAAATATAATTTTCTGGAACAATGTATGTCTGTCTGTTTATAAGCGAAATGCTATATATTCTGAACAAGTGAGGTTAACAGAGTGCAACAAAGTGACTTTGAAAAAATATATGTCTCTCTGTCTATCTGCCAAGTGCTCTAAAGCCCGAACGATTGAGGTTAACTGAATCCAAACTAGTGGGTTTTAGAAATAAAAATTTATGTCTTTCTGTCTATCTCCGATGTGTTCTAAAATCCGACCGAATTAACTGATGTTTATCAAATTTTAATCTTGGAATTGCTTTGGGTATATATGTTTTTTGATAACATAGAATTTGGGTTGAGAGTAGCTGCCGTAAGAAAAATGCTCAAAATCCCGATTATCGCAAAGTCGCGAATACTAGTTTAAAATAAACTACGCTATTATGTATAATGTAAAGTTCAAAACCAAAACCTATTAGTTTCCACCTATAAAAAATATATTGAGAGTTGTTGGTACGGGCAGAAAGCAGACAACAAAAGGATTGTAGCAGTTATGATTTAATTTTACTTACACGTGAAGTTTACTGGGTCAAATAGCAAGTAGGTTCTTTAAGCATTATTACAGTACTATGAAATCAATTACTGTGGATTTATAATAAAGGTTTACCATAATAATAGTGTATTATCCGGACAAAACATTCTATTCCAATATTAAACATTTAAAGCTGACAAACAAAACTTATTGGAGAGTGTATTGCATTGAATCCCTGGAGTTCTATTGATTTAGTCCAGTTGTTGACTTGGAATTATGTATTTATAAATCTCAGGTTCATGTTCAATATTCAAACATTAATATTGTATCTATTGAGATTTGCCACGTGGAGTGACTATGAAATATAAACCGATCCTACAACATAGAAATAATTTGTTGCATCTGTATTGTCACTAAAATTAAGTTTTATATAACTTCAAACAGGTCGTTAAACAAAAATATTAATTGCCGTGTTTAGAAAATGTTGGCGATTTATAATTTTGTTTCCTTGCTAGTCCTACAACTGTTATAATTCTGCATGTAGTGATGTATTTTTTATAAATTATCATATTGGTTGGATGAGTATATTGATAACGTAATATACTACTAATTCGATTTCAACGATGAACCACGATACACGAGTTTCCTCTCGTACAAATCGATCCGGATTTCGACGATCATTTAACTGAAATTACGCGAGAATTTCAACAAAAATCTTTATTGTTAGTGGTGGTAATAGTGATAGTAGTTGGAGGACGATGTTCTCACAGGTCAGTCGAGACCATTGAGTTGAGCAGGAGGGACGAAGAGCGACTTCTACCAAGCGTCATGTACCGCCTAACCTACTGTTCAGAATTTTCCTAAATCTGCTCATTTCATAAACAGCGAGTGAACTAAATTCATCGCAACCGGATGATTCCAGCACACTGGCTTCGGCCTCCGACTTTTAGTGAAAACCAGTAGAAAATTTGTTTTCTTCAATCCTCATCTACTTGAAGAATACATTTAAAATCTATAACGGCCGCTCTCAGCGATTAGGAAACGCGTAAATTGCGATTAGGAAACGCGTAAATTCTGACTACCGGTGACGTAATAGTGCGCCATCTTTTCGGTAAAGGGCACATTCAATTGTACGACGGGCACCATTCTATGTCCTTACATAATAATGGAGACGTAAATTCTCAGTGCTGACGCGGACTCACACCAGGTAAAGTTCTACTCTAAATTGACCCTATTAATCATTCTCTGCTATACTTTCAGTTAGAGACATCAAGTTTTGTGGTACCAATGATAATTCTGTACTTCTTAAAAATAATAGGGTTTCATTTTAATTAAAATTTAATTGGAGAATATTGCGTTATTCCATAACTAATCATGTAAAAGTGACTTGTTTAAACATGTTTGCAACCTGATGGATTGCCTCACAATCCAATGTCTATCAATTAAAAAAAAAATTAATATCTCTCTCTCTCTCTCTCTATCTCTCTACTACCACTACAACTACAACCACCACAAGCCAGTGTATGCTATGTAAAATTTGTTACCAATCACAAATAGAGGTCGCATTTTTACTTTGTGACATTTACTAGCCACCACAGCTTGTTCACTATAATTAAATGATTGCGGTCTTTGTAGACAAAGTATAGTTTCCACTGTATGTGTATACTATACGTAATGCACAACTAAAACAGACACAATATAGTTTTATAATTTTCGTTAATTATTTTTAAAATATACCCCCAGCATAACTCAGAACGTTGACGCCACTTGGGAGCATTTCAAGTTAATGCTGATTTAATAAAACATTCTTTGTTGCTAAATACCCTCATTTTTTACGCCAAGTAATTTCTGAAACACCATTAGGAACAAAGTTAAAATAAAAAGTGGTCTTAAAACCATATAAAAGTTTAGCATCGGTATTTACCACAGTACCAAGTCATAATTCCAAAGCATAGATGTAGGTGTTTGAACTGCGAATACAGCCTGCACACGAAATTATGTATAAATATAACTCTTAAATATATATATATATATATATATAAATTAATTTAAAATACAAACAGTAGTCAGAATGTTTACCCTTCTAACGGTTTCAGCTTTCTGCCACTGAATCCCACCAGCTTTGGGGGTAAAAGGTTCGTTTTTCAGTTAAGGTACTAATCATATCATGGTTTATATAGATTGATACTTTGTGATCTCAATGAGCGGTAAATCACAATCATAATGCAAAAAGCAATAACCTCATACATTTTTTACTTTTAATATTATACTAACTGGTTTTTTACAAGTGTAAAGTATCTGTTGTATTTTTTACAGTTACTATGAATATTGTTCTGCCATGTCGCGTGTAATAGAGTAACGACATTGCGTTTACAAGAACGGTTTACTGAATTTATTAAAACATTCAAGAAGCGATGTCTACTTTATTTTGGCATAAATTATGTCAAATAATGAGACACACTATATTTTATTGTGCAAAATTAATTACAGAGGATATGATATAAATACACAATGTCTGTACCTCATTGTTGCGTGTCTGAGTTCAGTTAATAAACACACACCAGTCCAGCTAAGCAATGATAACATCTGTGTACATAAGTGGATTACTTTTATTTATTAATAAGTTATATACTTGGAATTACTTATTTATTGTAAATGTTCAAGTTTTGCTAACTCATAGCGATAATTTGTTTAAATATATAAAAGAGAATAAAATAATAAATAGTGTTTTGTATTGTTGAAGGAATTCGATTAGTGCTCAATTACATGGGATTACCTTTAGGAACTCCTAGTTTTCTATTAAGACTAAACTTTTTCATTATTATAGAATACTTTAATATTGTGTTTACTATTTATTTTTCAATTCTTCATTTCACTTTATATTTATTTTAATAAAACACAAAACTTTGCACTCTGAAAATAAAGAATGCGAATTTTTATGAGTTTTGGATATCTGCCTAATTCATATCTTCATATCATTACATGAAGAGTTATTATAGACTCAAATAGAACGTAATAACCGAAACACTTTAATAAACTGCGCCATTTTGAAACTTCCGAAACATCTTTTTATATAAATAGATACTGAGCTTGAGTTTTAATAAATAACCTCGAAACAACGAAATTTTAAATTTAAAAAAAGTGAAATGTTGTTCTTGGGATATTGCTTTTGAAAATGAATATGAAGCGATAAGGTGTTTTCAAAGAACCTACTCAAATGTGGTTCCTCTATCACGAAAATGAATTCAAAAGGAAAACTGGATCAGTTTTAAAGAAATACCATACATTTTCTAATACAGAAAACAAAGAACTTCCATGTACTAGTTTAATGAAATCCCCAACAAGCCTAATTCGCTTAGAAATTTTTCGTTCACTACTAGGATACAAAAGTCGTCAGTTCAAAGTTATGCCAACAAAAACAAAATAAACTTTTATAAAACACATTTATTTCACGGACTGCTGTAAAAGGACTCAGGCAGACGATTGGAATTTTGTTTAAATGTAATTGAAGAGCTTGACGAATTTGCCGAGTGGTATGAAGGAATGTATTCTCAGATGAAGCCAAATTTTACCGAACAGGATATGTAAACAGACATAATTTTAATTATTATAACACACAAAATTCATATATCTTACACGAAGAGAACTTGAAATCAAAAGGTATAACTGTTTAGGCTGCAGTCACTAAGGATGGTGTTTTATCGTATGACATATCCTATTAGACAATGACTGGAGACAATATTTACTCATCAATATTTACTGATCACGTAGTCCTCATCTTACTCAGCCGTTGATGAAGGACGTTTCTTTCCTACAAAATGGAGCTCCTCATCATTATGTTAATGTGGCCAAAGCAGTTTTAGATCGAGATCTTTCCAGCCGGTGGATAGGTCATGGTCTGACCTCCAAACTTGACTGCTTGCGTTTATTCCTATGGGGGTTTTTAAAAGAAAAAGTTACTATATCAGTACATAGACATTGATGGAAATCAATACGAATAAAGGGTTAATTTGAATCATTAATAATTTATTACTGTTATTTTCTTTACTTTTCATGATCAATTTTTACACATTTTCATGTTATCTGCAGATCAATAACTTGTAATAGGTATGCAAAAAAATCATTTTGGTGAAATCATAACATTATTTTACTATTCCACCATTTTCTTATGATAGATTAAAAAAAAAGAAGAAATTCCATGGTACTTTTTTACATATCTATGTAATATAACTGTAAAGTGTTCCATTTGTCCGGCATATTCATTCAAAAATAGCAACCTCGTCATGGGCACCTCGTATATCGTTCAAAAATTGCAACATAAATCGTATTTAAAAATATAACTATTAATTCTTAAGCTTTACCATAGTGATTGTTATAACAAAAACTAACAGCTGTCTAATTCAATAAAAAAGAAAAAAAAAAAAACCAATTGTACGTTTGGTAAACATACTTCAACTGAATTGATGGTTTATGAAAGTTGCTTAACTAAATACGTTTTGTGTAGCAAAACAATATTGTTCAAACAATTTCACATAAACACATTAATGTGCTGTAAAAATAATTCTACAAAATTCGGTAATTACACATTTTTACAGCGCATCAAAATCTTTTAAATGTCCTGAAATAATCCCGTTTAATACATATGGAATGGGGGGGGGGGGTAGCACAATAATTAATATCTAAAGGAATATGTATATTCCCAGAGCCTTAATATCTCAAAGTTTAGCACAATGTTAATTATTATTTGAACAACTGATTTTAACTTATCTGAGGTTATATTTAAATTGTAGGGGGTGGTTCACTAATTTCCTTGTAATCTCTAATGATAATTTATGTTGGAGACAAAGAGTAATGTTTTCACAGATTCACTGACAGATATCTAAGTGTGAAATAGTACAACTTTAAAAGAGATTTCATGTTAAAAATAAATAAAGATAAGTTTAGTTTGTATTTACAATTTAATAGATAAGTAATGTGTGTGTTGCGCCTTGAATTTTATACGATTTTGTAGGACAAATGTGTATTCTAGGTTATCTAAAATAGTTTGAAGGCGCTTTAAATAATTATTTCATTTATGTCAAAGATTTTTGTTTTCATAATTATAAAGAGAAGAAAAATCGAGTACAAACATATTGCACTAACTTTCTTACACACTTATTTAGAAAATCAAAATTAACACTCAACGCTATTTCCTCCAAAATGTTTGTGTACTACTTGGATGAGAATTGTTTACCAGTTCAAACACAACAGGTAGGGTAACTGCATCTTGTATTTGGTGCTAATACAAAACATTTTTATGGCCATTATCCGACTACTGCTATTGTGTTTCATTGGTTGAATAAGTGGTGATTTTAAAATAATCATAATTTCCCATAGAAGAGGGCCACACGTTATTATTTTGAAACTACATAGGACCTTCAAAAAGAAAGTAAAACTTGATAGATGTTTGTTTCATGCTTTTATAAAATGAAACAAAAACAAATCAATGCATATCCACACGTTCGTAACTGTCTTGTGTACAGCCAAAACCTAAAAACAATTTTCACATAATCTCTGCTAGGTATTCTTTCTTTAGCCTAATTTTTAACAGGAAGGAGTATTTTATGGGGCAATACAGATTTAGTCTTAACTTACTAGTTTGTATTGTCAAGAAAGATTTAAAAGATTCTGAATAAGTTATTTTTACTTTCTTATACAGAAAGTCATGCAATAGGTAAAAAAAAAAGTCGAATATTTTGTAGGTATATGTATTATCTGTTTTGAGATTCCCGGTGTAAAAAAGTGGTTTTTGGAATGACCCCCGTCTGGTGTTGAACAGTCCAAATATGTGGACAGATTTTAATAAATTTCGGTATGAGTGCATATTTTGGCCATAAAGTATTACGTTTCGGGAATAATTGGCAAAATTAAAAAAAATATACTTTGACAGCTGTCATTAAGAGCTTGATTTCATTAAATATTATATACGTACAAGGACGTGACACAAAAGAAGCAAGTTTAGGGCCTAATATAAATAAATTCATTGATTTAGTCCACGGTTCAACTACCGAACTTAGCCTACGATTAGTTAGGTGATGGGTGAGTGTGAAAGTTCAAACAGTTTTATACCTTTTGTTTATCTGTGTTTAGGTTTTAGTACAATGTTTTTGTTCCTTAGTGGAATAGAACGGCTTGGACAATTGTGTTTGCAAGTTGATATCATTTGGTGCATTCCAATTACCGATGATAATGGATACGTAGCATAACATCGATATCCACATTACAAAACTAAGCGTGGAATAGAATTACATTATTGATTCATTATAGTTTGCGTGTAATGTAAAATATTTGCATTTATAATTATAATTGCGGTCCTTGGTAATGTAAATTGAAAGGTTCTTAGATAATGTCTATTGATTATAAATGAATAATTAATTTATAAAATATAAAAACCCTTACGAACTATAAAATTTTAATTTACAGAATTGTGTAATAAAATGTAGATTATATAAAATGCAGACATCTATTGAATTATGAGAATCAGAAAACCTCTGTAACAACAACAGTTATAAATAAACTTATTTCAATGAATAAATAAAATAGTGATGTATATAGGAAAACATTCCAGTAGGTCAATTATGTGACAAAATATAAATTACATATCTACTGATTCACCAAGAAACAGAGAAACTTTCAGGATTTGTTTGTAAAAGGGTAAAAATAAAGAACGTTTATATAATACATATCAAACGCCATCCCGTCTATCCACCATTTTGTTTTGTACAACAAAACAATATAACTTTGGAAGTAAAGAGTTAATATTTGGTACACGCAATTTTCATTTTCATTTACCAAAACCATTGAAATTATTTTTAAATTGTCAGCCGTTCAAAATATTTAACAGAATAATTATATCGAAAACTGTTAACTTTAAAAATTAATTTTCCTTTTTTAACGACAAAGTATTAGGTTTAACTTTTTTATTCTTTAGGTTCGAATTATCGACAAAAAACTATAGTTGTAAAATTATTTCCCATAGTAATTAAAGGGACTTTTGGTTTGGTTTGATATTTTAAAATTTCTGTAATTTGCCTTGATTCATAAGTTATAATTTGTGACATAGAGTCTAATATAAAAAATTCTGAGGTAAAATTATCGGAATTGTAAAAAGTTTTGTTTTTAGGCTAATTCCAGCTTTTTAGGAAATTCCAGTTTTTTACGAAGAATTACCTTTATAGTTTTTTGTTGATTACATAGTTTTCCAATGACCAAAGCCTACATTCGGTTTATTAAACATAACAGTGGTATTGTTGGGCATAAGTAACTAGAACTGACGTTTGATCGGGATAAAAACGTTTATGTTTCAGATGTGTTCCAAAGCCTAAATTCGCTTTATTAAACATAACAGTGGTATGGTTGGGCATAAGTAACTAGAGCAGACGTTTGATCGGGATAAAAACGTTTATCTTTTAGATGTTTTCCAAAGCCTACATTCTGTTTATTAAACATACCACTGGTATGGTTAGACATAAGTAATTAGAGCAGACGTTTAATCAGGATAAAAACGTTTATATTTTAGATGTTTTCCAAAGCCTACATTATGTTTATTAAACATAACAGTGGTATGGTTGGGCATAAATAACTAGAGCAGACGTTTGATCCGGATAAAAACGTTTATATTTTAAATGTTTTCCAAAGCCTACATTATGTTTATTAAACATAACAGTGGTATGGTTGGGCATAAGTAATTAGAGCAGACGTTTGATCAGGATAAAAACGTTTATGTTTTAGATGTTTTCCAAAGCCTACATTCTGTTTATTAAACATACCACTGGTATGGTTGGGCATAATTAATTAGAGCAGGCATTTAATCAGGATAAAAACGTTTATATTTTAGATGTTTTCCAAAGCCTACATTATGTTTATTAAACATAACAGTGGTATGGTTGGGCATAAGTAATTAGAGCAGACGTTTAATCAGGATAAAAACGTTTATATTTTAGATGTTTTCCAAAGCCTACATTATGTTTATTAAACAAAATACTTATCGTACTTATCGGTAGAAAACAAAAGAAGTCAACCATGGGGTATTGTCGGACAAAAGACTTAGTTTATCAAAATTTGTTTTACATGTTCAAATTTTAGTGAAATGTGAAGATTGATGATGCAAAACTGCGCGCAAAACACAACTATAAAGGAATTACGGTTTAGGAATTACTGGCATACCACCATTGGCAGCTGTCATTAAAATCTCGATATTCTTAGAATACCATTTACGCCGATGTCATGTTTTTGGCACAAGCAGAACAAGTTTGGGCCCTATCGAAATATATACATATTTTTTATTGACAGCGACCATTCAATTCTCCACCAACTATCGAAGTGGCACTTTTGGTTACACATATTGTTGGTTTTAAAATTTGGTTTTAGGAGATGGGTGAGTAAAAAAGTTTGTGTATTGATTTTTAAGTATTTATTTAAACTGTAGTTTAGTTTAAATTAAATATATTTTCTGCTTATCTTGTGTAAGAGGGTGCAGTTTGGGGGAATATCAGGTTTGCTATTACTTTGGTCTAGGTTTTGATTGATTGATTCCTGTTATATTAGAACATATAATATCTGACATAACGTAATCAATATTAAGCATGATTATAATAATACCTAATTAATATAGATTGGTGAAATGTATTTAGTGGATCATTATAAATGCACTGTCTTGGAAATATTAACTAAACATAGCTAGGATTATTAAATGTGTACATTATGAAATAGGTTAGAGGACCTTTGAGAATATCACTAGCAGAAGAATATCTCTAGGGAATGGGCACGGATTTGTGGTTGCTCTGCCCTATATTAGTGTAGGGGATATATAATTTAATAATTTTATTCGTACGTTACTAGTTTTAAAAATTATTTGTTAATTTTGGGTCTCTAATGAAATGTCCACCGATTTAATCCATTGTAGTACAACCATTTGGACAAGTTCCTCCACAAGATAAATTGAAGGTTAAATTTCAAAATTACGACAGTTTTAAAAATTTTAAAACTGTGTTAAAGAGTAGCTTATTTGTTTTTAACAAACGTTTTAAACAAAACTTGTTTTGAGCAGTTTAATCTCGGCGTAAATATACTTATTTTTAAGTTAATAAAATAATTCTGTTTTAAAATCTAAATCGCTGAAAATTATAACCAGGGAATAATTGATTTTAAAACATAATTTCCCAAACATCTAGGATCACCAGTACAACTCTTCTCTAACCTCATGTAGGATGAAATCTAAATTGCGTTCACTAGGATTGTACACCATGGACAAAACACGCAAGCAAGTAAAATCCAAAGAACGAGTTTGATAATATAGACATTACAATCTTCGATTTTCTGCATGTTAGACTTTTCAGTTGGACCCATGAATAAGGCAAATCAAAAGTATTATATATAGAAAATGTAAAAGCAGCTAACAATAAACATGTAAAAACATTCGATGGCTTGCCATTAAATATGTATTCATCCTATAAGTGATTTATGTATTGTAAAGTATATTATAGATCGTCGTATTTATACAATATGCAACACTAGTATTATTACCTATAACTCAAGGGCTTAGAGTGGTGGTTCTCAACATTTTAAGTGGTGACGCTCTTGGTGTAATTTATACCCACCTCAAATCAGAACTTTTGTTAAAGTGCGCAGTTGGTGTGATTAGGTTGGTTATGATTGAAAAAGTTTAAATTTCAAATTTGCAAACAATTTGTGTAAGGAGATTCTATCATTAAACAAATAAATCGTAATTGATGGAACGAGTTGAACTCGTTGTTCATTACACGCCTTCTCACATTGTAGAATCAAACTGAACAGAGCCACACCTCCATGTTGATTTTTGAACTACTTTTATTTTTTATGACAGCCACCGCTAAGAATATTCATCTTAGCACAAATATGATATCGCAAGTGGAATTCAAAAGTATTTGTAATAAACGTATTTTTGAGGTGTTTAACTGAGGGATAACCTTCCTCCGAGACAGTTGAAAGCGAACCCGCCATTGTAAACCTCGATAGAAGCACGGTTGAAGGTACACATTGGGTGTGATATAAAAAGCGCAATGACACTGTGGAATACTATGACACTTTCGGAAATCTTATACCTTCAATCGAACACTAGATATTTTGGTTCCACTATTAATGTTCACTATCATTACAAGCGACATCAGAGTGACTACTCAGTTGTCTGTGGACATTATTTGTACTTAAAGTTTCTATCATGAGTTTTGTTTTAAACGAAATAGTTCTACACCTTCGTGTGATTTCATTCCACCGGTTGATCTAACCGATGGAGAGTGGGAAATCTGTTTCATCGATCTTGTTGTGTGTAACTCCATTCCCAATATCAAAGATGGAATTAATAATAAATTATATCTCTGTAGAGATCAAGAACCATATTTATGAATTAACCATTACTACACCAACATATTCGTGTTAAACCAAGGATATTGAAAAATATGTCAAATCCCAGCTTCCACCGGAGATTGCATTTTCACTCAATCCTAACAATAACACACTTAAAGCGGAAATTAAGATTTCTAGGACGATACATTTTAAAGACGGATTTATCGGAAAATTACTCGGTTTTAATAATGGGGATTTATCAGCCAACCGAAAACACGAATCTGAGCTGCCCGTCAATATTATAAAGGTGAATGTTATTATAGTTGCGTGTAATATTGTGACCGGGTCTTTTCACAATGGAAAATAGTCCCGGATCATACACGAGTTTTACCCACAAGTGGCTACGCTGTACAAGATTGTCAAGATACCGACGACTGTAATATACACGTATTTACCTGTCAACGTAAAAACCGTTCATAACATCACCGTAAGCCTCAGAACCAAGTGGCTATAAATATCAGAAACGAATTAGTTTCTGTCAGATTGTATTTACGTCGAAATGGGTCTCCTTTTTAATGGACAACGTTATAAAACTAGTATTAGTGTATGTTCAAACTCGACAGAGTTAAGAGCTATATATATTTTGTTTTATCTCACTTTTGGGATTTAAAGTGAATAATTTATCTATTGGCAATAGATAGTGCAGCTGAATATAATGACGTCATCAGTGGGTTAAATACCAGTCTCACAGGGCTTATGCATCTCCTAGTACGATAACACCGATGACATTCTTATACCTAACAATCAACAGGTCGTGTATAAACTGAGCGGTACAAAAGTGGACGTAGGAGCTGCAACAGTAAAATTGGTCAAAAATTCCGTAGCCTTTTCATTTGACGATACTAGATATGAATTTGTGGGTAAAATGTGGAGCGTACGAGAAATATCGAAATTCTTAGTACTAGTAATAATCTTTTATCATTGTGGGACTGTGAAAAGAATAAATTTAGCTACTGAGGATGGTTGGAGGCCGGTGTAAAGGCTACTGTTTCAAACTTTTCTCTCTTTGTCCCGTTGAAGTTCTTGACGGGATTTTTCGAAAAATACCAGGAGATTGTGATGAACGGTATTCAGGAACTCGTGCTCTTACGTTCGGCCTCCGATTTGAACGGTCTATTCAGTAAGGATGCTGCAAACGTTAACCTGAACGTAACTAGTATACACTGGAGGGTTCCGTGCGTGACAGTTTCAGACTCATTTAGTTTGAATCTTTAAAAATGATCGATAGAGACGAATCTGTCCATGTCCCGTCCAGGAGTTGGGAATTGCTCGAGTAATTAACACTGTCTCAAACAAATCTGATCTCACGCACAGTTAAAACGGTTAATCACCTGGAAAACAACGATACGTTATTCTACCCTTCCAAACAGACACAACAAATTAAATAATGAAGGATGCCCACGACTTATGACATTTGCGGCCGATCAAATTTAAAACTACCTAAATTCACAGTATTTTCCTTACGATAATATTAACGACGATATTTCCACCTTGTACGAAATGTACCATAGATTCCAACAATCGTACTACAGGCAAGAGTTTTCTTTGTCTCGGTTTACTATTTTAATAGATAAATCCCCAATCTTCGTAATCGATTGTTCCAAACAGAACGATTCTTTTAAATCAAGTCCTGTCGATATACGACAAAATCGAAACTTCTGTTAATATACCTGCAAATACTACAACCTATTGTCTAATATTCTACATGACCTATTGTGTACAATCTCCCTACGGGAACCGTTAAAACGGCAGGGGTTTAAATTCGTCTCCGCGAACGGGAATGGAGGGGAATAGGTGTAGTAGTATCAATACACTCGAGCCGATCGTTCCATCATCCACATACCCAGGAGTCGTCCACGCTTTCCTCGGGCTCGTGGCTAAGGATAGGTTATCCAATCTAGAGAACTTAATTGACGAGAATGGTATTTATTCATTCGTTTGTCGACCGGATAGTATAAACGAAGTGTTGAACGATGCATTCATCGAAGACAGATTGGTCCACGATAAAAAAAAGTTTCAAGTCGATGAGGAATAATTATCGAGACAGGTCTATGCCTCGTTAAAGCGTCGGCTTTCTTCTCGTGAAATTGGTGATGAAGATTCGGTATACGATTTGGGAGGTACTGTAGAAGTGGTTTTTGTCTCCTTTATTGTATTGATAGTGAAGATGAGGATACGCAAGAAGTAACATAAATTTACGCCCTGTTATATCAGCATATCGAATATTACTGCGGCCATTGCTATGGTTTTTGATACTTTCTTCTTTTTTAGCTCTATTAAATAGCTGATACGCAAGATGCAAAAGAAATTTACATCCTGTTATGTGAGTGAATCACACATGACAGTCTGTCAAGGTGGAATCACATCTGACAAGGTGGAACCATCTTTTAGATGGTTTCATCTTTAAAGAGCTGATACGCAAAAAGCAAAAGAAATTTTATCCTGTGATCGGTATTTATATATTACTGTGATATTGAAATAAATAATGTACATAATTTTATTCCTGGTAGAAAACATTTTTTATAATATTTCCCGTAACGCGTATGAATTAACATCATTTTATGAAATTTAATACAGATTTCCGAAGTTATAATACAGTTAGCATACACAGTATAATGGCACTTACCCAACCCTAGTGTAAATCGACCATTAAATAGTTATACTAAATCTACCGATGTAAGAGCATATCATTCATATTAATTTGATATTTTATAACTAGTAATTACCTGTTACAGAGTGCAGTTATTTTGTTTCACCACTTGCAGTTATTGCCAATAATAACTGAAAATGATACACTTAGGGTACAAACACATTGCATTCTAGTATGTTCACAAGTCGATAGCTTACCAGCTAGAAAAATACATCAATGCTTCTTTATGTATAAACAGAGTAGAATTTGGCGGATTATCTAGATTGGAAATGGTAGTTTGGTGAGAACTAAGATATGCCGCTTTCCATATAATTATATCAAGATAAAAATAAAATTAAGTGTTGCAGAAACTAATAAGTTATTTGGCGTTAGATTCCTGTATCTTGATGTTCAAAATAGTAACTAGACTTAATAATATTACACAGGTCTGAACAGTAATGTCTCACTGAAGATAATGAAACATTTTGGCGGTTTTAGAGAGTACGGTAAGGAGCGTAGGAAGAAAGAATTAATCTAGACTCTGGGTCCTCTATAAGTCATCAGATCTACTGAATATAATTAAAACATCATGATTGTAGTGGTCGGGTGAGGCTGGAGAGAAATAGATTCACCAAAAAGATATTCATTGGAAAACCAGAGGAGGTAAGGAGAAGCTACTTGAAGAAATGGGTGCAAGACCATAGGCGGCTGCCATGAGGGTGGCGAAGGTTTTGCTATTATTGTAGTGCTATGGAGTAAGTGTTTCCCTACTTTCAGATTGTAGCGCAATTTATGGTTTTGTTTTTGAGGTTATGGTTCCCATTATGACTTTGAAACTTAATGTCTTCTTCACACTCAATAATTTATACAGTCCTTTTGTACAACTTGACGACAAATACCGAGAAGAACGAAAATCGCAACTTTACAAACTCTATGTGAATAGTGTTACGCGAACATAACGTTACCCACGCTATATTATTGTGAATCGCCCTTAAATACTGAAAAAGAACAACATAACAGTACATCAATCATCAAATAAGAGCAATCAAATAATATAATAAAACAATAAACGCATTCACCATTTCATTAATCCTTTTATTACACTTATTTTCCTGTTTACAGTTTTTTATTGCACCTCGCCTTAAAATAATACGTGCACAAATCGTTTTAAAAAACTTTAAAAATATTCTATTACTCACTATTAACATACATTATATTAGTACAATATATAAATATAAACAACACTCAATAGCGAGCAGTTGGTATTACCAAAGGTCCAGCCTCTAATAACATCGTATAACAACATTACTCATTACATATACATGTATTTATGCATCTAAACAATTACAAAATGAAATGTCTCAAGGCGATCAGATTCGTTCTAAGGTTTAGAGCTAATTCATACATCTATCACAGTAATATTCCATAACTTTAATCTCTTTTTAAGAGAAAGTTATCAAAATATAGATACAAAATTAAGTAATTTGTGAGGTGATAGGGGTCATGTCACAACACTAATTATTTAATATTAGGCTAAAACACACGAGGCTGTTTGTGAGTCGACAATGAGGTTCGAATTACAGTTACTTGAGAAATTGAAATATTGTAACAATGACATGGCTAAAGTCGAGACGGCTGCCACTACCTTGTCGACCCTATGTAGCCTCGATACGCTTCCCAATGCTGGGTTTCCAGTGAGAAAATGTTTAGTGTCACAATTAAAAATTTAAAATGGAGGAAATAATTGCTGGAAGAGATATTATTAAAATATATTACTAGGTCTATATGATATTACTAAAATAACTATTTAATACCCTACAAATGACGAAATAAACAAATTCAGTGTAAGATGAAACGAAATAAATATAATTATAATAAATAAATTATGTTTACTTATTAAATGTAATACTAAATTTTTTATTTGGTTTTTATTATTTTTTTTAGTGTCACCCAACTTGTTTGTCGGGCTCCAATATACACATCTAAATAAAACAGCACGAAGTATGGATTGATAAGTTGCATTCCGACAGCAACATCGCGCCAATGTCTAGAGAAAACACCGCTGTGTCGAGTCTACGGCCGCGCGGCTCAAATTTTGTTTAACATTGGTTGATATGTCAACACAAACCGCCTATCGGACATTTATCATAAAATATACAAACGGCATTTCGAGACTATGCATTAACTGAAAAAACGAAGAACATGAAAAATGTGAATAGAGTCAAACCAGTATAGAAATATGGCCATGTTAAGCTTTCCGTAACAAAAACTAAATTCAAAATTTAAAATAATACTTTAAAACAACGCTCAAGCCACGCTAGTGGGGAAATTCATCTCGATAAAACAGTTAAGTAACTACGCCGTTTGAATACAAGCCCTGTTTATTTAGCTGACCAGAGTAGGTTCTCGGTTGACTTGTGGTTACGTTAGTAAGTTTTAATTATTTTGTCTCCTCTGGTCTAGTTTTAGCTCTGGGTTTATTTCTATTTTTAGTTTCCAATATAGCTCCAGAATACTAGGCTACGTTGGCCTTTTTCATGTTCTGGATTTTTCAGTTGATAACATGAGTTGATTAATACTTTGAAACGTCTTGTATCAGTTTTCATATACACAAATGATTGAAAATATTAGAATAAACTATGGTTTATGAATAATAAATACGAATAAGATAGGAAAAATAAATCGTTATTCAATAACTTTAAAACGAAAATGAACTAAGGTGAGAAAGAAAGAAAAAGAGAAACAAGGAGTATAACAGTGATTGATTTTTCTTTGTTATATAATTTTGAACTTTCACACAGTTAAAATATAAAATTATAACTCGATCCATTTGAGATGAAAATAATAAATTTTGAATACAGGTTATTAAGTTTACATAACAATACTATATTCATCTTAGCAAATTCAGAATGGCGTCTGTTTTAAAATTTTATGAAATTGTTGCTACTGTATTTATCTGATAAATTGATATGTTATTATTTGCATAGATATTGGCGTTATTTTACATCAGTGACTTACACAAAACATAATATTGTTGTACATTTATGTGGTAGATTCAGCTTGTAACGAATTTCACAGTACAGAGTACAGATGTGAAACATTTATCATATTCGATCGAATTTAACAGTGTTTTAGACATGAATGATTAAAGATAAACTTGTATCGAAAGTGGTATTTCAAAAAATCCTGAGTTGTGCCTTTTTTTAAAAACATAGATACGGAAAACGAGTCATTTTTTAGCAAAGTTTACATGACAATGTTTCCTTTTTAATGTCCCCTATCACCACATATGTTTGTTCCATAAAAACTCTACTACAAGATCAAACACTTTACATTCATTGATACTTAGTATAAAAGCCTCTAGGCACTACTACTACTGATCATATCTCATATTTCAGTCGGCATTTGTTTAGTATTTGATTGGGCGGAACGGGACGGGACCGGGATCGTTAATAAAACCTTCATTTGCTTCTATCGGAAATTCAGCTCTAGCAAATCTCATAATTGAGCTCATAGTAAACGTTCTTAGCTCAAGTTTAATTCTTTTAAGTTGAACTGATCGATTTATCCAAGACATAATTTTTAGCTTTTTGTGAATTCGTTCTTAACCGTTACATTCGAAACCCTCATATTTCAACAAAATTAGTACTGTTGAGAAATAATTTCTCTTATAACATATACATAGATGGTTCATACAAAAAAAATTAGGTTCGTTTTGTTTGAAATCTTATAAGTAAATGTGTATAAAAATGAGGGGATCCTAATTATTTTCAGTAAGTATTCAGAATATAGTGTTTAGTTACAGATAACAAGGAGTAAATCGATTCGAATCAATTTTTAACATAATCGGTAAACCAGTATCAGTACTGACTGACATACAAATGAAGGAAGGGGGATTATGTAATTATCAATAATATTTTGATAACATTCTATTAATTGAGTTACAAAGATAATTTCTGATATTAAATTCTTAAACCTGAATAAATTTGTTTAAAAACTCTTGTAATACGACTCATCCAAAAATAATTTGAATACGACATATATCTCCTGAAATATGTCTTAACTGTACAGATTAAGTTAATTTTTTATAGCTTTTGTTAATATTTATTACGTTCTTTTATTTAATGTTTATTACGAATAAAAATAAAATAATTAATAATGTAGGTAAGAAAATAATTAAATTTATACATATTGTGAATTTAAAATTACCTTTTTTACAGCATAATTCGCGGTGAATATATTTCATTGAAAGATTTTTGGAAAATCTGTTTAAAACCATATATACGTGTTTAATTATTCACATATTGATGCTAAAATTATTATTTTCAGTAGTGCATTACACTTTTATCAACTTGGGACAGGGAGGGGGACTAATTTATCTTGCTCACTATTTTAATTAAAATCTAGGCGAACATTATTTAAAACATTTTATACATCATTCAAACAAACAAGCTTTAAATATTCGTTTTGTATTTACAGTTAAATTTTCCTAATTTAACATTAATTTAATTCTGAGCTTAAATATTTACATCGACTACATTATCTACATTTATTATACCACTGGGTTTTAAATCTCTTTACATCATGCGCAACTACACTTCGTAAAATGATTTTTATTTTATAGTTTTAAACGTTATCAAATTAAATAAAAAGATTTAATTCGAGTTATTAATTTATTGCACACATATTTTTTTTATTTAGCCCGTTTAACAGTCGGCTGCGACAACAAACCATAGACAAAATATATAACAAATAGATAGTTATCTCTTCTATGTGCTCTAATATTTCTTCTAAACAAACACATAATATTGTCATGTGCACAGTTTAAACTTTATGTTAATGGTAACTATAAAATGTAAATAGCACGATCATATGTTTTGTAATGCTATGCTCACTAAATATATTTACATGTTAAACAGTAACTTTATATTGGACTGAGTTTCTTATGGACGACAAATTATTAAAACCAAATTAAAATTATAAGCGATAAATTGCTTATAAATCACATTGATGTGTGTCTTTAGGGCATGTGTGTCCAAAAGTATGGAACTTTTAGCTTTTACTCCTTTTGTTAGCGTTAACGTACAGTTAAATCCAACTTTAACAGACGAAATTTCAATCGTGTGAAATGTAACGGTTCTTTTGTCACCTAATAAGTAAATGAACACCATACCTTATAGTAGTTAACGGTACTTCATACATTTACTGTAATGAAAAAGAGATTATTTAGTAAGAAGTTGTAACAATATTAAAACTGATGTAAAAATATACTAGAGTAATTTTGTCTTCCAGTTTGTTTATTTTGATTTAGTGAAATATATAAGATGTGGCACATTTAAATACTAGGGCTATAACAACAACAGTAAATGTTATTTAGTTATATTTACTGTTAAATTACTTTACGTCTTTTGATAGAACAAACTGTCGTTACTAGCAGAAATTATTTTGTTTATAAGTAAAACGGGACAGATTGTTTTTAGTTTTACGTATATTACTAAACATGTGGTAGTTTCATAGTTCGAGGATAGCGGTATTGCTATCAATGTTTGTTTTCAGGTGGACTTGGTCCATCGATAAACAACACGTCCATAATTCAGTTTACTAAGAAGTTGCGCTAATTTATTTTTGTGATAATAGTTTCTATGTAGATTTTATTTTATAGGATGTCTTTGTTAATCACTCGGAACACTGCTTACCTATCGTATTAAAATTCTTCCTGACTTAAATTTTATGTGATAAAAATATAACTTTGGAAGAAAACAACTGAACATTTTTTATAAAACTCGTCAGATCATATTATCGTACCCGTAGACTCATTTTTATAATAATGATTAGACGTTATCCACTCGTACATCTCGGATAGTCTGTAAGTTTACGGCTTCACCTTGCGTCACGTTTCTAATATTTTATTTTCCTCGATGAAGTACTTTTGACTGCTTTGCAGACATATGGGTTTGATAAGGATGGATCGCTTTAGGAAAACATTTTAATTAATAACAGAAGGAGTGAAGGACTGTACTTGTCGAACGCTTTTGTTGGGCAAACGGTCGAATATTAACGCATTATTTGGCAGGTATTGAACAATCCGTATGGAAATAAGATAAGATTTTAGTAAACAGTTCTTAAAATGTGGTCAATGATTTTGAATTATATTGAGTCCTTGACCCTATTTGCTAGTCATGGCTGCGTGTCGCAGTAAAATATTCACCATATTGAAACTTCTTCTTAAAATAATGTTTTTTCTTACAGATTTGATCGAAATTAAATTTTTTTATAAATAATTAAAAAAATAATTGTTTGTTTATTTGAACCCCCTCCATTATTAAAATCCTTCGAAAAGATAAATAGTCTTCATAATAACCCAGTCCAATAACCCAGCACATATAATTTATCAATACAAAATAAAATACAATATTTCATGTAACACATATTATCTTAATAATAACAGTATAATATATAACTATATATCAACACTATATAATGTATATCTATCCAAATATGTATAAACATAAATATATATATATACATTATACATATATTTAAAATACACACACACACACACTATATATATAACAGTATCACTGAATTACATGTACATCATTCTTAATACACAGTATTGCAATATTTATACAATTAATTTATTTATATAAACTACTTTTCGGGAGTAATAAACGATTTATTTATGTTATATAAAACTATATACACTTTACATTGGACCTCTATGCTTAAAAATATAAATTATTATCTACAGTATACAATTAACTACTAATTCAATATTTGTTTAGTTTATTTCATATAAAATTTAATGTTATCTATCCAACAGTATCCAAGATGAATAATTTACAATTATAATAAAATAAAGAAAAATAACACAATTAATCTTTGCGCATTATTTGAATGAACAGTTAAAACCTGTATTTATAAGTATAACATTTCATTAAAAGGAACATAGTTCTCTAGTTTTATTCTGGATGTGTTTTTGTGCTTTTAGGAACAGTAAAATGTACATTTTTGAAAATAATTAATTATTGAGAATATTCCTTCCAGTAAAAAGGAAACACGAAAGTAAAAGATTAGATGTTGTTTACATTATCTCATAGAAAATAAATATAAAAATTTGTTATAAACATTTTTTTATATAATTGTAGTAAATATTTTGTCGGTTCTGAAATAAAATGATTGGCTTTAGCATTAAAAATGTAGTTAATCACAAATAATATATATAGCAAATTTTATTTTTTTCCAAACACTTAATAAATATACCTTTAATAGATTCTTTTCAAAGCTTAAAATCGGTGGTACTGTAAGGACATTGTTAAAATTGGGATATTGTCTGGTAAAATTTCAAAAGATTTTTTTGATGAAACTTGGTTTAAAATACTTATCAGGGTTTTCTGTTTAACGTGTCGCTAAAATTTTTATGGCTAAGGGAGTGTTTTATGTCACCGTAATCTAAAATAAAATTCAATCTAAATGTAAATGAAAATTGCGAAAATGTTAATTTTTATCTTTAAAATTTTTGAAAATATTTCGGTCAAACCATTTCTTGAATTACAGCAATTTAGAAAAGAAACCGATTAATCTAAATACTCGTAGGTTGTATAAATATATTGCTTTCTTTCTTTATTAAAATAAATTAAATAAACATAAACAGACTTATAATTTTTCTACAATAACACACTTTACATTAAGTTTTGAAAAAAAAAAACATGAGTCTTTTGGTGTTTTTTGTTTCTACTAAAAAAATAAAATAAAATAAATAAAAACAAAAAACATCGAAAAAGAAAGATCTATTTCTCACTTTGAAAATTTTTCGGGGGATGGGGAAAAAAATTTGTCTCAAATAATTGCAAAAATGTACATTCTAAAAGATATTTACGTTGAAAACTAACCTTTTATGTATTTATTTTGTTCATTTACTTTCTTTTTTATATATATAGATTATACATGCCTTGAAGTAAAAAAAAAAATGCAGTGACCGACTTACGAGTATTTCAATTCAGTTGTATAAAAATGAAATTTAAGCCCCGAAGATGTTATTGAGGGTAAAACCTAATCCATGCGACAGAGATATAATTAGTTTACTTGTTATGCAACGTTTGAAATGTGATTCAATTTTATTAAAGAATATCAATGATCTTTTCCATCCCCATGTGTTATGTGGGATTCTCTTTCACATTAAAAAAAGTCTATATAATGGACATTAATGTTTTTAATATAATACAGTATCTTGAGTTACATTTTACAAGTGTCTTGAGTCTAATTAACCCGCGATTTAATGTCCGTCTGTCAGAAACTTTCATTTAATTGTTTTATCACGCGATAGGCTACGGTTGATTGAATTGTCTGCCAACATTATTTAGAAGCTTTTTTTAATAATATAATTAAAAACATTTGGTACTTGGTGAAACTTCATAACCAATTAGTAGCCTACATAGTTTACAAAAACTTGTCTATAGACGTCATACTTTTCGCCGTTTATAGTTCGTCAGTCTACAATTATCTAGATTGATAAAAACAAGAATGTTAGGGGTGAAATAGGTTGATAATAAAGATTCACTATGAAGGATGTAAACCCAAGTAGGAGATCTAACGATCAACATAGGGCAATAAACATTAGAATTGAAGAACAAAAACAGCAGGAAATATCGTAAATCTGTAACTAATTTTGAAAATTATTTATTGGTGAAAGTTTATATTTTCAATTTTTAATTTAATATTAAAGTACTTTACATGAAACAGAAAAATAGAAATTTGAATAAATTATATTCTCTCTGATGTTTAGGTTCACAGTGTCTTGTCTCTTCATGATCCTTTCTGTAATTCCCTTTCTCCTTTTTGTCTTTGTTCATTTCACGCATATAAATTATGGTATTATTGTTCCACTAATTGTGGTTAATAAAATTTTATAATTTATATTTTGTGAATTTGACCACAATGCCCAGTTATATTTCGTCACTCTCATATAAATATTAGATGCTTGTTTCATTTCATTAGTAGATT
Organism: Aphrophora alni; assembly: GCA_963513935.1. Classification (NCBI taxonomy): domain Eukaryota; kingdom Metazoa; phylum Arthropoda; class Insecta; order Hemiptera; family Aphrophoridae; genus Aphrophora; species Aphrophora alni. The sequence continues at coordinate 28,749,393 of OY740769.1, read as the reverse complement.
GATAATGCCTAACTTGAAACATGTAGCTTAAAAAAATACGTTTGTAAAAACGATTGTATTGATTAATTAATTGTTTCTGTATTAATTGATAGATCTATGGCAAAATAATTCAGTTTTTAAACAGGATATGATCTAAAGGTCATATTTAAGAAAAACAAAATGTTTCAGAGTATATTATAAGTCCCAACGTGTTCGGAATGATAAATACCAAACGAATACACAGAATAGGTCATCACAAATATCAACGGCTGGTATAGTGGCTGTTTGCCAAGAAGTCAAGTACAATGAGACATGATGATAAATTTAGGAAAAATGAATGGTTTCTGTACTCTACTATATAGTGTGTCCATAAAGTAACGTTGATGTTTTTAATTTTCATGGCTTCCCTGACATAGCCATTATTTAGTTTTATTTGTAATTGGTTTATCTTTGTTGTGACATTTAATTATGTGAAACATAACATCGGTTAAAATTAAAGTTCAGAGAGTTTAGTGAGTTACAAAATTCTATTCTGTGACGTGAGTATTACTGTATGTTAAATTAAGAACAAATAAAAAGAAATATCACAACGACAAATATTTGTCACTATTTTGGATGTAGTGACTGTACAAAAAAATATATAGGACAGACGGAAGGTCGTTCAAAAAACGGTCTAGATAACACATTTCGTCTGTCAAATAAAATTCACAATCAACAAATACTGAATCCAAATTCGCCGGTCACATCATCCAGACCAACCATAAATACTTCAGCATTAAGGATTCCCTAAAAATATTACATCGCTGCAAAAAATGAAAGCTTATGAATGCGTTGGAACAATTTGAAATATACAAGAATTTTAAACATGACAAAAATATATATTAAACGAAAAACTTAAATTCGATTTCAATGCATTATTTAATACAAAAATAGAAACGATGTCAACCCCCTCCAATGCAAGCAAGCATCGTTCCGCAGTATGTATCGTGAAAGTGGGTCTATCTGTTCGGTTGCCATTGACTGAAATATGCACAATAAACTGATTTTTAAATAAAATTTATTATTTCTTGTGTTTGTGTATATATAAAGTGTTATTTTAATGTAATGTGCTGGAAATAATAATATGTTTCGATGTATATGGAAGGTTTAACCGGTCATTTTTAGGCAGTTTAAACTTGTATGTAAATTGTAAACAGAAGAAGACCAGAGAGACACTAGTCGACTTGTCAGTCAACCCATGTTACACGTTTTTAAATGTAGAACATTCAAACGGTGCCTGTGCAGTATTGCCGTCGACTTGACACATGCATTCTGTTGGACACTTTACTTTCGATGACCTTTCATACTTCGTGATTGTAGTATTCGTACGTGTGAACTGAGCCTTGGCAATCTAAAAAAAAAAAAAAAAAACAAAACAAAACAAAACAAAACAAAAAAAAACAGTACATCTCATCTACCGTGTTTATTAAGTAGCTGTTCTCTTATTGCATTCAGTAAGTTATCAAAGAGATTTTACATCCTCGTGAACTTGAAGAATATATTAAGGGGAATCGGGTGGCTTAAATGACAAAAATATTAATTTTAAAAAAAAAATTTTGTTCTGTGTCTTTTCAGGATTAATTTAAGACCTTATTTATTGAAATCCGCTGAGTCAAACTAGTTTTTTAAGCATTTGTTTAAGTTAGTTCACGAACAGTTTTTGGAAATTTGATGTGTTATGTATGTTTATTAATATAATAGACCAAGTTTCTTATGATTTAATTATTTGTAGCTTAATTTTTGTATGCGTAACTAGAAAACTTGTATTACAAGCTCTAATAATTTTCTAAAGCTTGTTCATTATTTGTATACGATATGTTGAAAAAAAAAACACCTTTTATTTTCGTCAAATAGTTATTCAAAAACAAATTAAACAAAATTGGAGAATGTGCGGCTGAAGTAAAAGTCTTTTTGCTTTCCAAAACTATTTTTCAAATATTTGAGCCGTTAACCCATTCTTTTTTTAACTAGGAAAGTGCAATTTTTGTGTACACTTTTTTCTAGACACATAAAAGGGAAAACTTTGATTTTTTTTAGGACTAGCGATACCTAGTGGTGAACCGATGAACCTTTTAGGGGTTGTTGTTACGGCGTAGGATAGGCAATCTGACATCACTCAAGTGTTGTTAAATAACTAACTATACCTAAGTAACTTGGTGAGGCGTCAGTCCCTTGATCAAGGATTGGTACCGAAGGTTTTGGGTTTAGTTCCCATCTAAGACACAAAGTTTTTTCATTGAAATTTGGTTCACCCCAACCTGTGCTATGGTGGCGGGATAGGCCCGATATAAATTAACAGTGGTTAGCTAGAGTGGAAGTTAACGGGGTTAGTTTAAAAACACCAATTTTACAAGTTGTAATTTTTTTTCAGTAAAAAAACAAACATATAATCGATGCATTTTTGAAACCTACGTATTAGAGTGTATCAAGAATTTGTCACCTATGTAAAGTGCATCATTTTAAGGTGCTGGATTGTTTTAAAGTAAGTGTAAATACATTGTAACCTAACCTAACCTAATGTTTTAAATTTAAACGCGATATCTGAAAACAGCGTTTTATCTTACAAATGTACCTTTTTCCCATGAACCATAAATATATATATTTATATAGTTTGTTGTTGTTTTGTTTGTCTTAGGTAATCATTTTATATGTTGGGTTATTTATTATGTCATAGATTTGTTACAAAAGCGGGTTAAAAACATTTAAATTTGTAAATTCAGAAAAAAAATATAAAGACATATAATTTATTTTATCCAAACATATAAAATGACCTCCCAAGTATGAATAATAAAAAAAAACAAAATTTATAAAGATATCTTGTATGGTTCATCAGAAAAAGGTACATGAATTCGTTCAATTTAACATTATCAAGATAGGACCATCCTGCTCCCCTTAATATATTCACATAATTGAGACCGCAAAGTACAGTCAATATTTTTAACCGTGCCAGCCTTTTCGACGGGATGATTCTAAATTCGTCTCTAGTACCTTCGTAGTATAATTACATATTTATTCATCGGGATGCATGTTTTACATTGACCTACTGGACAATACGTGTTGGGGTGTCTGTGGATACTCGTCTCGTGTCTCTCTGTTCTTAAAGCACATGCAGATCAGTGATTTATCAAGCTTAGTAACTATAATTATAAAATAATAGTAAATATTTAAATAAAAAGTCATATAGTTTTTGAGTTGTTGGTAATGTACAAATGCCTAAACTATTAGAACCATGGTTGCCGATTCGTTTAAGGCAAGATTGCTGAAGCTCAGACACAAACCTTCTTTCAATCCTCCATTTTAGTACCACTAATAGATAATATGTAATTTCTTCCGCTTATGAAAGATGAACAATAATGTTATTCAACCACTAAAATACAACACGGAATCTCAAAAATCAACCACTATTATGGAATATAACCTCTAAAGTATATCACCACTTACAAATCACTTCCAATGTTATCTGCTACAAGAAGACAAACCATACTAGTTAAGATCTTTCAACATTTCTAACGAGTTCTTCCTAGATAATCTGTCGTCTCCAACATTATCTATTACTAGAATATATAACCTCTAAAAGTACGCCACTAGAAGATAACTTCCAAACTCCATGGTAATCAGCCATTATAAATAATCTATAAAGTCTTCCATTACTAAAAAATACCACTATAGAATAACTTCCATTGTAAGATCAATAACCCATACTAGATGAGGTCTTTGAACAAGGTCTTCCTAGTTAACTTACAGCCTTGAAGTTCATTCATTATTTTTTGAGGATTATCACTAGAATATAAATTTCAATCTCCATGATCATCTAGCATTATTAGAAGTTAATCTACAAAGTCTTCCAATAATAGAAGATATCTTCCAAGATTATTTAAAACTAGAATGTAACTTCTACGATCACCTGTTACTTGAAGATAACTTCTAAAGATATATCACCATCAAAACCATCAGTATACGATACTCTCAAAGTCATCTAGCACTATTAAGATAACCTATAAAGTCTTCCAATCTAGAAGATATCTTCCAAGATTATATAGCCTATCACTAGAATGTAACTTCTACGATCACCTGTTACTTGAAGATAACTTCTAAAGATATATTACCTTTAACACCACCGTTATAGGATACTGTCAAAGTCATCTACCCCTATTAGAAGATAATCTGTAAAGTCTTCCACTGCTAGAAGATATCTCCCAAGATTATCTACCACTAGAATTAACTTCCAAGATCATCTGTTACTAGAAGATAACTTCTAAAATTATATCACCACTAGAATATAACCTTCAACCACCATTAGAGGATACTATCCTAATGTCATCTACCAAGGTCATAATAACCTATAAGCGCAACACCGAAAAAATTCTCACCACTTGAGAGTAAAATTTAAGGACATGTACTGCTAATGAATAGACATCACTTAAGTTGTTACGTTTTAGAAAAATACACAGCATTGTTAGTTAAGCTAAAGATGATTAAAACCAAGTGGTTTTGGCGACAGTACATACACTAGCGCCGTTGTATACGAAGGTTGATACACTGATGAGAACTAAGCTAAAGATCACTAGACTGTGACGTAACCATTAGATGACTATCCACAGTGTCGTCCCTTTGTCAGAGAGGTCGTGTCAGGTCTGCGTGAGGTGTCATCCGATCTACTCTTGTGCTGATGGAACAGTCACTGAAACAAAAACAAAATATATTACACTTTTATCAATTTAAACATTTTTAACAGTTTAATATAAGAAAACATCTAGGCCGTTATTGACTGAATTGGAGTAACTTTTTTAATTAAATTGATACCAAATAAAGACACACAAAATCGAAACATTTTATAGCTTCAGTTTTTATCTACAAGATTAAGTAATAAAATTAAATAATTACGCAAACCGCTGGAGTAATCTATTGAATTCTTTGTTAAAACACGTTTGGGATAGTTTTATTATTTCAAAGTATACGACACAACAGAAACATATGATTGTAATCTTTATTTGGTCAATGTAACCTGGAATAGTATATAATCAGCTCTTATTACATTTGCAAAATTTGTTATTGTTGGAATGGATTAAACTTTAAAGAAACAGACAGATGACAGATATGACTATTAAGTTTCCGTCATGACCACCGTGTTCTCGAGTTCAAAATTTTGAACATTTAAATTTTAACCCGATCCCAAAAGGATGATATTTACAACTCGTTCAATCAAGATGAGTTTTTAATTTTCATAATGATACAACAAATGTTTTCGTTTACAGTTGTGTTACTCATTGATTAATAAATTACTCTTTGATTTACAAATATATATATATTTAATGCTTCAAAAATTAAAACAAAAATCTATCTCTTAAAGGAGTGGTATTAATATTTATAACTCATGAATATTTGTGACAAATGAAATTGATAATTACATATCGGTTTTAGTGTAACAATTGTTTCATATTTATTGGAGAAAAAAGCCTGGGTAGAGGATTCAATTTGAAATGTAACTAAAACTATTTCTCGAATACTATTTGACAGATAATTACGATTTTTACACATTTCAACAAAGCATCAGTTGTGACGAAGGAGGATTTTAAATTTTGATCTAAGCCAAAGCTTTAACCGACAAAAAATAAATTAAACTAAGGAACTAACAAATAAGCTGTATGTTTCTTGAAATTATAGCCATTTTAAAATTCGTTACCAAAATAAGCAATTTTAAAACAGCTTTCGATTAGAATAACCATCAAATAAAAATGAATAAATAAATCAGCAACAAAATTATCACCACAATATATAACTGTATTATATCTGTTGTCCAATACATGCATATTCCTCTTTATATTACCTAAGGAAATTATTTCGTTCTACTCATATTATTTGAAGTCGACATAATCTTATTAAAAAAATTAACCTTAGAACTAAACCAACATGTGATTTTATTTAACAGTTGTTTTCTTATTAACTTTGAAGTTATATTTACAATGCAGATATAATTATTGTGTGTATTAAATTTAAAACACAAACAATTTTTCTCCTTCTTAATTCACCAGCAGGTTCCACTTTAACATTATTAGAGATGAGTGTTATCACACATTAGTTAACATCTCTTATAGTATCGTGAATACTGTAATAATTAAATCATACTAACATGTGATTTTACTTATCGCCTGCTTAATATTAGCTTCGAGATGGTTTTAAAAAGATCCCCGATATAATGAAAAGTCGATTAGAATTATTTTTCTTTTCCGAATGATAAACTTGTGTAAACAAAACTAATGTAGATCTAACGACAAAAGGCATTACAACTTGAAACCAATGTTTGCAATTAATTACTCTAATTGCACCAATGTTATGGTGGATGGTTGCGAGAGTTAACGGTGTTGAACATTGTGAGGGCGGAATAAACTTGGAACTTTCAAGAGGTGGGGCTGACCCAATTCCGACCTGGATCTCCTGCCCCGCTCGCCCCCGGATCAAACTGTTTTCACGAATAGGTCCAATTTTCAATATCATTTATGGTTTCTGAGGTGAATTAATTTAATATATTTTAGCTTTTTATCGTTAACGACAATTGTAACAAGTGAACGGTAGTGACAAGAGTTAGGCAATAATTTTTGATTAAAGAAATAATAGGTCGTCTAGTAATTATGAAGAACACTGAAAATTAATAGATTGATTTGAACATTATGTTTTAAATAGTTAAAAAAAAAATTGTTTGAGTTTTTATTTCATCAATTGTACTTCTTCATATTTAAATAAAATCAATTAATAACGTAAAGTAACTTTTTAATTGTTGAGGAAGCAAGAAGCCACTTCTTTAATTTTTAATTTAAAATCTACAATGTAAATTTCTTTGAACGTCATTCATTATATTGTTATAAAATTAAAAACTCTAAAATAACAATATTTGAACGAATTAATTTGTTTTATATTTATAAATGATTATTCGTAGTAATTGTTATTGTTGTGGTTTAGTGGGACATTTGCCATCATTTGTGTATTTAAAACTAATACAAGACGTATCGAGAGAATAAATTAACTCTTGTTATCAAGTGAAAACCTAGAAAATGAAAAAAAAAAAAAAAGAAAAAAAAGAAGAAGAAGAAGAAGAAAAATCAACATTGCCTAGTAGAAACTAAAACTATTAAACCATAATTATAAACGTGATCAAGAGAACCACAGAACTTTACTGCATTACACACCAAATAGCAAACAACTGACTAATAGGGTATTTATGCCAACGAATTGATAACCTTACGTCCCTTCTTATTTTTAGTGGGTGGTCTAGTCATCACTTCTACTGAAGATATAAGCGAAATAATTTCAGAGTTGCTTTATACTTTCGAAACGTCTTATTTAGTTTTTATATACGCAAATGATGGTAAAAGTCGGAATAAATTCTGTCTTTTTGAAAATCGTTGTTCCCCGTTGAAATTAATTTTGAAGAATAATATAAACATTCCATCGTTGTCAAATAACTTTAAAACTTAATATTATAAAATTTGCTGTCTAGTCAAAGTATACATTTTTTTAGAGTCAAACTTCGAAAATCTCCAGAAGTGAATGAAATAAAAATCCAACCGTTGGAATTACTTTGAAATAAGATTTAAACAAAACACTACCCAAATATTTATCATTGTTTATATTTGTTTACATAGCAAACCGTGAACAAAAAGTCCCGGAAAATATTGTTATTGCAGAATCATATAAGTTTATATAATTTATTTTATACAAACATAATTTGCAAGGTTCAAACTTTTTATCAAGCATAAAATCATGATTTTCATTTTTCAAGGAGAAACTGCGTGTACGTTGGAATCGTAAATAAAAATTAAAGGAACAAAAAGTATTTAAATTGATGGAAACAACAATTATGAATTATTTAAATGTTGTAGATTACATTTTTACATTCTTTTCACGAGCCTGAAGTTTTGAATCATTTACCTTTCTAATTTTTTTCTGACTTTTAAAAATTTTGATTTCCCCTCCCCCCGTTTTTGAAATTTTTTAAACAGCTTAATTTCAGAAAAAGCGGATTTTTGGAAAACATTAGAAAAGTCGTAAACCACAAAATGAATTCATCCACGAAAAACCTAACATGGATAACGTCAAGGTGGGGTTTCCTATCAAGTCTTATATCTCCATTTAGAAACATCGCAGGTGCACGAAACAGTTGTTATTTAGTTTCATTCGTGAATTTGGTAACCATTGTTGTACCATTTAACCATATGGTCCTCCATTTTATCTAAAAAATAAACATAAAAACTGTGTAAAAATTGTTACACGGTGTTTTATGACATAAAATGTAATTAAGTAATCTAGTGCAAGGTGATATGAATAATATAAACAAGACAGTAACATTAGTAAAGGGAATAAACAGTTGTAAAAAAGAGGTAGCTTATGACATAAAAAGCATTTATGAAAATATGAAAACGCTGTTTACGAAATTCAATAAAATCTATTTGAGAACTAGGCGTTCCAAAAACAACACTTCACAAAATTCTGAATAAAGGCTCAGGTTTAAAGTTAATAAACTTCAGTTATCGCATGCTTTTGTGCTAGCAGATACCTTAAAAAGTATAACTTCGATATAGAAATTCTACATGAAATTGAAGTTGATGAGAATTTTCTAAAACAAGTTATTGTTAGTGATGAGTCCACTTTCCACACTTCAGAACAGCTATACAGCTAAAATATTTGAATTTGGCGAACAAATTTCCTCAAGCCCTCGTTGAATATGAGCGTGTGACAATATATTACTTATATGTTAGAAAGTAAAAGCGAGAATATGAGATACATATCCGAATTTTTAGAAATACAACACAGATTTATAAATGTTTATACAACAGTATTTACGAAGTTTATTTAGAGTTTCAGTTTTATAACTCAATTTTTGATTATGATGAGCATTCACTAGAATAATTAAAGTAACCAGGATAAAACAGAGAAGCACATTTTGTCGCGGGTAGAACAAAGAAGATTCAATTTGAGTTCTAATTTGTTTTCAGGCCAATGAAGGCTTTTGTTATATGACTCTACAGTATTATTCCAATATGCATTTTGTGTTCCTACCTTCACAGAGAAATTTAATAAACGAAAAGTATCTGTCAGATCACTTTTTTTTTATACCTTACTTAATTAGAACTCGATATTATGTTCGTTGCGGTGGAACAGGGTTTTGAAATTTTAAAATATATTTGAAAAGTTTACATTTAAAACATGATACATGTGAAAAATTAAAGAACAAAGCAAAACATATTTATATTGTTTAACTGAGTTTTATGGGCCTTGTCGGTAGTCTTGCAAACATTCAAGTGATATGTCCATCTAAGTCTTTCAATAAGTCGAGGAAAAATGTCATCGAGGAAATTACGAACAATATTGGCAAAGTGAGACGATGTCCATATTGATGAAAAATCAGGTTTACATTTTCGATTTGGGTTATAGCATATAGCTCCAACATGTAAACGTAAATCCCTTACAGTGTTTCATAAGAGAAAAATAGTTCAATAATGCGATTTTAAGTAAAAAAGCATCAAACATTGATTTTTGGGCTGTCTCAAATGTAGAGTTTGATTGAATGTTCAACGTTAAAAATGAATATATTTTAAAGGAATGAAAATTTTTTTCGGTCATCGATAAAATAACGATTCCAGAACTTCAAACGCTCTAATAGCGTCATGGTTAGGAAAAAAACAATAGTTGGTCAAGAAAGACCTAATAGAAAATTTGTGAAGAATGGAAAGAAAGTCTAAGTTTAAGTTTTTCTAAATTATGTATTTATTAGTAAAATCAGATAATTAAATACTAAAAGTCGCATCATGTTTCAAGCTGTGTAGAAATGGGCGACAATAATTATTCCCCACAGAAATAATAATTAAACTCAGAGGAGATTTGGCAACATGACCGTGATAATGTTTATTGTTGACTTAAGCAAGTACATGATACAGTCGATTGCACACGATGCCTGTTGTATTTGAATGGATGTATACACACAGTATTGCACACAGATATCTGGTAGTTCATCTCCATGGCACAAAAACATTACTCCATGTCTCTTAAAAAATACCAACTTCCAACGTGAACATACCTTCAGAAAAGTTAAAATCAGCTGTTCTAATAATTAAATTGAGGTTAACTTTGTAATATTGATAGCTCATATAATTATTAAGGTATTCCGTTTTTGTGCTATATAATTTTAATGAGAATATTTAGTCTTAATACATTCAGCAGAGAATAAAAATGTACAATCATTTTATTGTACATTGTAGCATTAGAATATTAATGTGTTTGTGTTAATGAAAAAATGTTTATGCAACGTAAATTAACCATCAATTCAGTTGTAATATGTTTACCTAACCTACATTTATTTTTCATTAAATTAGGCAGCTGTTAGTTTTTTTGATAAACAGATCACTATGGTAATGCTTTAAGAATTAATGGTTGTATTCTAAATGTTGGAACTTTTGAACGATCTTTATAAAGCTATAAGTTATAACTAAAGTTCAAAATCGTTCAAAACGTAAGATAAAAACAAAAATTAGCATTCATAGTTCTAGTAGCTGGAATTTTAGTTGTAGGTTTAACAACCCGTTGGATCATGTAAAACTGGTTTCGACGACATCTTCAGCGATGGAGGTACAATAATCAAACTTTACCTAACCTAGTACTGTACAATGCCTTCTATTCATACAGAATACGTACGCACATTTGTGAGAAATTGTGTTTAAGTTTTATTTGAATTAATTTTAGAATATTTCACAAGTCAAGCTGAGAATTTATTTATATGAAAAGATTTCTCGGAAGTTTCAAAATGGCGCAGTTTATAGCAGTGTTTCGGTTATTACGTTCTATTTGAGTCTATAATAACTCTTCATGTAATGATATGAAGATATGAATTAGGCAGATATCCAAAACTCATAAAAATTCGCATTCTTTATTTTCAGAGTGCAAAGTTTTGTGTTTTATTAAAATAAATATAAAGTGAAATGAAGAATTGAAAAATAAATAGTAAACACAATATTAAAGTATTCTATAATAATGAAAAAGTTTAGTCTTAATAGAAAACTAGGAGTTCCTAAAGGTAATCCTATGTAATTGAGCACTAATCGAATTCCTTCAACAATACAAAACACTATTTATTATTTTATTCTCTTTTATATATTTAAACAAATTATCACTATGAGTTAGCAAAACTTGAACATTTACAATAAATAAGTAATTCCAAGTATATAACGTATTAATAAATAAAAGTAATCCACTTATGTACACAGATGTTATCATTGCTTTGCTGTACTGGTGTGTGTTTATTAACTGAACTCAGACACGCAACAATGAGGTACAGACATTGTGTATTTATATCATATCCTCTGTTATTAATTTTGCACAATAAAATATAGTGTGTCTCATTATTTGACATAATTTATGCCAAAATAAAGTAGACATCGCTTCTTGAATGTGTAAGGAATTACCGATTTTAAATAATTGTGAAAAATTGGTTTTAATTTATCAATACTCCATTTTAGAGTAATAGAACCATACAGATACTATTTGTTATCCTTATATTAATTAATTAGGTGTGTAGTCTGTATTTGCAGTGGGAAAATCCTTGTCCGTGTTTTGTAACCTTGCATTGATTATTTGTTATCCTTCATTCACGAAATTATATTTTAATACTTTGGCGTTCATGCTGTACACACTTTGAAACCGTGTAGGACGTTTTGTTTGCTTCGTTCACACTATTTCATTTAGTACTTAGGCTTCCAATTTGTATTCCCAGTTTAAAAGAAAAGCGTCAGTGCCTTGCACTCGTACATTGACACGTTATGGTTCGTTCAATCTGTTATAAATAATACTTGGGTGTGCTAGCTGTACTACCAGAGGGAAACCTGCGTCCATGCCAAGAAATCTTTCAATAGCTGCTTTTTTGCTTCGTTCACGCTATTTCATGTAATACTTTCATTACAGGCTGTATTCACAATTGGACCACCCGCGTCTATGCCATTAACTGTGAAATGACTGTTAGTTATGCTTCATTTATTATATTTGGGCGTTCAGGCCGTATTCTAGTCGGAACACCGACGTCTATGCCTTGGACCATGAAATAACTGTTTGTTATGATTCTTTCTGCTTATTTCTTTATACCTTATTTTATAATACCTTTGCATACTGACTTTTATTTTCAATCGGAACACCCGAGTCTATGTCTCAAACCTTGCTGTGACCTTTATTATCTTTCACTCTATTATATTTAATACTTTGGTGTGCAGGTTGTTTTCTCAGTTGCAACATCCTCGTCCATACCTTGCAATGATGCAGTGATTTTTTGATATTCTTCATTTACGCTATTAAATTTAACACTTGGGTGTGTGGGCTGCTTTCCTAGTCGGAACACCAGCTTTTATGCCTTAAAACCCTGCACTGTCTAACTGTTATGGATAGCTTGTTTACAATATTATATTTAATATACTGACTGGCTGTATTCCTAGTTGGAACATCCGCGTCCTTGCATTGTAACTATGCAGTGACTGTTTGTTTAGGATAGTAAATTTCTCAGAAAGTCAGTGAGACATAAATGTCCTTCCAGAAAACCAGTTTGTTGGAAAAACATTTTGTTGGGCTCACTTAAACCCATTCGTTCCGACTGTAGGACACTTTGCAGATAGACAGACAAACTTATCTATTCCAGAAAACCAAATTGTTGAGCCCAGACGACTCCCTTCGTTTAGGATTCTGACTACATCTCAAATAGACAGAGAGCCATATATTGTTTAAAAAAAAACTCTTTTTGTTGGGACCAGACGACCTAATTTTCTTGTAAATAGTTTCAGAACACCACTTTCTTGAGCACAGACGACCCTACTAATTTGGACTGTGAGGACTTTGCAGATAGAAAGAAATCCATACATAATTTCAAACAATTTAGTTGGGTCCAGACGTATCATTTCCTTCGGGTTGTAGAACAACTCGCGAATAGACATAAATAATTACATTGTTTCAGAAAACCACTTTCTTGAGCACAGACGACCCTTAATTTGGACTGTGAGGACTTTGCAGATAGAAAGAAATCCATACATTATTTCAAACCATTTAGTTGGGTCCAGACGTATCATTTCCTTCGGGTTGTAGAGCAACTCCCGAATAGACATAAATACTTACAGTACATTGTTTCAGAAAACCACTTTGTTGTGACTAGATGAGCACATTTCTTCGGGCTGTAGAGAACATTGAAGATAGACATAAATACATACATTGTATCACAAAACCATTTTGTAGTGATCAGACGATCCCATTCCTTCGTGCTGTGGATAACTTTGCAGATACACAGATTGTCATATATTGTTCCAGAAAACCGCTCTATTAGGTTCAGTAACCCAATTATATTATATTATATTCATTCGAGTCTGCAAATAGACAGACAGACAGATAGACATACATTCTTATAAAAAACCACTTTGGTAACCTACGTTGTTCCCACTCGTTCGGTTTTTAGAGGAATTCGCAGACACACGTGGATTATTCCAGAATATGTTATTTTTATTCTCAAATGACTTCAAAACGTATATTTCTGTTATTTGGTTGATCTATCGCCTAACTTTATATCACGTATTTGTCAGGATGTAAAAACGTATTTCGAAATTTACACTAACGGAAAATAATATTAAATAATGTACGATATATTGTACTGAAATATATCGCTCATTGTTAATGTATTCCTTCTGTTGTATTTTCCTTTTATATGCTATATAGTCCCGGAAACAGTTAATTGGTGGACATCAAACTGCGTTCCCTCAGGAAATGTTTTGTTACAGTCCCATTATTCAGTTATTTCCTCTAATACATTATATCTATCTGATTACACCTGTATTGCATTTAGTTTCATCATGTATTGTAAACTTGATACCACAGCAACTGGGTTTCTTTATTTACTCGTCAAGAATGCTATTTATTGTGGAGTTTAAAGCAAGCTCCTGCTGCACAGTTTAAACGTAGACCTTGTTTAAACGCAGACTTTGTTTAAACGCAAACTTTTGAGTTATAAATGTTCGGGTTTAAGGTTTATAATTTTACTATTATGTTGATTTTATAGTCAAATTATTTTAAACATAATATAAATATAAGATGTTTCAATATGTTTGTATGGACCAACTGAACATATTGGAAACGTTTCATGTCATGTATTTCTCTCTATTGTTTTTTCTTAATAATGAAATTTCCAAGCAACGGAAATAAATATCAAGTCATTATTTGTGTTCAGCTTTTTACTCACTGTGTTTAGGAAAAAATGTATGTTTTAACTGCATCTTTCCAATGTCCATTAAAATTAAATATCTAAAAAGCAGTAGGTGTGAAAAAACAAATACCAAAATTTGTTGTTATAATAAAACAAACAATAATATATTAGTGTTATAGACAGATTATTTTATTGTTAGTTTTGGTTTTATATTAGACGAGTAAACGCTTCCCCATATATGGGAGTTCAAATTAGGTTAGGTTAAGTTAGGTTGATCTCAACCTTGGTGTTTAAGTCGCCCAATTGCACAAAATGAACACAAAAGTGTAAACCTCACTTGGTGTAAATTATGTTTAGTAATATTGTAATATTATTTTGTCTTTACATTTGTATATATCCTACAAATAGTGTAACACATTCTTACATTCTATATTAAGAAGAGCAAAATAAAAAAAATAAAAAATCATATCATCATTCAGGTCAAGATTTTAAGATAGACCTTTCCTCTGTTTTGCCAGAGGAATGGGTTATATGTAGGTTTTCATACGAAAAATAACAGCTGTTTTTTAAATTTATTTATGATGTCATTATCGTAACCCTAAACATAACATAAATCTATAGTGTGGGTAACCGGGGGGAAACATTGGCAAAGATTCATCATCAAGACAAACAATTTATAAAATCCGTTATAAATTAGAGACAACAAGTTTTATTTGTAACATCCATACTTCATACTTCAAGACTATCGAGGAAGGAAAACCACAGTAATTGAAATGAAATAATTTATTTAAAATCTTTCCCTTTTTATAAATAACTGAACAACAACACAGTGAGCCGGAATGAGTTGTGTTATAAAGATGACATGTTCTTTATGTTATACTGTAGTATAAATGTGCATTCTTCCTAAAAGACGACGCATCACCGTCGAGGAAATAGGTGACAAATTTGGCAAGTGGTAAATATGTCGATAACGGTTTCCATGAGATTGATAAAAAAATAACTCTTTACGATTTGTAGCAAAAGGAAAGGCCAACAATTTGACCTGAAACTTTATAACTTAGAACATTTTTGTATCACCACGAAGACTGAAATATAAAAATTAACATATAACAATTTGTCAAACCTCACCTCATAGTCTGTGCCAACATTACATCATCGAAACCACTATGGCAGCAAACTTCACACGTAGTCTCTGGCAAACCTCACATCATAGTCAATAGGGAACCTCGTATTATTGTACGTGGTAAACTTCACATCATAGTCTGTAGCAAACCTCACATCATAATCCGTTGTAATTCTTACATCATTGTCTGTGATGAACCTCACATTAATGTTTATACGAAATCTAGCTAAGTAATCTGTTGAAAATATTACATTATTGTTTGTGTGAAATTTCACATCATTGTCTGTACGAAACCTCACCACGTAGTCTGTTGAAAACATTACATCATTCATTGTCTGTGATAAATCTCACATTATTGTCTGTGTGAAACTTCACATTAATGTCTGTGCGAAATCTCACCTTGTAGTCTGATGAAAATATTACATGAATGTCTGTGATAAATCTCACATCATTGTCTGTGGAAACCTCACATTAATGTCTATGCGAAATCTCACTTTGTAGTCTGATGAAAATATTACATGAATGTCTGTGATAAATCTCACATTATTGTCTGTGGGAAACCTCACATTAATGTCTATGCGAAATCTCACTTTGTAGTCTGATGAAAATATTACATGAATGTCTGTGATAAATCTCACATTATTGTCTGTGGGAAACCTCACATTAATGTCTATGCGAAATCTCACTTTGTAGTCTGATGAAAATATTACATGAATGTCTGTGATAAATCTCACATCATTGTCTGTGGAAACCTCACATTAATGTCTATGCGAAATCTCACTTTGTAGTCTGATGAAAATATTACATGAATGTCTGTGATAAATCTCACATCATTGTCTGTGGAAAACCTCACATTAATGTCTATGCGAAATCTCACTTTGTAGTCTGATGAAAATATTACATGAATGTCTGTGATAAATCTCACATCATTGTCTGTGGAAACCTCACATTAATGTCTATGCGAAATCTCACTTTGTAGTCTGATGAAAATATTACATGAATGTCTGTGATAAATCTCACATTATTGTCTGTGGGAAACCTCACATTAATGTCTATGCGAAATCTCACTTTGTAGTCTGATGAAAATATTACATGAATGTCTGTGATAAATCTCACATCATTGTCTGTGGAAACCTCACATTAATGTCTGTGCGAAATCTCACCTTGTAGTCTGTTGAAAACATAACATCATTGTCTGTGATAAATCTCACATTATTGTCTGTGTGAAACCTCACATTAATGTCTATGCGAAATCTCACCTTGTAGTCTGATGAAAATATTACATGAATGTCTGTGATAAATCTCACATCATTGTCTGTGGGAAACCTCACCTCTTAGTTTATGGACAACATTATATCACAGAACCCATGTGGCAAACTTCACATAATTATTGTCTGTCATAAATTACATAATTTTCTCTGGTAAACCTTCACATCATTATTTGAAATGAGCCTCACATTACATAGTCTTTGGTAAACTTCACATCATCAGTACTAATGTAAGCAAAACTTATAGAAAAGAAACTTACAGTTGAAAAGTAATTTGTAAAATATTTAAACAACAATAACGTTGGTCAGATTCATTATAGTGTTTCACATTTTAGTCGAAATAGTAATTTTATTTTACATATGATTGACACAAAGAAAAGTCTTGGCAATCACTATTGCTTATTTCAAGATGTCAGAGCTTTTGGAACGCTGAGCATGGTTCATTTTTACTTTGAACCAGTAACTAATAAATTTAGTTTGAGTATATTAAGGAGCCCATTTTAGCAAAATTTAAGAAAAACCGTTATAGACGGTTTAAAGAAATAGCAAACTTTGTTTTGGATTTATGGTAAATACTCTAAAATGTGTAGTGTTCAATATAAATAATTACTAAATTTGATCAAAATGGTTCCATTTGTTAAGGAAATAGCGTACAATAGGAACAACAGATCGATATCGTTAAAAAGAAGATTTATAAAGATATTTTGACCCTAACAACTCCGATTTTTGTACCCATAACAACAATTTCTTTAAACTATGTATATATGATAAAGTTATGGTTACTAATTCGTTTGTCAAGAGAAGGAAGAACTACATACACAGAATGTTTTGAAAACTGTCCCTTGAAGAAATCCCAAGGGACAAATGTTTTCAAAGTTTAAGTTAACGTACCGAAAGGTTATATTTATTTAAGGGAGAGAAAAGTGGAAGACAACTTTCTCAAAACCAACTTCCAGTGTTTTGATCGTAATTGGTAATAAACTAATAAAGGTTTTTCTTTGCCTGATCGTTAACTGTGTTGTGCTGGCGCAATTCACAAATATATATTTAACTAACTTTGCTCAGATTCCGCCCTCGTTGAAATAGGGATTTGTGTACATATTCATAATTTGCCTTCGGTTCCGCTCACCTGGAACACATAATTTGCATTATTTTGTGTGTATGAAGCACACGATAGTAAAGCAGTAAGAAAATTGTTAAAATTTGGAAACAGTTGTAACAATTTCGATACTCTTCAGTTCCTTTAGGATTCTGTAAGAAGTTGAAGATTCTGTAAGCTTATTTTAATTTAATAAGATTTAGTGTGATGTTATAACATTTTAAATACTATGAAAGCTTTAAACATAATTATTTCTGCTCGGCTGTTTAGATATTACAAATCGAATAAAAGGTAATAATAAAAACATGTTTCTTATTGTTTATAATCAATTCTTTACTTATGTAAACTAATCTACATTTTCTTTTACACTTTCATCAATAAAAATAATTATTTTGAACCTACGCGCACCCACACACGCACACACTTACAGACGGACGGATGGACAGACACACACACACACATACACAGGCATTAAACTTCTAATCATAATAACTAATGATTAAATTATAAGTTATTAGTTTTATATTTTATTTAAATATAGTTCTATAAAATTTTGATTTATTAATTGTTAAATATAATTTATAAATTTTTAGTTTCATTTTACATTTTCTTACCTTCAGAAAAGTAGTTATAAAAACCCTTATAAAATGCTGCCTCTTTTAGGTATCGTATGAGAATGAATGATAACTATTCTTTTAAAACACACGTATTTAGTGAAAGATAATGTATAATTTTCTTTATGTGTGCCTTTTATTATTATTGTTATTATGATTATTATACTATTGATTAAGATGCTTTCTCTATCTCTGACTTGATTAGCTTAAAGTCTTCAAGGAACCTTGTTTTGTATATTTCCTTCAGTTCTCTCCCAAACCTTGTAAACTTCCTTCGAAACCCATTGGGAGATATACTTACATACCAAAGTATAAGGTATTTCACATGAAGGTTCTTTTACACAACGAGTTTGGAAATATTATACTAACGTTTGAACGAAATCTGTAGAGTCGATTTTGAGAAAATAAAACTTTTATAATAGTCCCAGAAGGCAATTTTGATTTTTCACCGGTAACGCAGGAACCGAAATTTTCGAGAGATGGCGACCAATATGTTTTTTTTCCCCTTTAGAGACTACACTTAAAAGGAAACTGTTATCAAATGCGTTAGAGCCGATTTTGATAAAATCATAATGCAGTTTGTTTTAGTTATGGAACCTACTCCCAAATTTTCATTTCTCGTAAAAGTAGAAAAAGAATTCCCTAGAAATAGTTAAATTATGCCCGCATACCAAATTTGATCAAAATCGAGACAAACATCATTAAAAGGATTAAGACTAACATAATTCCAAAACCACTTGTTTGTACTTATAAATGTCCAAAAAAAATTAACATTAATTTTTTGATCTAACACATAACTTTGTCGACTACTTATATTGGAGAAAGTAAAAGAAAGAAGAAAAAGAACCAAAATTAACAAACTGATTACAGTTACAATGTTTTTCACTTATTCCCTAAAAAAAAGGAAACGTTTAGTAATAATATTTTACAACCACATTTAAAAGTAAAGGTTCTAGGTTTTAATTGATTTAATAGTTGTAATGAAAGGTTACTTCGAACTAATTGCAGAACATGACAAGTAGAAAGTGAGACAATTGATCTAGTCGCTTTGTACGTAGGGTGTAGCTTACATAATACTGTTCCCTTCCTTCTCACCACTTTACGTTTGGGTAAGTTTAGTAATAGTCAACATTTTCGAATGTTTTTTAATTGATCTTCACGTTTATGAATATAGGAAACAGGAAAAGTAATTTTTCTCATGTCGTTTGTCAGTCATAGTTGATGTTGTCGTATATACGTAAGCACGATAGCGGCTACAAAACTTAATATAGGAACATGATATTTGTAAATGAGGTGTATATAACTTTTCTGAGATTCATAAAATCGAATTGAAAATGACAAAATGGCGACAATATTACACAGTTTCTGGTACATAACTTATTTAATACAATAAATACCAACTTCTTGTCTACGATAACAAGTTATATTTAGAAAAATAAAAATTTCGAACTCTAAACTGCAAAATGTGAGATCACTTGCTCTCCAAGGGAGTCATCTCCGCTTCCACCCCCTCCTATGTCTCTATGTACTATACAACGACTCTCGATCAATTGAGTGTGTTGATGTTTGACATACAGGTTTAGACAAAGAGGTCACAATAACTGTTTTTTTTTAATAAATTTTTTTAAATAATTTTTTTTCCAGTTAGAAACACAGTCACGTTATTTACCGAACACTCCGTGTGTATTAATCCATATTTATAATTTAAATTAATACTATTACGGGAGTACAAGGATCATACTTACACAGGGGATTGCTTTATTTCTGTCCTATAGAATTCGCAATAATATATTTTCTTTTAGAAAATTAACTAATAATATATTATCTGTTAAGTGTACGCGCTACCACTTGAATAAAACAAAATACCACAAAACCTTTTAAATAATTTGGAAGCTTTTACTACGTTACTTTTAATTTAAGATGCAAAGGGAATTTTTGAAGAAAATTTCATTTTATTGTTTGTAAATATAACACAATCGTTACGATGAGTGGATGTTTTCTGCTACTTTCGCTTATCATAGTATTTTCCTTTCTGTTTATATCTAAATATCACTAGGTAATATTTAAAATTTAAGTTTCTTATAAATAAATGGTAGCTTGATTGATTCTGGTCTATCACATTACGTTTTCATTACAGCTCATTAATATTACAGACAGATGCTTGTATTAATTTCACTGTCGTATTGCACATTCTTAAACTATCAAATAACGTAATAACAGCATTTAATGGCCTCCAGTTGATGAGTCGTACCGAGTCAATTAAAGCAGAAATCAAAGAATTTAGTTGGGTTACATTTATATATTCGCAATAATTCTATTTGGTATCTCAGTGTAAAGAAAAACAGCGTTTACTATAAGTGTGTATAATATTGAATAAAGGAATGCGTGCACTTTCACCTTTACATCACGTCACATTACTTACAAGGTTATTAAAATTTATAAGAATAAATCAACTTAAGCGCGTGATGTGATTTGTAACAATAAAATAGTTAAATATAATCCTACATGCTAAGACAAGTGATAATAAGTTTAGCCTTGACGCTACTTGCTGGTCGATACAGGGTTATTTTTAGCGTTATCAACCCTATTTGCGTTCTTAAGTCACCTTGAAAACATTACGCAGTTGTTTACACGATATGTCAGTTACTTTTTCTTTTCAACCGTAACTACTGTTTTTAACCAAGATTAAGATTTATTTATTTTATAAAAAAAGTTTTAATTTTCAGTGGTTATTGCGATTCTTTAATCCATTTATTTTAATCGATATCTATATCCTCAAACATGGTCGTGGGAATGTTTCCGCTTAAAACCTTGTTCATCATTATAAAATCCACCAATATATGATGAATTACCTCTTAATAAAGAGGTAATGGTTTCAAAAAATTCACAAATAAACAACAAAAATATTAAATAAATCGAACTGTCTGAACTCAAAGTAGATGATTGTGAAACTCCAAAAGTAAGGAGTTTTTAGATATTTATAGATTTATAACTCACTCAATTCTCTCTGTCCCAACTTGATGCAACAATTTCGCAGCTTATTTTTTAAGGGAAAAAAATTGTTGGATGACAGTCGAGCGAAGATAAGCGAAGGAGCTAATATGGTAAAAATTTCCTACAAAATACTTTTCATATCCTGCATTAATGTTTAAGGTAGGGTAATATCGGCAAGATGGTTACCGTGTTGAAACTCTTTTTAAGCACGTTGCAAGTGTATTTGATAAATCACAGACCAATTGTTGTACTTTAAAATGAAAGACCAGTCAACAGAGTTAATTTCAGAGATAACGTCTTGGCAAACGTTCTCCGAAGAAGGCAAACATCGAACTGGAACGTTAAAGTCGTTGTTTTAGTTATAAAAAAAAACAATATTTTATTTTAATTGTTTTATTAATAAAACAATTAGGAAATAAATAAATGAAATAGTTGAATGATGTAGATAAATATTATAGATGATGTACGAGTCTTACACATAAGGTAATAATTTAGAATAGCTGTTATGAAAAGTAGAGTGAAAAAACAAAGTAACTGATGAAATAGTTGAATGATGTAGATAAAGATTATAGATGATGTACATGTCTTACATATAAGGTAATAATTTAGAAAAACTGTTATGAAAAGTTGAGTGAAAAAACAAAGTAACTAATGAAATAATTGAATGATGTAGATAAATATTATATATGATGTACATGTTTTACACATAAGGTAATAATTTAGAAAAGCTGTTATGAAAAGTAGAGTGAAAAAACAAAGTAACTAATGAAATAGTTGAATGATGTAAATAAAGATTATAGATGATGTACATATCTTACATATAAGGTAATAATTTAGAAAAGCTGTTATGAAAAGTAGAGTGAAAAAACAAAGTAACTAATGAAATAGTTGAATGATGTAGATAAAGATTATAGATGATGTACATATCTTACATATAAGGTAATAATTTAGAAAAGCTGTTGTAAAACGTGGAGTAAAAAAAAAAGTAACTAACGGAATAGTTTAATGATTTAGATAAA
Organism: Aphrophora alni; assembly: GCA_963513935.1. Lineage (NCBI taxonomy): Eukaryota > Metazoa > Arthropoda > Insecta > Hemiptera > Aphrophoridae > Aphrophora > Aphrophora alni. The sequence goes on along the minus strand of OY740769.1, from coordinate 28,727,043 downwards.
AATGACTACTGGTGTTGTACAAGCCTACTGTACAAATACAAATTAAAGGTAATAACTATAAAACTTGATTGATTGATTGAGCAATACATACGTATTATATCTAGTTCTAAAGCGATATCTAGTTTCTACAGACGATATTGATTTATGAACCGTCTGATATCTTACCATTTATTCTAATGAAATGAAATACACTTATGTAATAGGCGGAGATTTGTTTATAAACATTCAAACTAACATGTGCCGGAAACTAAAATTTTAAATTGTAACTAAGGCACCACTTCCAGTTATCATTGTTTAAGTTTTGGTATTCGTGTATCTTACGTGAACAATAAGGACAAATACTACTTAAAGCTGAAATAAGTTTAAACAGACATTCATCGTTGTCATCGTCTATCTTATACGGATTAAACTTTTTTTTTTGTCGTAGCAAACATGTGTCTACAATTTCATTTAAGGTTGTCAGAAGATTTTTCTATTGAATGTTACATCCCTGTGGAAGTGTTCTTTAGTTGTATACGTTTTTAAAAGGTTACTTATTTTACATAACCACTAGCTTGATTATATTAATATAATGTGATTATCAGTTTTATGATATCCTCACTTCAATAATATATAAAATGGGTCGTGAAGGGTTGAAGAGTGGCGTGAGGGAGTGATGTAGGTCGCCTATGGAGGGAGGCAATCGATGAGTACTGAATGAGACTGAATGGGAGCGTCCCTGTTGCTATGACTACCCATCATGCCGCCTACACCTCTTATCCTTCTGTTATATGAAGATAAGAAACATTCTTTTAATAAAATTATGGTGATCTATCATATGGCAGTGGAAACAGTTGTATCTTGTGATGTTTAACATTTCTAGATATATTTTTACGTAGATAAAATATATCCAATAAAATTTAACAGTAATACAAAAATAAAATTGGCTGAATGTGTGTTTTTTAACCACACCTCATAAAGTTCTATTCATACTAAATACACTTTAATTAAATAAAACATTGTTAATTTTATTACCACAGAAAACTCTTTTTTACAAGATATTATTTATTTCACTCACTCACAATGTTTCATACTTGCATATAATGTATATTTACATGAATACTAAAAACCTATAAAAAAAATTACACTATTTACCATGAAAATACGAATTTACATACAAATAATAATTAATACTATTCAAATGAAAGGACAACTTATAGAAAATGAAGTTTTACAACCCATCTCAAAGCCAAGCTCGTTTTGAGTAATAATATACAGTTATAAATAAAAGTCAAAAGAATAGAAAATATTATAAAGTAGAGTTAAAATTTGAAGAAAAAATGAATAATCAAAATACATATTTACATATTTATGCTCGTAGTTTGGTAGTTTTTCTTACAAGAATATGCATTTGAAGAAACGTTTACTACAAATTTTTTAGTGTTCATAATAAAGCATAAGATTAGTTTATACTTATTTATCTCATACTGGGCAGTTTATCTCAATATGTAGAACTGATTTATCTTGAAAACATTCACAGTAGAGTATTTCAAGGCTAGCTTTAATTTCTTTTCTTTTTAATATTTATATCAATGATATAATATATCTAAATTATATCAACAACATGGGAAAACGTTGTTTTTTGCTGATGATTTGCTTCATATCTGAATGGTGAGATTTGGAATACGGTTTATGAGAGCGGCTCGCGATGTATAGCATTTAAAAAAGTGGTTTTATGAAATTGTGAGTTACTCTTAACATAAAAAAAACTAACTTTAAATCAATTTCATTGCGATATTTTGGCGCAGAAAACCTTTAAAGTTTCAGATTTGTGGTAGATACCTGTCGAATGACGTATTGATAGAGTTAGTCAAATCGTTTTATATTATATTTTTTTTATGTCTTACAGTCATATACACCCTAATATTTTTTATCGTTGACAGCTGTTTTGCGAATAATCGCATTGTCAAAAAGCTGTACACAAATAACCAAAAAAATCAGGATACGTACAGTATCCTCAAGGTAGGAAAGGGTCTGGGGTGGAGAGGAAAAGAGGGACCCCTACACTTTTTTTCAGCGGTACACCCACAATAAAAAAATTAAGACTTCAAATGCTTCTGTGTAAAAACGTACCCTACTTTAGTTTCTTTTACCGGAGTAAATAAGAATAAAACGTTTACAAAAGTCTGTCATGAAGTTGTAACTTTAGGAATTAAATGTAGCTAAGCAGTAATTTGTTTACCTAGTTTTCTTGGAATGGATTGTACCGTCATGTCAAGCTAGGGGAAAAAGTAGAAGGGAGGACACGCCCATACTCCAGACACAATCCTCGTCTGAGGCTACTGTATGACGATAAGATATAACATTAATTGTATACGTTATCTGAAGCTATAATTAATTTATAAATAGTTCATTTTATGACTATTATAAGCAAAATTCTAAAACATATTTTAAAAAAATGGCTATATAATTTAGAAAAAGTCAAATTTGTTTATTTTGGTCATGTTCAGTCATTCACATATTGAAACATTTAATAACGACACAGAAGGATTTCTTTACAGATACATTATTGGGAATTGATACTATCCTACAAATAGCTTGTTCAGTTATAGCTAACTATTAGCATTAACACAACTCTATGTAAGAAAACTTTTATTATTTACTAATAATATATTCACTAATTAAAACATCCATATTCGACTAGACAAACTCAGATTGATACAGTTATTAAATAAAACATTATCAAATACTTACTCTTTTTATATTTTACTTAACAAAATGCCAAAGGATTTGTATGATAATTTATTAAACTCTATTTATAAAAAAAGTGCCAAGGAATGGTTGTGCCAAATTTAGAGTGAGGGATTGAGCGGGTTATTAAATTTACAAATAGATTGAAATTTCCTGCGTGTTTCACCTTTTTAGACTTTACGTTGAACCAAGACGGTATATTAATGTTTGAATAATTTAGTTTTTGTAAATAAATAAAACAAAATATTAAAATTAATTATTTTTTAAGTCACTTTATTAAAATATAATGTACGACTATTATAGGAATTATATGATGATGCATAATACACAATTTTCCTGCATGCATTCAAGAGAAACTTTTTCCACGCACCGGCTTATGGTCATGTGGGAGAAATTTCACATATTTATAAATGTAATTTATTAAGAAATAAATAAATAAATATTGAAATTAAATTTGAATGAAAATTATGTTCAAGGACTTACCCCGTTTGTGATGATTCAAATTGTTGTTTAAGTATTTCACATGACTATTACTTTTTAAAAAAGTATTTCTTCATTTATGATACTTTTTTTAAGAAATATTTATTCGAACGGAACCAAATCTTATTACAAGTATATTACTCATAAGACTGTGCTAGACTAACTGAGTGGTAACAAAATTTAACAAAATTCGTGCTCACAAAATTTAATAGAAAACCAAAAACTAACAATTAACGTGATCAATTAAATTTTATTTACTTTTTTTTTGTTGGTTTTGTTAAACCAGTCCCATTGAACTATCATTTAAATCTCCATACAAAACTGTTGCCACTTTTCCACCCAAAAAAAGGAGGTTAAAAATGGAAATAAAGTGACGTAGACGTTCGAATATCTCAAACTCGGGGCTAATGATTTTGATCCAAGTGTAAAGATTTATAACCCAAATTAATTGTAGCAATTGCAAGTAAAACAAAATTAAGATTCGTGAGAAATTTTTTTGTTTTGGTTACGGCAGCTATCTGAGAATTTTGAGTTATTGAAAATTTTAAAAATTTGTCAAATAGTTCACACTTACTAAATTAAAATAATATCGATCCACTCGACTAAACAATAGAGGCAGAGATTATTCCAAAAAATACTTGTTGGCTTAGAGGACATTAGACATTGAGTTTTGACCCATTACATAACTTTATATGTAAACAACTAAAACCCCTAAATACAAATTTTGAAATAAAACTAATTTATAAGCGTCATCATGGTATAAAACACCCATCATAAAATGTAATTCAAGCACATAGTCTAAATGTAACTATCAGAAGTTATTTCTTGGGCCTTTTAGGATATGGTAAATAAATTGACAGATCAATGAGTTTTATCCTATAAGGTAGGTTTTGTTTAAAACAGTTGTTGTTACACAGGTTTTCTGAAGCTTGTAATTGTATATGACAATAAATTATTGATGCCTACACGGATCGCGTAGATGTGTTTATATTAAAATATAAAATCGCTTCAGCTCATGTCAGTATCTCGGCCCTATCGGGACTCAAAGCTGTACATACGTATATTATGGAGTCTCAACTCGCTTCAGCTCATGTCAGTATCTCGGCCCTATCGGGACTCGTAGCTATACATACGTATATTATGGAGTCTCAACTCGCTTCAACTCATGTCAGTATCTCGGCCCTGTCGGGACTCGAAGCTATACATACGTATATTATGGAGTCTCAACTCGCTTCAGCTCATGTCAGTATCTCGGCCCTATCGGGACTCGAAGCTATACATAAGTATATTATGGAGTTTCGACTCGTTTGATCTCATGTCAGTATCTCGGCCCTGTCGGGACTCGTAGCTATACATACGTATATTATGGAGTCTCAACTCGCTTCAGCTCATGTCAGTATCTCGGCCCTATCGGGACTCGAAGCTATACATAAGTATATTATTAGGTTTCGACTCGTTTGATCTCATGTCAGTATCTCGGCCCTGTCGGGACTCGTAGCTATACATACGTATATTATGGAGTCTCAACTCGCTTCAACTCATGTCAGTATCTCGGCCCTGTCGGGACTCGAAGCTATACATACGTATATTATGGAGTCTCAACTCGCTTCAGCTCATGTCAGTATCTCGGCCCTATCGGGACTCGTAGCTATACATACGTATATTATGGAGTCTCAACTCGCTTCAGCTCATGTCAGTATCTCGGCCCTATCGGGACTCGTAGCTATACATACGTATATTATGGAGTCTCGACTCGCTTCAGCTCATGTCAGTATCTCGGCCCTGTCGGGACTCGTAGCTATACATATGTATATTATGGAGTCTCAACTCGCTTCAGCTCATGTCAGTATCTCGGCCCTATCGGGACTCAAAGCTGTACATACGTATATTATGGAGTCTCGACTCGCTTCAGCTCATGTCAGTATCTCGGCCCTATCGGGACTCGAAGCTATACATACGTATATTATGGAGTCTCGACTCGCTTCAGCTCATGTCAGTATCTCGGCCCTATCGGGACTCGAAGCTATACATACTATATTATGGAGTCTCGACTCGCTTCAGCTCATGTCAGTATCTCGGCCCTATCGGGACTCGAAGCTATACATACGTATATTATGGAGTCTCGACTCGCTTCAGCTCATGTCAGTATCTCGGCCCTATCGAGACTCGTAGCTATACATACGTATATTATGGAGTCTCAACTCGCTTCAGCTCATGTCAGTATCTCGGCCCTATCGGGACTCAAAGGTGTACATACGTATATTATGGAGTCTCGACTCGCTTCAGCTCATGTCAGTATCTCGGCCCTATCGGGACTCGAAGCTATACATACGTATATTATGGAGTCTCAACTCGCTTCAGCTCATGTCAGTATCTCGGCCCTATCGGGACTCAAAGCTGTACATACGTATATTATGGAGTCTCGACTCGCTTCAGCTCATGTCAGTATCTCGGCCCTATCGGGACTCGAAGCTATACATACGTATATTATGGAGTCTCGACTCTCTTCAGCTCATGTCAGTATCTCGGCCCTATCGGGACTCGTAGCTATACATACGTATATTATGGAGTCTCAACTCGCTTCAACTCATGTCAGTATCTCGGCCCTGTCGGGACTCGAAGCTATACATACGTATATTATGGAGTCTCAACTCGCTTCAGCTCATGTCAGTATCTCGGCCCTATCGGGACTCGAAGCTATACATAAGTATATTATGGAGTTTCGACTCGTTTGATCTCATGTCAGTATCTCGGCCCTGTCGGGACTCGTAGCTATACATACGTATATTATGGAGTCTCAACTCGCTTCAGCTCATGTCAGTATCTCGGCCCTATCGGGACTCGAAGCTATACATAAGTATATTATGGAGTTTCGACTCGTTTGATCTCATGTCAGTATCTCGGCCCTGTCGGGACTCGTAGCTATACATACGTATATTATGGAGTCTCAACTCGCTTCAACTCATGTCAGTATCTCGGCCCTGTCGGGACTCGAAGCTATACATACGTATATTATGGAGTCTCAACTCGCTTCAGCTCATGTCAGTATCTCGGCCCTATCGGGACTCGTAGCTATACATACGTATATTATGGAGTCTCAACTCGCTTCAGCTCATGTCAGTATCTCGGCCCTATCGGGACTCGTAGCTATACATACGTATATTATGGAGTCTCGACTCGCTTCAGCTCATGTCAGTATCTCGGCCCTGTCGGGACTCGTAGCTATACATACGTATATTATGGAGTCTCAACTCGCTTCAGCTCATGTCAGTATCTCGGCCCTATCGGGACTCAAAGGTGTACATACGTATATTATGGAGTCTCGACTCGCTTCAGCTCATGTCAGTATCTCGGCCCTATCGGGACTCGAAGCTATACATACGTATATTATGGAGTCTCAACTCGCTTCAGCTCATGTCAGTATCTCGGCCCTATCGGGACTCAAAGCTGTACATACGTATATTATGGAGTCTCGACTCGCTTCAGCTCATGTCAGTATCTCGGCCCTATCGGGACTCGAAGCTATACATACGTATATTATGGAGTCTCGACTCTCTTCAGCTCATGTCAGTATCTCGGCCCTATCGGGACTCGAAGCTGTACATACGTATATTATGGAGTCTCGACTCGCTTCAGCTCATGTCAGTATTTCGGCCCTATCGGGACCCGAAGCTGTACATACGTATATGACGGAGTCTCGACTCGTTTGAGCTCATGTCAGTATCTCGGCCTTGTCGGGACTCGAAGCTATACGTACGTATATTATGGAGTCTCGACTCGTTTGAGCTCATGTCAGTATCTCGGCCCTATCGGGACTCGAAGCTGTACATACGTATATTATGGAGTCTCGACTCGTTTGAGCTCATGTCAGTATCTCGGCCTTGTCGGGCCTCGAAGCTATACATACGTATATTATGGAGTCTCGACTCGTTTGATCTCATGTCAATATCTCGGCCCTATCGGGACTCGAAGCTATACATACGTATATTATGGAGTTTCGACTCGTTTGATCTCATGTCAATATCTCGGCCCTATCGGGACTCGAAGCTATACATACGTATATTATGGAGTCTCAACTCGCTTCAGCTCATGTCAGTATCTCGGCCCTATCGGGACTCGTAGCTATACATACGTATATTATGGAGTCTCGACTCGTTTGATCTCATGTCAATATCTCGGCCCTATCGGGACTCGAAGCTATACATACGTATATTATAAAGTCTCGACTCGCTTCAGCTCATGCCAGTATCTCGGCCCTGTCGGGACTCGAAGCTATACATACGTATATTATGGAGTCTCAACTCGCTTCAGCTCATGTCAGTATCTCGGCCCTATCGGGACTCGTAGCTATACATACGTATATTATGGAGTCTCGACTCGTTTGATCTCATGTCAATATCTCGGCCCTATCGGGACTCGAAGCTATACATACGTATATTATGGAGTCTCAACTCGCTTCAGCTCATGCCAGTATCTCGGCCCTGTCGGGACTCGAAGCTATACATACGTATATTATGGAGTCTCAACTCGCTTCAACTCATGTCAGTATCTCGGCCCTGTCGGGACTCGAAGCTATACATACGTATATTATGGAGTCTCAACTCGCTTCAGCTCATGTCAGTATCTCGGCCCTATCGGGACTCGAAGCTATACATACGTATATTATGGAGTCTCGACTCGCTTCAGCTCATGTCAGTATCTCGGCCCTATCGGGACTCGAAGCTATACATACGTATATTATGGAGTCTCGACTCGCTTCAGCTCATGTCAGTATCTCGGCCCTATCGGGACTCAAAGCTGTACATACGTATATTATGGAGTCTCGACTCGCTTCAGCTCATGTCAGTATCTCGGCGCTATCGGGACTCGAAGCTATACATACGTATATTATGGAGTCTCGACTCGCTTCAGCTCATGTCAGTATCTCGGCCCTATCGGGACTCGAAGCTATACATACGTATATTATGGAGTCTCGACTCGCTTCAGCTCATGTCAGTATCTCGGCCCTATCGGGACTCGAAGCTATACATACGTATATTATGAAGTCTCGACTCGCTTCAGCTCATGTCAGTATCTCGGCCCTATCGGGACTCAAAGGTGTACATACGTATATTATGGAGTCTCGAATCGCTTCAGCTCATGTCAGTATCTCGGCCCTATCGGGACTCAAAGCTGTACATACGTATAATATGGAGTCTCGACTCGCTTCAGCTCATGTCAGTATCTCGGCCCTATCGGGACTCGAAGCTATACATACGTATATTATGGAGTCTCAACTCGCTTCAGCTCATGTCAGTATCTCGGCCCTATCGGGACTCGTAGCTATACATACGTATATTATGGAGTCTCAACTCGCTTCAGCTCATGTCAGTATCTCGGCCCTATCGGGACTCAAAGCTGTACATACGTATATTATGGAGTCTCGACTCTCTTCAGCTCATGTCAGTATTTCGGCCCTATCGGGACCCGAAGCTGTACATACGTATATGACGGAGTCTCGACTCGTTTGAGGTCATGTCAGTATCTCGGCCTTGTCGGGACTCGAAGCTATACGTACGTATATTATGGAGTCTCGACTCGTTTGAGCTCATGTCAGTATCTCGGCCCTATCGGGACTCAAAGCTATACATACGTATATTATGGAGTCTCGACTCGTTTGAGCTCATGTCAATATCTCGGCCTTGTCGGGACTCGAAGCTGTACATACGTGTATTATGGAGTCTCGACTCGCTTCAGCTCATGTCAGTATTTCGGCCCTATCGGGACCCGAAGCTGTACATACGTATATGACGGAGTCTCGACTCGTTTGAGCTCATGTCAGTATCTCGGCCTTGTCGGGACTCGAAGCTATACGTACGTATATTATGGAAACTCGACTCGTTTGAGCTCATGTCAGTATCTCGGCCCTATCGGGACTCGAAGCTGTACATACGTATATTATGGAGTCTCGACTCGTTTGAGCTCATGTCAGTATCTCGGCCTTGTCGGGCCTCGAAGCTATACATACGTATATTATGGAGTCTCGACTCGTTTGATCTCATGTCAATATCTCGGCCCTATCGGGACTCGAAGCTATACATACGTATATTATGGAGTTTCGACTCGTTTGATCTCATGTCAATATCTCGGCCCTATCGGGACTCGATGCTATACATACGTATATTATGGAGTCTCGACTCGCTTCAGCTCATGCCAGTATCTCGGCCCTGTCGGGACTCGAAGCTATACATACGTATATTATGGAGTCTCAACTCGCTTCAGCTCATGTCAGTATCTCGGCCCTATCGGGACTCGTAGCTATACATACGTATATTATGGAGTCTCGACTCGTTTGATCTCATGTCAATATCTCGGCCCTATCGGGACTCGAAGCTATACATACGTATATTATGGAGTCTCAACTCGCTTCAGCTCATGTCAGTATCTCGGCCCTATCGGGACTCGTAGCTATACATACGTATATTATGGAGTCTCGACTCGTTTGATCTCATGTCAATATCTCGGCCCTATCGGGACTCGAAGCTATACATACGTATATTATGGAGTCTCGACTCGCTTCAGCTCATGCCAGTATCTCGGCCCTGTCGGGACTCGAAGCTATACATACGTATATTATGGAGTCTCAACTCGCTTCAGCTCATGTCAGTATCTCGGCCCTATCGGGACTCGTAGCTATATATACGTATATTATGGAGTCTCGACTCGTTTGATCTCATGTCAATATCTCGGCCCTATCGGGACTCGAAGCTATACATACGTATAATATGGAGTCTCAACTCGCTTCAGCTCATGCCAGTATCTCGGCCCTGTCGGGACTCGAAGCTATACATACGTATATTATGGAGTCTCAACTCGCTTCAGCTCATGTCAGTATCTCGGCCCTATCGGGACTCGTAGCTATACATACGTATATTATGGAGTCTCAACTCGCTTCAGCTCATGTCAGTATCTCGGCCCTATCGGGACTCAAAGCTGTACATGCGTATATTATGGAGTCTCGACTCGCTTCAGCTCATGTCAGTATCTCGGCCCTATCGGGACTCGAAGCTATACATACGTATATTATGGAGTCTCGACTCGCTTCAGCTCATGTCAGTATCTCGGCCCTATCGGGACTCGAAGCTATACATACGTATATTATGGAGTCTCGACTCGCTTCAGCTCATGTCAGTATCTCGGCCCTATCGGGACTCAAAGCTGTACATACGTATATTATTGAGTCTCGACTCGCTTCAGCTCATGTCAGTATCTCGGCCCTATCGGGACTCGAAGCTATACATACGTATATTATGGAGTCTCGACTCGCTTCAGCTCATGTCAGTATCTCGGCCCTATCGGGACTCGAAGCTATACATACGTATATTATGGAGTCTCGACTCGCTTCAGCTCATGTCAGTATCTCGGCCCTATCGGGACTCGAAGCTATACATACGTATATTATGAAGTCTCGACTCGCTTCAGCTCATGTCAGTATCTCGGCCCTATCGAGACTCGTAGCTATACATACGTATATTATGGAGTCTCAACTCGCTTCAGCTCATGTCAGTATCTCGGCCCTATCGGGACTCGAAGCTGTACATACGTATATTATGGAGTCTCGACTCGCTTCAGCTCATGTCAGTATCTCGGCCCTATCGGGACTCGAAGCTGTACATACGTATATTATGGAGTCTCGACTCGCTTCAGCTCATGTCAGTATTTCGGCCCTATCGGGACTCGAAGCTATACATACGTATATTATGGAGTCTCGACTCGCTTCAGCTCATGTCAGTATCTCGGCCCTATCGGGACTCGAAGCTATACATACGTATATTATGAAGTCTCGACTCGCTTCAGCTCATGTCAGTATCTCGGCCCTATCGAGACTCGTAGCTATACATACGTATATTATGGAGTCTCAACTCGCTTCAGCTCATGTCAGTATCTCGGCCCTATCGGGACTCGAAGCTGTACATACGTATATTATGGAGTCTCGACTCGCTTCAGCTCATGTCAGTATCTCGGCCCTATCGAGACTCGTAGCTATACATACGTATATTATGGAGTCTCAACTCGCTTCAGCTCATGTCAGTATCTCGGCCCTATCGGGACTCGAAGCTGTACATACGTATATTATGGAGTCTCGACTCGCTTCAGCTCATGTCAGTATCTCGGCCCTATCGGGACTCGAAGCTGTACATACGTATTTGATTTTCGTTGGTTGGAGATCAGTTGGAGTATCCGATTATGTGGTAGTTACGCGTTGCTTCAAATGTCAGAGGTTTGGCCACATTGCGGCTCACTGCAGAGGAGAGATGGCGTGTCGACACTGTGGCGGAAATGGACACAAGGCGGCCGACTGTCAGGAAAGCTCCAAGGACCAGATCTGCATAAATTGTAGGGATAGAGGAATTGACTTTAGGCACAATAATAGTGATAGGAGTTGTACCTCATACAAGAGGGCCTTGGAGGCGGCCACAAGGAATATAGACTATGGCGAATAAGAACATCATCCTAAAAATGGGACAGATTAATCTGCAGCGTAGCCGGATTGCGACGGACATTATGAGAAAGGTAGCCGAGGAATTGAGGCTCGACGTCCTACTCGTACAGGAGCCTTATGCGGTGGGAAATAAAGTCTGTGGTTTTCCCATTAGAGCCAGAATTGTTACGGGAGGAGGAGATTCCATCTGGGCTGCGGTCGTAATCCTAAGGGAGGATGTGGAGGTGACTAACTTGGCACAATTTAGCGACTCTCACGTAGTGGCGGTTGAGTTAAGAATCGGCGGCGCTAGCCTACTGGCTGTCTCAGTTTACTGCCAGTTCTCTAGGGAGATTGATGAATATCTGGACAAGGTGAGGGATGTTATGGCAGGGCATACAGGAAGAAGTGTAGTTTTCGGCCTTGACGCTAATGCCAAGTCTGTTTTATGGCACAGCGGATACACGGACAACAGGGGAGAACTACTGGAGGAACTGCTGGCTTCGGAGGAACTGGAAATTATTAACGCTGAGGGTCAACCAAGTACTTACTTCACGCCAAGATCAGAGTCCAATATTGATGTTACAGTGGCTTCTTTGGCTGCCTTTAGACAAGTTGTCGATTGGAAAGTTCGTACGGATGCGTCAATCAGTGACCACCGCCTTATCACGTTCGACTGGAGACCAGAGGGGACCATTACTTGGACCAACACATATGGCCCCACAGGGTATAATTGGAGAAGAGCGGATTGGGAAAGGATGGCAGCACTTGCGGAGTGTGGCTGGAGGGAGTTGAGCCAGGACTCTCAGGGTGAGGTTTCTCTTGAAAGGTTGATGAAATTCGTTGAGGGGATCTTATCTAGGACTGTTCCTGTCAGACGCGCTATGAGGCGACCCCCGGTTAGATGGTGGAGCCCTGAAATTGGAAAACTCCGAAGAACACACATAGAGGCTAAGAAAAACTACTCTAGAGAAAGGAAAAGGAGAAGGATGGACACTTCGGATCAGGTACTCGGCAGACTGTCTGGGGACATAAGGAGGACCAAAAATGCTCTAAATGTGGCAATCAGAGCGGCTAAGAGGAAAAGTTGGGAGGCGTTTGTGATCTCATGTCAATATCTCGGCCCTATCGGGACTCGAAGCTATACATACGTATATTATGGAGTCTCGACTCGTTTGATCTCATGTCAATATCTCGGCCCTATCGGGACTCGAAGCTATACATAAGTGTATTATGGAGTCTCGACTCTTTTGAGCTCATGTCAGTATCTCGGCCCTATCGGGACTCGAAGCTATACATACGTATATTATGGAGTCTCAACTCGCTTCAGCTCATGTCAGTATCTCGGCCCTATCGGGACTCAAAGGTGTACATACGTATATTATGGAGTCTCGAATCGCTTCAGCTCATGTCAGTATCTCGGCCCTATCGGGACTCAAAGCTGTACATACGTATATTATGGAGTCTCGACTCGTTTGATCTCATGTCAATATCTCGGCCCTATCGGGACTCGAAGCTATACATACGTATATTATGGAGTCTCGACTCTTTTGAGCTCATGTCAATATCTCGGCCCTGTCGGGACTCGAAGCTGTACATAAGTATATTATGGAGTCTCGACTCGTTTGATCTCATGTCAGTATCTCGGCCCTATCGGGACTCGAAGCTATACATACGTATATTATGGAGTCTCGACTCTTTTGAGCTCATGTCAATATCTCGGCCCTGTCGGGACTCGAAGCTGTACATAAGTATATTATGGAGTCTCGACTCGTTTGATCTCATGTCAATATTTCGGCCCTATCGGGACTCGAAGCTATACATACGTATATTAAGGAGTCTCGACTCTTTTGAGCTCATGTCAATATCTCGGCCCTGTCGGGACTCGAAGCTGTACATAAGTATATTATGGAGTCTCGACTCGTTTGAGCTCATGTTATATACATTAAACTCTCAAAAACTCAACACTCTAAAGTGGTAATATCAAATGTATATCGTGTTAGAAAATATGAGAGTTCTGTCACAAGCCAATCTTGTTAGATCGACGGAGAGATACACCAAACTCTCAAGAACAAATTATTTTAGAGTGAGAAAATCAAATGTAATAGTATGATAAGAATGTATAGTATAGTGTTAACACAAGTTATTATATTTAAAAACTGATAATCTTAACTCTCAACAAACCAAAACGTTGAAGTGAGAAAATGAAAAGAATATCACAATAAAAAAGTAAAATTCGGCCACAAGCTGTTAAATCAACAACCAGATCCACTAAAGTCTCAACAAGACAATACTTTAGAGTACGAAAATCAAATGTATAACATGATAAGAAAGAGGAGAGTTCTGTCACAAGCAGTTAGATCGACAGACATTTTATGTGCAAGTTCGATGTCGTGGCAAAGGTAAGGCAATCAATACTCTTAAACTTTAATTTTACGTGAAGTCATGTTGCAAGATATTATGAACATTATAAATATCTGCGTATACACCATACATTTATATATCATCGTATTTATGTATCTAGCTTTTTGTACCTGTGGTTTATTTGCTTTTATTATTTTATTTTTTTTTACTTTCGTAATTTTATTCCATATTATAGTATTATGAAAGTTATGTGATGGATAAACAATCGTATCAATTTGTTTGTGGGTGATCCGTTTTTATGCGCCCTTAATCCAAAAAAGGGATTTTTAAATTATGCCTGTCATAAAACCTACTATTTTAAAAAATAAAACTTTTCCAAATAACGATTTTCATCAACTGTTAAACTGTAGTCTCCACCACAAACCTTATTTGTCGCCATCTCTCCAAGAATACAGGTTCGTTAGTTCGTGGTAAAAGCAAACATTAACTCGCCCTTGGTTCATTTTCACTTCATGACTAAAAACTACGGAACTGACGTTTTTAGTGACTAATATATTTATTTTATTTATTTTTGATGACGAGGGAGTGAGAAAGTTTACGCAATGTTTGGACAATCTTTCTTATTAGACCTATTATTACAGAATTTATATTTTGTAAATGTTTCTACATTTTATTTCATTTTTGTTATTTTTATTTCAGTTTTAATTTATTAGTTGCATTTAATTTCTTGTATCTGATGTTTTTTAAAATTGTTTAAGTCTGTATTTCCCTTTTCATAATTTTTATTATGTTTTTGGTTATTCAGTGTTAGTTTTATTTTGTCTGAATTTCATTAGTTTTATGACGGTTTCCACTTCCAAATAATATTTACTTAAAATATAAATTATATTATCATTAGTAAATTTTGTTCGTATGATTGAGGTTGAGCTATAATTTGATACAGCTATAAGGTGGTACAGCTATAAGGTTGAGCTAAAAAGTGATAACAGCTATAACGTTGAGCAATAAGGAACTTGGAGGCGTGGCTACAAGACCTTGTCTCATGTACCAACTGACGACTTAATCATCGAAACATCATCTTGTTACAAACAAATGTTCATTGTAGAAAATTATGTATTTTCTCATTTGATGATTGTAATTTCCACGAGAAAGTTCGTTTATACTGGACTGTTAAATGAAAAGGGGGAGTGGTCATAAAATAAAACACACATAATTATGATTTTAAGAAAGAAAAAACTAAAAATTTACATTTTCCTCCAATAGAGTATCTATGGAACAACAAATCGTATTGGTCGCCATCATTCAAAAAATACCAATTTTGTTCAATAATATTATTCGTAAGGTTCAGGAATAATTGGTAAAAAAACAAAAAAAAATGAACCTTGTCCGCTTTTGTTGAATCGATTTGCACTGAAGACGTGTTTAGGACTCAAGCAAAGTATGTTTATTCTCTTATTTAAATATATAAATATTTTTTCAAAGACGGTGTCTATGGTTTATTTTAACATTTGGTTTGAAAACTACTAAATTAACATTTATATGCAACGAATAGTTTTGGTTAGCTTTTATTTGGTTTTGGGGATGGGTTAGTGAGAAAGTTTGTGCAGCATTCACTTTAATTATTTTAACACAACAAATTATGTTTTTATTAAATATGAAATTATTCTTACCGGAATGGATAAGTAATTTTCTTAGAATAGGTGTAATGTTTATTTTTAATTTTACATTTTATAACCTGAAAAGTTTCATCATTTTTATTTCCTTGATAATTGCGTTTTATAAAAGATAATTTAATAAATTAACCTCTAAATTAATTATTATAATAGAAACACATAATATACGTACACGGATAAAGATTAAATTTTTTCTGAAACAATTAAAATATTACGACTAAAGCTAAAATGAGATGAGATGAAAATATTTTTAAAGCAATCTCACTAAGTGCCCTAATAAAGTTAATCTTTCTGACTGGCTGGCGTATTGTTTTAATGATATATCGCCGGGGTACTTCTTTCACTTGTTGCTGTTTTGGCTCTCTCGCTGCTCTGTTTCCACACATGTTTACTTGTTAACACTACACATGTTTTATGTCACTGGGAATGTAGAGTTGAATTTATTTATTTATACGAACAATGAAAAATAAGTTTAGCACACTCATGATACTAACTCAGCTCCATAATACAATATAATATCAGGAGATCTATTCATTGTAATACCAAAAAGTCGGCCTTATAGGCCTTGTAGAATATGTTAAATTCTATTGGTAGATGAAAGGGGTCTAATTATCCAGTAGGGTTAGTTTGTTTAAGGCAGTTGTTATACAGGATTTCTGAACCTCGTAATCATGTATGTAACTACATTCTTAATGTTGGCACAGCCCTGACGGGACTCGTAGACGTGTATATATTTAAAGTGTCCACTCGTTCCCCTCGTGTCAGTGTCGAGGGTCTAAATGTACGTATGTAAAAGAATTTCCACTCCATAAGTTCGTATTGGTGACGGCCCTGCTGGATCTCATAACTATATGAACATCACATATTCTTGAGAGTTTAAATATTACAAGACAATAACGTCGTATATATATATATATATATATATATATATATATATATATATGTATGTATTGTTGGTACCATTATATGCAGAATCAAAATCTAAAAATTTGTATCTAATTAGTATATTACAAGTTGAATAACACATAAGATATGTCAAAAATTGTTAAAAATAACGGTTATTTTAAATCCGATTTTTCTGAATTTCATGGACTACACCAAACTTCATTTATTTTGTGACCGCTATAATGCTTACTTCAACAACACCAATGACAACGACGGACGGACGGACAGGCGAAAATCATTTTCGTGAAAATCAAAGAATAAGGTAAAGTCGAAATTTGTAACGATTACGAAACTTTCCTTATACTTTGTATACTGGGTAAACAATTAACAAAAAGTCTATTCAGCAGCAGAACAACAGAAAGATAGAGGTATTTAATTACTTATTCCTTAATTAAACCATAAATGTAATCAATTAATCTTGTAATATATCAATGGTGTTATACGTTACTTAAAATAAATATTAAATTTAACAAAGTTATTGTAAATTTGCTAAAAATTATCATTAAATATAATTAAGTATATTGAAACAATTACAGATTTTAAAAATAAGTAGGGGTATATAACAATATACAAACACAAATGGATAATATAAAAAACTTATTTAAATAAAATACACACAGCGCTCTCAATTATAAGAAATACAGAGATCACTCATGAAACTATATTTCAATTTTTATATTTTTTCTACGGGTTAAATTCTTTTACTTTAATCTTTAAGCAGTTAGAAGATGCAATGTCATTGAAACCATCTGGTAAACTATTAAATGACTTTGGTGTTCTTCTAGTTCTTGCACCGTCTTATTTTTAAATCTTGGGTCAAAATAAAGTCTCCAATGTCAGAAGGTTTTGTGTGCTTGTTTTAACATTGTTTTGTATTGCAAAAAGTTGTGTTACTTATAACCACCGTTTAGAAAAGTAATGGTGTACATTTTTTAAAGTGAACACTTCTTTAGGCCCGTTACGGTAATTTTAATGGCTCAGTGGCTGAATTTGTATACAACCTATTTATTTTCTCAGGGCAGTAAATAGAGGAATTTGCAGAGTGTTGACCTATGGTTTGAGCGTTTAATTTGAGTTTAAGTTGTGTGTTATATTGTATTATATTAAAACACAGAACAAAGAAAGCTCAGAGAAGGGGAGAAACAACAAAAATAAGTGGAGAATATAATATAGTAGGCCTATGTCGATTGTGTCGGAGTTTGTGTAGAATTAAATATAAAACGGTAACTAACGGATGTCCCAATGACAGCGAGAAATAAATAAACTATTAACAATTGGAGAAAGACAAAGGATAAATTTAGACAGACTAAATGGTCTTAGAGTTCTTAATTTTCCTACGAACTTCTATTTAAATAAGCTAAGATTTATTTATAAGTAACCACAGTACATGTACGTATATTGAGTTTCATTGTCCTTAAGAACAAATGAGGACTACAGAATGTAGACTTTAATAATATTACCGGAAAAGAATTCGCGTTAAAAAATATGAGCCTTCAACTACGTCAAGTAAGATCTCACAATTATTTATATTATAAAGACATATTACTTCATTTATTTATAGATTTCCCTAAATACACGGTTATAGAAACAAAACGTTAAGAATAGTATTGTAATAAATCAAAACTATAAAGAAATATAAAATAAATTATCTTTGTACCGTACACTACAGATAATTAACCTCGCATTAACAAAGGTCTTCGTATGGGCACAGTGGCGTTTACTGAACCACTTCCATTAACGTCCTTCTACTAATATAATACAAAACAAATAAAAAGTAAAATGTGATAAACACAAAAGAAGTAAAATCCATACTGTGCAGGGAATGTACAGAATGTACATCTCACTGATAGCACTCCCAAAACACGTTAATGTATGTATTGTACCATTAATATAATTTGTGTACTCTGTCCAGTGCATTTTGTTATCGAACATTACAATAATTAACTCAACTGATAGTTAGAAAAATTATTCAGATGATATCCACACACAAACCATCTCAAACTACTTCATCTGGAGTCAGTTTGAGTCTTTAGCGATATAGTCATGAATCTATAAATTTATGAACGACTCATATGCTAGAGAAAGGTACAACCGTGAGGTGAAATTATAGAATCTATTTTTAAAGTTATTGTTTCCGTTGTTCAAAAACGTAAACAGAAAGGATGGAAAAAACTTAGTCTGATCTGAAGTGGTATAATCAAAAAGGTTGTTAGTTAATAACGAGAGTTAATTTATACTCTTAGATTGTGGTTCTATATATACAAATGATTCCAAAACATCCGATTAAAACATTTTTAGTCTAAATAAAAGTAATATACAACTAGAACATAAAATAAATAAATTGATGGAAACAGTATGACAGCCGATATCAGATTTAATTTTGTAATATCCATCAACCTCCGAAAATCTATAGATTTTGTTGGATTTGTTTATAGTTTGATTTGAATCATAAGAAATCGATAACAAGTTTACTTTTTTCATAAACATACATTACCGAAAAATTAAAAAGTTGTCCATGGTAAAATAAATTGAGTTTATAGTTCAACTAAATTCTTAATTTTTATAACAAATGATTTTTTAAATAAAGTTTTTTAGGTTATCTAGTTTTTATTGAAATATGAACATCTGGGCGATATTCGATCTTCATTCGGGTACGCGTCATCATACTAGGTGTAACAATCTCTATGGCGGCAGTGTTTATCTTAGTTGAATCACGACATACTGAAAAATTGCATTTGGTGATAACCCTCCCCTTCTCCCATTTGAGATTCTATACTTGTGGTGGTACAGCGATTCATGAGGAAAGTTTCATCGCAGAAGAGGATTCGGTTTAGATAACTTTCATCAATACCTACTGCAATTCAGCATATTAACAGTAAGTTTAACTAGTTTGAGGTAATATACTGCCCTTATTCATGTTTAAGTTGGATTTTGTAAGCATGCAATCTCAAACGAACATAAAGCACGTTCCAAATTCAAAACTGCGTTGAGCGATGTACATTTTAAGGTTACGCAAGTTCATATTATCTTTAGATGCGTGTGGTCAGCCTAGGGATATCTTTATGTCTACATTTTAAGGCTACATAAGTACAACTGTCTCAACCGCTCCATATTATCAATAGATGCGTGTGGTCAGCCTAGGGATTTCTGTATGTCTACATTGGCTACGCAAGTACGAGGGTCACTACCGCTCAATATTATCGGTAGGTGTGGTCAGCCTAGGGATTTATTTATGTCTATATTTTTAGTTTCTGAATACTGATATTATAGAAAATACGTATAGAATTGTACTACTGATTTAATTTCAGCAATATTTAAAATACATTGAACTTTCCATTAAATAGGCGCCATTAATAAAGCGATTACTGCCAAGCTATTATATGAGCAACGAAAGACTAGCAGTGCATTCAAGATATCACAACGACGACTAGCAAAACGTTCAGTGTTTATAAAATAGATTATTATTGAGAACTAGAGGCTTGGTTGATTATTGTACATGCCTTTTATAATTAAAATCACAGAGTATGATATGCAAGGAGAATAAAGAGTTAAAATTAGGGAGGGGTGAGTTTGGGATAGGAAGTTTGGGAGGGAGAGTTTGGGATAGGGGTTTGGGAGGGATGATTATGGGCTAGAGGTTGGGAAGTAAAACTTTTAGGGGGAGAGTTTGAGATTGAGAGTTTAGGATGGCAAGTTTGGGAGGGAGAGTTTGAAATTGAGGGTTTGGATGGCAGAATTTGAGATAAGGAGTTAAAGATGGAGAGTTTTTGATGAGGGGTTTGGGTGGTACCTAGAACGTTTTCGGGTCGTACAAATAATTTATTGTAAATTAAAGAAGCAGTGAAACATTTATAATGATTTCAAGCTGGGGTTTTAACAACTGCGGTTGAGTAATTGCCAAAGAAAATGTTTAATTTCTCGAGAACACTAAAGTACAATAATACTGCAGACAAGTGTATAATTAGAGCCCGCGTGCAGCAACCCTATTGTTTACTCGCTCTCGCTCTTTCTTCTTTACTTGCAATTCTGACAGTCTTCTTCTGAGAGAAAAGAAATAAATCTTGTATTCAAGTTTAATGAACACAAACTACATAAATACATTGAGATTTTATTTAATGTTTAAACCGGTGGAAGTATTTGTAAAATGTTGATAGTTTTTTTATCATTACATTATTTTAAAATATAAACTATTAATTTATTTCGACAATGAGTTTGAAAAACGTAATTCGTATAGAGTGCATTAACTACTTTAAACTTGTTGACCGTTTATTATAATTTTTCATACTTTGGCTAGTTACTCAACTATCTGACTTTGCGCAGAATTTCATTTTGTAAATATAATTTCAAAATAAGCTAGTGTTAGATTTATAACAGCTGATGATAAAATCATGGTACAAAACCTTAGGAATTTTTAAAATCAACACATTGTAAAGCTTTAGATATGAATGGTTGAATTTCTTTCTACGTATTTTAAATGGGGGTTTTCGAAGATTTGAACTATGTATATTTTATCCTACTCAATTTACAGGAAAACGTTTATTTTTCTATGACATAAGGGGTAGATATATTAGAAATGACCGATCAAAAATGCTTACAATTCTGAAGTAAAACTAATGCACAGGAAATCGAATATAATACAGGTACAAAAATGTTACAGCCATTCGTCATTTTTCTTCCAATAATTCTTAGTCAGAAATTAAAGGTTAAAAAGTTAAAATTGCACAGTAGGACGCAGTCTTAAATGCTCGAATATACAAGAGATAACGATAAAACTTTAGTGACGTGTAAGTCTATTACGATTAAACAGATCGGCCTCACTAGTTCAAGAATGATTTGAAAAATACAAAAATTAAAATCCGCTTATAAAGCGTCATGTAAAAAATATTTAAATATTAAAGCAACATATTGCGCCTACGAGGAAAATAAATGAGGTGATTAGCATTTTTCACCCTTATCAAATTTTTAAGCTTAAATCTGTAATCTAAATTACTCAAATATATAAGGGAAAGAACCGTAATTCTAATAAACAGTATAAACATTGACACAAACTTTCCTATTCACCAACAACCAAAACCAAAATAATCGTCACAACAATGTCATTTCGATAAGATGTCAATCAAAAAGTATAAATGAACGCAGCATAAAAAAGTATAAAGAGCATAAACCTGCTTCGTTTGCGCCATACACATCTCCTCAGCATTAGCTGTATTTCATTAAAATCGAGCTTTTTAATGGAAATAGTAAAGTTATTTTTGTTTTTACCAATAATTATTCTTGAAAAGTAATATATTTTTTACTTGTGATTTTGCACACAGATTTGTGAATTTTCATGTTTTACATTTAAAATTTGAATAAAATCGATAGAGTCCATTTTGTGAAATTTCTTCTTTTATAACAGCCTTATGAACATGTTTTTTGTGTTTACATGTAACTAACAAAACCTCCATTTTAGGAGAAATGTCGATCAATGCGTTTAATTTGGATCCTCAGGGACAACACTTAAGCAACTTTTGATCTAAATAGTTTATCCGATTTATCACAATTTTGTGTTTTTTCTTGCGTCCAAATTTTGAATTATTATGTTTTTTAATTACAATAAATGGCTAAAATATGACCACATGCGTTACGTATGCCCAAAATAAAGGTTTTTACGTTTTGTGTGTAATTAATTGTTTATTTTTGGAATCAGTATAATTAAACACCTTGTTCCATTCCAGTCGTTTGATAATGATCCAATAGTTGCTGTAGGTAGTTTGTGTTGAATTTAATTTTAATTTGTTTAAAATGTACGTTTTTTTTTTTTAATATTTGTCCTTAGTCTGTGTTAAACTGCCTCGTAAATGCCTTAACTATCGAAATAATGGTCGGCAAGCTCAATAAATTGTAGAATCTTCTAAAATATTGTGTTTATGTTTCATTTAACATGGTACAAAGTACCTTCGGTCGTTAGTATAAATCTTAGTCTATTAGATTGAGGAGTTGATTAAAACAAATCATGTTTCTTCAATTATAGTTTTCAAGTCTTTAATAAAATATCTGTTTCTTTTATTTCTAGGGGTAGTATTATTTTACTTATCTTTACATCTGTGATCAACAGAGTACTACTTCTGGACTTTGTGTCTTATCCTTCTACAACCAGACAATGAAACTAGTTGTGGATTGATAGACTTGAATAAAGCTTGCGATCCAACAGGTTGTATCATTTTTATTTATAGTAAATACTTATTATAATATATATATATATATATATATATATATATATATATATATATATATATATATATATATAATATTATTGGTGAAAGTTACTTTAACATGAACACTACAAAAATACCCATACAAGTGATATCCTCAACTTTGGTATTGATATATGTTCTTATCTCCTAATCATAGGTGTTTATGAATAATAATTATATTCAAAAATTAATAAAATTTAACTCACATACTAGTTGACAATTTGTCTATGTTACTACATGCATAAAATCATCGTGGTGAAAAATATCACAACGGGTAATATATTCTGGTTTTAAAGTTATTTGATAATGATGGATTGTTTATATTATTAAAATAGTTTAATAGGAATTTGCCATCATTTGTGTATAGGAAATTAATACACAAAGTATCGAGAGTATAAGACTTACTAGAGAAAAACCTAGAAGCCTTGTTGAAAATTAGAACTAAATCAACGATCTAAAAGAGAACTAAACCCTAAAACTAGGTTTGAGCGGTCTGATAAGGCCACAACACACAGACCTACACACAAAGGACAACAAGCGACTGAGTGTAATATGCAAAGGTTATAATATATAGAATGGAAACGCCACATCAATATCGATTTTTTAACTTAACACAAAACCTTCCCTATACCGAGTCTATTTGGTCATGTAACAGAGATTTGTCTGCTTATTACTCTATAGCTATAATTGTTTATGTACTTTAATTTAGAAAACAGTTGTTTCGCCGTGAAATGTAAAGATTATTGACCTTCACTTGTATGTCAAAATTACACTCTGAGAACGTGTTTATAATACTATCGTAGCAAAGATAATATTTTAAGTGAAATGTGAAGATTAATTACTTTAACTTCTATGTAAAATTGGACTTTAAGAACGCCTACAATTGTCTAGTAGTCTTCAATGAAAGACATTAAATTATCATCAAAAGAACTATCTTGGGATAAATTCGTCTGTTTCTAAACCTGACACAAAAAAAAGAAATGTTCGAACTTACAACGATTGAACATAAGCAACTCATAGGGCACTATGGTCATTAGAGATGAGACTGTGTTAAGCAATATTGTACCATTCCAATCGGAAACAATATCAACAACATCCAACATCATGAACTAACCACATGTCGCAGAATGTTCACAAACTCAACAATTCCTGTTTTAAAACCACATTAAAAACTTGAAATGTGATAATTCCCTTCGGTTGAAACATAAACTGTATAATATTAACACATTACAGAGTAAATTTAATCCTCCACCAACATATTAGAGTGTTGAGAACAACTTTTTAATACGGACGACAAATTACTGAAGTGTGTGGGGAGCCGGATAATTCCCTGCGCGATGCATGTTTTATATATGGGAATTTAATTCCTCTCGTTTTATATGCACTGCTAACTTGATCCCTGTTCTTAGTTCAGATGTATTTTACATTGTGTCCATTTAATGTCTCTTTATGTCGTATTATTTGTACTTTTCATATATATGTTGAGGTGATAATGTAATTCAATAATCACTTGTTAATGAAAAATGTGGATATGTTATAGAGTGTTTATAATATCTACTTTATATGGTGTTGGGAATACATGCACAATTAATTTTGTTAGATATGTATCATATGTTGTAAAGGGACTGTGGCATTAATCTTCCTACTTGTAAATAATGTTTTTGGAATGGTATACAAGTGAGTGTAAAACTAGAGAAGTAAATGAAGTTGAAGTCTTTAAGCCAAGAACTATATATTCTGCACCCAAGCGTCTTAGGAGCGGAAATTTGTATAATATAGAGGAGTGTACAGTTGAACGTTGAAGTGCTCAAGCAGCCATCAAGGCACATTAGAGTAAGAGGAAATTAATTTGCCGAAAAATAGGGGGGGGCAACTATTTTGTGGAATTAGAAGTACTTATTTGAAGGAGGTAAGAAGAAAATAAAATGAGCCCTATAGGAAAGAATACCTGCTTCAGACAAATTATAACAGGCGACGGTCAAGAGTATGCATCAGTCTATATGAAAATTAGTTGAAAACATTCACAATGTTCCTGTAGGGCATGTAGACCCGAAAAATAGAAATATAGGAGTACAGATTAATGGGATGTCCAGATAGTACCAAGAGGAGGAGGATCTAACACCATCTATTAGTAGAATGTTGTGCAGTTGTACACACAAGCGCTAGAAGACTGTAGTGGTTACCAGATTGATGTAGAGAGGATACCTACTCTACATCCCTGTACCAAGAGGAGGAGGATCTAACACCATCTATTAGTAGAATGTTGCGCAGTTGTACACACAAGCGCTAGAAGACTGTAGTGGTTACCAGATTGATGTAGAGAGGATACCTACTCTACATCCCCTTTATGTGTTACATTTCTTAAGGAGGTTTGAGACTGGAATTCCCCAGTTAAGTAATAGTAGCGTGGCAGAATAAATTGCTTGAAGTTGCAGTGTAATTCACCCCTATATCATATCAACAACAAAAAGTTTTTCGTAAATAATATACCTGAGTGTGGATACAAAAATGGATCTTATGAGGAGGAGTTGAACGCTTGTGAGGGAAGGGGACTAAGCGTTCAATAGGTTTGGAGTCAATTTAATTTGCAGACTAGGTTCAGAAGATAATCAATGAGATTATTTTTACGTTTTTTGTAAGCATCTCCATAACCTTCGATGTTCTGATGAGTCTGGGAGGGAAAGTATTTTTATTAACATTAAATGGAATTGATTTATTGTTTCCAGCCAAGCTACATTATGGTAAATCAGTATTTACCATTATTTTACTGTTCAATGATTTGCGTGATATAGAAACAATTCAATAAAAATTATAAATGCGTTTAAAGTTGTTGAAAATGTTACAATACGCTTTCCTCTACTTATACGGATAGTTGTTGCACATTATCTGGCAGGTTGATATGGCATGATTAAAATCAGTTATATATATCTTGATTTAAACTCCACAAAGTTAAAACCATTTCAACATTCGTTACCAAAATGATCAATTTTACAAATTTAATAACAGCAAAATCGATTTGAAGTTATCATTATAATATATAGTTATCATATATATATATATATATATATATATATATATATATATATATATATATATATTGTAAGTTGGTCCCTTGCGCATTGTTGGAAATGAGTTATATTAGTAGATCATGAAGTCTTATATAGTAGGGTAAATAGTTTGTTTAAAATAGTTGTTACACATGTTTTCCGAACCTCACAATTGAATATATATCACTTATTGTTTAAATGTCAGCTAGGCCCTAACAGGCCTTGTAGATGTGTATACAAAAATCTCTAATCACTTTGCTTTTGTTGCTGTAATCACAAATATATATGTGCTTATATTTTAGATTTGGTTAATTTATATTATGGTCCGTGAAACTCCATAATTTATATTATTTGATGAAACTCATTATAACATTATATTTGGATATCTGAGTTCAATTTTTACAATGGGTTGTACGTTTCTTGTTCTCATGTATCCCCAAATTTATATTTGTGAATTTGAAGAAGGTTTTCAGGCTCGAATTAGAAAAAAGTTAATTAAAAATATAAAAATCTTATAACAAATGATTTATTAGTAAAAAAAAAAGGTTGAAAATATTGGTATAAATCGTATTAAGGAAAAAAAAAAATTCTGAATAAATATTAAAAAATTAATTAATTTCATATCCAATTTATGTATCTATCCTTAGAAAAAATATCCAACATATTGATTATTTTAATTATATAGATATTTTCCCCCGATGGTTAATGAAAAGAAATATGCAATGCATATATTTAATACAGGGTTATAAAAAAAGGTAAGCGTGATCTAAAATTGTAAACGACGTGAACAATAAACAACCACTGATTTCAATGACAAACCGTTTTATAAACATTCCGAGCTTTGTTATTCATCGTGATGACCTCAAATTAACTGCGCGCATCCTGGAATTCTAACCGCGGGCGCGTCTTTTGTCACTCTATCTGGTAGTAGTCACTTTAGTAATGGCGACTGTGTGAAAAAACCGCAATGTTTTATACGGTTCGCTGAATTGAAATCACTAGTTTTATTGTTTCTGGCACACTTAAGCACAATACTTCCTAGAGACAAAATTAGTTGGTATGATTAATTTAAGGAAACTGCAAACGTAGAAATCAAGAAATCCACAAGCCGACCACACACGTAGACAGATAAAAAAAATTCCCTATGGGGTTACGCTAAGAACAATATATACGATAAGATATTCTGGGATCTAAACAATTAAAAATAGAGAATAACTGTCGAGAGACTACTGGTGTGATAGAGAGTAGGTAGGAAAAGATTGATTATCGCCTAGATATCCCGTATCATTTAGTATAAAAGTAAGGTTAATTTTACCTTAAGTTTATGACCCGTTATATTATATACTATCTATTTGATTACAATCGAGAATGTAAGGGAACTGATTGACCACCGCTTATGTTTGTGTCGATCAACGGGTGCTAATCAAATTGAAACTGGGTTAAGTTCTGTATCACGTTGTATAAAAATGATTAGTTAATCTAACTCTTAGGTTTATATAATTCACGGACTGTTAATATTGATCGAAAGTAATTGATACACAATTGACTATCCCCTAAATCAATGATGAGTAAGGTGGCACTAATAGTGAAACTTGATTATGTTCATACACAAAATATATAAGTAACGTAAAACATAAACTTATGACCCTGTATATTACATATTACAATGACTGTTACTATTATTTTGATCCACAGTATCTGGGCAGAGATTTACTATCGCCTAAATATATGTTTAACAACTGGCGTACTCATATTAAAACTTGATTATGTTCCGTATAATTTTGAAAATGAATAATTTTACTTTAAACCCTAAAATTATAACACTGTGTATTATATAATTCAGTAACTGTTGCTTTAGCTATGATCCAAATTGTCTAGTCACAGAATCACTATCGTCCAGATGTATGTTGAGCAACGGGTCACTCATATTGAAACTTGATTATGTTCTTTATCATTTGTTATGAAAATGTGTCCCTAAATCATAAGCTATCACGTTATATAATTAATTCAGTAACTGTTACTATTGCTATGATCTATATTGTCTTGACACAGAATGACTATTGCCTAGATACAAAGAATATAATTAGTTACAGTAATATCAAAAACTAATTGAAATAAAATCGGGACTAGGCAAGGAACTAACGTTTTTTATAATTATAAAGAGAGATTCACATGAAAACCACTGCACAATCTCATATGTCCTCTATTGCTCTGTCTTTTACCTCAAAGCTTACAGCTCAATTAATTGTTACCACAAGACTTTGTTAGAGGGATTAAAGTAAAACGTAATATTGTCAGTTATTATGAATTATAATAACCAAATAACACCTTTTTCGATCATGTTAAAGTTACATAGTTTATAATTCCCACATGTGCAAAACGTTTTTTGATTGTACAACCGTTTTCAGGTTTCGCGAGTTAAAAAAGTGATTATTGGAATGGTGCCTGTCTGGCGTCTGTGCATTGATCTACATCCTAAACGCTTGAACAGATTTTAATATAATTGTCTTTGTGAGCACATTATGGCAATATCTCGGAAAAGAGGGGTTTCAAACTTTTTGAGAAAACTCAAGTTTGATGGTAGGCTGTTATTGGAAAAAAAAAAAATAAAAAAATACGATTTTCTGAAAATCGGTTCAATGGTTTTAGCTCAAAGAATATCCTCTGAAGATCCAAATAAGATTTATTTGCTTCCATCTCTCTAAAAGTGCCACCTGTGAGTTATCGGTGCCATGAGACTATAAAAGAGATAATTTTTCAAAATTAGATAAACAGACATCGTTTATATTTGAGAGAAATATAAAGATTAAAGACCTAATCCTGTGCGAAAATTCGTAAGTAAACAAATCTCTTTCTTTATCAATAATTGGAAAAAAATAACCTCAATCGCCTTTATTAAAAGCTTGATTTTAATCATATAAAATTTAGGCTGAGCAATCGTTTATGTCACTAGCAAGGCAAGTTAAAAATCTATTAAAAAATATTTTTTGTCCAAAGACTGAGTCTATGGTTTCTTCTTCATTTTTTTACTGACAACTACCGAACCGATATATTTAGTGAGAATAACGTCCCAAGCCACATCGGAGTTCCGGGAAACGAGAGAGCTGACAACTTAGCCAAGCACGGCGCTGAATCCACCCAACCTAACCACCCCACAACGCTCAGAGCAGCAAACAACAAAATCACGACCACCATAAACAGGTTTACCACCAATTTACCTGAAGGAGCAAAGTCTGGAGAAGACCTGGGAATGTCTCGCCTCCGATGGACCAATATCAAGACGTCTGGAGAGATCCACTGCCGTTGCTCTCTTTAGAACAACGACTGGGCACGACTATCTTCAGGCCCATCTGCACAGAATCGGCCTGGCCCCAAATGACTGCTGTCCTCTCTGCCAGTCCTCCCGGATGGACGCCTTTTACCATATGACAAGAACCAACCTCACGAACATGCCCGATGACATCGCAACACGCTACTGGGAGGCTTGTCGTCTAATGGCCGAACTGCCTAGGGCGGATGGCGTTGAATAAAGTAAAGTAAGTATATATTTAGTGACGAATATTTGGGTTTATGGACGTTTATTTTTAATTTATTACAATAGCTAAAAAATGTAGAGAGCAAAATATATAAGAATAAACATAGAAGAATAAAAATAAGTTGCCCACAACTTCAGCTGTTGAAAATTAGTTTTAATGCCTCTCTTGGTAGCTCTTAATATATTATTTATTTGAATGTGTATTATTTGCAGCAAAGCCGTAGCTATGAGTATATTGATTACATTTCACAATGAATTCTTTCTCTGTCCCTCTGTAATGCGTGACAAGCAATGCCATTGTTATGGTGACTAATGAATTACGACAAAGACGTACATAATTAATCGACTTTCACATCTTTGAGAAGGATTAATGACGTCAAATAACGTCTTTGTTGGATGGACAAGGCGAAGGTGATACGTACGGGGTAAAGAGAATAAAAAGTAGTATTTCCTAAACCATTTACTACGTATTGTATTTACTGTCAACTTTTCCTCAGTCATGCGTACACCGTAAAAATAAATATATTCCATGTTTTTCTAATTAAACATCATATCTTTTAAATATTCTGAAAAACTCTTATAAAATAAAAGAGGAATAAACGGTCCAAAACGTTCCCACTTATCATCCTTAATTTCAATGTAAACGAAACAAAACTTATCGTCGCCATAAATGTCATTTCTGTAGTTGTCAATTAAAAAGTGAAAATGAACCATTATACAACATTTATGGAAAAAAAGTATAGGGGTTAAAACAGAGCCTAAACTTGCTTCGCATGTGTCATAAATACATATTCTGCGTAAAACCTGTATTTGATTAAAATCTAGTTTTTAATGGCGGCGGACATGATTTTGTTTTCTTGATAATTATTTAACCGTCATATATTTTATTAGATTCTTTTCACACAGGTATAGCTCATTAATGTTCACATTTCACTAAAATATCAACGGCATCGGTTTGAGATAATGTTGAAAAATTAAGTATTTTAAAACAACCCCATTTCCGATGAATTTTGTTGTTATTTATCAATAACTCACTAACCTGTATTTTTTGAGAAGATACCGACTAATACCTTTTGGTTAGGCCCTTAGAGACTACACGAAAATTTACCAAAAAAATTCAAGAAAACTTTTAAAAATAGTAATTTTGTATTTTTTTTCCTTATAGTAGCTATCACTGAATTTCATTTATTTAAAAAAGACCCGAAGTATGGACAAAATATGCCCACATACTGACGACTTTGATTTAAAATGTTTTATGCGCTTGGGCTATAGAGCACTGCACAGGCGACAGACGAGAGACAGACATCATTCTTAAAACCCCATTTTTTATTATAAAATATTACGGAATATACAATATTACTTATTTATGTAAAATATTTATCAGATCAATACACTAGGATTATACAACTCTAAAAGTACTTTAGTGGCCATTGTGAAATGAATCGGCATTACGTGTGGGGGACAAACCTGCCATAACATAAACTGAAAATATTTATCGGACTCATGAATACAACAAAGATAATCTGCGCGTTGCCAACCAGTGGTAGTAAAAACAATTAACACAGTTACAATGTCAACTACACTGGGATTATACAACTCTAAAAGCACTTTAGATAACAGCATCCAGCAACATCACTGGGCCATTGTGACATGTAGGGGACAAACAGACAGTAACATAAAATACTTTCTTCACTTGCCCAATTGGTTTGACTTGGTTTGC
This sequence comes from Aphrophora alni, assembly GCA_963513935.1. NCBI lineage: Eukaryota > Metazoa > Arthropoda > Insecta > Hemiptera > Aphrophoridae > Aphrophora > Aphrophora alni. The sequence goes on along the minus strand of OY740769.1, from coordinate 28,695,852 downwards.
TGGTTTCATGTCCTCGGGAAACCAAAAAAGCTATTTTTGTCGTTTTCGTTTGTACGTAAGCACGATATCGGCCTCTAAAATGAAGATAAGGATATGAAATTAATGTGTTTCAGATTAAATAAAAACGTTAAAATATCGGCATTTAAACAGTTTTTTTGTTCATAACGTGTGTGTTTTTCAACTTCTTTTCAATTCTGCACGTAATGGTACCCACCTCTCCAAGATTACCATTACTGAAGGTATTGTCAAAAATGAAATATCAAATCCAGAACTCATAATAAAATGTAAGTACGAGATAGACAGTGCATAGCGAATGGAGACTTCTTCACATCTGCTTTTAGGTTAGAACTGAGACACTGCTACGAGACATCAAGAACGTGGTGATATACACAATTACGATGTTCAGAAAAGTTGTGTAACACCTGTTAAGTAATGGTAATGGACAAGACCCCATGATCTACCAATAAAATTACATTTCCTATAAGGCCTAAGAAACAGACTTATGGATATTACCTTTAGAGGACTTGCTTGTTTTACAATATATGAGGGCTTCGGGTAAGTACCATGATGGTTGTACAAACTTTCCCAAGCGTAGAACTAAACGTATTAACTGGTCACCATATTTTAAATACCGTTATTAAGTTGAATAGTTCAAGACGAACTCAAGAAACATTGATCAAGTATTAGTGAAGAAAAATATAAAATTTAAAAATTCAAGAATAGTTCGGCAACTACCAATTGAATCCTAAGGTGTTCGTGGTTCTTTTTTATGTTTGCAATTAATTCGTGAATCATCAATTTTATTACCCGATATTTAGTATATGGTTTAGGTCAACAAAGTTTTGCAGAAATGCATTTTTTAGTCAAACTCACCAAGATGGCACACGCAAGTTTAGGGCTATATAAATATATTTATCTCCACTTTTTGATTGACAACTCGCGAATTGACATTAATTTAGTATCGAAGATGAGTGAGTGGGAAATTTCTAATAAGTTAGTCGTACTAAAAACTATGTAATTATTATGAACGAATGTAAAAGAAAGAAAACAAAAACACGAAGTTTACAAAATAGTGATCCAAAAATTAAAACTTGGACTTATACATTGGATTATAATGTATTAACTTGTTTTGTAGTTAATGGTGTTACAATACACTTCAATTGAACTCCTTGTAAACTGTTCCAATCAGGACATGCTTAGGCCACAGGTGTGCCAAGGACACAAGGAATTGTTGTCAATCTATAAAGCTTTGCTAAAAGGGTTTGGCTATTTGCAATAATGGACTTACTGTATCTGAGAACACTTGTACTGAGTAACATTTGTGTGCCTTAGTCAAATAATATACAATTTAGAAAACATAACCTGACAATTAATATAATCATTAATTAAAAGACAGCTGTTCAGACAAATCACATTGTGTTAAACTGAATGCTAATGTAATTCTTTAGATATTCATATTCTTTATTGTATTTTAAAAGAACATTTTTTCAGGGTTTTAAATCGTTATCAAAGAACGCAGTACGTAATCACTGTACAGTAATTCTTTCTGATAATTTGTAAGGCATTTTAGTATGATTAAGTGACAGAGATTTAATATTGTGCAGTTTTGTATTCAAACATAATATTAATTGCTTAAAGAACACACACTAAACTTCCATTTAAGTTATAGTATGCTGTCCTAATCCAAATACTATTTGTTAGACTGATCCCAAGAGTAGCAATAAATTAAATATTCCATATAACATATTAAAATACAACGGATTTAACTTCTAGGTTATTTGACGATATAGCTAAATTGTATCTTTCCAAAATTATTCCATAATGATATACAACAAATTCAGCATTTAGGTTATTTGTTAGTACAGCCCAATTAAATCTTTTTAAATCATTCTGTACGGGGAGGTATCTAGTTAAGCGATTATGTTATTTTATTATTCAGCCTAGCTGAATAACTCAAGTAGGTTGTCTCTGATTAATTTGAGTACAAAAGCTCAATATACAACGTAGGCCGTATTGAATCACATTTTTACGAAAACTCGTAATATACGTTTTATAAATTGTTGAGTTTTTGTTACATTTCGAGATCACCTGAGCTAACAGATTCTGATCAAAGTTTTGATGTGTCCATAATTCGACAAATCGAAATATCTTGAGGGTGTTATTTATTAAATATATTTTTTCAACAAGAAATTTTTTTGTGGAATGGCTAAATTCAAAATATCAATAAATTTTGAATAAATTCTGCTAAATTTTAGGCTGTACGGACCTAAACTGAAAAGTATTTGTTGTCATCTTCTCGAAAATGGCGGTTTTGGAGTTATACCAATTAAAATTAGAAACATATAAATTTAGTTAAATGTGTAGGATTAATGATCAAAATCACTTTGTAAATGTGTTTAAGACGAGAGACACAAATTTAGGTTCATATTGTATATGGTTATATGTTTCATTACAATTTTTATCTGACAACTGTTAACTCGAAATTATAAAAGGTAGTTCACATGAGAAAGTTTTTGCAATATTTTCATACTCTGAATTGTGTGTAAAGGTAACTATAATTAGAATGAGTCTCGTACCCGAACAGAAAGACATCATAAATCATGAAAGGAAACTGTAATAAATTTCTTTATATTTATTGCGAACAAAGACAGCTCGCATTTCCATGTGACATATGTACGGAATTGATGCCAACTTGGGTGGATTTGTGCAATTGTTTCCAGCTAGAGAGTTTTTATTGAATAGATCTTAAAGCTTATTCTGTTCCTTTTATTCACACCATAAATACGTTTCCTTTTTGTTGTAAATACAAAACAAAGTTCAAACGTAAGTCGAGTTTACTAGAATATTGTTCCAAATGTAAATACACCGTCCTTTCAAAACTGATTATACTATGCTGAATTGTAGTAATAAAATGCTACACAAATAATTTCATTTATATTTTTGTTTTGTTTTTAGGTTTTTTGAATTATAACCACACAAATAATTTCATTTATATTTTTGTTTGTTTTTAGGTTCTCTAAATTATAAAAGATTGGTTATATTTATAAAATTATCGTAATTTTTATAAGACCCCAGAGCCTGCTGTAAAATCAATAATCCCCAATTTATTTATTGTTATCATTTTTGTAGCAAATTAATCGATCACTTTTATCAATTTGTACGACGATAAAATTATTAAAGCGGGCACATTTGGAAATCATCGTAAAAGTAACGAAATTCAACCTTAAGAGTTTGTGACGTAAGTAAGATCTCTTTATAAATAAGTAAGCAAATATAATGAGACCAAAAAAAGTTCTGTTATACTTAAATTAGATATACGTGGCTATTAAGTCCTTAAATACCACTCTATCATTAATTTCCATTCGATGAGTCTGAATTTTTAATAAAACGGGGACCGGAATATTCCACCTCGATTTTCATCTCTTTAGAGGGTAGTACAGAGACAGTCATCGCGGTAATCGTCTATTAGAACACTACTCATTCGTAAAAATTACGACCCGCCCTTTGTAAAATTCGGAGAACTCGTAGACAAAAGACGGACACGCTCTGTCTTTTTGTTTACCTTCCTGCCATTGTGAATTGAGGCCATTGTCTCTTCGGCTAAGCTCAAAGTTGAACCGTTATTACCGTACTCAAGCTCGCGTCGTATATTTTACGAAAGAATAGTGTTTGCGAAAGTTTTAACTATTACGTGTTTGAATATTTTTTTGTAAATTATTGTTTTTATATTGTTAGTTTTTAGTGTTGTAAATAGTTTACTGTGTAAATAGTGATTTTAGAGTTCAAAGTGTTTGATTTAGCTACTAAGTGTATATTAATCACTGCAAGGAATGTGATTCTCAGTGAAGACAGGACTCTAATTTTGGCATTTTTGGAATTCTACCTAATGAACTTATTGTACATCATTTTTCTCTTTTTATATAAATTAAACACTTATAAATGATGTATTTTTTTTTTCGATTTTTTTTCCAGATTAATTTTTTTTTAACGTACTTGTAGTGGTGGTAAAAGACATTTTTTTACAGTTAAAATTTGTAGGAGTTCATTGTTAAATATTTTTAAAAACACTTAAAAACAATAAAGGATTTAATATAAAAAATAGTCAACACTAAAGTAAAGTTTAAAAAATTATAATAAAAATAAAAACAGAATGTAGTAAAATTTACGAATGAATAGTGATCACGTAACAATGAACTAAGAGTAGTAATCTAGGGTTAATGGCCGGAAACAAGGGTATTATTGCATAATCATTTTCTGTACGACAACAGATTTTCAGGTAAGGTGATGTCGAAAATTTTATTTGCGTTACTTCTTTAATATGCAAAGTATAAACAGAGATCACGAAGTGTAGGTCACTAGAAAACAGGTATATATCTGAGACCAGGTATATGAAGATACTAGCCAGAGTACAGGCAGACACCTAGTATAGGCAAAAATCAATAATAAATATAGGCAAAGATAGAGTGTAGGCAGAGACCAAGTATAGGCAGAGACCAAGTATAGATAGACCAGTAGGTCATTGCGTTAATGGGAATAATGGATAGCTCAATATTAGTGTATCTCTAAAGTCATGGGTTTCTTTAGATATGTTGATAATTGAGTAACCATTATTGTCCCATTTAATTACATGGCCAATTTCATGTAAAAATGTGTTCAAAAACAACAGTTTAGAAAGGTAAGGTTAGGTTAGGTTTAGACTATTAAATTCAGTTGTTGATTGCTTTAGGAGCTGGAGATAAACTTAATAGGTATGATTTCGATTGAGCCGAGCTATGTTTACTGTCTATCAGAACATGTACATCACCACCAGCCTGAAGTCTTCATACCTAAAAAAAAGTCAATGTTTTGTGCGTTCTTTTTCGGGATGCATTATTGGTCCCTTTTATGACTGCTGTAAATACTAAGTGGAATTTCTACTTTGACATATTGGGGATAAATGCGAAGTGGATATAATGGAGACAAAGGGAGGATGCATTTTTTTTCAATAAAATGGGGCACCGCCTCACAATGCCAATATTGTTCGTGACTTCTTTGATGGAGAAACGTCCCCAATGTTGAATTAGAAGATATGGATTTGAAGACTTGACCACCTAGCACACACTACCATTTTATTTAAAACGTATGTTCAAAAAATACTTACAATAAATGGATTTGAAACACCGAAGATTCAAGACACCGAATTCAAGAAGCAGTGGCAATAATAACTCCAGATGTTCTAGGTTGAGTGGTGGAGTGCAGAATCCACCATAGAACTGAGGTAAGTAAGAAAACAACTTTTTGATCTCTTCTTTCATTTAATCCTATAAATATTTTTATTAAAACTCCATCATAATAAATGGACACACTTTATATCTCCTATTTTAACAAATAAGGAATGTATTTTCGAACGTGATACAACTTTTACGCACAAGTGTTATCATCTAGTGTAATACATTTACAAAGCAACGAGATTATAAAATAATACATAAATGTTACATTACACACAACCGTGATAAATCGATAATGTTGAACTTTTGACTCTGGCTTTGTAATTTGAATATCGATTGTAAATTTAATAACAATATCGATGTTATCTATTTTATCGGAATGCATGCCTGGAAACGTTTCCATTAGCATTCGTAATTAGAATGCATGAAATGATAATCAATTAGCTACCAGACAGCATAGCCGGAAACATTAGGCAATGTTGTAAACATAACCTCAGATTTAAATTCATAATCAGTTCAAATAATAATTAACATGATGGTTCTGACCATTCTTTGGATTGAATTGTAAGTGAAAGTAATTTGGCAAAAATATATAATGAACCATTATACAAGCGTCAAATACAATTTACGTTCTGTTGAACAACATTCTATACAAGAAAAATTGAAAAGTTAGTAAGCATACATGACAAAACTCAGTAATAAAGAAACTTATACCTACAGAGACAGTTTTGGGGAGATAATCCTGTTTTAAAAGAATGTGTGAGAAAGTTAATATTTTTGCACTTTCATTTTATTCTCTTCATAGTATTCATAAACAAAATATTCTAATATTTTTATATTGTAAAAATCACTGAGAAAAACTAACAAAATGTTTTAAGCTCCTTCAAAATCTTGTGTAGGCAACCAATAATTCACAAGTCATATCTAACAAATCATCTAAAAGGCAGGCGCAACACAGGAATTACATATCTCTAGAAATTCAAGATTCAAAATTAAATAAACCCTTATTAATTGTTAATAACAACAAATATAGTAAAAATTAATAAATTAAAATTTTAAAGGTTATGATCGTTTTTCATGTCGGGCCTGGGTAAGTAGGACGAAGTACATTCTCCCAAAGGGCTTCATGATAAAATCGGTTCTATTTGATAAAGATAATATATCACGACTTTTTTTCTCATTTTTGGTAAAACTTAAAATTTAGGGTCACTGTAGTAAGAATAAAAATAACGAAATTACAATTATCTCAATATTAACTATAACAACTTTATTAAACTTTGCATAGTTCGTTTTTGTGAAGTAATAGAGTTAAAACATATAATTATGATTAGGGATTATAACAAAACCACTTCTATTAGCTCTGTCTGTCTATTTCTATATAGTTTAATAAACATATTATAAATAATTAAATAAATATATTAATCAATTACTTAATACAAACCAAGACAGAGAGAGAGAGAGAGAGAGAGAGAGAGAGAGAGAGAGAGAGAGAGAGAGAGAGAGAGAGAGAGAGAGAGAGAGAGAGAGAGAGAGAGAGAGAGAGAGAGAGAGAGAGAGAGAGAGAGAGAGAGAGAGAGAGAGAGAGAGAGAGAGAGAGAGAGAGAGAGAGAGAGAGAGAGAGAGAGAGAGAGAGCATGAAGGTTTCTTCGTTAAATCCTTAATCAGCCCCGGTTTTAACCATGAAATTTAAATTGCCAGATAATTTAATTGACAGATAATTTCGTGCCATTACCTTGAGTTTATGGCCAAGTGCGTTTGATACAGTCGACTACTTCAAATATGAGTATAAAGAAAATATATTAACTATTATTAGTATAAATTAGAGTAACTTAAATTTAATCGTATATCGCAAATGTTCGATTTTATTATTTTTTTTTTGTATAAATTTGACTTAATTGAAATAGTATACAATTGATATATAGCAAATGTAGAAATTTCCGAATATTGTGGTTAGATTTGCTATTTTGTAACTTATATCGCCCAATAACCTTTAAATGTAAATAGTAAAATAAACTGTGTGTGAAAAAAAGGTTCTTAAATTATTAAACTGCCAAATTTTTCAATAATGTTGTGAACAAAGGTTATATACAAAATGTCTTAGTATTGAAATGTCCTACTAGTAAACTAAACGAATCTTCACTATGTTAAACTGTCTATTTGTGCTTAGATTTGCTATTTTGTAATTTTTTCAATATTGTTAAATCTAGATAGTACAATAAATTGAGCAAATGTCAGATCGAATAGTCCCATACAAGAAGATATTTCTATTATTTTTTAAATTTCCTAGTAGTAAACCTGTCAACAAAAGTCCAACATATAAAAGTTTTGTTAAGTTACAAATGTCCTTCGTCAGTATTAGACTGATGATAATAAAACGGACAAAACGGTTTATCAAAAATATCACTATTTGTAAAGAAATTTAATTTAAAGATTTGTAAATTAATATTAACGTTAGGAAAAGTTTGACATTGGGGATTTCAATAAATGTTTTTTAGTTAACTTATTATTATTACAACTTACAATACACAATTCTTTACATCATTACAATTTTTTATTCTGTTTTATCCGCCCATTTATTGAATGAATTTTCACTGAAATGTCAAAATACTTCACTCTCTCCATTTTCGAGACTCAAAAGGGTTTTATGTTCGGACGCCATGCATTCCAAATCACAAAACAAAGAATAAATCATAATAAGTTAAAACACGTGTATAAAAGATCATTTTATTTAGAATCACAGGCCACTTATTGGTATTATCAAATAAGGGTACTTACGTATTAACGCCACCGCAGCAGAAGTTGCGCTAATGCGCATGCGCCAATAAAGAGCAAACTGGTTTAAGGGAAGCAGAATTCCCTATTAATTCAAATTATTAACTTCAATAAACTTCCGAAAGGTTTGGCCAGGTGATTATATATATAAGGTTTGGCCAGAATATATATATATATATATATATATATATATATATATATATATATATATATATAGCTACCTGGCCAAACCTGTCGTGATATATAATTATATCGCAAAGTAAGCAAATATTGGCGCATGAGCATTAGCAACTTCTGCTGCGGTGGCGTTAATACGTAAGTACCCAAATAAGTATTTTTCATCCCTTGACGAGTGGTAAAATATAGAACCTTTACTATAGTACATTTTAGGCGGTTTTAAAAACCCATTCGATTGAAAAAGCTGTTTTACTTCGAGATTGTTTATCGAAATAATCTAATTCCTTACGTGTAATGTTCTAAAGTACTAAAATTTGCATATTGTCGTGTAATTGGGTCCATCGTTTTGGAATTAATCGGAATTGAGACATTTCATTATCAATAGTTACTTTTTGTATTAAATGTATATTGAAACAAAATATAACTGATACATATATTACTGAAAACAATATCGATTTGAGCTTTGAAGGATTTGTAGTGTCTCAAAATATTTTTTTACAAAAACTAAAATTTGATTTTTAACATATTTCAAATTTAAAACATGAAAATTATGTCCAATTCTAGTAGCTTTGACTTCAATATCGAAAGTAACTTGTTATTGTCGACTATTATCTATATAATCGTCTGGAGAATCAAATTTCTTGTTCTGTATACCGTTAAATGTTTTTAAGAGTTTTTTTTTAATCAAGCTCTTTATAATTTTTCTATATTTATTTAAAGTTATTGTAAAAATTACACAATTTTAGTTATAGTTGAATATATGGTATCCACAAACCGTTATTCTCACTCATAGAGGATACAACCTAACTAAATGTACAAAGCATGATATATATCCGTAACGTGCATATGTCAAAAGTAGATTAATAAAGATTCTTCAAAACGTAAATAATATTTAATCAATCTACCTTGTAAACAAAATTAAGTGTGAAACTGATATACTTATTTGATTATATTAAGCATATAATTATTTTCGACTATACTTCGAATCTCATGGTGTTCCTTTGACTGATTAAGGATTTAACGACGAAATTTCATTCCCTCTCTGTCTGTCTTAGTTTGTAAGTAATTAGAGTAATACATTTATTTAATATTTAATATTATTATTATTATTATTATTATATACAAAACAGAAAAAATACAAACTAAAAAAGACAGAGCGAAAAAGTAATATTAACTCAGATAAGTTGAAATCAACTGTTCAAAGAATTATTATTGGACTAAGCTTTGTTATGTCGATGGTTCTAATCATTCAATAGATTATAATTAATTGCATATTTTCTCCACATTATTTGAAACTGGATTTTACAGAACATTAAAAAGATACCAGAGTCACAATTAAAAATCTTTAATGATTATTTTTAGAGTATAGTAGGGCCTAATATGTTTGTGTGAACGACAAAACGTTTGTGGGACATTTATACATTATTTATAGAAAAAAATGCTTGCTCATGTAACACACAAAAACCATTTTTTTAGTTATGATCCGAAACTAAATTGATGTATTTTTTTAATTTATAGTCAGCTCTGTTAGTTATTTATGAACGCATTTTCTCTCCGTTTATTTTAAATGAGATGATTTTGAACTTTGGAATGATGGTTATATTTTTATTTTCAATTTATGAAAAACATCATATTTCTTCACGACGAAGTGATCATTAAACTAAGGTGTCAAATAGCGTATTGGTTAAACTCTTGTTTCACAGTTTTTATACAAAATAACGCTTTAGAATTAACTATATATATATACTTGATAAGCTATCTTAAAGATGACACATGATAACAAAACATACTTTGGACAGATTTTGTAAAGGAACATAATCACGGAGAAGCTCTAATGACGCCGGCTTAATCACAGATCCATTCATTGAGTGACCAGGGATGATTTATTGCTTCGCTTTATAGATCAGTTCTCAGTCTGAACTGATTAAACCGAAGATACTCTAAGGAATATATCACAAACTAGGTGAAACGAATTTTTGAATTATTAGTTTGTTAACTAGACAAATTAGTCTAAAAATTTCAAAATGGTAGCTCATTTTCAAATTTAACATTTTCTCTGAAGGTTCTATAATGCCCTATCATTGTTCTTTTTATACACTTCTAAAATATGCATCTAGTGAAAGGAAAATGTGTTTTCAACGATAAAAAATAATAGAAGATTTTCTTTTTCTTTGTAGTTTAAAGATAAAAATTATATCGCTTTATAAAAAAGGAGAAGAAAAGAGTATACACTAAAGACGCCTAGACTTTTTTATTTTTATTATTGCTATCTTAATAAATTGTATAGTTCCTTTCTCACGTAGAAAGTTATATAATGAGTTAAAAATCGATATGGTGTTTTTTTTATATCAGTTTTGAGAAATGATGTCAGAATGTTGTCTGCCCAAAAGCTTGAACAGTTTTCAATCAAATTTTGAAAATATCTCTGAAAGTTGACGCCATATTTTAGAAAACTTAAAATTTGGTCTAGCTGGCATAAACAAAATTACAATTTTTGAAAAAGCGGTTATAACGATTGTAATCAAACTTTGTTGAAATATAGCCTCCAAGGATAAACATAAAACAAATTGATCCCCATCCATCGGTTGGGTAGTCAATCTATGCTGTTCACATTTTGTGTCATAAGAATGAAAGAGCTGTGATGCTCTTACAAAACAACACATTACTTCTAGGAAGGATATTCATGCTTGTAAGTGTTAAGATTTCCATATTAGTAATAGCATCCCTGCACGACTGTGCGCTATAATATTGAAATTATTCAATTGACTTTTTTGTGTGGGAAATAACGTCGCTCAATAAAGTTATTTCATAATTAAAATGGGGATAATAAATTCCCGTTTAAATTATGAGATTATTTTATAGGAGAAATAGATAAATAATGCCCATTTGAACATTAATTTAAGGTTTTAACACTAAGGTGATTAACTTATATATTTTTTAGATCTGAATGTACATTGAGCCTTTCCGCTATACCGGCAGAAAGAAAGAACATTGATAACAATCAATATTACATTTTGTGCAACATAACAACCCGTGCTTATTACTTTCAATTTATTTAAACTATCTGCCTTTAAGAGAGGTTTCTAATCAGGCTTTCTTTACAGCAATTGGATCATATTATCATATGCAATGTCAGATTCATTTGATATAAAAAGATCATGTTACATCATTTTAAGATTTAATAGTACTAATTAAACAGTAGTATATTGTCAGAGGTAACTAGGTATCACTTAAACTGAAAGTACAAAATAGGTTACGTGTTGGAAATATTAACCCTCATTGTAACTTGGCTCATTTGAAGTAACCTTAAGTGAAGGAATCAGTGCTCACTAGAATGTCCTTCTCGGTGAGTTAACTGTAATAATTGTATAGAGTCTAAAATTAGAGTAAAACAGAAGCAGTTCTCTAAGGTTTTAGATAAAGAAATTACAATCATTTTAATATCCCTTATTTTTCATTATATAGTGATACTTATAATGTAAATCATTATTATTTCAAAAGCTCATATTTAAGTATAGATAAAAATTTATTTGCATAATTAAACAGTGCTCCCCTGTGGGGAAGTAGTACCATTATAGTGGATAGTGACTAGAGTATTAGTTAGTCTCTGTTGGCTATGGATTTAGTAGATCGTTTGTAAATTAAACACTCAACCGTTACATCGTTCATAATTAAACAGTGCTCCCCTGTGGGGAAGTAGTACCTTTATAGTGGATAGTGACTAGAGTATTAGTTAGTCTCTGTTGGCTATGGATTTAGTAGATCGTTTGTAAATTAAACACTTAACCGTTACATCGTTCATAATTAAACAGTCCTCCCCTGAGAGGAAGCAGTACCTTTATAGTGGATAGTGACTAGAGTATTAGTTAGTCTCTGTTGGCTATGGATTTAGTAGATCGTTTGTAAATTAAACACTCAACCGTTACATCGTTCATAATTAAACAGTCCTCCCCTGAGAGGAAGCAGTACCTTTATAGTGGATAGTGACTAGAGTATTAGTTAGTCTCTGTTGGCTATGGATTTAGTAGATCGTTTGTAAATTAAACACTCAACCGTTACATCGTTCATAATTAAACAGTGCTCCCCTGTGGGGAAGTAGTACCTTTATAGTGGATAGTGACTAGAGTATTAGTTAGTCTCTGTTGGCTATGGATTTAGCAGATCTTTTGTAAATTAAACACTCAACCGTTACATCGTTCATAATTAAACAGTGCTCCCCTGTGGGGAAGCAGTATCTTTATAGTGGATAGTGACTAGAGTATTAGTTAGTCTCTGTTGGCTATGGATTTAGTAGATCGTTTGTAAATTAAACACTCAACCGTTACATCGTTCATAATTAAACAGTGCTCCCCTGTGGGGAAGTAGTACCTTTATAGTGGATAGTGACTAGAGTATTAGTTAGTCTCTGTTGGCTATGGATTTAGCAGATCTTTTGTAAATTAAACACTCAACCGTTACATCGTTCATAATTAAACAGTGCTCCCCTGTGGGGAAGCAGTATCTTTATAGTGGATAGTGACTAGAGTATTAGTTAGTCTCTGTTGGCTATGGATTTAGTAGATCGTTTGTAAATTAAACACTCAACCGTTACATCGTTCATAATTAAACAGTGCTCCCCTGTGGGGAAGTAGTACCTTTATAGTGGATAGTGACTAGAGTATTAGTTAGTCTCTGTTGGCTATGGATTTAGTAGATCGTTTATAAATTAAACACTTAACCGTTACATCGTTCATAATTAAACAGTCCTCCCCTGAGAGGAAGCAGTACCTTTATAGTGGATAGTGACTAGAGTATTAGTTAGTCTCTGTTGGCTATGGATTTAGTAGATCGTTTGTAAATTAAACACTCAACCGTTACATCGTTCATAATTAAACAGTCCTCCCCTGAGAGGAAGCAGTACCTTTATAGTGGATAGTGACTAGAGTATTAGTTAGTCTCTGTTGGCTATGGATTTAGTAGATCGTTTGTAAATTAAACACTCAACCGTTACATCGTTCATAATTAAACAGTGCTCCCCTGTGGGGAAGTAGTACCTTTATAGTGGATAGTGACTAGAGTATTAGTTAGTCTCTGTTGGCTATGGATTTAGTAGATCGTTTGTAAATTAAACACTCAACCGTTACATCGTTCATAATTAAACAGTCCTCCCCTGAGAGGAAGCAGTACCTTTATAGTGGATAGTGACTAGAGTATTAGTTAGTCTCTGTTGGCTATGGATTTAGTAGATCGTTTGTAAATTAAACACTCAACCGTTACATCGTTCATAATTAAACAGTGCTCCCCTGTGGGGAAGTAGTACCTTTATAGTGGATAGTGACTAGAGTATTAGTTAGTCTCTGTTGGCTATGGATTTAGTAGATCGTTTGTAAATTAAACACTCAACCGTTACATCGTTCATAATTAAACAGTACTCCCCTGTGGGGAAGTAGTACCTTTATAGTGGATAGTGACTAGAGTATTAGTTAGTCTCTGTTGGCTATGGATTTAGTAGATCGTTTGTAAATTAAACACTCAACCGTTACATCGTTCATAATTAAACAGTGCTCCCCTGTGGGGAAGTAGTACCTTTATAGTGGATAGTGACTAGAGTATTAGTTAGTCTCTGTTGGCTATGGATTTAGTAGATCGTTTGTAAATTAAACACTCAACCGTTACATCGTTCATAATTAAACAGTGCTCCCCTGTGGGGAAGTAGTACCTTTATAGTGGATAGTGACTAGAGTATTAGTTAGTCTCTGTTGGCTATGGATTTAGTAGATCGTTTGTAAATTAAACACTCAACCGTTACATCGTTCATAATTAAACAGTGCTCCCCTGTGGGGAAGTAGTACCTTTATAGTGGATAGTGACTAGAGTATTAGTTAGTCTCTGTTGGCTATGGATTTAGTAGATCGTTTGTAAATTAAACACTCAACCGTTACATAGTTCATAATTAAACAGTGCTCCCCTGTGGGGAAGTAGTACCTTTATAGTGGATAGTGACTAGAGTATTAGTTAGTCTCTGTTGGCTATGGATTTAGTATATCGTTTGTAAATTAAACACTCAACCGTTACATCGTTCATAATTAAACAGTGCTCCCCTGTGGGGAAGTAGTACCTTTATAGTGGATAGTGACTAGAGTATTAGTTAGTCTCTGTTGGCTATGGATTTAGTAGATCGTTTGTAAATTAAACACTCAACCGTTACATCGTTCATAATTAAACTGTGCTCCCCTGTGGGGAAGTAGTACCTTTATAGTGGATAGTGACTAGAGTATTAGTTAGTCTCTGTTGGCTATGGATTTAGTAGATCGTTTGTAAATTAAACACTCAACCGTTACATCGTTCATAATTAAACAGTGCTCCCCTGTGGGGAAGTAGTACCTTTATAGTGGATAGTGACTAGAGTATTAGTTAGTCTCTGTTGGCTATGGATTTAGTAGATCGTTTGTAAATTAAACACTCAACCGTTACATCGTTCATAATTAAACAGTGCTCCCCTGTGGGGAAGTAGTACCTTTATAGTGGATAGTGACTAGAGTATTAGTTAGTCTCTGTTGGCTATGGATTTAGTAGATCGTTTGTAAATTAAACACTCAACCGTTACACATCGTTCATAATTAAACAGTGCTCCCCTGTGGGGAAGTAGTACCTTTATAGTGGATAGTGACTAGAGTATTAGTTAGTCTCTGTTGGCTATGGATTTAGTAGATCGTTTGTAAATTAAACACTCAACCGTTACATCGTTCATAATTAAACAGTGCTCCCCTGTGGGGAAGTAGTACCTTTATAGTGGATAGTGACTAGAGTATTAGTTAGTCTCTGTTGGCTATGGATTTAGTAGATCGTTTGTAAATGAAACACTCAACCGTTACATCGTTCATAATTAAACAGTGCTCCCCTGTGGGGAAGTAGTACCTTTATAGTGGATAGTGACTAGAGTATTAGTTAGTCTCTGTTAGCTATGGATTTAGTACATCGTTTGTAAATTAAACACTCAACCGTTACATCGTTCATAATTAAACAGTGCTCCCCTGTGGGGAAGTAGTACCTTTATAGTGGATAGTGACTAGAGTATTAGTTAGTCTCTGTTGGCTATGGATTTAGTAGATCGTTTATAAATTAAACACTCAACCGTTACATCGTTCATAATTAAACAGTGCTCCCCTGTGGGGAAGTAGTACCTTTATAGTGGATAGTGACTAGAGTATTAGTTAGTCTCTGTTGGCTATGGATTTAGTAGATCGTTTGTAAATTAAACACTCAACCGTTACATCGTTCATAATTAAACAGTGCTCCCCTGTGGGGAAGTAGTACCTTTATAGTGGATAGTGACTAGAGTATTAGTTAGTCTCTGTTGGCTATGGATTTAGTAGATCGTTTGTAAATTAAACACTCAACCGTTACATCGTTCATAATTAAACAGTGCTCCCCTGTGGGGAAGTAGTACCTTTATAGTGGATAGTGACTAGAGTATTAGTTAGTCTCTGTTGGCTATGGATTTAGTAGATCGTTTGTAAATTAAACACTCAACCGTTACATCGTTCATAATTAAACAGTGCTCCCCTGTGGGGAAGTAGTACCTTTATAGTGGATAGTGACTAGAGTATTAGTTAGTCTCTGTTGGCTATGGATTTAGTACATCGTTTGTAAATTAAATACTCAACCGTTACATCGTTCATAATTAAACAGTGCTCCCCTGTGGGGAAGTAGTACCTTTATAGTGGATAGTGACTAGAGTATTAGTTAGTCTCTGTTGGCTATGGATTTAGTAGATCGTTTGTAAATTAAACACTCAACCGTTACATCGTTCATAATTAAACAGTGCTCCCCTGTGGGGAAGTAGTACCTTTATAGTGGATAGTGACTAGAGTATTAGTTAGTCTCTGTTGGCTATGGGTTTAGTAGATCTTTTGTAAATAAATACTCAACCGTTACATCGTTCATAATTAAACAGTGCTCCCTGTGGGGAAGCAGAATCTTTATAGTGGATAGTGACTAGAGTATTAGTTAGTCTCTGTTGGCTATGGGTTTAGCAGATCTTTTGTAAATAAATATTCAACCGTTACATTGTTCATAATTAAACAGTGCTCCCCTGTGGGGAAGCAATACCTTTATAGTGGATAGTGACTAGAGTATTAGTTAGTCTCTGTTGGCTATGGATTTAGTAGATCGTTTGTAAATTAAACACTCAACCGTTACATCGTTCATAATTAAACAGTGCTCCCCTGTGGGGAAGTAGTACCTTTATAGTGGATAGTGACTAGAGTATTAGTTAGTCTCTGTTGGCTATGGATTTAGCATATCGTTTGTAAATTAAACACTCAACCGTTACATCGTTCATAATTAAACAGTGCTCCCCTGTGGGGAAGTAGTACCTTTATAGTGGATAGTGACTAGAGTATTAGTTAGTCTCTGTTGGCTATGGATTTAGTAGATCGTTTGTAAATTAAACACTCAACCGTTACATCGTTCATAATTAAACAGTGCTCCCCTGTGGGGAAGTAGTACCTTTATAGTGGATAGTGACTAGAGTATTAGTTAGTCTCTGTTGGCTATGGATTTAGCATATCGTTTGTAAATTAAACACTCAACCGTTACATCGTTCATAATTAAACAGTGCTCCCCTGTGGGGAAGTAGTACCTTTATAGTGGATAGTGACTAGAGTATTAGTTAGTCTCTGTTGGCTATGGATTTAGTAGATCGTTTGTAAATTAAACACTCAACCGTTACATCGTTCATAATTAAACAGTGCTCCCCTGTGGGGAAGTAGTACCTTTATAGTGGATAGTGACTAGAGTATTAGTTAGTCTCTGTTGGCTATGGATTTAGTAGATCGTTTGTAAATTAAACACTCAACCGTTACATCGTTCATAATTAAACAGTGCTCCCCTGTGGGGAAGTAGTACCTTTATAGTGGATAGTGACTAGAGTATTAGTTAGTCTCTGTTGGCTATGGATTTAGCATATCGTTTGTAAATTAAACACTCAACCGTTACATCGTTCATAATTAAACAGTGCTCCCCTGTGGGGAAGTAGTATCTTTATAGTGGATAGTGACTAGAGTATTAGTTAGTCTCTGTTGGCTATGGATTTAGTAGATCTTTTGTAAATAAATACTCAACCGTTACATCGTTCATAATTAAAC
Source organism: Aphrophora alni (assembly GCA_963513935.1). NCBI lineage: Eukaryota > Metazoa > Arthropoda > Insecta > Hemiptera > Aphrophoridae > Aphrophora > Aphrophora alni. Next base: position 28,678,568 of record OY740769.1, on the reverse strand, counting down.
AGTGCTCCCCTGTGGAAAAGCAATTCCTTTATAGTGGATAGTGACTAGAGTATTAGTTAGTCTCTGTTGGCTATGGATTTAGCATATCGTTTGTAAATTAAACACTCAACCGTTACATCGTTCATAATTAAACAGTGCTCCCCTGTGGGGAAGTAGTACCTTTATAGTGGATAGTGACTAGAGTATTAGTTAGTCTCTGTTGGCTATGGATTTAGCATATCGTTTGTAAATTAAACACTCAACCGTTACATCGTTCATAATTAAACAGTGCTCCCCTGTGGGGAAGTAGTATCTTTATAGTGGATAGTGACTAGAGTATTAGTTAGTCTCTGTTGGCTATGGATTTAGTAGATCTTTTGTAAATAAATACTCAACCGTTACATCGTTCATAATTAAACAGTGCTCCCCTGTGGGGAAGCAATACCTTTATAGTGGATAGTGACTAGAGTATTAGTTAGTCTCTGTTGGCTATGGATTTAGCATATCGTTTGTAAATTAAACACTCAACCGTTACATCGTTCATAATTAAACAGTGCTCCCCTGTGGGGAAGTAGTACCTTTATAGTGGATAGTGACTAGAGTATTAGTTAGTCTCTGTTGGCTATGGATTTAGTAGATCGTTTGTAAATTAAACACTCAACCGTTACATCGTTCATAATTAAACAGTGCTCCCCTGTAGGGAAGTAGTACCTTTATAGTGGATAGTGACTAGAGTATTAGTTAGTCTCTGTTGGCTATGGGTTTAGTAGATCTTTTGTAAATTAAACACTCAACCGTTACATCGTTCATAATTAAACAGTGCTCCCCTGTGGGGAAGTAGTACCTTTATAGTGGATAGTGACTAGAGTATTAGTTAGTCTCTGTTGGCTATGGATTTAGTAGATCGTTAGTAAATTAAACACTCAACTGTTACATCGTTCATAATTAAACAGTGCTCCCCTGTGGGGTAGTAGTACCTTTATAGTGGATAGTGACTAGAGTATTAGTTAGTCTCTGTTGGCTATGGATTTAGCATATCGTTTGTAAATTAAACACTCAACCGTTACATCGTTCATAATTAAACAGTGCTCCCCTGTGGGGAAGTAGTATCTTTATAGTGGATAGTGACTAGAGTATTAGTTAGTCTCTGTTGGCTATGGATTTAGTAGATCTTTTGTAAATAAATACTCAACCGTTACATCGTTCATAATTAAACAGTGCTCCCCTGTGGGGAAGTAGTATCTTTATAGTGGATAGTGACTAGAGTATTAGTTAGTCTCTGTTGGCTATGGGTTTAGTAGATCTTTTGTAAATAAATACTCAACCGTTACATCGTTCATAATTAAACAGTGCTCCCTGTGGGGAAGCAGAATCTTTATAGTGGATAGTGACTAGAGTATTAGTTAGTCTCTGTTGGCTATGGGTTTAGCAGATCTTTTGTAAATAAATACTCAACCGTTACATCGTTCATAATTAAACAGTGCTCCCCTGTGGGGAAGCAGTACCTTTTTAGTGGATAGTGACTAGAGTATTAGTTAGTCTCTGTTGGCTATGGGTTTAGCAGATCTTTTGTAAATAAATACTCAACCGTTACATCGTTCATAATTAAACAGTGCTCCCCTGTGGGGAAGCAGTACCTTTATAGTGGATAGTGACTAGAGTATTAGTTAGTCTCTGTTGGCTATGGGTTTAGCAGATCTTTTGTAAATAAATACTCAACCGTTACATCGTTCATAATTAAACAGTGCTCCCCTGTGGGGAAGCAGTATCTTTATAGTGGATAGTGACTAGAGTATTAGTTAGTCTCTGTTGGCTATGGGTTTAGCAGATCTTTTGTAAATAAATACTCAACCGTTACATCGTTCATAATTAAACAGTGCTCCCCTGTGGGGAAGCAGTATCTTTATAGTGGATAGTGACTAGAGTATTAGTTAGTCTCTGTTGGCTATGGGTTTAGTAGATCTTTTGTAAATAAATACTCAACCGTTACATCGTTCATAATTAAACAGTGCTCCCCTGTGGGGAAGCAGTACCTTTATAGTGGATAGTGACTAGAGTATTAGTTAGTCTCTGTTGGCTATGGGTTTAGCAGATCTTTTGTAAATAAATACTCAACCGTTACATCGTTCATAATGAAACAGTGCTCCCCTGTGGGGAAGCAGTACCTTTTTAGTGGATAGTGACTAGAGTATTAGTTAGTCTCTGTTGGCTATGGGTTTAGCAGATCTTTTGTAAATAAATACTCAACCGTTACATCGTTCATAATTAAACAGTGCTCCCCTGTGGGGAAGCAGTACCTTTATAGTGGATAGTGACTAGAGTATTAGTTAGTCTCTGTTGGCTATGGGTTTAGCAGATCTTTTGTAAATAAATACTCAACCGTTACATCGTTCATAATTAAACAGTGCTACCCTGTGGGGAAGCAGTATCTTTATAGTGGATAGTGACTAGAGTATTAGTTAGTCTCTGTTGGCTATGGGTTTAGCAGATCTTTTGTAAATAAATACTCAACCGTTACATCGTTCATAATTAAACAGTGCTCCCCTGTGGGGAAGCAGTATCTTTATAGTGGATAGTGACTAGAGTATTAGTTAGTCTCTGTTGGCTATGGGTTTAGTAGATCTTTTGTAAATAAATACTCAACCGTTACATCGTTCATAATTAAACAGTGCTCCCCTGTGGGGAAGCAGTATCTTTATAGTGGATAGTGACTAGAGTATTAGTTAGTCTCTGTTGGCTATGGGTTTAGCAGATCTTTTGTAAATAAATACTCAACCGTTACATCGTTCATAATTAAACAGTGCTCCCCTGTGGGGAAGCAGTATCTTTATAGTGGATAGTGACTAGAGTATTAGTTAGTCTCTGTTGGCTATGGGTTTAGCAGATCTTTTGTAAATAAATACTCAACCGTTACATCGTTCATAATTAAACAGTGCTCCCCTGTGGGGAAGTAGTACCTTTATAGTGGATAGTGACTAGAGTATTAGTTAGTCTCTGTTAGCTATGGGTTTAGCAGATCTTTTGTAAATAAATACTCAACCGTTACATCGTTCATAATTAAACAGTGCTCCCCTGTGGGGAAGCAATACCTTTATAGTGGATAGTGACTAGAGTATTAGTTAGTCTCTGTTGGCTATGGGTTTAGTAGATCTTTTGTAAATAAATACTCAACCGTTACATCGTTCATAATTAAACAGTGCTCCCCTGTGGGGAAGCAGTACCTTTATAGTGGATAGTGACTAGAGTATTAGTTAGTCTCTGTTGGCTATGGGTTTAGTAGATCTTTTGTAAATAAATACTCAACCGTTACATCGTTCATAATTAAACAGTGCTCCCTGTGGGGAAGCAGAATCTTTATAGTGGATAGTGACTAGAGTATTAGTTAGTCTCTGTTGGCTATGGGTTTAGCAGATCTTTTGTAAATAAATATTCAACCGTTACATCGTTCATAATTTAACAGTGCTCCCCTGTGGGGAAGTAGTACCTTTATAGTGGATAGTGACTGGAGTATTAGTTAGTCTCTGTTGGCTATGGGTTTAGCAGATCTTTTGTAAATAAATACTCAACCGTTACATCGTTCATAATTAAACAGTGCTCCCCTGTGGGGAAGTAGTACCTTTATAGTGGATAGTGACTAGAGTATTAGTTAGTCTCTGTTGGCTATGGTTTTAGTAGATCTTTTGTAAATTAAACACTCAACCGTTACATCGTTCATAATTAAACAGTGCTCCCCTGTGGGGAAGCAGTATCTTTATAGTGGATAGTGACTAGAGTATTAGTTAGTCTCTGTTGGCTATGGGTTTAGCAGATCTTTTGTAAATAAATACTCAACCGTTACATCGTTCATAATTAAACAGTGCTCCCCTGTGGGGAAGTAGTACCTTTATAGTGGATAGTGACTAGAGTATTAGTTAGTCTCTGTTGGCTATGGTTTTAGTAGATCTTTTGTAAATTAAACACTCAACCGTTACATCGTTCATAATTAAACAGTGCTCCCCTGTGGGGAAGCAATATCTTTATAGTGGATAGTGACTAGAGTATTAGTTAGTCTCTGTTGGCTATGGTTTTAGTAGATCTTTTGTAAATTAAACACTCAACCGTTACATCGTTCATAATTAAACAGTGCTCCCCTGTGGGGAAGCAATATCTTTATAGTGGATAGTGACTAGAGTATTAGTTAGTCTCTGTTGGCTATGGGTTTAGCAGATCTTTTGTAAATAAATACTCAACCGTTACATCGTTCATAATTAAACAGTGCTCCCCTGTGGGGAAGTAGTACCTTTATAGTGGATAGTGACTAGAGTATTAGTTAGTCTCTGTTGGCTATGGTTTTAGTAGATCTTTTGTAAATTAAACACTCAACCGTTACATCGTTCATAATTAAACAGTGCTCCCCTGTGGGGAAGCAGTATCTTTATAGTGGATAGTGACTAGAGTTTAAGTTAGTCTCTGTTGGCTATGGGTTTAGCAGATCTTTTGTAAATAAACACTCAACCGTTACATCGTTCATAATTAAACAGTGCTCCCCTGTGGGGAAGCCGTATCTTTATAGTGGATAGTGACTAGAGTATTAGTTAGTCTCTGTTGGCTATGGATTTAGTAGATCGTTTGTAAATTAAACACTCAACCGTTACATCGTTCATAATTAAACAGTGCTCCCCTGTGGGGAAGCAGTACTTTTAGAGTGGATAGTGACTAGAGTATTAGTTAGTCTCTGTTGGCTATGGGTTTAGTAGATCGTTTGTAAATTAAACACTCAACCGTTACATCGTTCATAATTAAACAGTGCTCCCCTGTGGGGAAGCAGTACCTTTATAGTGGATAGTGACTAGAGTATTAGTTAGTCTCTGTTGGCTATGGGTTTAGCAGATCTTTTGTAAATTAAACACTCAACCGTTACATCGTTCATAATTAAACAGTGCTCCCCTGTGGGGAAGCAATATCTTTATAGTGGATAGTGACTAGAGTATTAGTTAGTCTCTGTTGGCTATGGGTTTAGCAGATCTTTTGTAAATAAATACTCAACCGTTACATCGTTCATAATTAAACAGTGCTCCCCTGTGGGGAAGCAGTATCTTTATAGTGGATAGTGACTAGAGTATTAGTTAGTCTCTGTTGGCTATGGGTTTAGCAGATCTTTTGTAAATAAATACTCAACCGTTACATCGTTCATAATTAAACAGTGCTCCCCTGTGGGGAAGTAGTACCTTTATAGTGGATAGTGACTAGAGTATTAGTTAGTCTCTGTTGGCTATGGATTTAGTAGATCGTTTGTAAATTAAACACTCAACCGTTACATCGTTCATAATTAAACAGTGCTCCCCTGTGGGGAAGCAGTACCTTTAGAGTGGATAGTGACTAGAGTATTAGTTAGTCTCTGTTGGCTATGGGTTTAGTAGATCGTTTGTAAATTAAACACTCAACCGTTACATCGTTCATAATTAAACAGTGCTCCCCTGTGGGGAAGCAGTACCTTTATAGTAGATAGTGACTAGAGTATTAGTTAGTCTCTGTTGGCTATGGGTTTAGCAGATCGTTTGTAAATTAAACACTCAACCGTTACATCGTTCATAATTAATCAGTGCTCCCCTGTGGGGAAGTAGTACTTTTATAGCGGATAGTGACTAGAGTATTAGCTAGTCTCTGTTGGCTATGGGTTTAGCAGATCTTTTGTAAATAAACACTCAACCGTTACATCGTTCATAATTAAACAGTGCTCCCCTGTGGGGAAGTAGTACCTTTATAGTGGATAGTGACTAGAGTATTAGTTAGTCTCTGTTGGCTATGGGTTTAGCAGATCTTTTGTAAATAAACACTCAACCGTTACATCGTTCATAATTAAACAGTGCTCCCCTGTGGGGAAGCAGTACCTTTATAGTGGATAGTGACTAGAGTATTAGTTAGTCTCTGTTGGCTATGGATTTAGTAGATCGTTTGTAAATTAAACACTCAACCGTTACATCGTTCATAATTAAACAGTGCTCCCCTGTGGAGAAGTAGTATCTTTATAGTGGATAGTGACTAGAGTATTAGTTAGTCTCTGTTGGCTATGGATTTAGCAGATCTTTTGTAAATAAATACTCAACCTTTACATCGTTCATAATTAAACAGTGCTCCCCTGTGGGGAAGCAGTACCTTTATAGTGGATAGTGACTAGAGTATTAGTTAGTCTCTGTTGGCTATGGGTTTAGCAGATCTTTTGTAAATAAATACTCAACCGTTACATCGTTCATAATTAAACAGTGCTCCCCTGTGGGGAAGCAGTACCTTTATAGTGGATAGTGACTAGAGTATTAGTTAGTCTCTGTTGGCTATGGATTTAGCAGATCTTTTGTAAATAAATACTCAACCGTTACATCGTTCATAATTAAACAGTGCTCCCCTGTGGGGAAGCAGTATCTTTATAGTAGATAGTGACTAGAGTATTAGTTATTCTCTGTTGGCTATGGGTTTAGCAGATCTTTTGTAAATAAATACTCAACCGTTACATAGTTCATAAATAAACAGTGCTCCCCTGTGGGGAAGCAGTATCTTTATAGTGGATAGTGACTAGAGTATTAGTTAGTCTCTGTTGGCTATGGATTTAGCAGATCTTTTGTAAATAAATACTCAACCGTTACATCGTTCATAATTAAACAGTGCTCCCCTGTGGGGAAGCAGTACCTTTATAGTGGATAGTGACTAGAGTATTAGTTAGTCTCTGTTGGCTATGGGTTTAGCAGATCTTTTGTAAATAAATACTCAACCGTTACATCGTTCATAATTAAACAGTGCTCCCCTGTGGGGAAGCAGTACCTTTATAGTGGATAGTGACTAGAGTATTAGTTAGTCTCTGTTGGCTATGGATTTAGCAGATCTTTTGTAAATAAATACTCAACCGTTACATCGTTCATAATTAAACAGTGCTCCCCTGTGGGGAAGTAGTACCTTTATAGTGGATAGTGACTAGAGTATTAGTTAGTCTCTGTTGGCTATGGTTTTAGTAGATCTTTTGTAAATTAAACACTCAACCGTTACATCGTTCATAATTAAACAGTGCTCCCCTGTGGGGAAGCAATATCTTTATAGTGGATAGTGACTAGAGTATTAGTTAGTCTCTGTTGGCTATGGTTTTAGTAGATCTTTTGTAAATTAAACACTCAACCGTTACATCGTTCATAATTAAACAGTGCTCCCCTGTGGGGAAGCAGTATCTTTATAGTGGATAGTGACTAGAGTATTAGTTAGTCTCTGTTGGCTATGGGTTTAGCAGATCTTTTGTAAATAAATACTCAACCGTTACATCGTTCATAATTAAACAGTGCTCCCCTGTGGGGAAGTAGTACCTTTATAGTGGATAGTGACTAGAGTATTAGTTAGTCTCTGTTGGCTATGGTTTTAGTAGATCTTTTGTAAATTAAACACTCAACCGTTACATCGTTCATAATTAAACAGTGCTCCCCTGTGGGGAAGCAATATCTTTATAGTGGATAGTGACTAGAGTATTAGTTAGTCTCTGTTGGCTATGGTTTTAGTAGATCTTTTGTAAATTAAACACTCAACCGTTACATCGTTCATAATTAAACAGTGCTCCCCTGTGGGGAAGCAATATCTTTATAGTGGATAGTGACTAGAGTATTAGTTAGTCTCTGTTGGCTATGGGTTTAGCAGATCTTTTGTAAATAAATACTCAACCGTTACATCGTTCATAATTAAACAGTGCTCCCCTGTGGGGAAGTAGTACCTTTATAGTGGATAGTGACTAGAGTATTAGTTAGTCTCTGTTGGCTATGGTTTTAGTAGATCTTTTGTAAATTAAACACTCAACCGTTACATCGTTCATAATTAAACAGTGCTCCCCTGTGGGGAAGCAGTATCTTTATAGTGGATAGTGACTAGAGTTTAAGTTAGTCTCTGTTGGCTATGGGTTTAGCAGATCTTTTGTAAATAAACACTCAACCGTTACATCGTTCATAATTAAACAGTGCTCCCCTGTGGGGAAGCCGTATCTTTATAGTGGATAGTGACTAGAGTATTAGTTAGTCTCTGTTGGCTATGGATTTAGTAGATCGTTTGTAAATTAAACACTCAACCGTTACATCGTTCATAATTAAACAGTGCTCCCCTGTGGGGAAGCAGTACCTTTAGAGTGGATAGTGACTAGAGTATTAGTTAGTCTCTGTTGGCTATGGGTTTAGTAGATCGTTTGTAAATTAAACACTCAACCGTTACATCGTTCATAATTAAACAGTGCTCCCCTGTGGGGAAGCAGTACCTTTATAGTGGATAGTGACTAGAGTATTAGTTAGTCTCTGTTGGCTATGGGTTTAGCAGATCTTTTGTAAATTAAACACTCAACCGTTACATCGTTCATAATTAAACAGTGCTCCCCTGTGGGGAAGCAATATCTTTATAGTGGATAGTGACTAGAGTATTAGTTAGTCTCTGTTGGCTATGGGTTTAGCAGATCTTTTGTAAATAAATACTCAACCGTTACATCGTTCATAATTAAACAGTGCTCCCCTGTGGGGAAGCAGTATCTTTATAGTGGATAGTGACTAGAGTATTAGTTAGTCTCTGTTGGCTATGGGTTTAGCAGATCTTTTGTAAATAAATACTCAACCGTTACATCGTTCATAATTAAACAGTGCTCCCCTGTGGGGAAGTAGTACCTTTATAGTGGATAGTGACTAGAGTATTAGTTAGTCTCTGTTGGCTATGGATTTAGTAGATCGTTTGTAAATTAAACACTCAACCGTTACATCGTTCATAATTAAACAGTGCTCCCCTGTGGGGAAGCAGTACCTTTAGAGTGGATAGTGACTAGAGTATTAGTTAGTCTCTGTTGGCTATGGGTTTAGTAGATCGTTTGTAAATTAAACACTCAACCGTTACATCGTTCATAATTAAACAGTGCTCCCCTGTGGGGAAGCAGTACCTTTATAGTGGATAGTGACTAGAGTATTAGTTAGTCTCTGTTGGCTATGGGTTTAGCAGATCGTTTGTAAATTAAACACTCAACCGTTACATCGTTCATAATTAATCAGTGCTCCCCTGTGGGGAAGTAGTACTTTTATAGCGGATAGTGACTAGAGTATTAGTTAGTCTCTGTTGGCTATGGGTTTAGCAGATCTTTTGTAAATAAACACTCAACCGTTACATCGTTCATAATTAAACAGTGCTCCCCTGTGGGGAAGTAGTACCTTTATAGTGGATAGTGACTAGAGTATTAGTTAGTCTCTGTTGGCTATGGGTTTAGCAGATCTTTTGTAAATAAACACTCAACCGTTACATCGTTCATAATTAAACAGTGCTCCCCTGTGGGGAAGCAGTACCTTTATAGTGGATAGTGACTAGAGTATTAGTTAGTCTCTGTTGGCTATGGATTTAGCAGATCTTTTGTAAATAAATACTCAACCGTTACATCGTTCATAATTAAACAGTGCTCCCCTGTGGGGAAGCAGTATCTTTATAGTGGATAGTGACTAGAGTATTAGTTAGTCTCTGTTGGCTATGGGTTTAACAGATCTTTTGTAAATAAATACTCAACCGTTACATAGTTCATAAATAAACAGTGCTCCCCTGTGGGGAAGCAGTATCTTTATAGTGGATAGTGACTAGAGTATTAGTTAGTCTCTGTTGGCTATGGATTTAGCAGATCTTTTGTAAATAAATACTCAACCGTTACATCGTTCATAATTAAACAGTGCTCCCCTGTGGGGAAGCAGTACCTTTATAGTGGATAGTGACTAGAGTATTAGTTAGTCTCTGTTGGCTATGGGTTTAGCAGATCTTTTGTAAATAAATACTCAACCGTTACATCGTTCATAATTAAACAGTGCTCCCCTGTGGGGAAGCAGTACCTTTATAGTGGATAGTGACTAGAGTATTAGTTAGTCTCTGTTGGCTATGGATTTAGTAGATCGTTTGTAAATTAAACACTCAACCGTTACATCGTTCATAATTAAACAGTGCTCCCCTGTGGGGAAGCAGTATCTTTATAGTGGATAGTGACTAGAGTATTAGTTAGTCTCTGTTGGCTATGGTTTTAGCAGATCGTTTGTAAATTAAAAGCTCAACAGCTCCATTGCTAATCAAACATTAAACCCTTGAAGGCCTGGGTTTTAGCACTCCGTTCTAAATAGGAAATATATTTCTATAAATTGTATGTGAAATGTGAGATTTTTTTTATATAAACCAATGTGCCAAATGTTAAAAAGATTTATTTTCGGGTAATGAGCTAGAAGGTCAAACGTCATCACACATTTAATGAATTAATAAATAATAAAATGAACTCAGAAACACAGATAATACGAGTACTTGACATTTAGTAGAGCCTCTCAGTTGTTTACGTGTAAACTGATATTTTATTTGCACTTTGAAGAGCGTAATGTAAACAGTAGATACTCAAACTTGGATCAAATTAAACGCGTCCTTCGCTCATATTGTATTCAACTTACTTTGTAACTAATTGATTTAAACTGATAAATATCATTTTTGTTTTGTGTTAATTACTCCCAATCCTCTGTAATTTTATTTATGTTTGTTTCCTTTACTGAAGATTTTACACGAATTTGGAGTTATAAATACAGATATTTCACCATAACGTGATTATAATAGTTTGGTGACCGTACACAAAATAATTAAATCCTCTCATGAGAAAATATAATTTTATTATTTACAGTATGACGGTACTCTCAAATTTAATTTTGTACAATATTTTCATATCCAGTTATCCGACTCAATTTTACAAAATGACTGTATTCCACAGGAATCTTTTTTGTGGATTCTACTGAGTGTACATTTTTTAAAAATTTTATTTAGGAGGCTATCAGTCTAAAAGTCAACCTACTATATGACTTAGAAACAGTGCATTTATCCAAAGAACACTAAATTTAATTGTTTTAAGTCTGAATTAAATAAATCAGGTAGTAACATAATGTGGGTGGTGGGAATGGAGAGCAAGCAATAGAAGCATTAAAGGCAATAATTGTTAGGGCTCATTCTTGACAGTAAATTGAGTGCTATGATCATAAAAATAAGCTATGTAAAAAAACTTAGGTAAGTGGTTCAATTTTGTTTTTCATCAATTCATAAATTAAGATGATTTTTTTTTCCCATTCCACTTCATTATAAAATTACTCTTTGGTCGTATTTTATAAACAGATAAAAATAGAGTGAATCTTTGGTTCCACTAAACAGATGAAACAAAGGGTTTTTCGTTTTCAGAAACAAGCACTCGTGATTCATTTAGATATGAAACTGTGTATTTTTTTTTCTTGGATGTTCATCTTAGAAGTAATATTATATTACTAGGTAATAGCTGTTTAGCTCATAATATTGATGTACGAGACCCGAAGGAGATGTGATTTCTGTGGACAATAGCACAGATTGGTGGGTTTTGAAATGTCATCGTATGCTGTAGGAAGTTTTATAACTAAACTTCCTAAAAAGTCTACGAAACCAATGGAGTCAAACAAATTTTTTAATCACAGTTTAAAAAGTTAAAGCATTTTATTCGGTGAAGGATTGTTTTAAGACTATACTATACAAAAATTTAAAATATTAATTTAAATTGTTATTAACATTAGTTTATTAATTGTTATATATTTATTATTATTATTATTTTTTATATATTACATGTAAGTTATTTTACGTGAATATTTGTATGTTTTAGTATTTCAGCACTGTTGTTATTTGTTACAGTTTCTATTGACAAATGGAAAACGATTCTTGTTTGTCTACGGCTTGATATAATAAATAAAGGAATGTTATCCGTGAATAGTTTGGAGTCAAAAAAGAATTGGAACCAATTTTAAATGAAATCTGTTAAACTTGCCTGACAGATAACTTCGGCGGAGATAACATTCACAAAAATCAAAAAACGACAATATAGAATTGAAATTATATACATTTGGACATCTAATCAAGCTAAATCATGTAACATTAGATGTAAAATTAAAATTGAATTTTAAATCATTTTCTTGTCTTTTCATAAGGTCTTTTGTGGGAATTTGCATACACGGCTGTCCCTATTCAATTGTTTCCTGGGTAATATTATGAAATGTCGAGCCGTTGAGATCGATAAGACCTCCTCCCACTGAGGCGAGTCTACTAAGACAAACTTGTCTATTCCATATTCTGTTTGTAAAGTCACCCACAATCAAAATTTTATTTGGTTAATATGTTGTTGTTTGAGTCAAAAATACAAATTTTAATTTTCATCAAAATCGGGACGATTTTTTATTCAATATCACAGAACTATTTAATTAATTACATTCAAACTAAATTTTAACTAGCTACTCCTTGTGGATTGAATAACGTAAATCGAAATTTTGAACGATTACCAAAACTTGCCCTGTATTTCGTATACTGGATAGCAATAAAGCATATAAAGCATCTTTGAAAAATTATCGTTTTAAATTATCATATTTGTTTTCAAAATAAATTAGTACGGTATAACAAAAAGAAATGTTGAGATGTAAATTTATACATACATTGGGTGTGATTTATTGCGAGGGAGTGCATAGTGATAGAACGAGCAATTACGTCGAAGACAGCTTAACCCTATTTAATATATATGCAGATCAGCACCTGAGTCTTTGCAAAGCAAAACATAATGAAATCCCCGAGATACAATCCTCATTTAGGATACTTTTTTTAAATTTAATCAAGTAAAACCCACTTAACTGGGACTTTTTAATTCATTTTGGATATGTTTTATGTATAACATGTTGCATTTTAGAGTGTTCTTTTCATGTTTGTTTTTGCAACTCGAAAATTTAGGTTAACTACAAAACAAAGATTCAAAATTCTGTTTTATAAAAATCAGCTGTAACAATTTTAATTTATTAAATAATTGCTAAAATGTAAGGACTCTAACCAAACGTCTTCCCCTCTCTTCTACTCTACCCAGCCTCTCTAACTCTCTTTCTTTTACTCAAACGGTTTTTTTTTCAATACTTCACTCTATGATTCCTCTGTTATCCATTTCCACGACATCACTATTCCAAATCATTATTCTACATTTGGTTCATTGTAGTGATATCTTACTTCATTAATTAAAATTGTATATATGGTTGTGGTTGTATTTGTTCTATAACATAAAGGTTTGTGTTATCACTTCTGTGATATTGATATATTAAAAATTTATCTAGAAGGTCGGCGCCATACTTGGTGTTTAACATAAGGGTTTGTGTTATCATTGTTACCCTTCTGTGGTATTTATTGTGAGCATATCCATAGAGGGTGCGGGTGTAGCGTACCCCGAGGACCTAGTTTGATTTACACCTTTTTAAAGTAGTCTTGGGTTAGATGTCTCTCTTTCATTTTTTCTATCAGGTCTCTCTTCGCCAACTTTTGTTCTCATCCGAGCCTGACGCTATTAGATTATTCGACTGCAAGGGGTGTTTATTTTATATTCTTTTTTTTATTTTGTTATAAGGCGACCGAAAGTTTTAGCCAAAAGACGAGATACAACGTCATTTAAAACACCACTGATTTGGGAACCACAACAACGGATATATGGGCAAAAAACTGCATTGATATTTTGTCGCCATACTACATGATGAGCAACATTCCAGACTGGTTTCAACAATGAGGGCAAACCATCTCAACACATTAAAATTATTATTTAGTATATCGTTTTATTATTTTACTTGCATCGGATAGTCTGAAGTAAATTGGATTATAAAAAAAGTGTATCCTATTAAAAAATGTACAAAATAAATAAACCATCTTTTATTATTAAATAAATTACCAGCATTAATTAAATTCTAAACAAATAGTAACGCATAAGTTGAGTAGCGTAGTAGTTGATATACAACGTGTTTTTCATAAGTGAAAGGTTTTTATAAAGCTTGAATTACGTTGACGAAGCGCAAGTTCATTTACTCAAAGTAGGCTACCGTATTAAAAGCTTTGAAATGTTGAGTGTTCATTAAATATGAATGTGTTCAGTTGTTTATAATGCTTTGAGAAATTTTACTTTAAACTACTTATGTTGAAAAAATATATTTTATATTAGAAAATCCAGAGATTTAAAATCATTTTCAAAATATGCACAAAATTTTGTTCGATTAAGAATCGAATATAAATAATTTTATAAAATCTATAAACGTAAAAATAACAAGGCAATATATAGGAATGTGTGACAATAAAATGGTGAAAAATCTTTTTTTTTCCAACTTACTAAAATCCCAAAACGCTATCAACAATAAAACAGTATTGGTTTTCTATTGAAACTATGTTTATACTAGTTTTAACCATAACAATTTACTTCTGGCTAAGAACACATTTATAACATTTCTAGCTTGATGTTTGGCTGTCTATGTTTCAGTTTCGTCCAGCGTTATCTCAAACACGATATTTTATAATTTTTTTAAATATCCGTTGTTAAGTGCTAAGTTTCAATATAAATTTTTGTACTTAACGGTGAGTGATCATTGGAATCATATGTACAAAAAATCAAATATTTTATTTCAATAACAAACAACTTCTATTCATAAAAACTTTAATAAAGGCTGACATTTTTTAGGTTAGACCTCCGGTCAGAGTGTCGACAAGATCACACATTAAACGTTTGAAAAATGAGATAAAAGTTTGTCCACCCAGATAAACGATAGATCACTATTCTCTTTGCAACACCCCCAAGATCTTTGCCTACTGCAGTCCTTATGTCTGGTGGTTGTTTTCTGATAACGTTTGTATTTAATATTATGTTGACTTCTCGGCCCTAGCTTTAGGCACGGGTTTCTTTCTTCAACATGGCTCTAAGCTAAGTCGATGTTTCTCTTCTTTATTCATGTACTAGGTTTACCGCTTGATAACGTAAATCGATTTATTTGCTGCAAACTTCGTCTATTACTTTTTACATCAAATGATGAAAAACGTCCGAATAAAGCACGTTAATAATATAAATGATCCATCATTACTAAATAACTTTAAAACCAGAACAAACGGAAACAAGTAAGAAGAAAAATAAATCGAATTTCACAAATGAATATTTAATAATTAATATTGAAATAAAACACACACCCCCCCACACACACACACACAAATTCATTTGTAAATTCTACATTTATGAGGTCTACCCGACCATGGTTTCACCAGTTACGGCATTGACGAGGGTTATACAAAGACTAAATAACATTAGAAGAAAATGTGTTACACATTTTGTGACCAAACCCACAAGTCCTGTTACATGGCAATGGAACTTGTAGCAGGGAACCCCAGTAAGTCATAAACATTTCTAGACATTCTTTAGATTGAAATACAGTAGTGAGGAAAAATACGAGAATTCTGTTTGATCGTTTAAGACTAAATTAACATTATTACAAGAAAGTCTCTTAATTTCTAATATGTTTAATTTTTTACCCTAGACGTTAACATGAAGAATTTCAAATTTAATATTAGAATAAAAATCAGTTAAGTTGTGATTTTTATAATGACTGGAATAAAATAGAATCGTTATAACCAAACCGCCAAATACTTTCATGTTCACTTAGTCTACACTTAAAACTACTGCCTGTTTGACCAACGTAAGCAGCATTACAAATACTAGATGTCAATTTATAAACTCACCTTTTCTGCATTTTTCAATTTTATCTTTAGGATTTATTAAAATCTATCCTAAATTTCTCTTACAGTAAGAGGCTGGTTTACAGCGTTTTTCTTTTCCTAAAATATTACCCACTTTGTACCTAACTTTACCAAATAATTGATTCCACGCCACATTTGTGTGGTTTTATTGGAATTGATTATTGGGTAAATTAAAAATTTTGTTTTTTGTTCAAAGCAAGTCTAAAATTGTTTATAATTTAGTGGGTTTCGCGGTTTCCATTGTCATATGACGGGACTTGTGGGCTTAGTTTCAAAATGTGTACAATATTGTCTTCTTAGGTTATTTAATCTCGTATAAGCCTCGTCAATGCCGCAACTATCGAAACCATAATCAGGTAGACCTAATAAATGTTAAATTTACAAAAACAATTGTGTTTGTTTTATTTGAATTCTATCAAGTACCGTCGGTCATCAGTATAAACAATATTTAATTGATATTGTAAAGGGAAAAGTTTGTCAGTTTGTATGTTTGTAAGAGATAATCTCCGAAATTATTTGCGTTTGTAAAGGTCATTTCTTCCCGATGGACATAGGTTATATGTTATATCAGTATGTAAAATGGAGCTGAACAGCCATAGTTTATGTAAAATTCAATACTTGTTATAATATTGTCTATACAAGTATTTAAAATATTTTGTTGTTATGTTGGTGATAATGTTTATCCCGCTTCCCTTATGTTATAACACATCTGTTGTGAGTCAAAAACCATGTATTATAAAGTAAGAGTGGGCCTAATTTAACTTATTTGTTTCTTTTTAGTAGTACAATTACGTAGTCTCGATTATAATATTGATTGGCTTTGATTTAGATTATCATATTATACCATATAGTCTAATAGATACTATCCCTACAATTAAGATAAATATTATTAATTTGTCTGAAATATGATAAACCTTAGAAGAACAATTATGGAAATATAATACAGTGAAGCCAAGAGAAATGATCAATTAATCATGAGTTCTAACACACAAAATCAAATTACGCGGAATGTAAATTCACTTCAACACCTGGTCTAATAAGATTTATACTGAAATGTGGTGTTTCCTTAAATCGTGGTTTTAGATTCATTACCTAGATTCGGTCTTCCTTTGTCCTTCCTTTGATATAATTCAGAAATTAAATTTATTAATAACTAGTAATGAACGTGGATTTTAAAACTAGTAACATTTTTTAAAAGGGCTTTACAAATTTAAAATTAAGTAAACATTTATGCACATGATTTAAAGAATCGGTTGAGGTGTCATTTTAAGCAAAAACGTCAAGTTTGACACATTTGGTGCTATAGTACCAAATGCTGTCACCAGAAGTATTACGTCAACTTTTACTTTTGAAGTGATACATGGTACAATAAATTCGAATGTCAGCTAATCTGTAAACATTATTTAACGCCATGAGTCAACATTTCACATCGAGTGGCGAGGTGAATTCCTACAATTGCAGTGTCTTGGGTAACTAAAATGCATGTTTGAAGCGTGTTCGTGATACCTCAGTAAATTTTAAATGTTTGGCGTTCTTTTCCATGGAGAACACCATAAACGGTATTACATTGGGGTATGCTAGAAAATGTTCATCCATAGTTGGACGAGGATGACCAGGATGGATTCACTACCATCACGACACTAACTCATTTTCGCACAGTAGTTTAGGAATTCTTCAATAAATGATTCCCTGGTAGTGCATGGCCACCTCGGCTACCAGATATAACTCCTCGATTTTGTTTAAAGGCATTTAATCAAAGATCAAGTGTATGGTCCAACTTTACTTGGCGATGTCCACGAGTAATCCTGATATTTGGCAAGAAATTGACTTCAGATAGTTGTAGTCACATCGAACCAAAATAACTCTTTAATTAAGATATTTCTGTTTTGCTTTAAAATTACAATAGAATAGATTATGCAAGTTACTGAATAAATCTCTAGATGCATTTAAAATTGTAAAGTACTTTTAGAAACACTATATATTATGTTTTAATTTAAATAAAGAAGAAATAAACACGATTCAACTAGTTATGGATCTCTTATGGATCTCTTATTTTCAACATAAAATACTTTTAAAATGTATTGACGTCTTTATTATAAAAATGATTCGCTTGCAATTTTAAAAAGTTTGAATTTAAAGAATACATTTCCCTCTGTTATAATATTTAAATAAATTATGAGTTACTTACTTTATTTTGAAATATAAAGTTGCAACTTAGAGAGTGGAAGCGTTCTTGTATATAATTACTTGCCCATTGCTGAATAGCTTTTTCAACCTTCATTACGACTACATTGATCAAAGGCTTTTTATTTATTTTTCTCGCACCAATGGTTTACAAAAAGCTATGAAAGACAAATTTTCTTTAACATTGTGTAATAAAACTCCACGGAAATGTTTTACTTTTATCAAACCTCATTTTATGACTTTAAACGTTTAAAAATTTCGATCTTCGTTTTTACGACTGATCTTCACGTTTCACGGCCTCAGAAAATCGAAAAAGTGATTTCGACATGCCAACCGTCCTTCTTAGTTGTCGTTTGTTCTTTGTAGTACTGTAAGCACGATAGCGGCCACAAAAAGTGATTTCGACATGCCAACCGTCCTTCTTAGTTGTCGTTTGTTCTTTGTAGTACTGTAACCACGATAGCGGCCACAAAAAGTGATTTCGACATGCCAACCGTCCTTCTTAGTTGTCGTTTGTTCTTTGTAGTACTGTAAGCACGATAGCGGCCACAAAAAGTGATTTCGACATGCCAACCGTCCTTCTTAGTTGTCGTTTGTTCTTTGTAGTACTGTAAACACGATAGCGGCCACAAAAAGTGATTTCGACATGCCAACCGTCCTTCTTAGTTGTCGTTTGTTCTTTGTAGTACTGTAAGCACGATAGCGGCCACAAAAAGTGATTTCGACATGCCAACCGTCCTTCTTAGTTGTCGTTTGTTCTTTGTAGTACTGTAAGCACGATAGCGGCCACAAAAAGTGATTTCGACATGCCAACCGTCCTTCTTAGTTGTCGTTTGTTCTTTGTAGTACTGTAAGCACGATAGCGGCCACAAAAAGTGATTTCGACATGCCAACCGTCCTTCTTAGTTGTCGTTTGTTCTTTGTAGTACTGTAAGCACGATAGCGGCCACAAAAAGTGATTTCGACATGCCAACCGTCCTTCTTAGTTGTCGTTTGTTCTTTGTAGTACTGTAAGCACGATAGCGGCCACAAAAAGTGATTTCGACATGCCAACCGTCCTTCTTAGTTGTCGTTTGTTCTTTGTAGTACTGTAAACACGATAGCGGCCACAAAAAGTGATTTCGACATGCCAACCGTCCTTCTTAGTTGTCGTTTGTTCTTTGTAGTACTGTAAGCACGATAGCGGCCACAAAAAGTGATTTCGACATGCCAACCGTCCTTCTTAGTTGTCGTTTGTTCTTTGTAGTACTGTAAGCACGATAGCGGCCACAAAAAGTGATTTCGACATGCCAACCGTCCTTCTTAGTTGTCGTTTGTTCTTTGTAGTACTGTAAGCACGATAGCGGCCACAAAAAGTGATTTCGACATGCCAACCGTCCTTCTTAGTTGTCGTTTGTTCTTTGTAGTACTGTAAGCACGATAGCGGCCACAAAAAGTGATTTCGACATGCCAACCGTCCTTCTTAGTTGTCGTTTGTTCTTTGTAGTACTGTAAGCACGATAGCGGCCACAAAAAGTGATTTCGACATGCCAACCGTCCTTCTTAGTTGTCGTTTGTTCTTTGTAGTACTGTAAGCACGATAGCGGCCACAAAAAGTGATTTCGACATGCCAACCGTCCTTCTTAGTTGTCGTTTGTTCTTTGTAGTACTGTAAGCACGATAGCGGCCACAAAAAGTGATTTCGACATGCCAACCGTCCTTCTTAGTTGTCGTTTGTTCTTTGTAGTACTGTAAGCACGATAGCGGCCACAAAAAGTGATTTCGACATGCCAACCGTCCTTCTTAGTTGTCGTTTGTTCTTTGTAGTACTGTAAGCACGATAGCGGCCACAAAAAGTGATTTCGACATGCCAACCGTCCTTCTTAGTTGTCGTTTGTTCTTTGTAGTACTGTAAGCACGATAGCGGCCACAAAAAGTGATTTCGACATGCCAACCGTCCTTCTTAGTTGTCGTTTGTTCTTTGTAGTACTGTAAACACGATAGAGGTCACATAAAGTAATTTTTGACATGTTAATAGTCCTTTTTGTTTTCGTTGTTCTTTGTACTTTTGTAAAGACGATTGCGGCCACAATAAGAGATTTTGACATGCCAACTATCCTTCTTTGTTGTCGTTTGTTCTTTGTAGTACTGTAAGCACGATAGCGGCCACAAAAAGTGATTTTCGATACGACAAACCGTCCTTCTTGTTTGTCGTTTGATCTCTGTTGTCTTGTAAACACGACAGTTTTACTATCCTGTTCGACAGTAGTTTGACAAAGTTGACAGTACTATCCTTCTCTAAAACAGCCCGTCATAGAGTCTGTCCTGTTATCAATGGCAATATTACTTTATCTCTAGATTAATTATCCCGTATCTAATCTTAAAATGCATTAAATTTGTCTTCACTCTTAAAACATAATTATGTTTTTTATTAATTTGATGTGTCTGAGTTAAATCAAAATAAAACAAAGCATGGATAAAATTCTTTTCCTTTATTAAATCAAAACGGGTAGTGATCACACACTTAACTTTTCAAAGAGGGGAGAACAAATTATCCATCCCCCAATACGCCGTAAGAACACAATTCCGTTGGTATGCAACACTTTTCAATTAGTTTTATGCAGTACCTTGTGTAGTGTAGTTCTGTGAGTAATGTTTTTTAAATCCAGTTTGTATTTAGTCATGGTTATTTTGACTCTCAGGCTATAGGTTCGAGTTTCTTTCTTAGGTTACTAGTTTTAATTCAGCTTCCAACATAGACTACTATGCTACGTCGGCGTTTTTTTATCATTTTTGTTCACACTCCAGATTTATCACTTGATAATAGGAGTGGATTTTTACTAACGAAACGTCGTGTATTAGTTTTCATTTGCAAAATCATGGAAATCGTCCATTTGAACCACACCAATATTACCTAATCTCCTGCTAAAAAATATTTTCTTTATTTCTCTACAATAACTTTTAATCTTTAGGTGATATTCATGTGTTAACTAAATATATTATATACGAGAAAAGAAATTATAATACTGTATATAACATTAACATTTTTACAACTTGTAGTTCTTTCACAGTTTTTCCGGCAGTTGTATTAGTAAAATCTCTCCGTTTTTAATTCCTAGTTGATGTCCGACACTGAAGAGGATGGAATGAGTTAAAGCCGACAAAGGGGAGGGAAAAGATAAAAGAAAGGGTTTCATCAGCCGCCGTGATTTATTCACGATCTTTAAACCAGTCGAATCATTCGATCTAAATCGTTTTGTTAGTGTTGAATATTAGATTAAATAAACATGAGATTATTTTTGTTGTGATTTTAAGCCATTTAATACTATTTCTAACTGCGTTTATCTCGGAATATAATAACTAACTATTACCAATGACTACATAAATACTATAAGACACGACATGGCCATGTTAAATATTGTACGCTTATTCTTGAGTTGACCAATACCCGCTAGGTGGCGTTGATGTGACCAATCTGAATTTGATGTGACTGGCGCTAGGTGGCTCTACGCTCAAACAATGTTTCAGGCGGGTAAGAGAAAACGCACTGATGCCACATATGGGACCAGAGATGCGAGGGAAGGTCGAGAATCGCTTATCTCAGCGCACGAACTGACAACACTGACTATGCTGACGGAAGTAAGTGAGAAGGTTTGTGAGAGAGAGGTCAACAGTTGTACAGTCTCAACCAAGTGGGATGCGTACAGTCAAACACCTGCTGCTAGCGCTTTCTGATAGCTGTGTGTCAAACTTGTGACGAACAGCACCCGTAAAGCGTAGACTATTTCCCTATCCTATGTCGTGTCTTATAGTATTTATGTAGTCATTGCTATTACATAGATATGTGTTTTATGTGATACAAAACATGTTTTAATTTCGTATAAATTTGTTTTAATGTTGATTTATTTAACATTTAGCTCACCCTACATACCAATCTTATATAATTAGTCTGTAGAGAACTTTCTGTCGGCTTCTTCTAATATTTAAAAACATCTCAATTTACGATAATTGAATAGAAAATGTATGGGTTCAATAAAACCATAAAGTTGTTAAATTAAACTACAATCAACTTTATATAAAATGTTAACTTGTTTGTGTGTGTGTGTGTTTTTTGAGGTAAAACACTCAAAGTAAGTTATTTACATCTATACTAAAAGATATAGAGAGTAATCAACCTTTTCTCCATTAGCTACCATTAGCTAGTAGGTTTCGATATGAGCACCCCACTCTCACACTCTTCTTATTGTTGAGCGATAGTTGATCTTCGCTCCGGTACATTCTATGATGAATGAGTTAGAGCCGATATGACGGCACTATTCTCTCTCTTAAATTATGAGGATCACAGATTTTCTCCCCAAAGACAATGTTCTTGATGTAACCTCTCAGCAATAAGTCCAACGGGGTCTGATTGTGGCTTCTTCGTGGCTTTCAATCGAACAGCAAGGGGAATAGTTCATATAAGTTTCTCGAATGTTGAAAATGTAAAGAGGTCGCTCACTACCGACAGTGACACGTCTTATTTCTTTTTCTTTGTCATCAATTCGTGTCCATTTAAGTTACACTTGTAATTGTTTTCTCGGCAAACATGAATGGGCCCACCACTTGACTGAGCCTTTATTCCATGACACCATACGTTTATCTATCTTGGAAGAATCAAGAACACACTGAAAAATTATCAACGCTTGTGCCGGTTTTACATGTCTAATTGCGTAGTCAGCATTGTCTCGGCAAATTCAATCGTTTAGGACAATCTGCTCGCTTAATTTCGTATTTAAGATTGATTTTGTAAAACAATTTCTGAATAGTAGTTTAAGGAATGACAAGCTCTAAACTGCGTAAACCGATTAAATTTTTAGGGATACTCAAATATAACGTTCTCAAATACTCCATTTTTACGTCCGACGTGATTTCTTGATGTCTACATTTCCAATTTCTTTAAACTGATTATACCAACGATATTGTCTGTACGTGGATCTTGTCCGTAAGTAAACCGAAACACTTAATTATAAACATTGATTTAAATTTAGCAACAATAAAACAGATTGATCTCTCTGTTACGCAATTTCTACCACTAAAGTGACTACTGCCGGACTATGAGTGACAAACTACATGCGCCGAAAACAAGGTCATTATAATGATGCATAGCAAAACTCCCAATGCTTATAAACAGTTTGTCATTGAAATCAAGAAGGTTTGTTGAGTAATGCTCAAGGCATTTAAAATTAAAATATACCGCCATTTTTTTCTATGCCTTGTATATAATCTATTAGGCTTTTTTTGAGATTACAAAATGTATTATATTTATTAAATTGGTCCAATAAGTTGTTTCTGCAAGTTTAAGGAACATTTTATTTAAAAATACTAGAGTGTTGTGGTGTGCTCGTAATGAGGGTGTGGAGGTAATTATGAATGAGAGATGCTTGACGCTGAGAGCCAACGTCAGCCTTTTAATTTAAGTCTACGCTAACACAGTTTTCTTAGATTTGCATTCCCAACTTTTAAAACACAAATTATTTAAATTCTAACATTGTAGAGAATATCAAATGCGACAATTAGTATGCAATGTTTTTCGTGCAATATACAGCATACAGCACAGATGTTGGTTAAAATATATATATATATATATATATATATATATAATTTTTTTTTATTGGTTTAGGTACAAAAATCAATTTAGCTTTAAATCCTTACATGTACGTAGTATGGAGGCGTTTTATAAAACAGTTTTTTCCACAAATCAAAATTTTGAGGTAATTGCCTCTAGATCGATATTCCATAATTTCTCAAAATCAGTTAAATGGTTTTGATAAATATTTTGGTGAAATGTAGTTTTAAGGACAAAAACCAAACGTAACTCCCCAGGAGTTATAAAAGACTTGATTTCTCTGAAATTTTTGAAATCCGTAAATTTAAAGCCATTCTTTAATTAATGGGAATATTAGTTCAAAATTATCATACATTTTTTAATTAACCACTTAACCACAATCTAATCATTCCGTGGGACACCTGGTGACATGAGATACCTTGCGCCCTTGCTTATTTTCATCCCCAACACAAACTATTTGATCAAAGTATAATAATTGCATAAAACTCAACAAACGGATAACCTGTTCCTGAGATAATTTCACAAAGATCTTTCACCAAACAGCCTAAATATATTGCTAGGGACTAAAAAGGTTGAAATTAATTTAAAAACTTTGGACATTTTAACATCACTATAATACTTTCCTCGGAAATGTTTGTCGTTCTCTTTTTCCCGAGAGACAAACGTTTATCCAAAACTGAACAACTTTGTAATTGTCATTAATATGTATTTCTTTGGTTTATTAGTATCTGGCCCCTGTATAGATTGAAATCCAAAATAGGTTGCCCCCAAAATTTTGGAAATGGTTATCGGAGTCAGAGTTTGATGAATAAGATAATATACTTTTATTTAGTGATGAAAATTAATTTAACAAATATTTTTATGTATTGCCGTGTGACACCAACAAAATGGAAATTAACTTCAACTTTAAATATCTTTTTCATTAACCAAAATTATTTAAACATTATTGATAATTCTTATGAATTTTATAACTGTTCTTAGGATGTTGTAATTAAATTTATTCATTTAGTAATACGCTGAATATATAATTATGAATAGTTTGTCCAAGGAATGTGTAATAAGTAGATTCATAATGAAGGTTAAAAGGATGCTGTCAATGCTAGCCGCGTAATTGTAGACAAGGGGTACTCTATTCATCTTTTACATCTTACATTATTTAAACATGCTTTTCTTTTGTTAATTTACAAACTTCATTTCCATTACTTTATTATTAATGAACAACCACAACTTAACGGAAATAAGTATTTCATTTATTCAAACTATTTTCAAATGTTTTATTTTATTTACAAAACTATCTTCCCAAATTAACACAATTTCCCACAACGAACTAGTAACAAGACTACCTTACAATAATCTTCAGTTATTACATCTGCACAAATCTTTGTGACACTAAAATATAAGAGAAAAATTAAATATTTTTGTATCCATATTTGTGTATAGTTTTGTTTATATTAGTTTTCTATTTTCATTGAATCATATAATATTGTCTCCACAATCGAATTAATCATTTTATGCATTTAGATTTCCTTTAATTATAAAAAAAGAAGAAAAGAAATGTTTTTTTCTGTCCTTTAAAGGCAAAAAACCTCTTTACCATCAAAGTCTTAGGTGTTGGAAGAGAACAAGAGTTGGTCAAGAGAAACCTTCCAGGTAATAAAAACAGAGTAGAGGAGGATTTGTCCTATATGCATAACTTTGTGGCCCACCAGAGTCGAGTCATTGAAACGAGCGAAGCTTCCAGAGCCACAGTAGAGGAGGATAGGTTTGGTTATGTTGTTACATTGAGGGCGATGGGTAAACACCTGGTGGCGCCAACTTCTTTGTTTTCTTATAAAAATATATTCTTTAAAACTGGTTAAGGCAGTTTTTCATCTTACGCTAGCTGTTTACGAAATTTTCCGTTCAAAATTCAATTGAATCAATAATTAACTGCCAAAGAATCATAAACTTCATTTCATTTTCCGATGAAAAGAAAATATTAATGTCGGCGCTTTATTGTTTTTATTTTACTGGTCACGTTTGTGTCATAACTGAAACATTTTAACTTGTTTCCATTAATTCAACTTTCATTTCTACTTTTTGGTTTTATGTTCAATTAAAATTTTACAGCCTAACCTGCAATGAACTGTTTTACGATATGCGCCTAAACAAGCAGTACTGAGATTCTAGCAGCTGTGGTGAATTTTTCCATCAGCTGATTCTATTATTGATCGTTGTTACGTTACACTGCTATTATTAATTTCTATTTTGATGTCAGTTTTCAGCTCTTATAATCCAAGAAAAGTTTTATTATAGAGCATAATGTCAGCAGATCTTTCGTGTGGTTCAAGGTTTTAGTACTAACTGAAAAAGTCATATTGAGTTTGAAGAATAATTTCACAAGTAGACCTCAAATACTGCTGTAGTTGAAAAGTTTCGTCGTTCGATAGTGTTTTGAGAATTGTGTTGTATGTATCATGATGGACACCATCAAACCTATGGGATTCTTCTAATAAATGCATAATTTTCATTTTCTGTTATGTGTTTGTTTTGCAAATTTAGAGTACCTGATGCAAAAAGTTTATTTAGCTGATTTATTTTACATGTTTTATATGACAGTTTTTTTAAAAAATTTATCTACACAACCTTTGTTTTGATGCATTATCTTATGTGAAAAAAACTTTGTTTTCAGTCGGTAATTTTGTTTTAAGCTCAGTAGGAGTGATTAAAAATTTCAATACGCTAGCATGAATTCTCCCACCTAAGCAGATTTGTTGTCAATCTTTATTCGAACTTGCTTGAACTAATGCCATTTTAAAGATAACTAAATTCCGTTTAAATTTATATTTATAATTTGTATATTTAAACAAAAAATTGAATCATTTATTAAACATAACATTTAAAATGATATGTTACTGTGACTAGTGGGATAGGACAACATACGTGAGAGGTTTTCCTTAAACTAAAATTTACAATATACAACATACTTGTGAAAAAAGGCTCTAGCCTAGTTTCTGGTGGTTGAATTCATTTCTGTGACATAAAGTCAATTATGGGTTCAATCACCCAGATTGATGTGTTCAGTAAACTAGTTAGTTACAATAAGCGTCATAAAATGGGTAGCTTGAGCTCTATGTGGTCAGTATACTTTCCCAGTACAGCTTGTCTAAATGGTGATTAATTAAAATATATCAATTGGTGGTAATATGTTGTTTGTTTTGCTTATAGTTTTTGTAATGTATCGGAAGAAGTTTGTGCAATATTTTACCAGTAAAGATTTTAATTTTGTGTTTAAATATACTTAAAAAATTTGTCATTTTTAATCATTTTTGTTTTCTGATCTTACTCAGTCCTAAATATTTCAATCACCAAGATTCTGTGATAAGTTGGGTTCAGTTTGCAGTCCACAATATTACGTCTGTCGGGATGAAGAGAAGAGGGGATGAAATCAATATTGCAATTAATTGTCCAGAAGCTATGAAGCACCCACACCGCACCACACCACACATAGGCACCGTTCTTAACAAAAACATCCCTCTCTCGGTCTGTCTCTCCCGATAAAACATTTAAATAAACCTCTAAGATGTCATTAAGTAAGTTTATTATATTGTATGTACATTGCACTAGTTGGTTGTATTAAGTTGTCACTGATGACATACTAAATTTCTTTTTCATTATTGTCTGAATATTTAGGTTTTTCCTTTGTCGTTTAAAAAGCGAAAATCCTTTCGGTAATCATCGCTTTATAAAAAAAGACAAAAAGATTATATAAAAAGGATTCCTACCTCTAATTGTGACATTCTAATTCATTGTGACCTCAAAAAAAACATTCTAATTGTGACAGCGTCAGAGGTGAGTTAAGTTAAGAGAAATCTGAAATGAAAGATGAAAGATTACATGAAATATATAACCCGAGAATACATGAACAAATTCGTAGATCCATCCAGCCAGACTACCTCGGTTCCACTTCATCCGTATAAGTGAGCTCCTGAAGGGTCATCGTATAAAAATAAAGTATGAAATCAGTAGCCTACTTGACATACAGTAGATGATGTCCTTCCACGCATATCATGCAGATACGAGACACAGCCTGACATGACATGTTTGTTCTGTGTACTGAATGGATGGAGCACAAACAAAGAGTAGAAATAGAGGAAGGATCATTATTTTTGGATTCTCTAATAGAAGTTATGATCAATATAAAAGAAGCATTTGTCAAGGTGATACTGAGAACATAATAAAAAATATATAATGAAATTGAGAGACACGCGAATTGGAATAGTAAGCGATACCGGGTATCAAAAAAGTATGCGAAAAGTAGAAGAGGTAAACAAAGAATTTCATTGAACTTTAACAGAATGATTCTCTAATGGGTTAAGAAAACGATTCCACTATGAAGTAATGATGAGCAAGCGTTGTTATATCGTGTAAGGATTGCATTAGTTGTGTAATTTAATTTCACAGGAATTTAAAAACAGTACGAGACCTAATTTTAATTCAATACGTATTTTTACAGCTTTGTCAGATGATAAAATAAAAATATAATAAATGTCGTCAGTAAATATTTTGGAGCTTAGAAGTAAAGAAACCAAGATCTTTTAAAGATACAATGTTTTCATCAAATTTAGGAAAGATAAGCCCAAAAGTAAAAAAATGATCAAGAAGACCCAAAAATTACCAACAACATATACTCAATTTTAAAGGAATATTAATTTTAATGTCCTAAGATATATCGGAATGACGTATGTAAAACTCATAGATAAACTATTGCTACTTTACATTACAACTTCTCTCTATGTAAGTTATAAACCCTGTAAAATATATTACTGCTACTCTCCCTATAAGTTACAGAACAATTCAAAAAACTATTGTTACTTTCCCAGTAACTTCTCTCCATAGATGTTATAATAAACGTAAAATACTATTGCTACTTTCCCTATAACATATATAAGTTTTAACACTCCCTAAATAAACTTTAGGCCTCAATTTGAAATCTTTGGTCTATCATAATGCAGTGTTAAGCTTATAGAGATATTTGTAATCAGCTGTAGAGGCATACAAATATAAAAATGCCAATCAGATGATATTATTTGTTTTGAGTCATAAAAAAAAACTCCTTTTATTAAAAGTTTATTTTAAAAGTAAGTGAAAATAAGGAATACATAAATAATACTTATAGAAAGTTATCTTTCTAAGGAAAATAAATTTCCATTATGTATACAATCCTCAATACGCATATTTTTTTTAAAAATATAAATTTCAACAAAAAGCGTTTACAAACTAAATTGATGCTTTGTATTAATTATGCATACTTTATCCTGTCGGAAGAAAGAAATTTCTTTGTTTTAAATAAACAAAGAGTAGAACTTCAGAGAGTCAGAGCTAAGTAAATGGATTTTTGTACAGACGTCATTTATATTATTACAGCTTACAATATTATATTCATACAATTCTGACTGTTTAAAATTTGATTAATTGAATAATTTTATTCATTTTCCCGCATTTATTGCTAAAAGAGTGTTGTTCCAATAAAATTTCAAAAACATTTTCGCTTCAGATTTCAATGAAATTTTTCAAATAAATAAACAATAATTTGAAAGCCCACTATGTTACAATAAATAAGGCTTTTATGTTAAACTTTAATGTAGGCTTTTATGTTAATATGTTAAACTGCCAACAGTTTTACAAAATAAATTTTGTTAACAAGAGTAGTTAATTTGACTGCTAAAATTTTTTGAAAAAGATGTATCAGTTAGGCTACTTATTTAAATTTCTTATTACAACTCAAGTTACATTAACATTGTTTAAATTGAACTGATACACACAAACAAAATTAAAATCTGGGGCAACACATTGTCCACAAATCAAATTCTCTGTGATCACAAAACCACACAATGAAATTTCCATAACTTTTTGGATTTTTGTTTGTACATAAATTTCTATTAAAACTCCAATCGCTATTTGAACGGCTGCCATTTTGAAACCGTAAATCAAACAGAGTAAGAGCAAATCAATGTAATTAATTAGGAGGTCGCCCAGAAGTTAGAGAATGTCATTAAAAGTAAGAACGAATTAAAAATATTCCTTCCAATTGTATTGCATTTATTGATTACTTAACTTTCACTTCAGCAACAAACAAAAAAGTAATTCTTTAGGAATCATGAGGTCATGCAAATAGCCATGTTGGTTAGTTTTTATCATGGGAAAAGAAATATCTTATTTTATATTTAAAATGTATAAAAAGCTAATCATTTGTTTTTGGTGAGACTACAGACAGGCATCATTCCTAAAACCAATCTACCTCACATGCATATTTCTTTATTTCTGTGTATATGTGAACAAGTAAGTAGGGACAGAAAATAAATAATATTTTTAAGAGTTGGAAATATTTTACATTCAAAAATCATGAGCAGATTGAAACGTACTTTAACTTACTTCGTTTTCTTACCCTACTTCATTGGGCCAGTTGAAACGTACTTAAGCACTTCCACGAATCAGAGATCAAAAAGATACAACAGAATATTCCTTCTGTTATGTATCCTTTCTCTTTTAAGTTTGATCCTTATTTTCTTTCTTCAATTTGCAATTTAACTATATTTATGGAATCTTCTTTCTAAATTCGTGACGATATGGAGTAATTTCGCCTTGATTGTATGTTCACCATACAATAAGAAACAGTTTTTCTAAACCACAAATTTTACCTTATTATTTATTAATATTAATTAGCATTTTTTTGTAATGAAACTAGTTTCAGTTCAGTATTAAATATAATTAATTTACTAAACAAAACGAAAAAAAGAGTTATACATTTGTACAGTTTATTTAAAAAAATTTATTTAAGTTTATTTTATTTAGTTACACAAATACTTATTTTATTATAACTTTTTACGGATTTATTTTTAATACCTTTTAAACTTTAAAAAAATGTATTGACCATTTATCGGCAATAACTTAATCTACAAGGCTTAAAATATTTAGAAAAAAATATACTTTGAGACCACTTTGAAAACATATGTTAACACTAAACTTCATTTATAGAAATCATTTTAGCCTTCCTAGATGGCTTTATTTATTATTAATTTAAATATACCTTTTATATGTCTTAGCTACCCATATTATTAAAGGTGTTTATAACCATTTATTTAAAATTTTCATGTCACTATTTTAATTTTTCAATAAAGATTTAATTTATAATCTCCAAAATTTCCTTTAAATAATAATGTTTCCAATTTATCTCCCTGATCAAATCAAAGTTTGGTACCTTAACCTTTCCAATAGCTTCGGCTTTTAGTCTTGTTCTTAGTCTGTGGGTAACAATCTATTCTGGGTATTGGGATGGTTACAGATGTCATCGGTTCACAGCACCAATGTCTTCTTGACCATTATTCATGACTTTAGTCTTGATGAGTAGAAGGGTCTTGAAGTTTAAGTCTCGCAGATATTAGGAGTTTAAGTGTCAACTCTGTCGTTTAACTTGTTTTGCTAACTCTACTGATAAAAAAATGAATGTTGGCGATTGCACCTTAGCGTACTTTTCGATATCTTAATATTTAATAAAATTCTTCAAAGTTTCAGCGAGATATCGAAAGAGTGAGCTCTTCTAAGATCTTCTATCTCACCTATATTACATAGATTTAATTTTTTGATTTTAATGAAATGGGTGCATTATATATCTCTCCCTTCATTACCATTACTAATATATTCAACTCTTTTATATTATGGTTTTTATTTACAAAATACTCCCCAATAATGACTTTACAATAATTTTATTAACACATTTAATTCATTAACATTTCAAAAATTATAAAATTCACATCTGGTTTACCCGGTATTATTATTTGTTATATGACAAAACTTATTATTTTCTTTATATTATCATTATTTCAAATTATAGATTGTTCCCGATTATATGTTATGGGTTTTAACTTTCACATCAATAATGACTTACGATTTCCTTTTATACATTTGTTGTATGTTAATACTCATTTATCAAAATAGAATATTATAATTTTATTATTCTTTTGTTCTATTATAACATATAAAATGTCTGTATTTAATTTGCATATCGCTGATGAAACACATCCTTGGCCTTTGTCTTTTTTCATGTTGTCACATCTTATTTTATTCTTATCAAAAGCTGTCATTCTGACTTTGATAATTCTATCATATTTTCATATAATTTACATTGACACGTACAGGGCATTGATCCAGTCCGGCTTAAGTTATTGATTTTGTATGTATCTATGTTTAAAACATTACAGGTATGTACATATAAAATAAATGTTGAGAGTGTGTGTAAAACATGATTTAAAATGGAAGTAAATAAAGAAAGAAGCAAGGGAACGTTGTGTTAACTGGTACCCTTGTCTTTGTTTCCCAGTTAAATTTATTATCTAAACTCTAGTGGTGTAGCCCTGTAAAATCCATTTTAGATTTATAAAATGAAGATGTTTTGCAAATTATTATAGAATTATAAAGTAATATTAATTAGTTAATTCATTATTTATATCTAATTGTTTCTATCCAGTTTGCAATCTCAGAGAAGATTCTAAATTTTCTAAGTATTTTTAAACTGAATCTTAATTGTGTTAATGTTTAGAACGATGATCTCGTAACATATTTAAGGTTGGTTTACATCAAATGTGAGTTTTAAACGTTTTGATTAGACAAATGTTGGATTAAGCCTAAGCCAAGCTGTTTTCCGCGGTGATGACGGATGGAAGCATTTATTCATCGCATAAGAAATATACGTATTCTGAGCGAAATATCATAAGTTAGGGTTAAGAACGTGCAATAACATTCAATTACCTTTCTCACATAGTTATCTATGAAATCAAGACATCATAGTACTTACACAGCCCCATCATACAGTGTAATACAACAAAATCCTCTAAATTTTAATGAGCAAAAGTTGATTTCATAGATCTTTTTAAAAGTGTTAAATTGAATTGGTAGATGAAGGGTAATTTTTTTTAAAAGAGTTGGATAGAATCAAATTCGAACAGAAGATCTCACAAAAAATATGTTTACTTAATCAAACGCGTTTCAACGACAAAGTCGCCATCCTCAGTGATACATGAGCTACAATTAACTAAACTATAACAAGGCGTTTAATTAAGTAAACGAAATTTTTGTGAGATCTTGTGTTTGAGTTTTATTTTATATAATATTATCTCACAAGTCAAGTTTAATATTTTTTATATTTTAAAACAGTTGTTACCCAAGTTTTCCGAACCTAGAAAAATGTATATAGGCCTAACTCTAGTCTCTTGAGGTCAACTTATATTATATTTTATTAAACAGCTTCCACTCGCATCTCACGTATCAATACCTCAGCTCTGGCGAATCTCGAATCTTGAAATGTATGAAGGAGACTCTACTCGCTACGCTCATGGTGGTGACTGGACCCTGCCGGATCTCGTATCTTGGGGTCATTTTATAGGGGCGAAGTTACATTCAAAATGAAATAAGCAAATTTTTATCTTATTTAGTCTGTTACAAGTTGAATAACAAACGCCATTTGGACACCTTCAATTAGATTTTTTTGAGTTTTACATGAGCACAGTACTCATGTAAATATAATTCACTTTACCAAATTTCACGTTTCTATCATAATTGTTGTAGCCGGTGTTGTGTAAGGACGACAACGTCGGATGGACGGTATGTCGAAAATCACTTTTTCACTATACTACTGGAATATCAGTTGCTTTTCTATTGCGCATATTGCCTGGTAAAGTTCTCCATATCCGCACTAGTGAGGATAAATTTTATTATATTCTCACTAGTGAGGATAAATCAGCTGATTATAAAACAGCCTAACAATACAATACAATATTGAAATAATGCCCATCTGTTTAAAACATTGTGTTGTGTTTACTTCGTGTTTAGTTGATGTATAAAATAAAATTTGTATTATTATTATGTTTTATTAACATCCACTTAAATAAAATCTAGGTCTTTTATTGTTCGTTTGAATATTGTTACATTATTTAAATTCTTGTTAAATATAGGCGTAAGCCTATTTGTTATTCAATGTAGTAACATTTTGATTTTGTAAAGACATATTTTTTTTTTGTTTTTTGTAGTAAATAAGAGTAAATAAACTTTTCAATTTGTAATAATC
Source organism: Aphrophora alni (assembly GCA_963513935.1). NCBI lineage: Eukaryota > Metazoa > Arthropoda > Insecta > Hemiptera > Aphrophoridae > Aphrophora > Aphrophora alni. The sequence goes on along the minus strand of OY740769.1, from coordinate 28,645,140 downwards.
ATATTTTTTGGTGTTGTATCAAATAATTTTTTGCTGTAGTATCGTGAAAAATAGTGTTCAAAACTCGTGGGAAAATGTTTTTTTCTGATGCTCGTTCTCTTTAAATTGTTCGTCTACGACTCGCACCAGGAAAAATCACACTTTTCCACTAGTTGTGACTTATACTATTTCGGTTTTCTAATGCCATGAAACGTGAAGATTACTCAAAAAAGAAGATTAAAATTATTTTATAATTACCAACGTTACTACACACTTTGTATAACTGAGTAAGTAAACATTTATCTTGCCAAAATCTCTATACACGACAAGTAAGTAGAAACAAGACTTGCCTTTATTACTGACTTTTCCCTTTGTGTGGGAGAAATGTTGGGATAGATCTTATCAACTCTGATTTATATGTTTTTAAAGATAACTACGTTTATAAAATGTCTAAACTTGTTTTTTTTGTCTAAATGTAAATACAACCTGAAATAATCGGCAGGTATTTGTTTCTTAAAATTATAATTTGTAGAATAAACAAATTATACCTTGTTATTATTACTTAATAATATTTATATATAAACAGGATGGAAAGCTTTTGTTGAAGTAGTTGGAAATACTCAATCGTCTTGTGTTTTCTACGAATTAAAATTTTGTAATAAACTCATTCTAAGCGCACAACGTATTTGTTTGTTTATTGTAATTATTTGTGATTTGTTAAACTGGGTTCGGTCAATATTTTTAAATTTAAAAGAAAATGGTTTATTTGATTTTGAGAAATAATAGCTTCATTGACGGAAATTTTACTGATAAACCATTGATCGGCCTAAACGTAAAAATGGAATTAATTTGCCCCGTAGGCTTATACAGATTTGATTGCGATTGGCTTAAAGTGGAATTAATATTAGGCAGTAAAGTCATTATTGTGACAGGATTCATCAGCTGTAATCCTATAGGATTATGCATTGCAGGATGAAATGTTTGCTATAAGCTCCTCCTCAACATACTTTGTGTAATCCTTACATTTAGGGATAAGATCTTGCTTACTGACATAACTTTATTATTTAGCATCTAGAAGAAGTTTCATCGACTAGGTCATCATCTTCATTTCCCTTCTGTTCATCAATTGGAGTGGACCTCTTTCGGTTGAGGGATTCAAATCGAAATGTAAATGTCGAACTAATTAGACAGTTGTCACGACGTTTTTGCACATAACGAGGAATGGACAACGTGTTTATCAATAAAATAAGGCTGGTTTTTTTATTTATCTGAATAGAACTCATAAGTGATAGTAACTTACAATTCAGCTCTCTGTGATTTGACATCGATAACATTATTCGTTACAATAACCAATTTTTCAATTTATAAAAAGCTGATTCACTAGAACAATCATAACATAAATTAGAGGTTACGGCAGCCAACAAGAAGATCTACGAAATATTATTATCTTATTATTATTTCTGTCACGTTATACAGGGTGTTACAAAAACTTTTCAGGACTCTGGGATATGATTCCTCATACAAAAAGGAAGAAAAGAGTTCATATGAAGGTATGTCCTAAAACGTTTAGTTTTGCGTCTGTCTGTATGTTGTTTTTTTACTTAATACGTTATATCTTAGGAACCTTTGAAGTTATCAACTTCAAACTTGGTGCAGATGTCATATTTAATAAGACCTATTTTGGTATGGAACATCAATTTATACTTTGTTCCATTTCAAAATGGTGGATTTTAAATTTCTAATTCTCAATTTCTCAAAATCCGTAAATATTACTAAATATTTACAAGTGGCAAAAATGTTGCTAAATTTTATCTTCTAAATGACGGTGCATAAATTATTAAGATTCCATGATTATTAATTGAGTTTTTTTTCAATTTTATAAGAATAACTTTATGCAAATTTTATGGAAATAATGACAACATTTCATGGTTCTAGTTCATAAAATTGCAAAAACTCAAATAATAATCATGAAGTCTTTATCATTTTAAAATATCATATGTATGGAAATTATATCATATTTATTCTATTTATATTGAACAAAACTGTCACAAGTATTTTCTCACATGAACTCTAAAGAAAATAATTATTCATTATAACAACAAAATAAGTGGTTTTTTCTTAGCAAATTAGGTATGGTTCAATATATATTAAATAAAAAAATTGCTTTGCTAAACTATAAGCATGTCATTTGATGACAATCTATATTAAAATCACTCTAGCTACAGTGTTAAATAAGAGACGATGTTACGTTGATGTTTGTAAACAGGTTTTTTACTACAACAACTTAAAGACGGCAGTCATGCTTTAATACATATTAACTATGAAAATTGATTTGTTCAACTCTGTTATTTGATGACGATCTATAATAATATCACGTCTAGCTACTCTGTTAAAAAAAAAAAAAAAAAAAGAAAAAAAGAAAAGAAAAAAGAAGACGATATGACGTTAATGTGTGTAAACAAGTTATCCACAACAACAACTTAAGGACGGCAGTGATGTTATAATAGATATTAACTAGAAAAATTGATTTGTTCAACTTTATGTTTTTTGATGACGATCTGTCATCAAATCACGTTTATGTACACTATCATAAAAGAGACGATATTATTTTTTTACACACTCTGTAGCCTATGACAAAAACTAACATGTGAGTATTTCAGCACTTTTTTTACAACTAAAGTGTTAAGTTTAGTTGCCTATGGATATTGTCAAAACTGTCTGACATTCATACAAACTGATATTCTATGGAAATGATCATAACACAATTCAGTGTTTATCCATTTTGCCCTTGTGAAAACTATCTGAAATTTACACATAAAAAAACTGATATTCTGTGAAATGGAGAGAAAATGGTACAAGTCAGATGTATAAAACAACTATGAACAACTATTATTTTTTCTTTGAACAGCTGATTTTAATTTATTTATATGTTAAATCTGAAGTAATTTTAAACTGTTATTAAAAAGAAATACGCAGCATTTATTAGCCTTGTACTGCAGTACTCAAAGTATTCAAAATATGTTTTATAAAGGGAAAAGATAAGGTCGAGGTACGGATCGATTGGGGAAGGTCTACGTTTGAAGGGGGAATGATTCTGTTGTATCATTCTGCCTCTATAAAGCATTTTAATTCAAAATTACTCACGAACTGTAATTTTATTTTACGTGTTTCTCGTCTTATCGATTCACAAATAGCTAAAATATTATAAAAATAATTTGGATCGATTAACAGATATTCTAACTTTTTTTTATGACGATTAACTCTGAAAGCTACATTACAGTTGGCGACTAAAAAAATGTAACATTTTAATAAAATTTTATCAAAATCGTTACGTAAATGTAGAGAAAAACGAAGTTTACTGTTTTATTACAAATACTCGTTGAGAAGTGTTGAAAATGTACCGCCATAACAACCAACGGAATAACTTATAATTAATTGTTACACAGGTTTTAGTTGACAAACATTAAACCAAAAACTATTTCAGGCTCATGCTTTATCGCGAATATTTCTCACAAAGTACATTTGTTTGACCCATTACATAGCTTTCTCTATATTACGTATGTGTGAAAAGGTAAATTTGATCAAATTAACGAACTTTACTTCCTGAATGCTAATTATTAACACCATACAATGTAAGAAGACAAATAAAAGGAGTAAACCAGTAATCAGGACTTCTTCTATTAGGGCGTCATTATTTTATGCCGCTTTTATTATCTACAAGGAAACATGTAATTTAGTGTTGATAAAACAAGTAATGTGTTGTTCATTTTATGTTTAAAATGATTTCACTGATTTCTACAAAGATTAACACGTTCTTTCCTCTTGTCAATAATACAGACAAATTCCGTAACACTGCTTACTAATACAGGCACAAAACAACAAAACGTTGTGTGTATTGTTCATTTTATTTGAAAACTATTGAACTGATTTCTACAAAGTTTAATACATCCTTTCCTCTAGTAAATGACAGGAACAAGTAAGTCCCCTAAAGTTGCTCACTCAATTAAACAAGTACTTTATTACGACGGCTCGTGGATCGGAAAACCTTTCTTTGTTTAGCCACACACAAAAACAAACTATTATTTAAGTCACACTAAAAGAAAATTTCTTATCAGGCTGGACTAGAACTGCATTAGAAATTGAGTTAACCTGTACAAGTCATTAACTACAAGAAATAAAGAAATTTTCTTTAAAGACAAGATGCGTGTTATAATACCAATTTGACTGGAAACAGGTTAATTATCATAAACCTTTCTGCTAACAATTTGTATATACTTTTGTTTTAAACAATTTACATGCCTTTTTTACTATAATAAATTTTATAATATTAAAAATAATGCTTATTTATACACTATGACAATATTTAATTTTAAATAAAAAGAATTAGTTTGGAAATTAAAATATTTAACAAACTGACATTGCACACATACAAAAGTGTCTTTACATATATACTTCTTAAATTTTTGTTTTATAAACTCCTTTTAATTTAAATTTAAATTAAAAAACTATTTTATTTCTTTTCAAATTAAATTATGAACTTTAATAATTAAATTATAGTTATATATATATATATATATTATATATATATATATATATATATATATATATAGAAAGGTGTTTTTTTCATTCAATCATAGCGTCCTTCAATTCGACAGAGTCCTTTAAATCAGAAAACAATGACATTCTTGATTCCGTCAACCAAGTAAAAATTTACACATTGGTTGACGGAATCAAGAATGGCATTGTCCTGCTGAATAAGTAGTTTTCTGTTTTAAAGGACTCTGTCGAATTGAAGGACGCTATGATTGAATTAAAAAACCTTAAATATACTGAAACATCTTGCTACTAAGGCGATGCACCGAAATCTCACGTTAGATTTGCGGTATTTGAAGCTAATCAGCCAACTTACTAAAGTCCAAGGGTATTATTTACAATCAACCATTATCTTTTATTGATTTACATGGAGATCGGCTGTAAGGTGGCCACTACCTCCCTTATACATAGTTGGTACTAAGAGATTATGTTTTGGCGAATCACTTGAGGCGAATAGTATGTTTACATCCCTTGGAAACTATTGAACTGATTTCGACAAAGTTGAAGTCTACCTTTCCTCTAGTCAATGATACGGACAAGTTCCCTAAAGGTCTTCACTACGATAGGTATAAAACAACAAAACAAGTTGTGTGCGTTTTTCATTTATTCGTAAACCATTTATTTAATTGATTTGGACAAAGTTGAAGTCTACATTTCCTCTAGTCAATGATACGGACAAGTTCCCTAAAGTTGGACTACTATAGTGATAAAACAATAAAAAAGTCATATCTGTTCTTTATTTTACTTGGAAACTATTAAACGGATTTTGATACATGTTTTCATCACGGTATTTTAACATAGTTTCATCATGGAAGCTTGTTAAACGTTTTGTTAGCCCTGTCTTGAAATGTGGTAGTGTAACCATCTGTGTAATATTATAGAGCTGCGTTGTTGTAACGTGACGGAAAACAAACAATAACATATATAAGTAAAATATGTATGTGAATGTTTAGGTTCTTCTATTTAAATTATAGAAAACCAGATAATTTTCCAATCTCACGGTGTATAGATCTTGAAAATGTGGAGTCAAACATACTTTTAAGTTCAATCCTTGTTATAATTTTATAAAATAATTAATTCATACATTGTTGAATATAAGGATCCCCCCATTGAATTTGTAAGTAAAAAAAAATGTTTAGACAACTAAATTATATAGAAATATTAAGCCAATAATTCCTCTTTATTTTTTTCGTTTAGTTTATACTAAGGTTAGAAGATGGATGTATTTTTGTCGTAACCAACCAACACATGTCACAAGGAAAACAACAATTCTTGTTATTGTAATGTTACTTGTATAACATATGTTCCTGCTTTTCAAAATATAATACATTTTTTTTTGTTTAATAATATGGATATATTTTCATTACGCCTTGGATATAACATTGTGTTTAAGTATATTTACACACAGATAGTGTTTCTGTGATAAATATGCCTATGTTTACTACATAATTATGTTTAACGGATTGGTAAGAAAACTATTAAATATCGAGTTAGAATGCAAACATAACTGCAGATAAGTTGAAATCAGTTGTTTATATAGTTAACATTGAGCATTACTTATTGGTAGTTCCGATAATCTCTCTATGTATTTTAAGTAAGAAGTAAAACATAAGGTTAATTATTGTGTCGAAAATGTTTGTAAGTTTTAACCGTACAGCTTTTGAAACAAAAATAACTCTTATGAAATAAATATTGAGATTTGTAGCGATGAAGTTTTATAAACTATTATTAACTGTGATATCTCTACTAACAAGTTGTAATTTCAACAGAAATAAATATCTTAATGCGAAACGCTAAGGACAACCACTGACACGCACGAAACAGTCTGTCAGATGTAATTTTCACAAAATAGATTTGATTTCACTGTTATTGTTGCTTTTAAACGAAACAAATACCTCGTGGATATCAAGGTTTGATATTGGTAAAGGACAAGAGATAAATAATATGGACTTTAATTAAACAGTTCTACGTGACGACTCGAAATAGAAATAGAAATCGTATTTATAATTGTGAATAGAGATGGATTAAAATAGATTTTTAGTTTTTCGTGAAAAGTTTAGTTTTGAGCCCAGAAAAGTGTTTTTACAGTGCAAATTAATGAAAAACGCAAAACTAAAATTTTCCCAAAATCAGCTTTGATGAATAAAATTTTGTTAAAAACATAGACACGACAAACCCTAAAAGAACAGGTTTTCCTTAAAGTGCCAGGTCGGAATTTATCATTAAAACATTGTATTTATAGTATATATACACACACCATAGTTCTAAAATTTTGCTATAGATGCCTAAGTATTTCGTTCAAATTTTATTAGTTTAGTAAGTCGTAAGTAAAAGAAATTTACTGTTAAAGTATTAGCGTCAAAAAAATTATGTTAAGTTTTTTGTGGATATATCCATTTTGAGACGAACAAAGTTTCCGTTTTCTATCGTAAATGCTGCCGTTATAACACAAACACGCGCAGACAGATTTTAATCTGTTGTGGTTATTACTTTTTTAAATTATATAAAGTTTGGGGGTAGTTTTATTATAAAAAATGATTGAATCAAAATCGGATGTATGTATTTTGATCAATAACATACATACTTTTTATAAAGTAAAGCAAAAAATAAATTGATCGCAATCTCGCCGATGAGGCAATTTCGTGAGTTATTGTTAAAGAACCAAAAAATCGGGGCTGTTATAAAATACGCTATTTAGTGACATTAATAACCCAAACTCGTGTAAAACATCGCAATTTGTTATTTTTTGTACTGTTGACCGATGTTACTTGATAGAATTCCATGTTATACAAATAAAATTATTGCTCTAGCCGAAAATTGTTTCGCCAGTTACGGGTTTATAACTCACTGGGTTTTCCGGCTACAGGTTCCATTATCTTGTCATGGGACTTGTGGGCTTGGTCTCAAAGGTTTTTACAATTCTTCTTATATTATTTAGTCTTCGTATAAGCCTCGTCAAACCCGTAACTGCCGAAACCATGGTCGGCCAGAGCAATAAATTGTAGAATTTAACTAAAGAATTTGTGTGTGTTTTATTTGAATAACATCCCAATTTGTTTAAGTACATGGTTAGTGCAAATGTAATACATACTTTTAGTAGAAAGTATGTCAAGAGGAAATATAATTTATACATTTTTAACCAATTTCTTCCAGAATTAAAATAGCAATGCTTATTGAATTGAATTGGGGACGGCATATTTACAAAGTTTACCAGAGAGTAAAACTAAGGAAGTGGATCTTCTATAAGAGAATGTAACATCGTTCTGTCCGTCATGCTAGAAAGAAATTATTATGAAGGAGGAATATGTAATTATTCTATTTTTATACAAACATATTGTACAATGCTTATTATCGTGATAAAACCTCAGATTTGTTTTTTTTTTATTTTGAGTACGCTAAAAGTAAATGATGTAAACATTATCTCAAATTGAAGTAATTAATAAATTAATAACTGATTAGGAAATTTATACGGTATTTATTATTCCCCTGATATTATTATTCCGATCACTATGATGAAGCTTTAGTTATTATTAATAGACTTTTTCTCTTCAATTTATGAAAAATTTATGGAGTCGAAAATGTTTTTAGGTTTAACCACTACTTCATAATTTTAAAACAAAATATAACTTATGAAATTAAATATTACAGCTTTTTGAAAAATTTGAGTGTGAATTAAATAAATAGATGAAGTCGTGGGTAATCAAACTTCATATGTTTTTTTTAAACATTAACGTTCAAACTGCCTAATCTATTCCTAACCAGCATTGAGTGAATATTGGCATCAAAAGTAATAAAATGGGTACACGTACCTTTTATCCATCTGTATATGTTTAAATAATATAAGTCAGGACCAATATAAAATATAAACTTCAATATTATATACAAGTGATAGAAATAAAGCAACAAGGAAAATTGAATGTTTAATGTGATACTTTATGAAATCAGTTACATTTACTAAAAATGTACACGAAAAATTCCTCTAGGTGCAAATTTAGCTATACCGAGATGTTTACCGCTTATTGGAGGAGCAACAATTAAAATTTATTTGATAAAGTAAATAGATTTAAACCAAAATAAATTGTGCGAAAACTTGTAGCAACTTTCTCATTCACCCTTGAAGAGTGAAAATGAATCCTTTAGCTTTTTATAAAAGGGCGTCCACTTGCTTCGATCGTGCGTCTGCGTAAGTTTTATTTGTTTTAAAATGAGCTTTAATGACTGCAATTAAAGTTCGTTATATTTTTTACAAATTCGGTAGAGCCGTTTTTAGAAATTACTTCTTTTAAAAGAGACCCATGCTTGATTTTTTTTTTACACAGAAAAATCACGAACGGAATTTTCGGAGAAATGGGGAATAATATCTTTAGTTTGGTCCTTGAAGTTTAAACGTGAACAAAATGGCAGCTATCGACAGACATCATAAAAAAACACTTTTTTTATTCAGAAGACCGCAAAACGGATATACTGGCAAAAACCTAGAATAAGATTTTTTTTTTTATCCTTCACATGTAATATTCTCGACACTAATATCTTAATTTCGATGTGAATGGTGTTTCGATGCGGCATAACTGAAGTCATTTTGTTTGTAAAGGGTGTTGGACGAGATAGTGAAGTGAGTAAACTACTAAAACCCAGAGGGGACTAATCTACTGAACTAGTATTAAGAGGGTTAGTTGAACAATTGGTCAATGGTCGCTGTGCCGGGGGTCGTTTATTCTTTTAACCACTTCTTTCCAACTAATCTAATCTAAAGTACTTTGTTTTAAAATGAAAACACCAATCACTGCTCAATAATAATTATTATAATTATATATATATATATATATATATATATATATATATATATATATATATATATATATATATATATTTCCAATGGGTTACTAGTTTATTGTGGATTTTGTGCAAAATAGAGACGAAAACCTCTCAGAAATTTTAAATTAACATATTTTTTTGTCTCCTATTGCCTCTGAAATACTGTGTACAATACATTGATGTAACGAAAATTTAATCAAGTATTATTCACATATTGTGTAATTTATAGTAATTGTGGTAATATTATTTCGGGAATAATTGTAGAAATAAATATTACATATCACTATGCCAACTTGTTAGGTATCTGTGTGCAGAAAGTAAAAAACTATCCGTCGTGTTTATTGATTATAAGAGTTTTAAAAAATTAGTAGAAAACAAATATTGGGATGAAGTGATGTGATAGCGGGAATTCATTATGTAATTACCAAATTTACAATCAAATCTAAAGTTTTGAGGAAATCACAACGGTCGAGTATGAGTTAATTGGTGGCACATTCTAAGCTGAGTAAGTTGGTCGATAAACAGCCTTTTAATTTAGAATTACGAAATTATTTCCATTGTTATAAGAAAAAATTAATCAGCATTAAAAAATAAAATATAAAATAATATAAATGAAATAATTCTGTTATGATAGTAAAATTGTGGAAAACATAAAACCAGTTAATCAGAAGTGGGAAAAGATTTTTCTGCTAAAATCTAAGTAACCGGAATATTTCAATTCTGCATAAACAGAGTTAAATAATAGTTTAATGATTTTTTTTTATATGGGCAGGGGACTATAGATCCTAGGAGACCCAGCAACTGACAAGGGAGTAGGACGATATGTACAGAGTCGCCTGGTCATGATAATATTTTAACTGAATGTATAAAAGAAAATGTAAATAGTTTTATTATACCACTAAGACATAATTATAAAAATTTACGTCTTTAAATTGATATATCCTGAGGCCTTTAAAATTACAAAAGTGTTTCCTCTCCTTAAATCGAGTGATAATCACAAATAAGCACTTATCGGCCTATTTCTTTACTAAATGTTTTGACAAGTTATTAGAGATATTTATAAAAGTTTATTGATCTAGCTGAATATTTGAAATTGAATTCTAATAACTACAGATGTACAGTTCGGGCTTATGAAAGGAAAGGTTATTTCAGATTCTTTATGTCACGTTTCCTCTAACATTAATAAAGCAATTATTTGAAATAAAAGTAGTTTTATAGTTTTATTGATTTAGCTAAAGTATTTGATTCACTTGATAGGAATAAGCTTTATTGATGGGTGTTCATAATATAGCATGTGATTGGTTTCATAGTTATTATAATGTAGAAAGCAATTTATTTGATAGTGATCTCGAAAACATTGAAGGCCATTTCTTTTTTTTAGTTTATATTAATAATTTTTTTTAATTAATATTTATGGTAAAATGTTATTTTTGTTGGTCGTGTTGCTTCATATCTAAAAGATAAGAATTGAGTTAGGTTTTTAACAGAGAGGCTCGCGATATGCCGAATTGAAAAAAAAAGTGGTTTCATCAAAATTCACTCTCACTTAACATAAACATAACTATCTATATATCTGTCTCTTTCTTTGAGACGTTGTGGGGCAGAAATTCATTTAACTTTAGAGTTAATAATTGTCGAATAACTGTGGTTGTATTGCTATTGAAAAAAAATACATAATTAATTGACAGAATGATTTGAATAGACCATATTTATATCCATTAAAGGCAAAATTTGAAAGTTCTGATGAAATCAGATTTGTTTATTTTGCTTATGTTCAGTTTTTATTAGAAGGAGGTGGGTAGGTTTTTATGTCTATAGTGAAACCTTTAATAAAGACGCAGAAGACCTACTTAAGAAGGCTCTAAGGAAAACCGTTAGGATCCTACAAATAGCTTATACATTCTATTAATATTTAGACAACTCATGTGGAAAAACTTTTATTATATATTTATCATAATTATAATCATATATTTTCCTAATTAGAACATCGGTAGTCGACTAGACAAGGTCAGATTAATGGAGTACACGTTCCAAAATTAAATAAAACAAATTTAAAGTACAAATTCTTGGTTAGTCTTACATATTTTATATAATACACACCAAAGCAGTTTCTGTGTTTGTGTGTAAATGAAAAAAAGTATAAAGGAATTGTTGTACCAAGTTGGGAGAAAGGAGATTGAGAAGGTAATAAAATCTATATATATATATAGGTAGAAATTCCACTCTTTTTATTCGACAATTTTGGGTTCCACATCTGTGTTGAGCCAACTCGGTATATTCATGTTTCTTCAATTGGGTTCTTGTGGAATCACTGTAGTTAGTATAGTTTTATGTAGTAATGTACTAATATAAGGATATTAACGATGATTATACAAACTGTCCTGCATGTATTGAGGCAGAACCAACTTCTAGCACAGTTTGATGCCCATATGGGGATGATTTCCTTAATTGTATCGATGTAAATATATGTAAAGTGTATAAGGAAATAAATAGATTCATTGGTATTGATAATGTTATCAATGAATAAGAAGAAAACCTGTATTATCAGTAAGAAATGGTTTATCAATATATAATGAGTAAAAGTAAGCTGCAAGGGTATAAGTAGAGTTTTGAGAATTTGATTATTAATATTACATACATTAACTAACATTAAATGTTTTTGACAATTAACTATTTTAGAATTCTGTTGAGATTAAATATTTAAGGATTTTGTTTAAACATTTTAAAAACCGATTTGATATTTTATGCTCTACCTGGTATTTCTTTACATTTGTTTTAAACAATGATGATAATTAATTTCAGTAATAATTAATTAACAGCTGTTAATATCACATATTTATTAATTTCAACGGTAATTATTCAGGTAATAATTATAATCTTTTTTACCTATTGTATGTTAAATTAAATTTTACAGAACATTTAAACGATACCAGGACATTTCTTATGATTATTCTGATAGCGTTTATTAAGGTGTTTTGTCTACTAGAGGAAGTTCGTGTAATATTGTATTCATAGGCGAAATATCTGGCACATTTAAGTTTTAATATGTCATTTTAAACTCAAACTTTATTTGTCAGCTGTTAGTTGTTGTTATCCCCTTAGACATTTTCCCATCGGACATTTTAAATGGGATGTTTAAAGACTTTGAACGATGTTCACATTTTCTCTCATTCTATTTATGGAAAACGTACATTTCCCCCTACTACAGAAATCTTTAAATTGAGCGTTAAAAATGTTCGTAAGTTCAAATGTAGGTTCAAAATTCTAAAAAAAAAACCCTTAGGAAACATATAGACACCCGTTTCCAATAAATATGCAAGTTGAAATTCGTATTTAGTCAATTATTAACAGATGTGCAGGCCATCATTTGAACTTATCGCATAACATAAAAAAAAGACAGAAATAAATGTAAATATATGACTTGGAAACACAATTAAAACTTATTATTTTGTATCATAAAACATTTCTTATGTAAATACTTACACTTGATTTGTGATAAGTTGTTTAAAAATATCACCTGTATCAAGTAATTTTTTTCGTGTTCCTCTTTAAGATCTGTTATTATAGTTACAAATATTAAGGCCAGTTTGTTAAACGTTTTATCCAACCTCCGTTAGGTTTAACGAATAGTTAAATACAAAGCCAACTTAACAAACGAAATTCCAATCATTAAAAATTTAAGGATTCGTTTTCAATCCAGAACATAGGGATCAATCCCTACTATAGGGTAGGTAAAATGATGAGTTAATAAATGTATGAATGACATAGGATTGTAATATTGAGGAAGTAGGGGTTTTATCTATTTATATAAGGGTAACGTTGTCTATTTTTCTAGATTTGGTCGTAGAAAGTGAAATATAAAGTGTTTCATAGGTTGTCCTATTTAGTTATATTTGTTGTTGCTGTATTTATTAATTAAGAAATTAACCAATCCTCGTTGCGGCATTAATTTACACTATTTATATAGTTTACCAGACATTTCTATACCATGTGTCCCAAAAGTTCCGGACCAGTTATAACTTGAAAACCAAAAAAGATATTTGATATGCTTTCTGGTGATAAAAAAAACTACTTTTTGGCAAGTGAAACATATTTACCTCTTCCATAAAAATGGCGGTTTTGAGGGTAACTCAATAATCTTAAATGGAAACCCTCATCGAGTGACCCCTCATGTTAAAGGGCATATTTAGTAAAATACAATTGTGCAAACTATTGGTCGATAACTTGCTCCTATGGAGGCCTTTCAAATATTTGAAATGGTTATTTTACTTTATTTATTTCATTCACAATTATTTATATATCACCAGAAGGCACATATAAAATATCGTTTTTGGTTTTCATTTATTGAACCGGTCCGGGACTTTTGGCACACACGGTGTACTAAACTTAAACAATCGTATATATAATATCCAAATCAACTTTATCATTAATATGAATAATTAATCTTTATCCATTAACTGTATATCTCATACCTGGTAGTTTATTATATATTATCTGTGTTTTACTTTCTCGTATATACGTAATATGGAAAAAATTTATATAATTTATCAGAAAATCAATGTATATTTGCTGATATATTAGGTTGGGTGTCTACTGCGAAAAAAATGTGGTTTTTTTTTAACGATGTTTGTCTGTTTATCGTGTGTCTACAATACAAAGACATGGACAAGATAAAAAAATATTTGATATGTGGTCATAACTTAGCCAATTCTAGGGATGTTTTGATAAAAAATTTGATCAAATGTCTAAGGATCTAAACAAAACCTGTTGCTCGCAAACTCGGAGTTACAACCAAAAACAAATCTGCCAAATTTTAGCGAAATGTGGAGAGTAATGGGAGCTAAAGCCGAGTACAAAATCACAAGTCAAAGGATATTACGGTTCAGAAATAAATTAACAAAAAAACAAAAAATGAATCTTGAGGTAATTAAAAGGTAATTATTGAAATACGTTTATGGTGAGAAAGTGTTTATAACACGTCATGTGTTCACCCTATTTAAACATATAAGATTTTTTTTACAACAAAGGGTCCATCGTTCATTTTCACTTTTTAATTGTCAACTACCGAACAGACGTTTTCGGTTATGACTAGTTTTGTTCGTTTTTATTTGTTATGAGGTTGAGTAAGTGTTTTTCATTATTACTACCCTCACGTACGAATTAATCCAAACATAGTTGGAATTTTAGTTTCGTTATGACCTTCTTTATTAAGAAATTTCCTATTTTTTCATTACAAATACATTAAAGTAAGCGAGATAAAAAAGAAAACATTAAAGTATACTTTTTTTACTTTTTAAAATAGGTTAGTAAGACTATTAATGATTTGCGAATTTATTTTACAATTAATTTATTTATATTCAGTTGAACCGATGACAGAGTTAACTGTACTTAAATTAGTGATAAACGGAATGTTAACGATGTGGTAAAATGTAAAAGGAAGGTTTGTATTCCACACCAAGATGTGATATGTAGTCAACACTACGCACTCTTACCCAAAACCAAATATAAATCAATATCCTCCCAAGTTATTGGTAAACTAAATGACACCATGTAAAAGATTTTGATCAAATTTGTATGTGAATCATATTTCGAGTATAATTTGAAAAATTCTAAAATGATCTCGTCAGTTCCGTGGCGTTTGGTCTGTATTATAATTTGTTTTGACCGAAATCAATATCGTAGCAAAATCCGCGTTCATGGCTTATTTTCATTCTCTTGGGTAAATGTCAACTAATATATTTTGTTGGATTATTTTGGGCTACATTAAAAAAAAATGGATTAAGACTGTTAACTTCGATTTAAAGAAAAATTGCAGTTTTGAGTTTAAATCTTATAGGTAAACCCTAAAATTTATTTTATAAAGAAAAAACTTGAGGAGTTATAGACATAAAGTAAAATGTGCAAAATATGTTCAGTTAAGACTACAGGCCGGTACACAGAAAGACGACAGACATCTTTATGGATACTATTTTTTCAAAACGTATATATATCTACTAATTTTTTAATCACGATTTTCTTTAAACCCGTAATTTATGAGAAAGTAAACAAATACATAAACAGGTGCTCTTAAACACATTACAAATACAAATTTATTGTTTCAAGGATTCTTTAAGAAATAAAATTTTAAAATATTAAAATAAATGTGCAAGTCACTCACCTGGCATCTTCTACTCTGGACCTTCTGAAGTTGCGCGCTGTGCGTTGTTGAGGAGTACATCGACAGTCACAGTGCATGACGCACAAGACCACGGACGTGACTACAGTTATCACGAATGGTATTGCGAAGTAGTTGATAATCACTTCGATCTGTCTATCGCGATCGTAATGTGTCATCACCACTGTTCTATTTTCACGAGAATAATAACAAGGGAACTCCGCGCCTTCGTGACCGTACGCGTCCGTGAAGTTCCCGCAATGTACGTCCGGTGGATATCCGCACCCTTTGATATTCACTAGGAGTACAGCGTCCACCACCGTCATAGGAGGACTCACTGATCTGTTATCCGGCATTTCCGTATAATTTACATATATGTGAGTGCATCTGTACATATCGCTCGTACAACCTTCCCTACACGAACTCCAAGTACAGTTAAATATACCACTGAGTACCTCTCGTCGTGAAGTGATACAAGTGACGGGTCTAGGTATGAAGTCCGCTACCAGCGTGGATATCGCGGGATCCACGTACAGAGGCACTAAAAACAAGAGTGACGATCCCGCCGATACGGCAGTCATGGCGAAGAAAGATGTCGCATAAAACCAAACCCGCTGACGACAAGTCCTCTGAGGAGCTTTGTTCTTCCTGGGATGAGCCAGTTCAAGTAGCTTGCGTTTCCTCAACTCTACTTGGGGGTCGAGCAATAGTTCGGAGCTGCCCCCTCGCATGACGGGCCATGCAACCCGCGTCTCTTTGCCGACTGACGAGCTTACCAGCTGACCCGACAGCTCCCTCTACGACGCTTGCGCAGTCAACGTCTACACCCTCCCATTGATACTATATCCCCACTCAGTTGTTTGCGTAATTTCCACCCGGATTATTGAATAACAATAATTTCACTTAATCTCATAACAACAATAGGTTCTACTAGTCAAGTCATTTAGTTTATCAATAAAAAAAATATATACTTTCCTTTTTTTAAAAGTCGGCTAATTATTGTATTTAGAAATCCACACGTATATATTCTTGCAATATCATCAAATAAATGTTTAACACATAGTAATTGCATAGGGTTAGTTTAATGCTTAAATTATTGATTGAAAATTATTTTGATTAAAAATGACAAAAGTGCCAATCAGTACTTTTTTAATGATAAGTTATATAACCGCTTTAATTAATAAAAATTAATCGAATGAGGTTTCATTGAAAAATTCGATCCTTAAAACTTGTACATATTTAAATAATACACATTTTAATTTACCGCCGCTAACTTTAATTTTTGTTTTTGACTTATTTAATCACTATATATTAAAGTCTTTTATCCAAGTGAAATATGATCATTTAAATTTAAATTTTAAAAAATTTAACCTTAGGGGGTAACTAAGGAGTTATTTATCTCGGCTTAAAACGCTAGCATTTAATTGATTTTAAAAAGAAAGACAATTTTTTATTTCTAAAGTAAATATCCAATAAGTGCAGACAGAGAAGATATGTAAAATAAATGGTGCAAAAGTCGTACCTCATATACAAAAAAATAAATACTAACCTAAAGTAATATATCATTTGATTTGCAAAAAAATGATAGTTTCTAGCCAAAAAATGGACTTAAATGTTCATCGATAAATTAAAAGCTACATTTTTGGCCTTATAACAGTTTATTAATATTTCATATAAGTAATTTTAGATATTTATTCATAATAAATTTAGTGGATACTAAGTGATTTGCCAAAAAATGAACTTAATAAATTGTGTTTCGGGTTAAAAACAATGTTACTTTCTTGGTCTTATAAGTATTTATTACTATATAATAACGATAATATTAACTTTATATATTGGTATTATGAATGATTAAATGTATACTAAATGCTTTGCCAACAAAAATGACTTTTTGATCTTATAAGTGTTCATTGCTAGTAACGATATAAATAAGTTTAGATATATATTGAGAATGAATCAAATGGTATCTAAGGGCTATTAAATAATGTAGTCCTATAATTATTGTGTTTATGTGGATAAAATGAAAATCACTTTCTTGGTCTCGTAAATGTTCATTACTATATATGTGAAAATTAACAAAGGGCGTTCTTGTGAGTTAGCTTAATCGGTAAAAAAAACATTGCTCAAAAAATTTGGATTACAACATTGTTGGATAAATCATTAACATAGGTAAACATTATGTAGAGGATCATCATCAGGTAACAGGGCTTGAACTCGCTGAATGTCATAAGAATGAAATTCACGCAATACATTCCAAATTGTTGCATTACTAACATTATACTGTAAGGCTAGCTCTCCAGTACGATTTTGGGGTTGGTTGATATTTCGAATTCATGTCTTCTTATCAAACGTGGAGGTATTGATTTACTAAGCTCCTCGTGTTTTAAGCTTCCTGTCTCTCTGAACCGTTGATGGATAGCTGAAATAGATGTGTGACAAGGAAATACTACATTTGGAAAGTCTTCCTGGTACAGCCATCTAGCTTCCAAGCTATTGCAATGTGCAAATAAAAAAATACATATGTGCTTATCAGACATTTCTGAGTTATTAAATTGGTAATAATTTTTACCTGACATAATGTAGTGAAATATGCCTAATAAACTCACTTGAAATGACACTAAAGAAGACTTAATGCACAAGTTCAATTTGTTTAGTTTTTATTACCATTTATTTTATTCACAGAAACAACAATGCTTTATTTATTAAACATCTAATCAGCTGTTATTGTATAAACATAGAATCAGCTTCAACTTCCAATAATTAGCCTTACGGTTAATAACTATATGATAAAATGTAATCCCCAAACCACAAATAAAACACTAACACAATTTTAACGATAGAGAGTTTAATAAAACCTTATGTAAATTTCGGTAACGAAACTATTATCCTCAGATATAAACCAAATGTTAAAGGATAGGCCTACTTTTCTAATCTTAAAAGTGTTTTTTACAATATAGTAATACAATAAAATAGGTTCTGATTTGTATTTCGTAAAAATTTATTAGAAACAAAAATCCTCGCCAAAAAAAGTACTATAATTGTGTTTTGGTGGATCAAATCATAGTTACTTTCCAAAAGTCTTATAAGGTTAAATTACTATATAAATGTGTTTAGATATGTAACCTTTTTTTAATATTGTTATACATTACAACTAACCTTATCAGCTAACTAGCGGTTTATACTCTGACAAATAATCGTAATAGTTTACAAGGTTATTGCCCAATACCGATACCTCCGATCACAGCATCACACTCAGAGCGCAACAATACGAACTCTAAACCAACTCAAAAGGCTCTTGAGCCGTCGCACTAGCTCTGCGTTGTCAAGCAGCTGAAGTACTTCAATGTTTTGGTGTTCATGGAGTCGAAACTCATGTTTTTTGGCCTGCATCTGTATCTCGACCTCTACCGATTCAATTCTCAAGTCCCTGTGGATAGTATCATTACTAACATACCAAAGAGCTTTCACTATATCCCTTAGTACTTTATTTTGGAAAGTTTGAATAATCCTGACATTAGACTTCTTGGTGCAGCCCCAAAGCTTTATACCATATAACCATACAGGTTTTAGCACATGCTTGTATAGCATCAATTTGTTATGTATTGATAATTCTGACCTTCTTCCAATCAGCCAATGCATTTTCTTTAGTTGGATGCCCAGTTGTTCGCATTTTTCTTAACATGTACCTTCCAGCGTCGAGGGTCATACCAAGGCATTTTGCATTGTTAGCATATGGTACTATATTTTGATTAATATAGACTGCCCTGTAAACATATTTTCTTAAAGTTAATATGTAAAGATTTTGCCTCCTTAATCTTGACGCGCCATTTTTTTTTTGTCCAAGCAGTCACATGATCAGCCGCTTTTGGTTGTTTATTTTTGCAACTACTTCATCTTACCCCAACAGCCAAGAAAGCTTTGTCATCAGCAAAAGTGGCAATCATGACGTCACTATCTTGAGGCAAATCATAAGTATAAATGAAATACAAAATAGGTCCAAGTACACTAACCTGGGGCACTCCTGCTTTGATACTCCTTAGCTCTGGATATACTGATTCCATCCGAACTAAGAAAAGTCTATCAGTTAAATATGATTTTATTAGTTTACTAAATTTTTGTGGAAGTAAAGCTTTTAATTTATCATTAAGATAAATTACTACTTTGTCGAAAGCCTATGGTAAATCAAGAAATAAAGCCGAACATACCCTATTTTATTTTCTTCTAAGGCCTTTTCAACTATGTTAGTTAATCTGTGCACCTGATCTATAGTCGAATACTTATAACGAAATCCAAACTGATGATATGTTTTCAGTAATGGGTAGCTCTGTCCATTCTGTTAATTCCAGAGAATTATTTAAGTCTCTCATTCTCTCTGAAGCCCTCATTAAAAGTAGTACTTACAGAGTTGTTTTTGTCACCAAAATTCAAACTTTTGTTCTCTAGTGACAATCGCATTAATATAGTTCTTATTTAAAAAGAATCAACTTCTTGCATCGTGCCTGTTGCAGTTTGGTCCTTGGAGTAGCCTGCTAACGACCCGGGAAAAGCCTGCTCGCTCACTCCCCGTGCCTGTACCTGGGATCCTACCCCCGGAGTGTTTACCTGTTTACTGTGCTCATTATAGTTTATTAATATTTCCGTTTGGAACGCCACACCCATGCGCCATTTCCCCCGTAGGCACAAAACGACAACTACCATCACACCTTAGCGTTGAGTTGCTTCCTCCGCTGATTCGTCGTACTGAAGCACATCTTCTCCGACGATATTCACAGTAGGGGACTTCACCGTAACCCTGGCAAGGGGCCCTAACATGGTACTACCATCCGGAGCCAGATGGACCAAGGTTTTTTTAAGAGGTGTTACTCCTCTATCCCTCCTCCTTCCCATAAAAGTTGGGCTCCGGGCTTGGGACCGGTATAGCGGAGTTAGATATGTATCCTGAATGAATTGAATGGAGACTAAGTGCTTCTCCGTGGTAGAGAGGCTGGATAGGTGATCACTCAGTTGAATTATTTCTTGTCATTTCTTGCCTAATGTAAGAACTTGCGTAGAAGTAGATAAGGGGATACATAGCTTGTAGTTAATGAATTTTTGTTTCATAAACGTGAAGATAGTCCAGGTCTGGAGAGACTGGTTGTTAGATATATACGGAAGTGGGTTCTGTCAATAAATCGACTCCAAAGAAACGCTTATCAGCCTGGAAATCCGCTCTTCATCAGTTAGTAGAGAGGATTGAAAACGCCTTAGCGAGGAAGGAGACGGCAATGTGCGCCTTCTTAGACATTGAAGGTGTTTTTGAAGGTATCACTTAAAGTAATTGTGAGGGTAGCGCGAAGTCATGGAGTTGATCATACCATTTGCAGGAGGATGGACTCAATGCTTTGCAGTAGAGAAGTATATTCATCTCTAGTCCACGTGGTACTAAAAGCCGACTCGACCAGAGGTTGTTCGCACGGAGACGTTATTTCGCCTCTTAAGTGGGCCCTGGTTGTGGACAGCCTCTTTAGAGATATTAATGAGTCAGGGGCGTATATGTAAGGTTACGCAGATGATATAGTACTAGAAAAGTTCCAAACTTCACTTAAGGAGCTGCTAAACTACTATCTGGGATTCACAGGTGACTGGTGTCGGAGGAAGGTGCTTCGATTCAATCCCTCCAAGTCGGTCATTGTTCCATTTAATAGGAAGAAGGAAACGGGTGATGGGAAGATATATCATGGGATAACACAAACGATGAAATAACTGTGAGTAATCCTGGTTAAGAAACTAACATAAAACCCCCATCTGGACTATGCCATATTAAAAATAAAGTCGTCTCTTATGGTGACGAGAAGACTTATAGGATATGAACGGGGATTGAAACCGAAGGTCGTCCTCTGGATCTACAAGGCGATCGCCAGACCTCAACTGGCATACAGTTGGTATGGTGGTCCAAAGCGACACAAGTCACAGTGGGCAGCAAAACTTGCGAGCTTGCAGCGGATGCATGCTAGTCACAGGTACCTTTACGATTACACAAACGGTTGCTCTGGAGATCCTTCTAAGCCTGCCGCCTCTAGATATTTTCATAATGTCAGAGGCGAGAATGGTGATCTATAGGCTACACAATCATGGCGAATGGAAGAGGAGATATTGTCAATAAGGTATTGGAAGTGTCAACTGATGGTTCGTCTTCACTCGAACCTTCGACATTCTTTCAAATATTCTTTCATAATATTCAAACATTCTTTCAACACAAGAGAAGACTGGAAATATTACAATTGTTTTTGGTGAATCTAATTGAAGTTACTATCAAGGTCATTATAAGGTTAAATTACTGTATAACTTCATTTAGATATGTATCCTGAATAAATATAAGGAACACTAAGTCCCTCGCTAAAATATAAAATTACAATAATTGTATTTCGGTGGATAAAATTAAATTAACTTTCTGAATGAATTTAATGGAGGCAAATTGCCTCGGCAAACAATATACGTACAAAAATTGGGTTTTGGTGGATCTAATTTAAGTTACTTTCCAGGGTCTTAGAAGGTTAAATTAGGTACTTTATAATTTCGTTTATATATGTATCTTGAATGAATTTAATGAACATTAGGTATCTCAACAAAAAAAGTATTATAATTAGGACTTGGTGGATCTAATTAAAATTACTTTCCAAGATCATATAAGATTAAATTACTGTATAAATATGTTTAGATATTTATGATGAATGAATTGAATCAAATAATACCATTATGGTGGATTAAAATAAAGTTACTTTCTTAAAATCTTTTAGGCCTAAGGTTAAATTAGCGTATAAATACATTTAAATATGTATATTGAGTGAATGTCATGGACATTAAGTGTCTCGGCAAAAAAAAAATACAATATTTGGGTTTTGGTGGACCAAATTATACTTACTAAGGTCTTTCCAAGGTTAAATTAATGTATCAATACGTTTAGATATATATTCTGAATGTAATGAATGGAGAGTAAGTGCATCGCTAAAATATAAGCGATAAAGTTACTTTTAAGGTCTTCTAAGGTTAAATTACTGTATACATACGTTTAGATATGTATCATGAATGAATTGAATGGAGACCAAATGCTTTGCCAAGAAATAAACGTATTATAATTGTGTTTTGGTGAATAAAATAAAAGTTTCTTTCCAAGGTCTTAAAAGGTTAAATAAAGGTGTAAATATTGGTATCCTATATGAATTTAATGGACACTAAGTGTCACCACCCAAAAAGTTCTATAATTGTGTTTTGCTGTATCAAATGACAGTTTATTGCCAAGGCCATATAAGGTTAAATATGTATCCTGAATGAATTGCATGAAGACTAAGTGCCTTGGCAATTAATAAATGTACAATAATTGCCTTCGGTACATCAATGAAAGTTACTTGCTGATGTACATCAAGGTCTTATAAGGTTAAATAACTGTATAAATAAGTTTACATATGTATCCAGAACAAATTTAAAGGACACTAATTGTCTCGCCTGAAAATAAACGTACAATAACAGTGTTTTGATGGATCAAAATAAAGTTACTTTCCAAGGTATTTTAAGATTAAATTACTGCATAAAAACTATTTGGATATTTATCCTCAATGTATAAATGGAGACTAAGTGCTTTACCAAAAAATAACGTACTATAAATAAATTTTGTTGGATCTAATTGAAGTTACTTTCAAGCGCTTTAAAAGTTAAATTACTGCATAAATACGTTTCAATATGTATCCTGAATGAAGTTACCAAATCTTAAAACCCTCTACAAAAAATAAACGTACAATAATTGTGTTTTAGTGTGTCAAATTACACTTACTTTCAAGGTCTTATATGGTTAAATTACTGTACAACTACTTTAAAAATATACATTGAATGTACACTAAGTACCTCAGCAAAAAATATGTATCCTGAGGACACATATACAAAATCAAAAGTCAATCATATAACTTTTCCACGTACTATAATTGAATTTTGATGGATAAAATTACAGTTACTTTCAAGATCTTTTAATGTTCAATTACTCTATAAATACTTTAAAAATATAGCTCGAATGAATTGAATGTACACTAATTACCTTGGCAAAAAATACACGTACTATAATTGGATTTTGGTGGAAAAAATTGCAGTTACTTTCAAGGTCTTTTAATGTTCAATTACTCTATAAATACTTTAAAAATATATATTGAATGAATTTGATGTAGACTAATTACCTTGGCAAAAAATACACGTACTATAATTGGATTTTGGTGGAAAAAATTGCAGTTACTTTCAAGGTCTTTTAATGTTCAATTACTCTATAAATACTTTAAAAATATATATTGAATGAATTTGATGTAGACTAATTACCTTGGCAAAAAATACACGTACTATAATTGGATTTTGGTGGAAAAAATTGCAGTTACTTTCAAGGTCTTTTAATGTTCAATTACTCTATAAATACTTTAAAAATATATATTGAATGAATTTGATGTAGACTAATTACCTTGGCAAAAAACACACGTACTATAATTGGATTTTGGTGGAAAAAATTGCAGTTACTTTCAAGGTCTTTTAATGTTCAATTACTCTATAAATACTTTAAAAATATATATTGAATGAATTTGATGTAGACTAATTACCTTGGCAAAAAATAGACGTACTATAATTGGATTTTGATGGATCAAATTACAGTTACTTACAAGGTCTTATAAGGTTAAATTACTATATAAATACTTTAGATATGTTTCTTGAATGCATTGATTGGGCACTAAGTGCCTCTCTAAAAACAAACGTACAATAATTCTGTTTTGTTGGATCTAGCTAAAGTTACTTTCAAGGTCTTATAAGGTTAAATTACTATATAAATACTTTAGATATGTTTCTTGAATGCATTGATTGGGCACTAAGTGCCTCTCTAAAAACAAACGTACAATAATTCTGTTTTGTTGGATCTAACTAAAGTTACTTTCAAGGTCTTATAAGGTTAAATTACTATATAAATACTTTAGATATGTTTCTTGAATGCATTGATTGGGAACTAAGTGCCTCTCTAAAAACAAATGTACAATAATTCTGTTTTGTTGGATTTAACTAAAGTTACTTTCAAGGTCTTATAAGGTTAAATTACTATATAAATACTTTAGATATGTTTCTTGAATGCATTGATTGTGCACTAAGTGCCTCGCTAAAAACGTACAATAATTCTGTTTTGTTGGATCTAACTAAAGTTACTTTCAAGGTCTTATAAGGTTCAAATACTGTCATCAATGTAATATGTATTTAATATTATCTGTTGATCCCAGTCAAAAAAGAGTTGAAAATGTGTAGTTTGTCTGTTTTTGTGGAAACAATCAACTTCCTCTTCCCAATGTGTTTTACATTGTTATTAATCTTTGATATTACTCTTAATATGTTTATGTGGATATTTTGAACGATGTTAACTGTTACAATGTGGATTTTAATAATATCCGTTGATATTAATCAAAAAAAGGTACGAAATATATAAAGTTTGTTTATCTTGGTGGAAAGAATCAATTTCCTCTACCAATATCCTATAATTGTTATTACTCTATAATATTAATCTTAACATGTTTGTTTGGATTTTGTGAACAATGTCCGGTTACAATGTGCATTTTAATATCATTTGTTCTGAGTAAACAAATGAAAGAAATATTTGAAGTTGTCTGTTTTTAGTGGAAAGAATCCATTTTTTCTTCTTATGACTTATAAATTGTTATTACTATTACGTAATATGTTTATTTATTCCCAAAACTCTCTCCACACTTCACAGCCTTCTGTGAGAATATATAGCGGTCAGTATTTTGTAGATTTTTGTTGCTTTTGAATTTAAAATACTGATTTATTAATAAATTGTTTTTAATTTGTGTTGAGTGTCATTTACAAATAACTATTAATTAAATTTTAATAAATTATTTCTTTATGTTAGATTTGTGTTTTAGGCTTATTTTCTCATTTTAACTAACATTTCCCTTCAAAGATTTATAACTTAGACACATTATATACTTAAAACGACCTACCTATATTTATTAAAAAAAAACTTCAAGCCGAACATTTGCACATTTGAAAAGTCTTTCAAGTTATCTCACCCATGTGTCACTTAATATTTTATTTGTCCTACATCAGAGGATTACAATATTATTCCAATTGAAATTCCTTAGAGCACGTTAGATGGACAGCATGGTATCAACAATCTTGATAAATTAGAACCACAGACACAGCATGCAGCACGATATCAAGAGAAAACTTAACTCTCACGTCATCTGGTGAATTAAACCACAATTTATATCTACAGTTACCTTACCGATCATTTTTGTTTATGAAATGGGGCGGTTATTTTGTTGAAGGGGTGTTTTCTTGTTCAGTAACGTGCTGCCATCTGAATTAATTTAAAAATTGTAACTATAGGTAACAGGTGCTGCACGTAGTGTTACTTTCAAGAACCACTGGATTCTATTTTTATATTTGAAATTTACAATATATTACCGACAAACTTGATAGAATTTCTATTGTTACAGCAGCATGATGTCCACCAGGTTTTAAAAACCTAGGCTCTCCTACTCAAGTATATCTGGTTCACTATTTATTATCTAAATAGAAATTCTAACATTTAATAAAGTAATTTAAATCTGCAATTCCATTATCTATTTTCTTTTCTTGGAGGGTATGTGATTATATTATTGACTCGGTTATAAGTTTCGTTACTAGATAGAACTACTTCCTTATACAGTACAAAATAAAATACTAGATAGGAGAATATTTCAGGCAGCATTGATATAGCACATGTTTATTAAACTCCACAATTTGAGTAAGTTTAACCTACAAGTTAGCTATTTACAACATTTACTTAGATACATGCGAATTCATATAGTTTCTCGATAATTTATAAAATAGGTCATTAAAATAAATACAGTATAAGTGTTTCGTCCCATGATTCGTTTTCACATTTTGGCTTAAACTTCCTTAGAAGTATTTTATTTTGGAAAATGGCAACTTTTTTATTTTAAGAGTCTGAAAAGGTCTGTACAAAGTTTTTGGCAAGGGTATCTAATGTTTAAATAAAGATATCTAATGTTAAGAAATGTACAGGATTCAATTATAGACTCTAAATTAAAATAGCCTACTTAAAAAATAATACATTTAAGTATGATTATGTAATATTTTACTAGATGTCTGTTCATACCCAAATTTGATTAAAATCGTTAAGTTTGATTTTATGAAAAACTTTGTTTGTTTTACTTATTGCATATTTTTAGTTATTTTTTTTAATGTCCTGTGATAACGCAGGACAAATATGATCATATATCATATTTGATTAACGGTCCACGCGTTTCAGACAGTAGAACACTGCACGTACGACAAACTACAGACAGATGTTATTCTAAAATAGACTTACTTAGGGACCTCATAACGGATATATCCACAAAGTGAACATAGTTTTATCAACCTCATCATATAACTTTTCCAACAGTTTGACAAACTACAGACAGATGTTATTCTAAAATACACTTACTTCAGGACCTCATAACGGTTATATCCACAAAGTGAACATAGTTTTATCAACCTCATCATATAACTTTTCCAACAGTTTGACAAACTACAGACAGATGTTATTCTAAAATACACTTACTTCAGGACCTCATAACGGATATATCCACAAAGTGAACATAGTTTTATCAACCTCATCATATAACTTTTCCAACAGTTTGACAAACTACAGACAGATGTTATTCTAAAATAGACTTACTTAGGGACCTCATAACGGATATATCCACAAAGTGAACATAGTTTTATCAACCTCATCATATAACTTTTCCAACAGTTTGACAAACTACAGACAGATGTTATTCTAAAATACACTTACTTCAGGACCTCATAACGGATATATCCACAAAGTGAACATAGTTTTATCAACCTCATCATATAACTTTTCCAACAGTTTGACAAACTACAGACAGATGTTATTCTAAAATAGACTTACTTAGGGACCTCATAACGGATATATCCACAAAGTGAACATAGTTTTATCAACCTCATCATATAACTTTTCCAACAGTTTGACAAACTACAGACAGATGTTATTCTAAAATACACTTACTTAGGGACCTCATAACGGATATATCCACAAAGTGAACATAGTTTTATCAACCTCATCATATAACTTTTCCAACAGTTTGACAAACTACAGACAGATGTTATTCTAAAATACACTTACTTAGGGACCTCATAACGGATATATCCACAAAGTGAACATAGTTTTATCAACCTCATCATATAACTTTTCCAACAGTTTGACAAACTACAGACAGATGTTATTCTAAAATAGACTTACTTAGGGACCTCATAACGGATATATCCAAAAAGTGAACATAGTTTTATCAACCTCATCATATAACTTTTCCAACAGTTTGACAAACTACAGACAAATGTTATTCTAAAATACACTTACTTAAGGACCTCATAACGGATATATCCACAAAATGTACATAGATTTATCAACCTCATTTCATAACTTTTCCAACAATATGACAAACTAAAGACAGATGTTATTCTAAAATACACTTACTTAGGGACCTCATAACGGATATATCCACAAAGTGGAGATCGATTTATCAACTTCATCTCATAACTTTTCCATCAGTATGACAAACTACAGACAGATGTTATTCTAAAATACACTTACTTAGGGACCTCATAACGGATATATCCACAAAGTGTACATCGATTTATCAACCTCATCTCATAACTTTTCCATCAGTATGACAAACTACAAACATACGTTGTTCTAAAATACACTTACTTCAGGGACCTCACAACGGATATATCCACAAAGTGTACATCGATTTTTAACCTCATCTCATGACTTTTCTAATAGTACGACAGACGGCAGACAGACCTTGTTCTAAAATACACTTACACAGGGACCTAATAAAGAATATATCCACAAAGTGTACACCTATTTTTTAAACTTATCTGATAACTTTTCAAATAGTACATATTAATATTAGTTAAAGTAGGTTTTATTTACACAAACATTGAGAGGAGATGCAATCATTAATATCTAATGCGTTTTGATAATGATTAGTGTAACAAAAACCAACAACTACCTAAAATAATATCATAATTTGAGATTAGGATGAAATGATAGTTATTAAATGAAATTAAATTGCGTAAAATATCTCATTGACACAATAATATGCTTGCAAAATAAATAATAAAGTGATGATTATATTAGGTGTTCTTCTATTTCTTAGCGATACTTGGTATCTATTAAATGTCCTAAAATATCAATTAAAGTATGTGGGACGAAACTGGTCCAGTTAATTGATATCTAAAGAATTATCAGACCCATCAATATAAATATCAGTTCAATATTAATTATTTGTAAATCTTATTTATGGCCTTATTTACCACCTCAACTCATAGAGGTTGGGATTCCGTTTAGGTATGAATAAATGAGTTAACGACCAGATTGCAAATACTTGGACAATCAGGATGATAGTAGGTGAGCTATCTGAAGATCGACAAGGAAAATACATGAAGAAGGAGATAGGCGTTCTGAGTAAATTGTGGTGTCTGGAACAGTGAGACTGACTCCCCTGATGTTATTAAGTATATTAAATTCAGTATATTTTTCTAAATTATTACGTCATTTTACGTTTCGGGTAATGGCTTACCGATATTTTGGGAATGTCTTGACAGTCTTAGAGTAGTGTCTGAATAGACTACAATCCTTATAATAGTGTTTGAACAGACTGCGAGCCTTAGAGTAATGTCTGAATAGACTGACAGTCTTAGAGTAGTGTCTGAATAGACAGACAGACTTAGAGAAGTGTCTGAGTAGACTGCCAGCATTATAATAATGTTTGAATAGACTGCCAGCTTTAGAGTAGTGTCTGAATAGACAGACAGACTTAGAGAAGTGTCTGAGTAGACTGCCAACATTAGAGTAGTGTCTGAATAGACTGACAGTCTTAGAGTAGTGTCTGAATAGACAGACAGACTTAGAGAAGTGTCTGAATAGACTACCATCATTATAATAATGTTTGAATAGACTGCCAGCTTTAGAGTAGTGTCTGAATAGACAGACAGACTTAGAGAAGTGTCTGAGTAGACTGCCAGCATTATAATAATGTTTGAATAGACTGCCAGCTTTAGAGTAGTGTCTGAATAGACAGACAGACTTAGAGAAGTGTCTGAGTAGACTGCCAACATTAGAGTAGTGTCTGAATAGACTGACAGTCTTAGAGTAGTGTCTGAATAGACAGACAGACTTAGAGAAGTGTCTGAATAGACTACCATCATTATAATAATGTTTGAATAGACTGCCAGCTTTAGAGTAGTGTCTGAATAGACAGACAGACTTAGAGAAGTGTCTGAGTAGACTGCCAGCATTAGAGTAGTGTCTGAATAGACTGTCAGCCTTATACAACCTTTTTGGTTACTTTCATGTCTGTGTACAATTATTTTTATATTTACCAGTATTTTCCAGTTAAGAATTTTAACAATTTTAGTGTGCAATTTTAAAATAGTGTCTAGATCTGTGGTTCATGTTGACATCAAAAAGTTGAACCTGTTGGTTTACTTCACGATTAAGTGCCATTCTATTTCTGTTAGTAGTGTTCGGCGGTGCCCAAGCCGTCTTCTTGTGACCGGCATAATAATAAGCTCCCACGATTTTGAAAAACATAAAATAAAAACGATTAATTTTTTCAAGTTGTAAGCAAATAAAATAAGGGCTACACAAAATGTATACTTAAGTCGGTAACTTTTTCGATTCAAGAAATGCAGACCCAACTGTCACACATTACAATAAGCCATAAAAATATTTAGTTATGCGAAATGTAAACAATCGAACGCAACACAACATGAATTTACACAAATAAAAAAAGTACATTAGTTAACCTAAAGATAATTTAAAACAGCTGTTATAAATTCTAAAAAAAAAATAAAACGTATATGAGATTTTATAACAACTGTTATAAAATTATTTTTGTTGTGAAACATGTTAGTTACAGATAACATTCTTATTATTTAAATGATAAAATTGTACAAAACAAGTCTCTCCAAGAAAAATTAACCTTAAATCTGCAGGTAACACTGTTAATTTATCACTTCCACAATTAAAATCGACCCTATAGTATAGAAATACTCGACTGGCGAATTTTAAGGGAATGTGTGATTTATGAGCCCAGGGGGTTAACGTTTTCATAAGTTAAGCTTATCTTAAGTTGAAGCATTCCCCCGGAAGTTAGGTGGTGATATTTTTCCTAATAACTGAAATTCATCGCATATTTCAATTTATTATTAGCTTAAATCTGAATTTTTATTAAATATTCACAAACTGTTTAAAAAAAAAAAAAAAAAAAAAAAAAAATATGAGTTGAAAAAAGTAAAATAAGTTTTGTAAGATGAAAGTAATATGTTCAGAACGATCTATCTAATCGGAGGAATGTCAAAGGTAATTCTTTTTTTAGCAATACGCTAGTTTTGCAGAGCGAATGTAACAATCAGCTGTTCAGAGTTTCAGAGAAACACAACTTGGACTAGATAATGTTTTGAAAACCAGAAAATTTAGAAGTTAAATGTGCTTGTCAAATTTTCAAAATGTTCAAATGGTGATGTGAAAAATTAACGATGTAGTTTGGGGTAAAAAGCTTCTTTACAAAACAGTTGTTTTCGAAATTTTATGTTTTGTAAAATGCATCGCTAAGACCAACTGTCCTTCTTTTTACAAATCATATAATACACCTCTAATCTTATACTAACTGTATATAAGATTGATTTTCTAAATTAATTTCAAAGTTATGGTTTGTAAATCATTTTAATAATCATCTTGTAAAATTATTTTTGAACAATACAAAAAACAAAACAAAATATTATGAGAGTTTTGTAGCAATCTGTCTGAATCTATTTTATCTTATTGTAATGTAATTAAAATTCTTTTCTTTAAATAATATTTCTTTCATTAAACTCCTAAATTAACAAATAAATGTTTTCTTTTCTAAAATTTATTCAAAATTAATTTCTTAACTGATCAACAATTTTTTTTTTTTTTTTTTACTTTTTTAAATCTCATTTTGTAAAATTAACTTTAATTAAAAAGTAAAATATATTGTGGGAATTGTGGATTTTTTCCTCAAGAAAAATTACTTTAACGAGTGCACCCGTTAAACATGGGCCCTTTTATCAAGAATGGTTAGACAGAACAAAAACGCAGAATATCTGCGCAGTGGTGACTAAAAAAGAATTGTGTTTAAAATAACTTAATATTGACACGTAATAAATAATTTAATATGACTTGAGTAGAAGTTGATGGCGTGTCTGTGTTATTGATTAGAAATGCAAAAAGTTGATAAAGTAGAGCTTCGACCTCGTTTCTGCAATGCGCCACCGATTTTGCGTGACTCCATAAAGTTAACAACATCAAATTGTTGTTCCTGACTGGAATGTCGTGTTATTTAAATATCCTCTACATTTTGTCCTGAACTTTGCACTGTACAAATTTTTTTAATATTGATAATGAATTAAAGTCAAAGATAAAAGAAGTTTTATATTGATCTTCTTAACAGTGCTTATGCCGTTTTAAGTCAGAAAATAAGAAATTTATACAGTGGCTTTCCATAAACAAAATTTGACAAGGTATTCAGGTAAATGAGTCAAAACACACCAATAATACATTAAGAGTAAAAATATTTGTTTTAGTAAACAAAAAAAGTCTTTTAAAGTAGTCTACTCTACATGTCATGGTATAGAAAAAGATGCTTTGTGGTTTCATTAAGATTAATTGATAATTCCACTAATCACAATTAAATGAATGAATACATTTTTTATTCGATTCCTCCATTAAAACAATGTTCACACATAACAAATAAAGAAATATAGATTATTTCATACAACTAAACAAAATATAAATCAACATTAATACTAAACGTAAATGAGGAATCAATGAACCCAATCAAGGTTAAAACATGTTTTGTGCCAACCTACATTTGACTACGTACAATAACTTTTTTTAAATAGATAGCGATACACCGTCTACAATATTGTAGATGAATTACGGTAACAATAACAATAATTGCAAAACATGTAAATCTAATCTAACAAACAACAATGGCCTACCTTCCATCTACTACCTACCAGCCAGATCCATTTCCTTGAGCTGAGAAGGGGAGGGTGAGATGAGGTTACGAATCAATTGACATACAACATGTTGACCTGCTCCTTACAGCTGATCTCTGTAAATATTGGTAGTTTTAAACTATTTAACTTGTACACTAATTTTTTTTATAATTTCTTTATTCACTTATTTGCAATTACAAACTACACACGCAAATTATAATAAATCATATAATACAGAAAATAAAACATGTAATACACAAAAGTAACTATTTTCTTAAATAAAATCAGAGTGAGACAACCAACAAGACGCAATACCTAAAAAGGAGAGATCAGTAAATGTCTGAAATTGCAATAATAAGATTTGATATTCAAATATACATAAACGCTTACAAGATGAGGTAATAGTAAGACATTTATCACTTTATGGTCTCAAAAAAACGTTCAATGTTAAGCGTCGAAAATAGTCAAGATTTAATATTTCTTAACACCACCCTGTTTGACATCTTTTATCCTTGAACAATGTATGGATGATCATTTTATAAAGGCGGGGGTACCATTATATAAAAAAAAGTTGTTACTATCGCGGGACGGTAGACAGAAGTGAATATTTTAACTATAAATTTTAAATATTAATAATAGGCTAAAGCACGCTAATAGAAGTTTCATTTAAAATTTTTAAATTAATAGTTTTTTATGTTTGGGAGTCTGAGAAAGTTGGTGCATTAGTTTTCGTAAATTTTTAGTTTTATTACGTATGGGTATGTGAGAAAGTTTGTGCAATATTTTTGCATTGATTATTAGTTCGACTATGTATTTGAGTCAGAGAAAGTTAGTGCAATATTTCTGCATTGATTATTAGTTTGACTATGTATTTGATTCAGAGAAAGTTAGTGCAATATTTCTGCATTGTTTATTAGTTTGACTATGTATTTGATTCAGAGAAAGTTAGTGCAATATTTCTGCATTGATTATTAGTTTGACTATGTATTTGATTCAGAGAAAGTTAGTGCAATATTTCTGCATTGATTATTAGTTTGACTATGTATTTGATTCAGAGAAAGTTAGTGCAATATTTCTGCATTGATTATTAGTTTGACTATGTATTTGATTCAGAGAAAGTTAGTGCAATATTTCTGCATTGTTTATTAGTTTGACTATGTATTTGATTCAGAGAAAGTTAGTGCAATATTTCTGCATTGATTATTAGTTTGACTATGTATTTGATTCAGAGAAAGTTAGTGCAATATTTCTGCATTGATTATTAGTTTGACTATGTATTTGATTCAGAGAAAGTTAGTGCAATATTTCTGCATTGATTATTAGTTCGACTATGTATGAGAGGCTTACTAGTTTGAGTCTGAAAACGTTATAAAACAAAAAATAGTAGATTATTTAAATACGCGGCATAAACGTTGTACGTATACTGTTATTATCATTTTCGTGACGATTTTTCCTTTCACCATATCGATTTAACAGCACCAACAAAATTGCCTACCAGGCGTAAAGAAGTATTCACTTCAAAAATACTGTATAAAGTTAAATTAAATTAGGTAACGACACAATATTAAGTTCCTGAAACTGTATACAGATTGTTTTTTATTATTAAAATCAAAGGAACTTCTTTGTTGAAATATTTTTTACATTTTATAATAAAAATGACGTAACGGAATGATAAGGCTAAGAGTGGCCAATAGTGTATAAATTTGAATTTTAAATAAAATTACTTACATTATTATGGTTTTTAACAAAATTTTCAGTGGCTTGAGAGTGGATAGGTATGTGCCATCCCAACAACTACGTTCGTGTTTTATTCGAGAGCTCACTCTTTCAGAGCAGATATTTCGCAACAAGTAAAATTTACTTAAAACTAAATACGTTTCTTTCTTAAATTTCTTTATATGTCTCTCCTGTGATTTATATATATCGTCATTACGACTATTGTTATACATCATTATGATATTACCGTCGTCAATAGTAAGATATTGCATAGTTTAAAAATTAAAAAACAACAGCCATTTCGACTAATCAGCCATTATCAAATATAACTGAGTTCAGTGCAAGACAACAGGCCCACCGGACATGATTATTATTAAGTATGTTTTTTAGATTAATATGATTTAAATGTTTATGAAAGTGTTTTGTTGAGTGTTCCATGACAACGGAGAAGCTTCTCCAATAATAAACTTGATAATGGTTGAATAGCCGAATCAGTTTTTTTTAAACTATTGACGACGGTAAGTTGTAATATCATACTCCTATGAAAATTTTGACGTAATTATAAAGCCCAAGACATTTTCGTGTCTCTTAAAGTTGCATACACCTAGAGTCACTCAAGGTTTTACAATTAAAACGGCAATAGAAAAGGTCTTCATGGAAATTCCACGTTTTTCGTAAACAAAATAATGTTAATTTTTATATAAAGTTATATACAATATTGTGCAAAGTGTGAGTAAAAGTTACATTATTTGGAACATGGTAAAATGTAACAAAGCACCTAAGAGATATGAATGAATGAGATCGATAACTGGCTATTAACAACTAAACACTCTCCACCAGCTGTTCTTTCATAGAGAATACTTGCTGTTGTTTATAGTTATCACTAGTCGAGTATAATAATTATATTAGGTTATAATTTTTTTTTTTTTTTTTTTTTTTTTTTTTTTTTAAGGTTGCTTTAAATAATATTTCATGTAAATAATAATTTAATTTGTTAATAAAAGCTTACATAACCTGTCCTCAATTTAATTAATTACTGTAATTAAACGTGAGTGCTGAAGCACCTATAGGGTACTTATATAATTAATATTTTCTGTGGATGTTTTTAAAGGCTAAAAACCATAGCAGTCATCATTACTTTAATAATCAAGTTTATGAGCGCCATCATGGTACCTTCCCAGTCCTACCATACAAGCAGATTCCCTAAATGTAATGTTTAAAACTTTGTTTATTAGATCTTGTTAAGATTTGATTAGCTTGTGTCAGTCTCTCGGCCCTGGTTCTCGTAACTAAACTTATATCTAACTTTTTGGAGGTCAGATTTCGAAATTGTATTAGTCCGCGTAGAGAGGTGGAGTTAGTACTATTACAAGAGAATTTAAATCTGCAGGTGTTTATCTAATTTAGTATAGTATAAGTTCAATATGAAATCTGCTATCGTCATGTACGACAACAATAACAACAACTATGATAGCAACAAAGGATTTGTTTTTTCATCTAGGTGTTTTAGATGTCAACGTTGTGTACACTTGGCCGCAAAACGATGAAAGGAAATGAGTCCAGACATTGCGGATCTTAGGGGCTTAAGGAGAGCAGATGCCAAAGTGCTTCAGGAGTTCAAACCTGCATTGCGAGGTCTGGACAGCGGACATTCTCAGATAAGCAGAGACTGTCCGACGTACAGAAGAGCAGTGTCCGCGATAATTAGAGGTACTGACTATGGAGAGAGATAGAGAAGCCAATAGCGAACTAAATATTGGCCAAAAAACTTGGGACGTGCTAAGGCTCTACAGACCTTCTTGTGAAGACCGCCATCGCGGGAAAACTTCTGTTAATACAGGAGCAATACTGTCCGTGGAGAGATCATTGGATTCCCGACTGAAGCGAGGATTGTTGCAGGACACGAAGCTGCAGATTGGGCCACTGTGGTAATAATGAACCCAGACCTAGGAGTGGTGGTACTTTCGCAGACCTTAGGGACCAACGCTGAGAACAAATTTATAGCCAGTTTAGGCCCTATTTAAATACATCTATATTTATATAAAAGTCAAAACCCACTAACAGATCACGAAATCTCTGGATCCAAGAAGTCTAAACTTCTTTAATATGGTTTGGGGTAGGTTTTTAGATGCATACGAAGTAAGGGTTTTGTAAATGTTCTACTCCAAGGGTGTGTTTTACCCCTAAATCATATCTCTGGATCCAAGAAGCATAGAGGTATGAATTTTTTAACATGGTTTGGGGTAGGTCTGTAGACGCGTACTAAGAAAGGGTTTTGATAATGTTCCACTCCAAGAGTGTTTTTACCCCTAAATCATATCTCTGTATCCAAGAGGCCTAGAGCTATCAATTTGTTAACATGGTTTGGGGCAAGTTTGTAAACGCGTACTAAGAAGGGGTTTTTAAAATGCTCCACTCCAAAGGTTTTTTTACCCCTAAAATATAAAAGTCAAAACCTACTATTGGTCACGAAATCTCTGGATCCAAGAAACCTAGAGCTATGAATTCGTTAACATGGTTTGGAGTAGGTCTGTAGACAAGTATTAGGGTTGTGCTAAGAATCTTGAATCTGAAATATTCGCTTGCGAAGCCGCTGGTAACAGCTAGATCCCATAGCGGTCGTTAACCTATTCTCGCAAGACTGTATTGTCCTTTAGATTTGGATGCCATAACGATCTTGTCTCTATGCTCGTTTGATAGGTTTGCCACAACGGTCTTGACTTTTTTGGCAGGATTTTCCGTTAGTATTATTATTAGTTTTTAGGTTTGGTTTTCAACACAGTCAGGATAAAAGCCTATGTTGAACTTTTGATTAACTATGTTGATAGCAAGAGTTGATCCATACTCTTAAAAACGTCGTGTATTATTTTGTATTTACATAAATGTCCAAAGACATCAAAAACATTAACTATCATTATGAAACAACTGTAATTCCATTATCAATGTTATGGATTTTCGCCGAGAATCGGAAGATGATTTAAAATCTCTTAAAATAATTCTACATTCAATGGACCACATGATTAAAGAGGAACAGCATTATCTAGTGATCCTTATATTCCATCTCTAGAAGGTATACGTTCACGTAATTAAACGCTGAGCGTGAATCAGGTGGTTGAAGTAAGGGTTCTCACGGTCCACTCCAGTCAAGACAACGACACAATGCTTGGGGCCAGTACAGAATGCAACAGTATTTTTTATTCATATCGCAGTTGAGTGTTTACCCTACTTCATCTCGTACGTCTTTTCGCAATATTTTAGTTTGATTACATTTGCTCCGTTACAATTAGTGGCTTTAATCTTTGTTTTCTTAATATAAAGTAAAAATTAACCAAGTTTAATTATTTTATTTATTTCTTCTTCTTTCCAGGTATATATATATATATATATATATTCTAGTTGGATCAAGTTTTGTGTAATATAATATATGTCAAACTTATAAGCAATAAAATAATTTAACATAAAAATCCTGATACATGTTGAAATGTTTACATATTCAAGGATTTCCGGAGAGGATTTGAAAAATAACTGTCAATTATTGAGTGTAAAATAAGCTGAGTAAAGACATAAATACAGACACGGAGAACTACTCCCAAAGTTGGAAACTTTCTGTGACATAAAATTCAAATACATTACATTTTAACTCCTCTCCTAAACCAAAAGCCAACTATTTTCCCCTTAAAAACTCAATATTATCGATACGTTAATGATAATGCAAAACATTAAATTTTCTTTAACCCTCAAAAAGTGGTACTTTTCAAAATATACTGTTCTGCTTTCGTGCAAATACTAGTGAAATACTATTAGTAATATGAACAATTACACATAAACAATTATTTTGAATCTATAATAATTGTTAAGATACAAAAAATCATAAGACTCGATTTATTATTTATTAATTTAATGGTCGATTTAATAAAATACGATTTAATCTGAACGTATTTCGCTGTCTATTTCACAGTTAAAACGGTTATTTAAATTTATCAATATATTTTATTCAAAATCTGTGTCCATAATTCATTTCCACTTTTTTTATTGACTACCCAACTGACATTTTTGGTACCTCAAAACTTAGTTGTAGTTCTTTAACTCCTCCTACTGTGATCTATTGATTCTCCTTCCTCCAACACATTCAGCGCTCTTGTCGAACGTCTAATCATCCATCCTGCTCTCCCCCTCTTCACTCTTCCTGAACGTAATTTGTTGGTTGTCCCTCTTCCAACAAATTCAGTCCTCATGCCTGACGTCTAATCACCCAACAAGCTATCCTCCTTTCACTCCTCCTGACTGCGGAATGTTGGTTGTCATTCCTCCAACACATTCAGCACTCTTGCCTGACGTCTAATCATCCAACCTGTATCCTCCTTTCACTCCTCCTGACTGAGGTCTGTTGGCTGTCCCGCTTCCAACAGATTCACCACTCTTGCCTGACGCCTAATCATCCAACTTGTATCCTCCTTTCACTCCTCCTGACTATGGTCTGTTGGTTGTCCTGCTTCCAACACATTCAGCACTCTTTTCTAACGTCTAATCATCCAACCTGTATCCTCCTTTCACTCCTCTTGACTGAGGTCTGTTGGCTGTCCCGCTTCCAACAGATTCACCACTCTTGCCTGACGCCTAATCATCCAACTTGTATCCTCCTTTCACTCCTCCTGACTATGGTCTATTGGTTGTCCCGCTTCCAACACATTCAGCACTCTTGCCTGACGTCCAATCATCCAACCTGTATCCTCCTTTCACTCCTCATGACTGTGGTCTGTTGTTTGTCCTGCTTCCTACACATTCAGCACTCTTTTCTAACGTCTAATCATCTAACCTGTATCCTCCTTTCACTCCGCCTGAAAATGGTCTGTTGGTTGTCCCGCTTCCAACACATTCAGCACTCTTGACTGACGTTCATCTAATCTGTATCCTCCTGACTGTGATCTGTTATTTGTCCCGCTTCCAACAAATTCAGTCTTCATGCCTGACTTCTAATCACACAACATGCTATCCTCCTTTCACTCCTCCTGACTTCGAACTGTTGTTTGACATTCCTCCAACACATTCAGCGCTCGTGCCTGACGTCTAATCATCCAATCTGAATCCTCCTTTCACTCCTCCTGACTGTGGTCTGTTGGTTGTCCCGCTTCCAGCACATTCACCACTCTTGCCTGACGTCTAATCATCCAACCTGTATCCTCCTTTCACTCCTCCTGACTATGTTCTGTGGGTTGTCCCGCTTCCAACCCATTCAGCACTCATGCCTGACGTCTAATCATTCAACCTGTATTCTCCTTTCACTCCTCCTGACTATGGTGTGTTGGTTGTCCCGCTTCCAACATATTCACCACTCTTGCCTGACGTCTAATCATCCAACCTGTATCCTCCTTTCACTCCTCCTGACTATGGTCTGTTGGTTGTCCCGCTTCCAACCCATTCACCACTCTTGCCTGACGTCTAATCATCCAACCTGTATCCTCCTTTCACTCCTCCTGACTATGGTCTGTGGGTTGTCCCGCTTCCAATCCATTCAGCACTCATGCCTGACGTCTAATCATTCAACCTGTATTCTCCTTTCACTCCTCCTGACTATGGTGTGTTGGTTGTCCCGCTTCCAACATATTCAGCACTCTTGCCTGACGTCTAATCATCCAACCTGTATCCTCCTTTCACTCCTCCTGACTGTGGTCTGTTGGTTGTCCCGCTTCCAACACATTCAGCAGACTTGACTGACGTCTAATCATCCAACCTGTATCCTCCTTTCCTCCTCCTGACTGTGGTCTGTGGATTGTCCCGCTTGCAACACATTCAGAACTCTGGCCTGACGTCCAATCATTCAACCTGCTATCCTTCACCTCCACAATAAATCAATGTTTTGTAGCGGGTGAAGATCTCAGGTACTCCCTAACATCAGAATTAATAAAAAGGAAATGTAAATCAAATTCTGAAACTTTTTGTTAATTTTAAAGATGAGTCATTTTGACCACAATATTTCCAAATTTTAATTTGCTTTTAATAAGGCTTAATAATATCAGATTATCTTTACCAACTTTTCAATTACATTATACATAAACTACCTTACGTCCCTTTTCAAACACCATCATACACTCACAACTAAATTCAAATTTCCATTTATTACAAATATTTTTTACATTATTTTCAAAACATATTTGGTATAAAGTAGAACGGGATGAATGGGGGAGGGGGAAAGGTCACATGACTCGATCAATATTAGCAGCATCCCTGGATCTGGTCCAGCGTAGTCTGTATATCCGACACTTTATAGCTGGTTACTTATGCTACTTATGGTGCTATTAAATATTTAAGCAACACAACAGATATTTTATAGTTTGTCTATTTTCTGTAATAAAATTATTACAATAAAACCAAACTAGTGTTAACGTTCTTTAACATAAAATATAAAGAACTGTTGCAACAATAATAAAATGTTTTTCGTTATATGTATTATTTTGATTTTAATCATGTCGGGTATACTTACAATTCGCCCAATGTTTCTCAAATCTCATATAAAACAGATTATTTGAAACCTTATCACTCGATAGTGTGGAACTATGCCTGGTTGTTGACTACCTCTATTCACCTATAATAGTTTATAATTAAACTGTGTAAAAACATTTCAAGAGTTGATCAAGAGAGACCTGATAGGAATGAGATCTAACACAAGACTCAAGCTGGGTTCCTCGTACTCGCTCAGGTTCCACCGTAAGGGTTCGAATATCTCAATATCGATTGAAGCGATTTCTATGAAATTTGATTGATATGTAACTCACATCCGATGTCCATAATTTGTAAATTGCTCATAGACCTTATTTCCTTTTTATTTGCAGTTGTCTTTGTTGCTACATTAACTTAAGTTATAAATGTTTACATTTCACTAAAATTTGATTGAATCGTAACACTAGACGATATAATTCAACTTTTTCGACAGCGCCTATGGTATATTTCTCCTAATCCGCTAACTCTCAAATTTGTAATTTTTGGTGAGGTGAGTTTTGTTTTGCATTTTATAGGTTATTTTTTCCAAAATTTGATCAAAATTGTTACAGACATTTTTGCGGGAAAAATTGAGTATTGGTCTCTTAAGTCAGTGACCCTCAGTTTGTGGTTAGAAACAAAATAAAACATCTCTTGTAACACACGACAGAGAGATACCGCATTTTAGTCTTTTGGGTGAATGAAAAAAAAAACTGCGAAATTTTACGTAATATTTAATTGATAAACGAAACTGCTTGCTTACAGAACATATAAGAACAAAAATTGCAATTGTACTAACCAAGATTTCTGTATTTACTTTCCCAAACACACGCAGTACGGTGAAAGTTATGTGATAGGTAAATAAAATCGTTTCTATGTCCCATAAGTCTATAAAAGTTACATCCTAAATGTCTGTATGTCGTCTATCGTAAATGAGTGGACCGATTTTAATATAGTTTGGTATGTGGTCACATCTCAGAATGTTTTATTATTTTTTTTTATTTTTGTAATAACTCAAAGATTGAGGGTAGCTTTAAGTTCTTGAGGGGAAAACACAAAAATTAAAATTTTATCAAAATCAGCACTAACGATTTTCATTAAATATTGCTCAAGTGTTGTCTCTAAGAACCGCCTCCCTCCCTTCACTCGAAAAAAAAAAACATATTATTATCCACATCTCCAAAAATACAATTTCGTGAGTTATTGCTGAAATACAAAATCATAGGCAACGGCGCTGTAATAAAATATGTAATTCTTTAACACCAGCTATACATATTTCGTTTAAATTTTAGTGAAATTTGAAATGGATAAATTACTTTTCAGGAATAATTGGAAAACATCAAAAATTAATCTTTACCGCCCGCATTAAAAGACGTGGTTATGGTACAACAAGCTAAGCAAGTTTAGGAATTTTCTTTTCAAATACGGCGTCATGCTTTCTTTACAATTTTTGCCATTTAAATTCAGAACAAATTACAATTTACCAACGTTCAATGGCATTAAAAAATGTTAATTTTAATCAAATAATTTTGAATTATAAACATTTAATGTCTTTTTCCAATTTCACAATCTGTGATAGTAATTTTTAAATAGTAACCTCTTTTATTTTATGCAAAACATTTTAGGATATACCATATAATAGCATGACTTTTTATCCATTTACCCCTAAACCCAAAGTTTTAAAACGTTGCACTCGATCAAAAATTCGTAAAACATTTAGTTGATTAGAGGAAGAAAACATTAAACCTGAATAAAAAATCAGCTGTTTTGAAAAATTAAGTTGTTCACTATACTGGAAATTTAAAAAATATTTCTAAATAATATTTTTGTTTAATATTCACTATAATTAGCAACATTTGTAGAAACTTCACAGCTGTAGTGATGTGTGTATTGTGTTTTCTTTCATTTGGTGATATTTTCAATACTAAAAAAGAATTAAACATTACATATATAAAGCGTGTTGTGCCAGGATAAAATAATAAAGACAAATTTCATTATTTTTAATGTTTAATAAGTTCAACAACTATGCAAGACCAAGTTAAACACAGTTGTGCTCGGCACATAACAAAGCAGTTTACAAAAACATGTAAAAT
Source organism: Aphrophora alni (assembly GCA_963513935.1). Lineage (NCBI taxonomy): Eukaryota > Metazoa > Arthropoda > Insecta > Hemiptera > Aphrophoridae > Aphrophora > Aphrophora alni. The sequence goes on along the minus strand of OY740769.1, from coordinate 28,602,204 downwards.
ATCCGCTACAATACAGTACAATGCATATTATGTTATGTAAAGCAAATCTCCTTAACTCAGAAATAAAATGTCCAATAGATATTTGGAAGTTCATACTGGATACATCATGGCATTACAGCGCTCATACCTATGGCTCATAACATCCTAAAATCAATTTTTTGTATCAGGGTTCGGAACTTGTATCTAAATTAATGTATTTATAAAGTTCAATTAAGAAAAAAAACTGTCTAAAATGGCTATTTTTATAATTTTCTTTAGATTTTTTTTATTGGCACATACGTTTTTAGAAAAAAACTTTTCAAGTCTTTCACGAGTATAAATATGACAGGAAACATTGTCTTGAGTATAAGCACACTCCTCTTCCAGAGGATGGATTATTTTTAGTACGATTAACATCTACATACTTCATACTTTAATCGTCTACACTACATTACTTGTATTACCATCTGTTAATCTATGTTTTTTTTTTCAAATTTAAAACGATTGCAGTTTCAGTTCTAATAATAAAAGTTCCATTTTATTTAAGTTGAATTACTTTGAGTTTGTATTAAAACTTAACACTTTAACATTGCTCGTGTTTGGATTAAAAATGTTTCCCATGATAATGGCCCTTAGTAATTGTTTCGTCATACGCACTGGGACAGAGATACGAGCGGTCATACTCAGACTTTCAGACATTTTTTTGTAATTGTTCATGATTTCACTTAGGATTGGGAGTTTTTGAACACTTAATTTGATCACAGGTAATTAAACATTGCTTTTAACTTGTAATACTTAATGATTAACATTTTTTAATAATTAAAAAATTCAAACAACAATAACTACCAATTGAATCAACCTTTTGAAGTCCGGTTTGCTTCGGTAAACAAGGCCTTGTAATTGTTGTCATTAAAGATTTTTTCTCGACTCCTTGTGGGCCGTACCCCAAAGGTGTCACATGGTCATTAACTGCACAGAAATGTAGGTTACTGTCACCAGTAATGATGTGCGAACTTTGGTATTTATGTCTGTTATTGTTTTTAAACAATACAGTGATAAACAATACAGTCTAGCTCGATAGACGGTTCCAAACTTAATTGTCATCCTGTATATGTGCAAATATGAGTAGAATATTTTCATCCATATATATTATACTTGTCTAAATCCAAAAATGCACATCTATACCGCATGCAAGTAATATGCATGTAAATGTGCAAAATGTGTTTTTTACTATAAAAAATTTGGTCAAAAAAATTCGTTTTTTTTTATTTCGTAAAAATATGCCTTATACGAACATTTGCAACGAAAACGTTACCAAGGACCATTTTCTAGGAAAATTTAGTCAGCTACAACTTTTGTAATATACTTTTTTGAAATCTTGCTTAGTTTTTGAGATATTTACAAAACACCGTTTTCACCACCTTTAACCCCCCCCCCCCACCAGTGGGGTCTAGCGTTGAACTGGAGTGTCCGTTTTTTCCCCCACTGAAGTAATCCCAAAATTTAACTTTTCACCAAATTTCGTCTCTGGAGGATTTTGTCCAGATTTTCACAAAATCTGTCTTTATTCAGTGGTCTCTATAAATAAACAGATTTATAGCTATTAAAGTGTTCTTGTCGTAATGAGTGTTAATATTCTTGATTTTAAACAAAATATAAAAATAAAACTTTTCTAAATGTTTTCAATAGTGTTTAGAAACATTATTTCCAAGGTGTGTTAAGTTAAAACATTAATAATAATATACTTTAGAATAGATAATAGTCCGCCTTATATCCTACGTTTATTACAGCAGCGACATGTTCCGCACACTCACAGGTGTCATTCAGACTAGCTATGTTCACAACATTGTATACATGACATTATTATGTTATTTTCTAAGTACACGTTAATAACACAACTTCAAAAGAGAGAACTTTGGTCAAGACCTACCCAGTTAACTAACCAGTTTTGTTTAATCTTTTACAAGCTGTGTTATAGACAATAATACAGCTATTATAAATATATGTAATATATTCACTGTTGTGTGCGAAACATGTGTCGAACTCTAGTAGGTGTATATTGATTATATACAGTTCCTAGGTTAAAATCAACAACGTTGGATTTTATTGGAGGTTTTAAAAAATAATTTTAAGACAAATTTTTGAACAAGGATCTGAGGATGACAGTCATTCAGTATCGAAACTTGTTAAATAAATGAAGATTACTTGACGAAGAATCAACATAACCTTTTCATTTCGTTTATTTCCCTTTCTTTTTCTGTTGTATAATCGCTGACAGGATCTATAATTAAATACCATACTTTCTAATATTTACTGCACTATTACCATAGATTATAAACATCTATCCAATATGAACTTACAAAGACATAGAATAAACTCTGGTAGATGTAAGCTTAAACATTAATACATCGCTGTCAGGCACGGAACCACATTAAATCTATTAATAAAAACCTTTTGTTTCATTAAAAAAACTATTTAACTTTTTATATAAACATTTTATTACATTAAAACTTGCGACTTTGCATTTTTTTTAGCTGCTTTTGATTTTTTAAATATATATTATATACAACTAACTTAAACCTTCAGCCACTTGGTGAGACTACAGAAACTAAGGCTCGGTCGATGAAGGTTGGCAAGCCATATATTTACAATGGTGGGGGAAAGATGGTTATACAAAGTGTTTATTTTGATACTTATGACTTTTATATAAGTTTTAAATTATTTCATTTTTATTTTACATGTGACAAACTAAATATGAACCGTAAACAATTATTTCCCATTGGTAAATGTCTAATTATAATTATTTAAACAATGTTATTTATTAATTCGTATTTCTTAACACTGAGTTAACAGTTTCTAAATATGTATTGCGTTTCCTTCCAAATTTAGAATAACTGTGGAATTAGCGATCAATTTGTATCTGAATGTTATTAAAATGTAAACATTGGCACACAGTTACTTTGTTAGTGTTTATAAGAATTAAGAAGTAAAAAAACATTTCTGGAGTTCCACCTGGAATAGGTTATTTTATATAAGTACACATTTTTGTAGTTCCTACAAAAAATAGGAAATAATTATGATCTTCTAAAATTGTATACAGAATCCAATTTTAAAATATCATGATTGGTTTTTGTTTAGCAATCTCTTAAGTAATCTTATTTTCGTTTATCGTCTATTCTTAATAATGTGTAATATTCGCCATCTGCAATCAATGGACAGTCTTTTAGTTTGTTCCTTCATACAATTTATATTACAAATCATATATGGATTAAAAAGATAATTTAAACATGTGAATATCTTATTTATCCTTGAACCTTGCTCAATGGAGACGAAGAAATGAATTATTATCTGACCCAACTTCTAACTGGGCATGGATGTTTTCGTAACTATCTGTACAAATTCTTAAATGTTAGTACGGTGACTCTAATCAGGACGATACAGGAATGACGCAGATGATCCAAAAAGAGAAAAAGGCTGGAAGACGAGATTGGGTAGTTTTCGCCCGATAACGTCTTACTCAAGATGTTGCAAAATAGGGACACCTGGCACAAGGTAGCCTTATTTGTGGAAAATGTATTACGCGTGAAGAATGCGGACGGTCATAAACGTGGCAACACAAGAATATCTGAAGTCAGTCCGCTAAGAGTATAGAATTGTCACCCATCTTGAAGAAGTGGTTCAGAGGTGCCTAGAGACGATAGGAGGTACAGTGTCTAGTAGGCAAACCGGATGAACCGGGAGTACCGCACATTGGGAGTCACGTAAGGGCTTCTGATGGTGTGCAAGCACTCCTCTCTCTTCCGAAGAAAGAAAAAAGGAAATAAAAATAACCGAATGTACACGATTTTTTTATAAAAAACCAGTGGATGTTAAAATATTAGTAATACTCGTAAATAGTATTACTAATTACTTTACTCGGTTACAGCAACTAATTACATCTGGGACAAGTTAGGTTAGGTTTGCAACTAAACTATGAACTAATAATCTTGACAAAAATAAATGTTTGGAACGAATACCACATTACTCGACTAGAGATAAAAATAAACAATTAATACTACTTGTGAAAGGGTAGCTAGTGGAGTAGTTGAACCAAGTTTGCTTAATAGTACTGATGCCTTCTTAGCGTCAACTACACTACATCATTTTACTTAACATCATGTTTTATTAATTTGAGGTTATATTTTCACCATCGTTTAAAACAAATGCCGAAATAATCGTACAAGCATGCCGTTAGATTATCATATAATTTGTATGGTTAAAGAACTTAGTTCGACAATTAAAATCCGAGCCTATTATACGAAATTAAAATGAAATGACATTGCAAAATCTAAAGCATATAAACATAGTGGGTAAACTACAACTACTATTTGGCAGGATATTCATCCCTTAACAGACATTGAGTCATTTATAAAACAGAATGCATTACTAGTTTTGTATAACCACCTTGGTATTACAAGTCACACACTATTTGAAAATGAAGCTTAAACATGGTACACAAAAATATTCTTATTAAATACAATGTATACATAAAAGTATATTTATTGATATAATCACAATTACTGAGCCACGGAGTGTACAAAAATGAGCAGCGGATTGGATGTCTAAAATGTTATATTTATTGAAACACATGATGCTTGGTTTTATCGCACACAGTATACGAATGTATCAGTGTTTATATAAATAAACTATCATGGTATGCAGACCGACGAAACATATATACAAATTGTCATTTAATTTTTTAAAGTTATATTGATAAATCGTATCCTAATAGTTTTAATTTTTTTTTTTTTTTTTTACAGCAAAAATACAAACTATTATGGTAAATTTGTTGATACATTATTAAAAAACAAAAAAGTGCACCAAGGACTCGGGGAGAAAAGGGGGTCGGTAAGAAACGACACACGAATTGAGAGAATGCGATTTATTTGTTCCTTTGTCCTTATTTTTGGTAGTAAACTTATCACGGAATACTAGGTTTTGGTAATAATGACCTCCTAAACTTGTCACCTTAATTTAGCACCGAGCGTCGCAACATTTTCACCTACAGTAATGAGCCCTTTTTACCATCCGACTCTCGACTATTGTTGGTATGTACTTTTTTATATATGGTTGGATATTTAAAAACTAATCAGTGTTGCCAATTTCATTTAGGGGTGAATCCCATACGTCCCGTGATATGCGCATCAGAAAGCAGTAACTATTCACCCTATTAACTGTGCAAAACACGTACAGACATTTCGAAATTTGTATGGAATATTACGAATCGTCAGAAACAAGATTTTAATCCTTTTAGACTGTCCTTCCCGGGCTAAATTAAATCCTGGTTTAAGAAATGCAACGTAGGAATGTGCTACTCGTTAGGGAATAGTTTATATCCTCCATTTATTTGACTTTATGTTTCAATTTATCTTTAATCCAGGGTTAAAGTTATTCCGCTCGAAATTGTACTAAAATAGCAATTACTTATCATATTTTTAAATTTCAATAAGTGACAAACATGAGGGTATATGATAATTCGGTTTTAAAAACTGTATAAATATTAATAGTAAAACATAATGTTTAATTTCCCTTTGGAGTCCAATCCTTCGGTCCGACGAACAATACCAAATCAGCTTTCAATAAAGAGTTCCGTATTTAACTTATTAAAAGAAATATTGTTAACAAAAAAAGTCTGCAACGTCAAACTACAGTTTTGACGACAGGCAAAAAGATTTACAAGATTCCATGTATCGCTCGAGACATGTTTAAAACACGACTGTGTGTTTTAGAGAACCCGAGACTGAATTGTGTTAGTTTAACCTCGACTGTTTCTTTTAGGCACAAATCTGTTGATCTTATGTTAAAAAAATAGTCCTGTTTAAAACCAGTTCGTGTTTTTGATTAAAATCGTAATTTTTTTTCAAAATTAAAACTTGCTATGCTATGTATTTTATGGGCAATAAACTTACGCAAAATGGCCGCATTATTTCGTAATTTTACAATTCTTTTACAAATAATCCCCCCTCCCAATAAACGAATCACTTCAATATAATGAATTGATGTCAAATTCATGGGGAGGGGGAATTCCATTAACGGTAGAAGACTCAATTAAATGCTCAACATTTTTAGGTATAAAGATACATTTTGCTCTATTACTATGAATTTAAATGGTCAAGTCGGCCATATTTGGTAGATACAATATGTACAACATTTTTAATTGCTGAAATAATTTTGCTTGTTCGTCACGTACAAGATAGGACTCCAAGTGCAGTAATATTAATAGTCATATAAAAAACATTTTATATTTTATTATTGTATATTCGTCATGTCTTTGATTATGGTCAAGTAAAACTATTAACAACAAAATGAGATTACAATAATTAATTATGTTATCAAAATTGTAAAATAGTGATATAGATATAGGATGTTCATTTTCACACGGCCACCATTGGCATCTCAAAATTATAACATTAAAATGGGAACTTTTACTACAATTATAAGAGATTAAAATATGTCATTCGTTTTTACTGAAATCTTTTCTAATTTTGCGAAATGTAAAACAACGTTTTAAAAATAGTAACAGCTGATTTTGTTCAAAGAATTTCTGTTCTTAATCTAATCGCACTTTTCTCCTGAATTTCAGCAGCAAACAAATACGGTAATGATGTTTTACACAAAGTTTGTAGTTAAAAACAAACGAACGAAATAACCGTAGAATGATTTGTGCCGTCCAAAAGATTTAGTGTCATAACTTGATGAAGTATATAACACCTAAAACACAGAATCGGTAGTTACTACAATCAAAGTAAGTTGAAATAATTGTTACCGTTGTTTGTAACAGCTGTGAATACAAATCAGTTGTTACTCGATTTACATTGTTGCGTTATAAAATACATTTACTTAGAACGTTGGAAATGATTTCAGATGACATATTTTTAATTCCCTCGTAACTTTAAAATTAGTTGAAAATGAAGATCCTGTAAATACAATGAGCATACAATATTTAACTCAAAGCATTTCAAATTACATCTAAAGATAAGCATGTGATGCAGTTCCTTTTACATATAAAATATATTTTCTATTGCAATTGAAATTTATTGCCAAACCGTATTAAATAAATGCATATACAAGGCCAAATGTTTCATAGACTAAACAATAATCAACGTATTTACAGACCAGCTGTACTTGTTTAAAAATATATTTAATTATCTATACGTTATGTTACAACTATAAATGAACAAAACTGTTAACTTATGTTTATTAAACTATAATTTTAACATTGGTCACATTGTTTCAACAAAGCTAAATAGTAACTATCAACGTAACGTTATAATAACTTAAGGGACAAAATAATAAAGAAAGAAAACAAGGGAAATCAATAATTATATAATGGAAAAGGTTTTACATTTTCCATAGGAGTAGCTATCAAAATTTTATTTCCAAATTATGTACAATAGCTCGCTAGGTGAGACCCATTAATGAAGACATACTGGAAAACAGGAACAACTCATAAATGTTTCAACTATCGGAAAGCTTTAGACAAAATATTTACATCTGACGTTGACTGGACCCACATTTATTACTGTTATTTTATAAATTACAATTTTATCTTGTTTCCTGTTGTTTTTTTAAAAATAATATGTCGGCCGCTACGGTTAATGAATTTCAAAGTAATTAAATTTTACAAAAAAACATATTTATTTAAATTTGTTTTGTACCACCTTAATATAAAACGATATATCTTATTGATGGACAACACTGTCCAAAAATGACCGATAAATTATCATTTTTACAAAAATACATGTTTTGCCCGTTCTTTGTAAATATTTTAAAACCATGTTATAATATAATATATTTATTTTAATATATTTAAATCACAAAATTTCGTTTAAATATATGAAATCAATAGAAAGTTAATCACAAATAACATACACATTTGTTAAGGCCTTTTTCAACTTTGACTCGTTTTAAAAATAAAGAGCAATGACGTCACAAAGTAATGATTAAGTTGTCACTAAGAAAGATGTTAAGAGACAACTCAACCGGGAACAAAAACGTGAATTCATTCACAAAATAAATTCACGCTCAACATGAGATGTTAGTATTTAGCTAAACATTCTTTATATGAACATTTTCGGTTACACTGCGTCGTGGCTTTTTACACCAGAATATCCTAATTTAGACTCACTAAAATGTTTCGTATCCATTTATTTTTTTATGTAGAAAATAAAATGATCGTACGGAGTCATTCGGTTCAGTGATTGCTTCTTATAAACTGTTGCTGTTCTTACAGTCTATGTCCAACGGAAAGAAATTAGATTTTCAACAGTATTACAAATTTAACAAATGATGTCAATTGTTTTTACCCTTTCTTACAGACCTGTCGGGAGGTCGAGCCTGGAGAGATTTATCGCTGGTTTCCGTCCCCCCTGTACCACATGTCTTATACGCCGCCTTCAGTTCCTCTAAGTGTTTTTATGTTTCTTTAAGAGGTCTTAACTTTGTCTTTTGCCTGTTACACACTGCTTGGGACTGGCGAATATTTAAATTATTATAAAATTTAAATTAAAGTAAATAATTTCAGACGATAGCCAATACCTTTAAATTTTAAGAATATAGTGCGTGGTACATGTTCTACGGAAAATAAAGTTCGGTTAATAGATATAATCTTGTATGGAAGGGTCCTAAAATAAACCGGGTGTTTGCGTGCGCTAACAGGTCATTTAAATTTACGAGAATGTACGTGCCTATATTTTGAATGACTGAAATTAGTACTTTCATTAAATTTAAGCCAAATGAATCAAATTCACTCATGATTAGCTAACTTCTATATAAGTTAATATTTTAGACTTGTTTAAAAATTGCTCAAATCTCCGCTAAAACTATAAATAAATAAAAATATAAGTTCAAAAATCATTCCATGGCGCGACAGCCCGTTGTGGCCCATAGATGGTATTTCAGGTAATGTGTGGTCAGCACAAAGAGTTTCCGTCGCCATAATTCTAGCTTTCGTAACCAGGATTCGCTACCGATTGTAACTCAGTTTAAACTTACTCAGCTAGAACCAAACATTGGAACTTTGTTCGGAGAGTCAGATTCGACAAGATGGAATTTCTTTACCGACATGTTGGTATTTATTTACTCTAATATAAACTGTTTTCTATTGTTTTCATTAATTTGTTTCCCTTCACATGAATTTCCGAAGGAACTAATAAAATTTAATTTATTCTTTAGTTATTATAGCTTCCTCCTCATGGATTAATGTGTAACACATACCAAATATTTAAAGAAACAAAAAATTTAATATTTTGGGCAATACAAATTATAAACAAACGTTACAAAATGTAATAATTTCCTAAATATTGACGATCAGTTTTCACCATCAATCCTTCAGTGATTTAACGACAAATCTTATCATTCCATAAAAAACCCACCTCATAACAAGTTTCAGACGGATAGACATCATTCTTAAAGTGTTCCTAAGGACTCAACCTTCGTAGCATAACAGTACATTCCTTACAACGTAACAATATTTATATTATTTTACATAAAACGTAACAAAACAAAGGAAGAAAACCACTGACTATTAATTATTTTTAAGCTTATCTGTTGCAGATAAAGAAGACTTCAACACCTGATGCCACATCAATGCAAGCAAAGAAAATGTGTGAGTAAAAAGAAACAAACAGTTTTTTTTTTTTCATTCGAAACCGTATTAAATAAGGGTACACTGAAAAACAAAAGAAATCTAGATATTACTAAAGGAATATTTATTTTATAAATTTAAAAGATTTCTCATTTCTTATTTTATAATTATGTCGTAATAGTTATATAATTTATTTTATGAAAACGGTAAATTTTATAATTCCCTATCTTATAAAAAATATTACATTGTATATTAAAATATTATACTTACATTTTTGGTACATTTTAGATTTGTTATTACAACAACAACAACTCAACAAACAAAATAAATAGGAATGCAAATTGAGTGTTTTACAAGAAAAGTGGATGGAAACTAAGCTGGGCGGAGACAAAGCGAGTGTAGTAGAGCGCAATACTTAAGGCTTCCATGTAATATTCGAAAGCCCTTGAAAAGCTCTTTTTAAACTTCCGCTATCGGACCAGGCGGAGTTAAGATACTGGTTGTCATCATCTTGTTCAAGTTTCTGAAACATAACAAGCATAGTATTAACAAAATCTTCCGACAGACAGGAGTAAAACATTTCTCGGGGAGATTCGGCTCCCACATGGACCAACTTCATGTATCACCCAAACCAGTAAATTAGAACATGTATAGGGAATATCGGGAGTGTAAATTTCTTATTGGGAACATATAAAATATTATCAATATGGTTTAACAGGATATTTACCATCATTTGTCTATATTAAATACTAATGCACGACTTTTAAAAGTACAAACTCCCATTATCAAGTTATAAATCTAAAGCATAAAAGTGTAAAACACCAATTTAACTTAGAAGCTTAGGAAACTTAAACTCAATTCTACAAAAAACACTCTATTTGTGAAAAACAAATACAAGAGGACGTTTCAATTACCAAGTCATCGTCCTCAAGTTGCTTACATACACACAAACCCTACTGACACTGGCAAAGTTAAAGTCTCATACAGATCACAAGTGAAAGCAGTTTGACCACACATCCAAGTCCAAACCAATCATATTATATTCTGTGATACAAAGTCTAAGGTAACATATGCAATGCTTTAATCAGTTATACACAATTAATATAACTCAATCCAAAACTTATTGATTACAAACGGAACTGGTATCATCCCCTCCCCCCACCAATTATCCATAATTATTTCGTATTCGTATGAATAATTATTTTAACCCTGTCACATTAATACAGTGTGTCCATAAAGTCCCACACCACTACTTTATATATATATATATATATATATATATATATATATAACCAATTAAACTTTGGCACATCTTTCTAGCATAAGATATAGTAGTTTTTTATATAGTTTAGAGTTTCATCCCCCGCCTCAAAGTAGGGGTTGCACGGGGTAACTTTAAAACTTTCAATAGTAACCCCTATCTTGCTATCCCTTATTTTAAAGGTCTTTAAAAGACATAACCAATGGTTGTTTCCAAAATATGTTTGGAGAGATTTTAGTTGAACAAACTACTGTCATTGGTTGTTGTTAGCAGATTATGGGATACCGAACAAATTATGGGGCAGATTATGGGGTTTAGGTTAAATTAGATCTTTAAAATCAAGTTCTGTTTTACTTTTTTTTAATGTATGCAACAGATGGTAAGCAAAAAATCTTCCATAATCTGCTAACAATAACCATTGAAAGTAGTTTGTTCAACTCAAATCTCTCCAAACATGTGTGGCTGCCATTTGTTATAGGGTCATCGGAAAAGAAATTTAAGCACACTATTGGTTTTGTCTTATAAAGACCTTTAAAATCAGGGGTAGCAAGATGGGGGTTGCTATTGATAGTTTTAAAGTTACCCCTTGCAACCACTACTTCGAGGCGGGGGATGAAACTCTAAACTACGTAAAAACCACTATATCTTACGCTAAAACGATGTGGCAAAGGTTGTTTAAAAAAATAAAAAATATTAAGTGGGTGGTGTGGGACTTTTTGGACACACGGTATATGTTGAAGTATTAATTTCAAGAATATGATTAATCAAATTTACAGATTATATAACTATTTGGCCTAGTTTGTACAAAGTTTACTTATACACAACAACAAATAAAATGAACGTAATTCCGCAAACATATACTTTAGAAATGTAAATAATATTAAACAAAAGTAGAACTAACACTGTTAAAATTTTATTGGTAAAATTAATATCTCTATATTAATTTTATAGAAAACATTTCTTATAACACAGACATCGTCCACCGATTGTGATTGTATGGTTTTCGGTGTGGCTGAATCAAAACAAAAATAAATGGACCAATACTATGTTTTAATATACATATAATATACAAATGGATTCATACATGTATAATAGGCCTATATATTATGTTGAGGGTTTCAATTTGCAAATTTGTCAAAGTACAATTATTGGTGCGTTTTACCTCTTCTTTAAATTCATGGAAAATGTTACTCTCCATATAAATCTTTTAGACTCATGTAATCCTACTAATATTTCTAAATACTTAATCCTCAGCATTATTCTCTATTCGAATATTTCAATTCTGTGTTACATTTTTAAATTAAAACCACTTCATACGCAATTATTCCGCGACACAACAAAAGTTAAGAATGTATTTCAAATATAAATTAGGTTATGAAAGATTTTGGAAGATAACTTAAGCAGAGTTTATGAGATTAAAAGTTAAACTGCAATTAAAAATAAGAATTCGAGTTTAAATCATAGTTTTAATATATATCTTGATTTAAACTCCATAAAGTTAAAACCATTTCAACATTCGTTACCAAAACGATCAATTTTACAAATTTATTAACAGCTTATTCATTGTAATAACTGCAAAATCGATTTGAAGTTATCATTATAATAAATAGTTATATTTCAGTTGTGTCACATATTTATATTTAAATTTTGAATTTTACCTTTTTACTTATATGTATAGATGATGCAAATTATACTGATAATTATGTGATGATGCGAATCCTTTTCAGGTCTCCTGAAGTTCACAAAAGTTAATTTTGGAATGACGATTGTCTGTGCAATGCTTTCCTCCCCGGACAAGTGGATCTGATCGAAGTGGGTAAGTGAGAACATTTTAGCCAATTCGCAAGACGATATATTATCGATTTTGTCGACGCAAAACTTAGGCTAAGTGGTAAAGTTCAACACTCACAATTCTGATTTTCTCAAAATCGCCTCTAACGAGAAGTAATATTTTTCTATCTAACCCGTAAACTATCTGTTAAATCGTAAGCAAAAAGTAAAATAAGCTTTTAGATGTAATAACAAAAAATTAACCTCAACCGCCATAATTTAAAACTCGATTTCAATCAAATACAATTTACACTTTAGGGTGAGATTATAGCGGAAGGATCTATACAAGTAGGTAGAATACAACTTGAACACAAGATCTCACAAAAACTAAACTATAACTTAATATAACAGTTATAATTTAATTATTGTAGCTCATGTATCACAAAGGATGGCGACTTTGTTGTTGAAACGCGTTTGATAAAGTAAACGTAATTTTTTGTGAGATCTTGTGTTCGAGTTTTATTCTATCTAATATTATATCACAAGTCAATCTCAATATTTATTTTATCTATACAAGTATATAATTTTGTTTTTAATTCACAAAAAAATTAATAGCGAGAAACCCTTCTATGTAAATGTTTCTCCCATTATACATTTTGGGGATATTATACGTTTAATAGTCGAGTGTGTGAGATCATCCTACAGAATGAATGTAGATGTAACACACGATATGCAGTATTGACATATGAGTCGCCTAGCAACGGAGCACAACAAACACTGTATAGTCACGGAGTCCTTAGATAGTTTCTAATCACCGTTTTGTAACTCCAATGTAGTAATAAACATAACTTTGTAAATTATAAAATCTCGTTCCTAGCATGTTTAAAACATTCTATAAATACAATGTGGATTATTGTCAGAATAACACATTCACATTATTTATTTATTTTATCATATTATTATTAGTAGAATAGAATATAGTAATAATTATAGAAACATTAAAAAGTCAATGCAAACCATTGAGGGAATTTGAAGCAACAACTCAATAAGTGATACAATGCTTAGAGAAGTAAGAGCACACAACAAGTAGGCCAAATAATAAACACAAAGGGAAGTGACTCCTACAAACACGGGGTCTTTTTGCGTGAAGCCGCTGCCCATGAAGGAGCATGAAAGTTCATTGTCGGGAACGATCATTACCGGACAACATTAAGCTGAGCACTTACTGCAAAGAACAAGGTGAGCAAATAAGAGAACAAGTGTATTTGCGCGCGCGTGTGTGTGTGCGTGTGTGTGTGTGTGTGTGTGTGTGTGTGTGTGTGTGTGTGTGTGTGTGTGTGTGTGTGTGTGTGTAATACAGCATTTGTCAAAGTAAATTGTTAAGGGATAATTTTGGAAATACATTCTTGATTCGGGGGAAGGTCAATTTCAAAGCTTCGGTTCACTCAGGATTGCGTTGACATAGGTAAAAGGCTTGGTAATAAAATGTAAAGGTTAAATAATTTAATCAATAATACTAGACTGGTAAAATAATGTATAAGCGTTAAAAGCAATAAATTAACGTAAATGTAAAAGGTTAGAATATATTTATGTAGATATTGGCTGTTCTTGGGTTAAATGATTGTTAGAGTTAATTAAGCTAAATTTATAAACATTAATAAAAAAGGAAAGTTGTATAGAAGAGAGAGCTGCTTTCTTTGTGAGCAAAACCTTTAAAATAGAGTCTCCCATAAGTTAGAACCCATGGTCTAAAGCCTTACTCATAACAGTATCTAAAACGCGACAAGACAACACGATATTAATACTACAGCTAGCTTACTGTACAATAAAAGATAAATTGTGATGACAGACTGGTCCCTCACCCTAGTTGTCTTCCTCAGAAGTGTAAACGTTCCGACCACAGTGACAATATCTTAAGTGTAACTGTTATGTATACTTTGTATATTTTTGTAACCCTATGAAACTTTAAAAGATTTTCACTCGTACAAATGAGGTTTACTTATGAAACTTTACTCTTCTTTTTAAAATTTGATTTTGTTTTAAGTTTTATTTATTCTTGCAAAACTTTCTTTCTGGAGACGTTACATGTGGAAGGTGACGAACCTTGTTTTTGTGTGTCTTAACTACTATTATTAAAGTTATATCTGAAAAACATGTATATATATTTCCTTCTCATAACCTATCAGATCTATTAAAACTTATTACATATTAGACTATGAAACTGAAACTACATTTTCTTTTAATTCTTAAAAAATATTATATTATACATTTTAACATAAAATGGGCCTTTTCTATTATACGACCGCATCCCTATTTTTCAGATATGTGGAAATCTTACAGTGGCATAACAAATATACCTAACATGAACTTCGCGCATCTTACAGTTAACCATTCGGAGAATTTTGTAACCCATATCTGGAGATCATACTCAACGAATAGAATATTTGTGGGCGTCGGCAAAAAGACGAAATCGTAAAGAGTGTGGCACAAGCAGGGACATGTTTGACTCTTACTTAAGTGAATTTCTATGGCGGAAACACCATCAAAAAACTGATCTGTTCGATCAAATTATCAAATATATTGTAGTATTTTGGCCAGCAGAAGTGTAAAATCTAATCTAACCTAACCTAACCTAACCCAGACCTAACCAGAATTGTAAAAGTCATAAAAACGTTCACATGTAATTAGTTTGTGTTTTTCTATTTTCTATATTCGTGTGTTTTGTGAAAAACAATAAAACCATTTATTTTATAGACGATTTCATCAACTGAGGTGAGACAACCAACTTTATTATCATTCTGTTAGTATAGAAAATAATTTGAACCATGCGGTCGTATAATAGAAAAGACCCCATAAAATTTTACAAAATTTTAAAGATCTTATTGGTTTACGTATATAACCTTTAGTTATGTAATTTATTTATTGAACATACAACGACCTTTATGAGAAATATATCCGATCTAAATTTGACTCTGATTAAAAAAGTTTCACTATTTCGTTAATAAAAAATGTATATAGAGTTAATTATTTTCTTTCATTTGATTCGAATATTCATAAATTTGTCAAGATTTCCTTAGATGTTTGTTCTTTAGTATTTCAGATGTCTTCGGCTCCTGTATTTTCTCTTGGTATGCAGCTTGCAGTCGTAAGAGATGGTAGGTCTTGAAACATTCAGTCTTTGTGAACTCGCTGAAGTTGTCTGATGGGCTCTAAATCTCTTCATATTGTTGTTTCTCACTGCATCGATTCAACATTTAAAGGCTTGTTGAAGACTTGAAAATTTATCTGAAGGACTTCACGTTCTAAACAATTCTTTTTTTAATGATGTTTTAATTTCGACTGCTCCCTCTTGTTTCTAGGTTATGTCGTTGTTACTTTATCAATTTATTCACTTATTTATTATTATTACTTGAAACTATTTAACTTCTGAGGTTAATTTATAATTTACATGTTAAAATTTGTCTATGTCCCTGTACTCTTAATAAAAACTTTTCCATTTCAATTGAAGTTCAAAGTTATTATTGAGAACTTGTTCCCAACATCCCGGTTCTAGAAGAGTCTGTAGGAATGTGCAAAGTAAAGCTACTTCAATTTTTGGGGACAAAGGAGTAACAACTGAAGTATTTCTTTGTTTTCGAGATCTACTTTAATTACTTAATTTTATATTCTATTTTTCTTCTGCTAATTAATGTTTTCATAATTATTCATTTTAAATAATGTGATTGTTTTCACGTTACCTTTTAAACACTTGAGCTATTACACTAGGATGGGTCCTCTCTCTTGCTCTTGAAAACTTTAACTGACACAGTTTTGTACTATCCTGCTATTTTCAATTTCTAAAGAGTTTATTCAGTTTACTTCAGTTTTCCTGGATGGATTTTGGATTAAATTTATTCTCTGGATTACTATGAAACAATAGAAATTATGCCCCATCGTAGAATCCTATTGTTTCTACCTCTTAATTATTTCGATGTTAATTAATTGCAACTTTTTTTTACCGGATTATTTCCTATTTGGTAAAACAATGAACGTATCTTTTTGTAGTATTGAAAAATACCTATTTTTGACGAAGTTATGCCGATTTGATCTTAAATTTAATCTATTTTCAAAAACATCGTGTTAATTTTGTATATATATATATATAACATTTTCACAATTTTTTCTACAAAATCACAAAATTATAGTGGATTATAAATTCGATTCTCGTAATATTGTATTACGAGCATTATGGAGGCATAACATGAGTCTAATACGACCATACAACGGAACTGGGACACAGGACCAAACTGCAGTATCATAGATTCAAACGTTATAATAATAGCACCCGCAATGGAGGTTGGGCAATAACCCAACTCCAACACTAGGCAAATTGTCACAATACTGGAGTCATTTATTCCAAATTGAAATTACTGCTACGTGTCTAATTCGATTTCCATAAATACAACTTTTATTGCAATTGTCTAGAGAAGGTTATGTGATGAAGTTTAAGTGGGATTTAGAACGATAACTATCCGTCGCCTGTGCAATGTTTTTACATCTTAAGATGTTTAATTTCTAGGCGATAAAACTAAAATAACCAATTGAGATTTTTTTAAACAACTCTACCGATTTTTATCATATTTTGTTAAACCAAAACCCAAATAAAAAGCGTTTTCGACCAAATTTATGTAATAAGTTAGATTTGATATTACCCCTTTAAATGGTTTAACTTGCAATGGTTCGCACAGATGGTCACCGCAAGTCCGACATTTACTATTGGGTTTTCATAATAGTCTACACGACACATAATTATGTTCAATTTTTAAAATTATTACTTAATGATAGAATACTTCTTATACACAAGTGATGGCAAATGTCCGAACAAACAATAATATAAATACATAATTATGACCCTAACATCAATGTTCCATTTTTTATTGTGTTATCTTTAGAATGGTTTGTTATACTTAAAGTCTTGTTACTCAATAATATGGACAGAATGGTTATGATTTACCAGCACATATTGTAAAATCCATAATTGAAGTGTATCTGTTTATGGTTCCTTTCTTTTGGTATATTTCCGTGTGAATTAGAAGCATGAAAGTTTTAAAAGGATCCTGAAAATAAGATGAGCAAAATATTAAACCTTGAATATTCTTAAAGGTTTTGTCATTAATCGCAATGACATGACAGTACTTTTAATCGGCTGTCATTGCGTGTCATTCGGCTAACAAATCAAATTCCCTTTAATGTGACTCAGCAAAGCAGATTTTAATACAATTAGTTTCAGTACAGTATCTCCATTGCCTTTCGCCATTTTTATTTCTCTAATCTGTGAGACTGCATTACTTTGTTGTCATGACCGAATAGATAGATTTCTTGGCAATGTTAGAATGGGACTTTGCCAACAATAAGTGGCTGCCATCTTTAACGGGGGAGGGTTTTTTGTAGTTATCGATCTTGTCTGCGCCTTGTGTGGGGCAATACGGTCAGTAGGTTCAGTTAAGTGTTACGTCTTTAGATTCCTAATTTCTTAAACGCTATTACAACCTGTTTTCGAAGTATTTATCGCAGAAAATAAACTACTGTATGAAACACTGTGACTTTACAAAATATGCGAACCGGCACTGATTATAAATCCGAGTCTTCGTGTTCTCTACATACATTATATTTATCGTCGCAAAAATTTAAGTTCTATAGTTTTCGGTAAAAAAACTATAATGAACTATGAACTCCGGCCTTGAACAAAAAAAACTTGCTTTGTTTGTGTCATAACGCGTTTTAAGCGTAATTAGTATTTGATTAAAATCGCGCTTTTAATGACGGAGTGAAGGCACATTTTCTTGTTGCCAATTATTTCTGAAACGTAATATTTTCCAAACTACTTTAGGCTATTAATATTTACCTTTCAATAAAATTTTAACGAAAAAGGTAGAGTCGAGTTCACTCTAGTGCAATAACCTCGAATCGAGTTGACATTAATGTTAACATATTTTTTTATTAATTCTAATTTGTTGCACTGGAATGTGAAACGTTTACTAGTGTAATAACATCGTATCGAGTTGAGGATTAATGTTACCATAATTTTCTATTACTGTACTTCCAATTTGGTACACTGGATTGTGATACATTTGTTTCTCCAGTGTCATAACCACGTATCGAGTTGACGATTAATGTTACCATAATTTTCTATTACTGTACTTCCAATTTGGTACACTGGATTGTGATACATTTGTTTCTCCAGTGTCATAACCGCGTATCGAGTTGACGATTAATGTACTATAATTCTATATTACTGTACTTCCAATTTGGTACACTGGATTGTGATACATTTGTTTCTCCAGTGTCATAACCACGTATCGAGTTGACGATTAATGTTACCATAATTTTCTATTACTGTACTTCCAATTTGGTACACTGGATTGTGATACATTTGTTTCTCCAGTGTCATAACCACGTATCGAGTTGACGATTAATGTTACCATAATTTTCTATTACTGTACTTCCAATTTGGTACACTGGATTGTGATACATTTGTTTCTCCAGTGTCATAACCACGTATCGAGTTGACGATTAATGTTACCATAATTTTCTATTACTGTACTTCCAATTTGGTACACTGGATTGTGATACATTTGTTTCTCCAGTGTCATAACCGCGTATCGAGTTGACGATTAATGTACTATAATTCTATATTACTGTACTTCCAATTTGGTACACTGGATTGTGATACATTTGTTTCTCCAGTGTCATAACCGCGTATCGAGTTGACGATTAATGTACTATAATTCTATATTACTGTACTTCCAATTTGGTACACTGGATTGTGATACATTTGTTTCTCCAGTGTCATAACCACGTATCGAGTTGACGATTAATGTTACCATAATTTTCTATTACTGTACTTCCAATTTGGTACACTGGATTGTGAAACATTTGTTTCTCCAGTGTCATAACCACGTATCGAGTTGACGATTAATGTTACCATAATTTTCTATTACTGTACTTCCAATTTGGTACACTGGATTGTGAAACATTTGTTTCTCCAGTGACATACCCACGTATCGAGTTGAGGATTAATGTTACCATAATTTTTTTATTACTGTACTTCCAATTTGGTACACTGGATTGTGATACATTTGTTTCTCTAGTGTCATAACCACGTATCGAGTTGATGACGATTATTTTTACCATAATTTTCTATTACCGTACTTCCAATTTGGCACACTGGATTGTGATACATTTGTTTCTCTAGTGTCATAACCACGTATCGAGTTTAATTGTTTTTCAGCTTTTTATCATGGCCTACAATTATTAATTAACAGCACTTATTTAAAAATACAAGTTTAATGATACAATATATTTTTTTAAATCAGAAATAAAATAATTAAATCTTATTACTAAAAGCTTTATTTTGTTTACCATGTAACTATTTTATTATGTACAATGCACGTTAGACTATTATTTCCATAAAAACTACAATCTCAGTATAATAAATATATAGATATTAAAAGTGTTACATGACTGGCAAAATTATTTTCCAAAACAATTCCTATAACTTACCCCTGTCTATAAATATTTTGCTGGAGTACTTGGAGCAACAAAACAGTTTAACTTTTATCTAATTAAGTACAGCATTGTTCTATATTTCAAAGTCATAGCATTTTAGTTAAAAGAAGAAAGTGGGTCGCATGATATAAAATGTTAATAATACTACGCCCCACATAAAAGAGGCTCACTAACATCGCTATTAGTCGGGCCGCTATCAGGTGGACAATACTGTAAAAAAAGTAATTAGTTGATTACTCTATTTTTAAGTAATAATCCGAGGGTAATGCTTTCGTGTAAAATTTACTGCTTTGTAAATTACTCATTTTTTAAAATTTACTCACCCATTCATGGAATTAGAGTTGACGAACGGGACGGAGTCCGGAATAATACTCTCTCTGCTCATATCATCGGCCATCGCCACCTTGAGTTGATGACCAAAGCTTGCTAAATCTTCTCTAAATATTTCACTAGCCGGCGTAAGGGCGCCACTAGTAGGAGGCGGTACCGGAGTAGATATCGGCAGAGGCGTTACTTCTACGTTGCCATCTCTTCTTCGTGGAGGCCGTCTAGGTGTTTCCGTCTCCTCGTTGTAGATGTAGAAATACGCTATCGTAAGGTATATAACTGACACAATAAAGGACGGGATCGGAATGGCCATCGCGAACACGAGGTTCATATACACTTGCCACATATCCAGGTCACTAATCACCAAGCCAGGATCCATTCGACTGTAATAACAACTATAATTAGTACCTATTGTCTTGTACTTCTTGTAGAATATACTACAGTTCAACATCGGAGGGTAACCGCAACCCTTCACGTTAGGAAAGAACTTCGCTCCTACGTAATACCACTCGGAATTGTTTCCCATAAGTCCCGTTGGACTAGGTTCTTCCAGAGCTTCCAAATCCAATATGGTCGATTCTTCGTACGTAGTTTCGTCAGCGTAATGATACTCTCGGATGGCTCGCTCCTGCCGTTCCAACCGTCTCTGTGCGGCGGCTTCTTCTTCCGTAACGTTGATTTTATAGTTGACTCGGATCTGCATACACTCGTACACTTCTTTAGTACAGCCCTCCTTACACGACGTCCAAGTACAATTAGACGCACCTTGCATGGATTCCACACTCGTCGTCAGGCACGTTGCGGGTACTTCTGAAAACTCCATCAAGATCGTCGTGAAGGCGGGCTCAATGACAAAAGGCACGAGGAACAGAAAGGCGAACAAACTAAACGTGCCGAGGAGGACAAAGAAGGCGGTAGTATAAAAGAGTAGCTTCTCTGCAGCGGTGGGTTCCTTCTCTTTCCCCTCGGCCATCGCACTGTCCTACCTCATTGTTCGTTCTCCACCTAAAACAGTAGTTTAGGTTGATCTATGTCCTCAAAGCATTCAAATAAAGCTGAAACGTATTACAAATAATTAATTGTGAATTTTGAAATAAATATTTTAATTTGTAAAATTAAAAGCTTACTTTGAGGATAGTGATAGTGATAGTAAAACTATTTCAACAAATTTAAATAAATACTTAATACAAAAAGTTCCAATCGCATATATTAATTATTCTCATTATAAAAAGCTAAAAGCTTGGCTAGATGGATAAAAAATCAAAACAAATGCAATAACACGAACTAGTTTGATAAATCGTATTCTAGACAATTCGTGGACTAAAAGTAGAGCTTAACCTGACCGGTCAAAGTAACCAAGACTATACAACACAAAGAATTAGAAACACCAACTGGTCAACTACATCGTATTCTACAGTTAGTTTACATATGGCTAAAGCTAAGGCATAGCTATCAAAATAACCAAGACTATACAACACATGAAATGAGACACACCCATGGTCAATAATATCGTATTCTACAAAGTTAGTTGACACAAGGTTAAAGCTTAACCTAAGCAGTCAAAATAACTAAGACCACATGCACAAGGAATGAGAAACATCAACAGGTCAACTATATCGTATTCTACACAGTTTGTTGATACAAGGCTAAAGATTAGCCTGAGCGGTCAAAGTAACCAAATCTATACAACACAAGGAATGTAAACACCAACCGGTCAACTATATCCTTTTCTACAGTTAGTTGATAAAAGGCTAAAGCTTAGCCTGAGCGGTCAAGGCAACCAACAATTATTATAAATATAAGACCCTACACCTATTGAAATTATTTATCGGTCTCATAATAACAAATGAATGCAATACGTTGGAGTATCATAATCATTATAATAACTACTCTCAACAAATAAATGATATAAGCAACATAAATTTTAGATTGACGACAAACATATTTATTATTTAAAAACAAAATAAGTTGTTTTAAATGCAGTCAAAATTTCACTTTATAATTAAAATATTCCTTATTAGATCTACTAATCAAAAATTATTCTTTATAAAATTTCAAACTATTTATTTTTATTCTTATATTTTATTAGTCTTTTTTTATTATTGTTATTTTCCTATTTAAATTAAATCATAAATCAGCACTAAGTTTCTTAAGATTTCTCTCTTTCTGGAGTCCCTCTTTCAATATATAACCCTCCTAAATATTTTAAATATTTATACTTAATTCTAAACAAAATTAAATTAATAACAATAATAGTTCATATTAATATTACACAAAATGTAAAATTTAAAACCGATAAATAGTAATTTAAATGCATATAATACTATACAATTGTTCAAATAAGAGTCTGAAATTGTCAGTCCCAGGTTAACAAATGTATATTTAAATTGTTCTTATTTTAATTTTCTTTGGTATTAAATTTATTATGTTGAATTATTGTCTTTTTTTAACTACAACCTTTTTGAAAATTGTAGAATTCGCTTTTCGTCGATAACAGGGAAATAATTGGTCCTTTATATCAAATTCTTCTTTATTGACGTTCAGAATCATTTTGTATTAAATAATGATTACTGGCGTTGTGTATTTACGTTTATTAAAGTTTTTATTAAAAATTTTCAGTAGCCAAATATATGTACAGCCTTTCCCTCCGAAGTCTACAACAAAAATCTCCTCCTATTTTGGTGACCCTTGGTACAATATTCTAACAAATTTGGTACCACTCTGCACTACCCTTAATAATGGAAAACGTAATTATAACATTTTGATATCACAAACTGTCACATAAATAGTTACTACCCAAAGTTTCATATATTACCAATATCATTTATTTCGTAATTATAAATTAATCACATATTTATTTTTATTTGGTTTACAAGGCTCATTTCATTTCTATTTTGATTTAAGATGAATTGTTTTTTATCATATTGCTTACTTATTCATATTGCATAATTTGTCCACCAATAACTTGAATCTGTAGCCACAATTCTATGTAATACCTACGTCTTGAGAAATCAACATGGCCGCTCCAGCTGTCATGCTAAGGTCATTTTAAACTATATTTTTATATATATAATGTAAAGCCATCCGATTAAGTTACTTTCTAAACGTAATTGATTTTTCAAATCCTTCTCCTGTTTCCAATTATCAATCAATCGTTTAACTGACTATGTACCCCGTTGTCTCGTCTAATTTTTAAAACCATGAAATATTTATGGTAACAAAAATATTAATTTGGATAACGTCCTATTTGATATACCCTTTCAGGTTTGTACTTTAGGGTTTTCTATATGTTTAATTATTATTATGGTTATTATTATTATTTAATATACACACTACTTCAATTCTACTTTATTCTACCTATTTCTTTACAATTTTAATTTTAATTCATGATACGTTTTAAATTTCAATATAGGTTGTTTTTTTTCGTTTGTTCTTTATTAATGGAATCTTGTGTTCATTTGGATAGATTTTATTTTTGTTATTATTTATTGGCCTTTTATTTCTTTTGTTTTAACTAAGCCCATTTTCTTTTTACATATTTATAGCTATTTAAGCCTAAACTAAATATAACGTGGCTCAGGTATCTCATACCCTTCATAACAGCTATATACATTAAGAACCCTGTTCTTAGAAGTACCTTATCTGCAGTGCTCACATAGACCAAATTAGGCTCTTAATTATTTTTCTAACATATAGGAATTGTTAGTGTTGAGTATTTTATTTTGCAATATATAAACGAGTCGGATATTTTGAAGGTTATATCTCTTAACCATTGTTTTTCATTTAAACTGATTTAAAATCTATGTTTAATGAAAGCATAATAAACATTCTAAAACCCCATAAAGAAGGCCAATTAATTTACCTAAATACGTGATCATTTCTAAAAAAAAAAAAATAAAACTAAAAAAAAAGTTAGATTTATAGTGACATGAAGTTCATCCGTTTTCTTGTTCTGACAGTCGTCTAAATTTTTTAAATAAAACACAACTAAAAACATTTTTTTTAATTTCTTTATTTTTTTTAAAAGAACAACATAACGTTAACGATATAATACATATTAAAAATTACCAAAAATGAAGTCATATACTATTTTAACTTTATATCTAGTATTCACTTTTCAAAATATTTCCACTTCGGCAACTATTTATTTACCACTTTTCGGCATTTTCTATTCTAGGAAAGGGGGGGTCAGTTACTATAATTAGAAACTCTCTTGTTTATTCAAAACTATTAAAATCATTAAATAAATAGCTTAAACCATCATGTGAGGCTTTTAAACTATTTTACTTTTACACTTCGATAAAATTCTGTAACACTCTTCCATTTCACATTAGTTCAGTGAAATCTGTATCAAAATGTAATAAATAATTTAAAATCTCGTTGCACAAGATGGACGTCTGTTTTTACTGTGTATTTATTTAGTTCTTGTCTTTTTGTTTTTATTTGTCAATAGGTACATTAATTGTTATTTTTAAGGATATCTAATGTTAACGTTATATGTCTCTACACTTGTTCTTCAGTTTGTGAAGATAACCTCAATACATGTTTTAACAACTTTATTGTTTAAATATCCGTATAGTAAACCTAACCATTTAATTTACTGCTTGTTTGTTTAAGCAATAACAATTTCAATTTATAGTTAGCAACAAATAACCATTTTGTACACTAGCAGTAGCTCGATATTTGTTATTATTTTTTAGAAAATTTGTTATCTCCTTGACAATTACAAGGTCTGACACAACCTCTTTTAAATAATATGTATGGTGATACAGATTTTTATGTTTAAAAAAAATAAAGGAGAATAAAAAATTAACAATTTAATCTCTATTCACAAATATTACAATTTAAATTCTGGTAATATTATATCAAACGTATTAATTCAATTACATCGAAATCTGTCCAGCGGAATTTCAATTATAAATAAGAATAAAATCAACTATTATAAAAACTGTTTATACGTGCCACAGTAATGGAACATTAAACTGTTATGACGGTGAATGAATCTCGGCACAAATGAATAAATAAATAACAAGAAGTTCAACAGGTCCTCTTTCACACCTTACACAGCCGTGTATTCATTTGATCTAACTTTTATTTCAATACCGTTTAGCAACGGTTGAACCTGCAAGATTTCCACTTCTCATTTTAAACGATAAGTATGCGTTTATGGCACATATGAAACTAGTGAATATAAATATATTTTCAAAGACAGTGTCTGCGGTTCATGACGAATGGTTTTGGCGATGGATGAGTAAGAAAATTTGTGCTCCGTTTATTAAGACCAATCCGGTACAGTTTACATTTACGTCAGGAAGTTTGAAAATTTAAAATAAACTATCGTTTTCTGTCGTTAAAGTTATTTCATATGACATATTGTTCATATTATTAATATGGTTTAATTCCAAATTTTCCATCATTTTGAGATATAAAAACGAATACAAACCGTTTTATGACTATAAATCAACACACGTTAATCAAGTAATAAACCTAGAATCTGAAAAAGTTAAAAACACCAAGACGACCTAGTAATTTAGGGGCATGATTTAAACCTAACAAGGGATCCCAGACCTATAAGAACAGTCGAAACTAAGACAGTTGTCTGCCATTCGATGTGTAGTGTATTCCCGAGTCTCATGTAATTAGTCTTATTTTGACTCTCATGTCTAGCTTTTCAGTGAACAAATTAATGTTGATGTTTTTCAATTTTTCCTTGATCTTGGATAACGGGAGTTGATTAAATTTATACTCTCGGTACATGGTGTTTTAGTTTTATATACACAAATGTCCACTTAGTTTTTGTTGAACACGATTTTCCATAATTTCTATGCTTCTAATAGCGAAATTTAGTAAATACTTTCAACTGTTTTATACTGAATAATGATATGAACAATTGGTTTTGTTAAAATTTTAAACGTAGGTCAACAAATATTACATCTGTAACAAGTATAGCAATGAAATCATTGTTCTTTGTTTATCAATCACCTTGCGGCAACTATTGTTACACGAAAGTCAGCAAGGATGGCTATGCGGAAACATTTACTAGAGTTAGTTTTAGTAAGGTTTCTGAAAGCACATTTGTTGCTCATTATAGTTTTCACAAAATTAGTAAATCACTATCACTTGCAATGCTTCGTCAGTTGTACCAATACAACAAACTGTAAACTTGTTAATGTTTGAATAGAGCCTCCACTTGCTTAGATCCTGCCATAATCCGTCCTAAGCGTAACTAGTATTTTGAATTATTATTTTGTATTTATTTATTTTTATAAAGAAGAAAAAACATCGCCTTAACATTTAAAATACAGACGCCAAGCTTTCGAATACTCTATTAGCGTCAGGGTCAGAAGAGAACTAGAGTTGGTTAAGAGAGACTTGAGAGAAAACATGAAAGAAAGGGATCTAATCCAAGACTAGACGAAGAAAGATATAGGATGCATCGAGACTGCCACACCTACACACACCATACGTGAAGCCTCTGAGGGGGGGGTAACTAGTATTGGATTAAATCGAGATAATCTATAATATCAAATACTTTAAACACTTATTAGTATATTTATACAAATTAATTGGTATCCCTTCCTGCCTGTAATTTCATTTCATGCAAATTATAGCGTATCTAGTGCTTGATTAAACCCGATATTACTGTTAAACCATAATTATATTTATTTTCTGTTATGACATACTAGTTCTTCACATTTCCCCAAAATTTTATCAAAATTGATAAAACAAAATAAAGCCTTCTATTCCCCCCCCCTCTTTTTCCCATTTTACAGTCAAATCATGACAATTCGTTTTTCTAAATATTTTTAAGACAATATTTAAACAACTACCTATTGAACAAAGAGATAAAGTTAGTTCAGTAATACTAGACGTGAGAAGTTAGATGAATTTGGCGCCGCTACGTTGTTTAGGGAGTAGATAGATCGATATGACGTCGTCGACACAACTGCACAATGCATTGAGAGTACATTGTACAGCTGTAAAGCTATATAGCGAGCATGTAGGGTGTAGCCTATGTGTGTGTATACACAGATGAAAAAACTTAATTAATTTTAAAAGATTAACTTAAATTGGGATACGATTTAGTACCACAAAAGTCAGCTATTTTAAAAGTATAATTTTATTTTGTATCGCGATATTCTATACAAAATCACATTTTATGTACAGTCTTTGAGGAGATACGAGTTTTCAAAAGTTTTTAAATTATCGACTTTGCAATAAAACTAAAATAAATAAAATCAAGAAATTTGAAAGAATAAAATACAATCGTTGGATAAATTCATTCTAATTATAAAGCTGTACAATTACAATTTTGTTTCTAAAATCTTACTCTGGACCCTCAAAAAGAAGATAATTATTTAATCAAGATTTACAACTGTATTAATGTAAATGGGTATCAGAGCTATTTTGTTTTTAGTTTTTTTTTTCTAGGGTACAAATTGTTTCAACGAGTTTTGAGATCCACTGTCACATAACTGTTCCATATAAAAAATAGACCTTAAATAATATTATGTTTATTTATAAGTAAGTTGACATACACCCTTCGGAGGGCCAGTATTTAAGGCTAGCAATATATTAATACAATCAAGACAGCCCAAGTTTTGTGTGTATGGCGTTATTCGTTCAAAAGATTTTTAAATATGTGTATATTCATAAGTCACCTGGCAAAAGCGAGTGTTTTTTGTTTTGTTTTTGATTTCATCCTTTCTAATATGTTTTATTATTATTATTAGTTATTATATTTTATGTTATATGGTTTGCTATGTTTGGTCTTATAAAATTATTTCGATTTAATTTTATACTATTGTTTATAATTTAAATAATTAATTTTATGTACAAATTGTATAATTTTTTTCCCCTCAAAGTATTGTGTTTTTGTTTTAGTCTTTTGTTTAGTTTAATTTTTTGTTATGTAACTGGAAAATATAAATTATATTATTTTCACAACTACCACTACATTTGTAGTTCAGAGAAAATTATGTGATTGGTTAAACGTTGCTCAGTTTTCCATGGAACCGTTTTGATGTCTCCTAGTAGCATAATATCTGTCTAATGTATGAGTTTTTAATTTATCTTTAAAGGAACCGAATTAACATCAATATTTTTGTACACCAACAGTACGTAATTCACAAAATGGAGAAATATTCGTTAAAAAAAGACTGTTATCAGAAAGGGCGTAGGAGGGAAATGTTGGTGAGTAAACATATATAGCCTATACGTATTAAAAACGTGCACACTGTATTACAAATTTTAAAACTTCTTTATACCATTAATAAAAAGACAAATCAAAACATTTGAATTGAAAGAGCAATCGCTGAAAATATTGCTTTCATATCTCCAACAGTTTAAAAGTTTAAAAAAGGAAACTTCTTGTTTCGCCACTAGCGAAGTCTAACTCATTCATTCGAATAAAACGAAAATAGAATGAATAAATAAAAAAGTAAAATCGTTTTAATTTACTACGGCCAATTTTCTACTTGCAACTACGTAAAAAATAGGTTAGGTTTCTCTTCCATCAAATAGGTTAGGTTTCGAGGATAGGTTAGATTAAATACCTTGAATTTTCTTAAAGACGAAAAATTAATATTTCATTTTTGTATGTTTATATATTTTAAAAGGAGCAGAAATCATGGTGTGCTTTAAGAATTTTGTTTTCACATTGTTTTCTTAGCCACCATGCAAGGGACGAAAAAAACTTTTACTTACTCACATATACGTATTATAAATTATAAAATATGCATTTTCCTAAAATCCCCTCCACATATTTCGTTAAAGTTGTACGGAAATATAAAGATTAATTACCAAAACCCGTGTGAAAATCACACTTCAAAACTAATACGGTTCAGAAATAATTGGCAAAAAACAAAACCATTTCAAACAAATACGAAACACGTTAGGGCGTATAGTCGGTGTCCATGGATCATTTCCACTTTTCGACTGACGATTACTGAATTAACATTTTGGGTTGGTTTTTATTTGCTTTGGGGGATAAGTGGGTTAAATGTTTTTACACGTTTATTTTTAATTAAAACTGTTAAATTTTGTTAAGAGAATGAGAAATAAAGACTGATATTTTGACGGGTGGTTTATTTATAAACGTATCTTCTACTGCTATTGATTTCAAGTCGCTCTTTATTCGTTCCACGTGTTAACACTGTAAGCCTGCATTTTCCGACTCCAGATATTGTCTCTGATAAATAATAAGAAGCTATAGTTGTACGTTACATTTAAAAGTAATTTGCTTAATGACTCCTTAGTTACTGTATATATATATATTTGTGTTCGAAATGTATTTGTTTTAAAAAAAAGTTTAAAATGAATAAAAGGGGAAATGTAAAAAACCATTTACAGTAACATCTCGATCCAAGTTAAGGTTCACAAAAGCAAAGCAGATCAATGAAAGTAATGAAATCAAAGCGCACTCAGAACCGTCGACCTGTATTACCCAGGTACTTACGCACATAAAGTACCATTAATCCATGTCACATTTTTCTACGGAAATATCCATTTTGAGATTTCCTGATGTCATAAAAGTCCGTCTCCCTGCAGCCCAAATGAGTTGAGCGATTTATATCAAATTTGGTACTCGGACATACTTGACTACATTGAAATTTTTGTAATTCTATTTTGATAACTCCAAAACACAAAAAACGATTTTATCTACATTAGCTTTAACGATGTTGAACTGTAAGCCTAAGGATCTAAGAAAAAGGTATTGTTTGCTATCTCCTTCATGATCAGTCAATATAAAATTTAAATATCAACTATAAATTAAATTTTCAAACGTTATTTGTTTTCAACGGTGAACCTACAACCCATTTCCGTCCCTAATTTTAGGATCACTACGACGTGGAGTCTGAACAAATAAATGTAAATATGTTCAGAAGTTGGATAGCAAATCCCATTTAAATACACGGAGAAGTTCAACAATAAATACATAAAGAGTGTACACAGTATTAAGTAGAACAATATCTAACCTACATTTATTATTAGCTTATTTTGTGGTCATGTTTACATCATCTCTCAAAACGAATGCCCACATATAGTTTTCATAAACTAGTTGAGCTATATACAATATCCGATTAGAATTGTGGTTAATAACGAAATGAAAGAACTAATCCCCCAAATCATAAATAAAACATTAACACAATTAACAAGTTTAATAAACACTTATGTGCATCCTCAGAGCTATATAAACCAATACTGAACTGTGAGATGACTATAAAAGGATCAAGGGTACATACAAGGATTTATTAAACTTGCTAAAGTTAATTGTGATAGTGTTTTATTTGTTAGTTTCGGGGAATAACTTTCTTTCGTATAGTTTAATTACAAGTTCGTTATATAAAGAAAATTATTATTTACGAACTTGTTGAAGTGTAAACAACAGTCAAAAAGAAATGATGTCATTCATTAAATTTGATGAAATGGATGACATAGTCCGTGTAAACTGGATTACAATTTCCCAACATTTGTTTTATTGTACGAGGGGATTATAGCGGGTAATCAATTGATTTGTGTTGTATCATTAATATTATGATTAGACTTTAGCATCATGTGGAGAGAGCGACAAACATTATTCAGAATGATTAGGATTCTGAAATTTCGAAATTTGCTTTTAAAATTTTTAAACGATTTTACAGCTCAGTAAAATTATTTCATTTCACAATACTTAAAGTAAATCTGTATCAAAATGTATTAAAAAATTCAAAATCCGGTGGTACACGATGGAAATGGAGGAGATTGAATGTTTGGTTTTAGTGCGTACGCATTTCATTAGTTTTAGTTTGGTTTGTGAAAATATATAATACCTTTTCTTCAGTTCACAGCATTTGTTTTTTACCTTATTTTAAATGTCGTTTGCCAATTTTTATCTTTAAGGATATCTAATATTAACATTCTTTTAGTTTGTTTCTGCATTTGTTTTTCAGTTTGTAAAAGTAACTTCATACAATATCTGCTCATGAAGTATCAAGTCATTTTTTACCAACCCGTACACTGTAAGTATGTATACTCGATTAATATTATCAAACAATTTACTTTATGGAAGTGTATTTATTGTTTTTATTTGTGTCGGTAAGGATTATGGCAATATATAATTACATTTGTAATCATAATTGTGCTACAACTAAAGATGAAATTGAATAATAAAGTCTTTTTATTCCTACAGCCCAATTTCACCCAAAAAAGGACCTTCTGAAGTGTGGTGGAAACAACATTATTGGTCAAATGTATATCACAAATTTTTTCTCTATTTTTATCTGCAGAATCACATTTATCTGCTCGTGAACGGCCTGTATATGTGAAACATAATTATATATTTAAATACATCCTAAGCTTGTTTCACTTGTGCAAAGCTTGTTTCACTCTGAGCACAATTCGTGTCTTATTGTAATCGAATTTTTGAAGATTTCATTATTATTATTATTATTCCTGAACCGTGCGTTTAATTTACTGGTTCTTCACATTTCACTAAAAAATTGAAACGATGATTTTGAGAATATACGCATTTTATAACAGTTTCGTAGACGATTTTACTTAAGGGCTGTTATTTCAAGGAAGAAAGGAACCAATATGTTTTGTTGGATATCTAGTGAATAATTTTTAGCAAAATTTCATCAACATTCTTGGAGCCCCTTTTGACAAAAATAAAACTTTGTGTTTTATCTTATGGAAACCCCAAATTGTAAGTTTCCGAAAAAAATCTGCGAGATATGATCAAAATACAATGAAATATCAAATTTGAATAATTGGTACTCTTCCGGACTGTAGACATACTACACAGAGAGGCATTATTCAAAAAAGTACATTTTGGGCTCGGGGAATATAAAAACCTAATTCGATGTACAACTCCACCTACGCTTTCATTTAAGATATCCTACTTACTCCTCGTGGGCTCCCTGGACAGGTAGCGGTCCACTGAATACTAAAATAGGTTTTGGTGTCCATTAACAATGTGCAAAGCTTTGTAGCAATCTGTAATGGTTAAAAAAATATTAAACCGTCCCGCGACTTATTTAAAACGTTGTATATTTAGAGAGCACGAACAATGCACAACCTTTCCCACAAAACGAACTAACAATCACGTTCAACGTTTAAAGCGAAAAGTCGCTATGGGATCGAAACCCATAGTTCGATTTTATCAAAATTTGGTGCAACGGTTTTGATCAAACGTAAATTCTAAATAAATCAAAAGGTGGTCAAGGTTCATTTCGGTATTTTGATCAGATACCGTAATTGTGTTTTACTTGCGTTAGATAAATTGATTTAGGTTGTAAATCTTCAGAGTTAAACAGACGCCCGTGGGAACGTTTTGTTAGATTTATTAGAGGTTAAACAAGTTGCAGTCTTACACTAAAATAGTAAAATTACCTGGGGAGGGGGTCAATATGTCTAAAACATGCCTACATACCAATTTTGTCAATATCAGTTTGTTTGGACTGTAAAACGACAGACATGGT
Source organism: Aphrophora alni (assembly GCA_963513935.1). Classification (NCBI taxonomy): domain Eukaryota; kingdom Metazoa; phylum Arthropoda; class Insecta; order Hemiptera; family Aphrophoridae; genus Aphrophora; species Aphrophora alni. The sequence goes on along the minus strand of OY740769.1, from coordinate 28,569,233 downwards.
TACAAAACAAACATTTCCAAGGAAAACTAATCACATAACTTCCTCTACCATAAGCGTATATAAGACAGATATATATTTATGGTAAATTGTATATTTATTGTGGACGAAATTTGTCTTACTCGTAAATGATAAGAACTAATTTTGTAGATATGGTATAAAATCCCAAACGCAATAAAAACCTACATATATAGTATCGTCTTGCCTTTAACTAGCTGTAGACGGTGAATTGAGATAACATTATTGCTATAGGGTGTTAGTATGTTTAGTTTTGAACAATTAACAACTGCAAACATCTTTTTATACCAAAAACCTTACTTTTCTATCCGAAACAAGGCCCCACGGGAACTAACTATACTTCAACATTCTCAAAAAGGAAACCTGTTTAAGATCTTTATTTATTTAATTTAATTTTTTAATCTAAACCTTAAGAAGTTAGTGGTTATAAATTAACATTGATCTTGACTAGTGAAATATTTTACTTATAGAATAAAAGTTAGACACAAATATAACGTTGATTTATTCAAACTCGTTTAAACGACAAAGTCGCCATCTTCAGTGATGGACGAGCTACAATAACTAAACTATAAGAGTGGTTCTTAAAAGATGTAAAAATTATCGAATTTTCATCCATAGATCGAAAACTAACCTTCTATTTGAAAAATGTAAAGACTTGTCTTCTTGCTTAAAGGCGAAAACCTCCCCGTCACATCGCCTTAAAAACAAGATGGGAAAGAGCACAAAATAGAGACCTCTAGCCCATGAATAGAGTCTCGATTGTAAGAGAATAAGAATTGGTCAAGAGACAAATGATAGGAAAGATTAATTATAGGGATCTAACCCAAGAATAAATGAAGACATGTGTAGATCCAGCTAGGAGCTCGGGATTATCACACTCTAAGTCAATTTAAAGAATACTGTAAAATAATAATTTCGTTTGAAAATCGGATCCTAAGCCCTTAAAAACAAAATAGAAACAACTTTATAAATTTTCGTCCGCATAGGTTAAATTTATTTAATAATTTGAATATGATCCTAAAGACGGATATCCTATATTTTCAACTACTTGTAAAATTGTTCTCAAAAACTGTTGCATTATGTTAAGAATATAATAATCTTTAAATTTGCTTTTTATGATATCCCTTAACAAAAAATACTGATTTATATTTGAAAATTTTGATAACACTCTTCGAGTGGGGAAACCGGCTGAATCCTAAACTATTCGATCGATAAGTGCACTCCCATTTCTTGATACACTTCTGTTATTCTTTATAAATTAATCAAACCCTTTCCAGATATATTGAAGTGCCGTTTCCACCAACAAAGTATAACGTAAGCGGATTTAACTTTGTACAGCTTTCTTCAAATGATGATGACAGGCTATGTTTAGAATAATAAACGTTTGGTTTTGAGGTTATTGTTGCATGTTAAATTGTGTTCAAAATAACATAAATACAGGTGTGATACAAGTGATAATATTTAGTGGGTATTTTTAGGCTATGTTTAGAATAATAAACGTTTGGTTTTGAGGTTATTGTTGCATGTTAAATTGTGTTCAAAATAACATAAATACAGGTGTGATACAAGTGATAATATTTAGTGGGTATTTTGAGGCTATGTTTAGAATAATAGATGTTTGATTTTGAGGTTATGGTATCATGTTAAATTGTATTCAAATAACATAAATACAGGTGTGATACAAGTGGTAATATTTAGTGGGTATTTTGAGGTTATGGTATCATGTTAAATTGTATTCAAAATAACATAAATACAGGTGTGATACAAGTGGTAATATTTAGTGGGTATTTTGAGGTTATGGTATCATGTTAAATTGTATTCAAAATAACATAAATACAGGTGTGATACAAGTGGTAATATTTAGTGGGTATTTTGAGGTTATGGTATCATGTAAATTGTATTCAAAATAACATAAATACAGGTGTGATACAAGTGGTAATATTTAGTGGGTATTTTGAGGTTATGGTATCATGTTAAATTGTATTCAAAATAACATAAATACAGGTGTGATACAAGTGGTAATATTTAGTGGGTATTTTGAGGCTATGTTTAGAATAATAAACGTTAGGTTTTGAGGTTATGGTTGCATGTTAAATTCTATTCAAATTAACATAAATACAGGTGTGATACAAGTGGTAATATTTAGTGGGTATTTTGAGGCTATGTTATGGTTGCATGGTAAATTGTATTCAAATTAACATAAATACAGGTGTGATACAAGTGGTAATATTTAGTGGGTATTTTGAGGCTATGTTTAGAATAATAAACGTTAGGTTTTGAGGTTATGGTTGCATGTTAAATTGTATTCAAAATAATATAAATACAGGGGTGATACAAGTGGTAATATTTAGTCGGATTCACACGTGTCCGGAAACACATAGTTTGGCACTCGTTTGTGTTTTTCCTTAAAAATACAATTTTAAACAAACTAATGTAAATATCTAGCCAAATTATCTGTACCGGTTATAATACTTGTGATTATATATTATAAAATTGCGTCAATTTTAAATTTTGTATTCCAATATCTTGAAAACTATAGCTTTAATAAATCTTTGTTACCCTCTTAAAACTGAACATGGTACATTTTAGTTTTTGTTGTAACTTAAGGGGTAACCAAAATATAGTTAATAGTCTAGGACACGCAAAAACGTTTTAACGGACCATAAGATAATGGTCTTAAAGAAAACAAATGAAGACTGAAAAACGGTAATTTGCCACATTTGACTAAAAATAGCTTCATAGCTTCTTGGCCTACTATAAGCAAAATATTTGTTACTGCTTTTAGAGAAGATGCAACATCAAAATTCAAATGTTTGTCAAATAAATAACCTTTTTGTACAATACTACAACACAATAATATTTTATATTGTAGATATAATTTATTGTTTGAAAAGCTTCACAACCTAAACTTCTTTCATGAAAACAGCCCTGGTCACCATATGGTCTGTTTTATCATTTTATGACTCAAAAGGAGAAAAGACCACTTTAAAATCAATAACTAATGAAAGGAAAATATCCAATTTTTTAAAACTAAATAATCTTTATAACGTTTAACATTATTTCATATTTTATATTATACTTTCAGAATTGTGATTAAATCGTGACTGAAACAAAAATAAATCACATTCTTAGAAATCATGTGTATATATTAAAACACGACAAAAAGTATCAATATTTTTCCATAATGTAAATATGTACAAGTAAAAAGATTTATTGTGGTAAAAAGGTCGTAAACCTATTTTTAAAATTAGTTTGAAATAGTTATTACGACATTAAGAAGATCAAACAAATTATAAATAAATATCTAAGTTATAAGATCACTGAAATGAATGCTTTGAGAACACATTTTCACAAAAACAAAAGAAAACAAACGCACTTTGACTGGACGCAGAGAACGCACGGCAGAGAACACAGTCATAGTGGGCAGGGATCTTCCTGCATTTCAACTGCACGACCCAGGACTGAGTGAGCCAGAGCAGGCTTGCACAAGTCTCTACTTCAACCCAAACACAAAATTTACCTTACTCCTCCATGAACAACAATGAAAGAAATAATATTTATAATGTAATTGTAATAATATTATATAGAAAACGTTAACTTTATATATTTTAATAGTGTGATCTATTTGACAAATTGTACAAAACAACTGCACGCTTTGACGGACCCAAAACTAATCAATTTAATTTAATTAATTTGATTGGTACAAAAATGAGATAACAAAACATGACCGTCGTTTATCCTTTATAAAAAATAAATTAGAAGAATTAAACATACTTTTAAGTAGATGTTAAAACTTCGTATATGACACGAATAATAAAGGCGATAAAGGTTAGTGATTAATTTTCTCCCAACCATTCCTGAACGATATTTATTTTAGATTTGATATGCTGGTTTTGAGCAATAGTTTTCACGTTTATAATTGAAATATAATATTACAGCAATGAAGGTTATTTTGTAATTTTCTGCCAACTACTCCTGATCAATATTTAATTTAGATTCGGTACTTTCAATTTGTAACGCAATTTGAGTTCAAAATTTTTCACGTTTAGGAATCATGTTATTGAATTTTATTAATGACGACAATCAAAGTTAAATTTAATTTTCTTCCAACTATTCCTCAACGTTGTGTACTTTCGATTTGTAACGCTACTTGGATTTGATAGTTTTCACGTTTAGGAATCATGTTATTGAATTTTATTAATGACGGCAATCAAAGTTAATTTTAATTTTCTTCCAACTATTCCTCAACGTTGTGTACTTTCGATTTGTAACGCTACTTGGATTTGATAGTTTTCACGTTTAGGAATCATGTTATTGAATTTTATTAATGACGACAATCAAAGTTAATTTTAATTTTCTTCCAACTATTCCTCAACGTTGTGTACTTTCGATTTGTAACGCTACTTGGATTTGATAGTTTTCACGTTTAGGAAGCATGTTATTGAATTTTATTAATGACGGCAATTAAAGTTAATTTTAATTTTCTTCCAACTATTCCTCAACGTTGTGTACTTTCGATTTGTAACGCTACTTGGATTTGATAGTTTTCACGTTTAGGAATCATGTTATTGATTTTATTAATGACGACAATCAAAGTTAATTTTAATTTTCTTCCAACTATTCCTCAACGTTGTGTACTTTCGATTTGTAACGCTACTTGGATTTGATAGTTTTCACGTTTAGGAAGCATGCTATTGAATTTTATTAATGACGACAATCAAAGTTAATTTTAATTTTCTTCCAACTATTCCTCAACGTTGTGTACTTTCGATTTGTAACGCTACTTGGATTTGATAGTTTTCACGTTTAGGAATCATGTTATTGAATTTTATTAATGACGACAATCAAAGTTAAATTTAATTTTCTTCCAACTATTCCTCAACGTTGTGTACTTTCGATTTGTAACGCTACTTGGATTTGATAGTTTTCACGTTTAGGAATCATGTTATTGAATTTTATTAATGACGACAATCAAAGTTAATTTTAATTTTCTTCCAACTATTCCTCAACGTTGTGTACTTTCGATTTGTAACGCTACTTGGATTTGATAGTTTTCACGTTTAGGAATCATGTTATTGAATTTTATTAATGACGACAATCAAAGTTAATTTTAATTTTCTTCCAACTATTCCTCAACGTTGTGTACTTTCGATTTGTAACGCTACTTGGATTTGATAGTTTTCACGTTTAGGAAGCATGTTATTGAATTTTATTAATGACGGCAATCAAAGTTAATTTTAATTTTCTTCCAACTATTCCTCAACGTTGTGTACTTTCGATTTGTAACGCTACTTGGATTTGATAGTTTTCACGTTTAGGAAGCATGCTATTGAATTTTATTAATGACGACAATCAAAGTTAATTTTAATTTTCTTCCAACTATTCCTCAACGTTGTGTACTTTCGATTTGTAACGCTACTTGGATTTGATAGTTTTCACGTTTAGGAAGCATGCTATTGAATTTTATTAATGACGACAATCAAAGTTAATTTTAATTTTCTTCCAACTATTCCTCAACGTTGTGTACTTTCGATTTGTAACGCTACTTGGATTTGATAGTTTTCACGTTTAGGAAGCATGTTATTGAATTTTATTAATGACGGCAATCAAAGTTAATTTTAATTTTCTTCCAACTATTCCTCAACGTTGTGTACTTTCGATTTGTAACGCTACTTGGATTTGATAGTTTTCACGTTTAGGAAGCATGCTATTGAATTTTATTAATGACGACAATCAAAGTTAATTTTAATTTTCTTCCAACTATTCCTCAACGTTGTGTACTTTCGATTTGTAACGCTACTTGGATTTGATAGTTTTCACGTTTAGGAAGCATGCTATTGAATTTTATTAATGACGACAATCAAAGTTAATTTTAATTTTCTTCCAACTATTCCTCAACGTTGTGTACTTTCGATTTGTAACGCTACTTGGATTTGATAGTTTTCACGTTTAGGAAGCATGTTATTGAATTTTATTGTTGACGGCAATCAAAGTTAATTTTAATTTTCTTCCAACTATTCCTCAACGTTGTGTACTTTCGATTTGTAACGCTACTTAGGTTCAATAGTTTTCACGTTTAGGAAGCATGTTATTAAATTTTATTAATGACGGAAATCAAAGTTAATTTTAATTTTCTTCCAACTATTCCTCAACGTTGTGTACTTTCGATTTGTAACGCTACTTGGATTTGATAGTTTTCACGTTTAGGAAGCATGTTATTGAATTTTATTAATGACGACAATCAAAGTTAATTTTAATTTTCTTCCAACTATTCCTCAACGTTGTGTACTTTCGATTTGTAACGCTACTTGGATTTGATAGTTTTCACGTTTAGGAAGCATGTTATTGAATTTTATTAATGACGACAATCAAAGTTAATTTTAATTTTCTTCCAACTATTCCTCAACGTTGTGTACTTTCGATTTGTAACGCTACTTGGATTTGATAGTTTTCACGTTTAGGAAGCATGTTATTGAATTTTATTGTTGACGGCAATCAAAGTTAATTTTAATTTTCTTCCAACTATTCCTCAACGTTGTGTACTTTCGATTTGTAACGCTACTTAGGTTCAATAGTTTTCACGTTTAGGAAGCATGTTATTAAATTTTATTAATGACGGAAATCAAAGTTAATTTTAATTTTCTTCCAACTATTCCTCAACGTTGTGTACTTTCGATTTGTAACGCTACTTGGATTTGATAGTTTTCACGTTTAGGAAGCATGTTATTGAATTTTATTAATGACGACAATCAAAGGTAATTTTAATTTTCTTCCAACTATTCCTCAACGTTGTTTACTTTCGATTTGTAACGCTACTTGGGTTTGATAGTTTTCACGTTTAGGAAGCATGTTATTGAATTTTATTAATGACGACAATCAAAGATAATTTTAATTTTCTCCAAACTATTCCTCAACGTTGTTTACTTTCGATTTGTAACGATACTTAGGTTCAATAGTTTTCATGTTTAGGAAGCATGCTATTAAATTTTATTAATGACGACAATCAAAGGTAATTTTAATTTTCTTCCAACTATTCCTCAACGTTGTTTACTTTCGATTTGTAACGCTACTTGGGTTTGATAGTTTTCACGTTTAGGAAGCATGTTATTGAATTTTATTAATGACGGCAATAAAAGGTAATTTGAATTTTCTTCCAATTATTCCTCAACGTTGTTTACTTTCGATTTGTATCGCTACTTGGATTTGATAGTTTTCACGTTTAGGAAGCATCTTATTAAATTTTATTAATGACGGCAAATAAAGGTAATTTGAATTTTCTTCCAATTATTCCTCAACGTTGTTTACTTTCGATTTGTATCGCTACTTGGATTTGATAGTTTTCACGTTTAGGAAGCATGTTATTGAATTTTATTAATGACGGCAATAAAAGGTAATTTTAATTTTCTTCCAATTATTCCTCAACGTTGTTTACTTTCGATTTGTAACGCTACTTGGTTTTGATAGTTTTCACGTTTAGGAATCATATTAATGAATTTTATTATTGACGGCAATCAAAGGTAATTCTAATTTTCAGTCAACTATTCCTCAACGTTGTGTACTTTCGACTTGTAACGCTACTTGGGTTTGATAGTTTTCACGTTTAGGAAGCATGTTGTTGAATTTTATTAATGACGGCAATCAAAGGTAATTTTAATTTTCAGTCAACTATTCCTCAACGTTGTTTACTTTCGATTTGTAACGCTACTTGGGTTCGATAGTTTTCACGTTTAGGAAGCATGTTATTAAATTTTATTAATGACGGAAATCAAAGGTAATTTTAATTTTCTTCCAACTATTCCTCAACGTTGTTTACTTTCGATTTGTAACGCTACTTGGATTTGATAGTTTTCACGTTTAGGAAGCATATTATTGAATTTTATTAATGACGGCAATCAAAGGTAATTTTAATTTTCTTCCAACTATTCCTCAACGTTGTTTACTTTCGATTTGTAACGCTACTTGGATTTGATAGTTTTCACGTTTAGGAAGCATGCTATTGAATTTTATTAATGACGACAATCAAAGTTAATTTTAATTTTCTTCCAACTATTCCTCAACGTTGTGTACTTTCGATTTGTAACGCTACTTGGATTTGATAGTTTTCACGTTTAGGAAGCATGTTATTGAATTTTATTAATGACGACAATCAAAGTTAATTTTAATTTTCTTCCAACTATTCCTCAACGTTGTTTACTTTCGATTTGTATCGCTACTTGGATTTGATAGTTTTCACGTTTAGGAAGCATCTTATTAAATTTTATTAATGACGGCAAATAAAGGTAATTTGAATTTTCTTCCAATTATTCCTCAACGTTGTTTACTTTCGATTTGTATCGCTACTTGGATTTGATAGTTTTCACGTTTAGGAAGCATGTTATTGAATTTTATTAATGACGGCAATAAAAGGTAATTTTAATTTTCTTCCAATTATTCCTCAACGTTGTTTACTTTCGATTTGTAACGCTACTTGGTTTTGATAGTTTTCACGTTTAGGAATCATGTTGTTGAATTTTATTAATGACGGCAATAAAAGGTAATTTTAATTTTCTTCCAACTATTTCTCAACGTTGTTTACTTTCGATTTGTAACGCTACTTGGGTTCGATAGTTTTCACGTTTAGGAAGCATGTTAATGAATTTTATTATTGACGGCAATCAAAGGTATTTCTAATTTTCAGTCAACTATTCCTCAACGTTGTGTAGCCTACTTTCGACTTGTAACGCTACTTGGGTTTGATAGTTTTCACGTTTAGGAAGCATGTTGTTGAATTTTATTAATGACGGCAATCAAAGGTAATTTTAATTTTCAGTCAACTATTCCTCAACGTTGTTTACTTTCGATTTGTAACGCTACTTGGGTTCGATAGTTTTCACGTTTAGGAAGCATGTTATTAAATTTTATTAATGACGGAAATCAAAGGTAATTTTAATTTTCTTCCAACTATTCCTCAACGTTGTTTACTTTCGATTTGTAACGCTACTTGGATTTGATAGTTTTCACGTTTAGTAAGCATGTTATTGAATTTTATTAATGACGGCAATCAAAGGTAATTTTAATTTTCTTCCAACTATTCCTCAACGTTGTTTACTTTCGATTTGTAACGCTACTTGGATTTGATAGTTTTCACGTTTAGGAAGCATGTTATTGAATTTTAAATGTGCCTTACCGATTCAGTGAGGATGCCTTTAAATGAGATGCTCTTACTAAACAAAACCATTAATATTCTTTAACAGACCATTGTTTAATCTGTCCTAAAATTTGTTCAATTCTTTTAACTGTATAGTTGTTAGAAAGTTTGATGTACAAACTTATCGAATTTGTTTCAAACAAGTTTTGAAACTAAAAAATATTCCCAGATGGTACTCGCGCAACTGTTACTCCTTAATCTTATAGCGCGAATTTCACTTGTAGTTAACTTATTCCCAACACTTGTTGTCTGCGTTTGATTTAGACCACTTATCTCTAGAAATACCTTTGTTTTACAAACTACACGTTAGACGAGACCATGGAAAAGACTATGTCCTCCCGTCCTTCATAGATACTCCATTTTCCCTTATTATTTGAAAAAAAAATAAGAAGTTTAAAATAAAGACCCCCCGAGCCCTTGAGAGAAGAAGAGTTGGTTTGTTGCCGATATGAAAGATGTAAGGCTGCACGAAGAAAGGTATAGATCCGACTACTGCCCTGAGGGATCGAACATGTCTACTGAATGAGGAGAAAGCTTTTTGAAATATTGTGTTGTAGTATGTTTTAATATATAGTTTTATAATTAAGTGAGACCTCATTAAAGAATAAACCCTTTAACATTCAATCTTACAGATATAAAAACAAATAAAATTTGTATTCTAGTTTCAAATTATTAAATAACGATGTATTGTTCATATTATTAATAGGCCTACTGTTTATTCGGTCATTTGCCATAATTTGTTATAAGACGCTCCGAGAGGGTAAATCAACTGAGTCATCAAGTGATAAACGTAGACCAACATAACCTTGTAATCTATAATGTGACCTAAAACTAAAACTAAAAAACTAGGTTTATCAGTTGAAAATGGGAATTGAATTATTATATCGAAACATCGTCTATTAGTTTTATATACACGAATTATGACAAATACCCGATTCAACCTTACGTATGTATTTCAATTTATAACCATTTGTAAAATTGAAAAGATGCAAAAAATAGGTTTAATAAACAAATTCTAAATGTTTAAAACCTAACACAAGAATGTACCACAAAACGTAAATAAATATTGGTCTCGATTCGTGAGATGGTTACTTGATAGAATAAAACTTGAACACAAATTCTCACAAATAGAATACTACAAAGTCGCCATCTTCAGTGATGCACAAACTACAATAACTTTATTATTATAGTTATATTAGTAAAATTAAAAATATAGTTACAATTCTTTAAAATATGATAAATATTAGAAATTACAAACGTTTTCGAATTGCTGACACTGTAAATTTAACAATTAAAAAATATAAATTAGCAGGAAGAACAATCCCGTACAAAATTTATATATCACCTTTTTTGAGAAAGTGTTTTCATTTTTATTTAGAAAAATTACTTTTTTCCCACAATTTTGTTCAATTTGACATAATTTATAAAACTTACAATTATGTATACGATTGAACGATCAAGAATTACAAATTGCACCTTTGTATAAATAGTAACAAAACTTGACGTAAGATAGCGTGGTGGTGTGGCCAAAGATCGATGTTGCCACTAGGCCACTAGGTCATATTGGTACCGTTTCTAAATGTTAGTAGTTTTAAATAGTTTTTATGGACTTAACCTAAAATCCAATAAATTCTCAACTAAATATAATAATATTTGTGTGTCAAAATTCTCACATACAGGCTATGTAAGATAGAGAAGTTATTTAACGGGTTAAAAAAAAATCTATGTCAAGTTTTTTCGGATATGTCAAGTTTTAAGTCCAAAAAATTCGTTTAATTCCGTCAACTGTTTGTCATACGTGCACTGATCTACAGTCTAAACACGTGACTCGATTTTAATGAAATTTGGTATGTGGACAAATTTGAACCAAATATTAGAACTTCTTTTCATTTTTGTTTATAACTCAAAATTTAAGAGTAGCTGTCATAAAAAACACAAAATTACGTATTCTTAAAATCGGCTCCACTGAATTTGAACAAATTTTGCTCAAGTATAGATAAAATTAAGTACCCAAATAAAACGTATTCATTCCATCCCTCCAAAAATGTCGGCAAACAACCAAAAAAATCTGACATGTGGCTGTTATAAAATAAGTACTGCTCAAAGTATCTTCTACTAATTGTGTTCAAATGTGAAGATTAATTACCAAAACCCATCTTCAATTACAGAATTAATACTCACTGTTTGAGTGAACTAATACTCATATTTTTATGGACCGGCGAGTGTGAGTCTTAACCTACAACTGCTAAGTTTTGATACATACTTAACGTAATTTTTTAAAACAAAAATTCCTTAGGTATAATTTTTGCCCGGTTGAAATCGCCTCATAAAAAAATGAAAAGAAGCCCCCCCCCCAGCCCTCATTACTCTAATAACGTCAGGGTAGAAAGAGAATAAGACCTTAAATAAAACAATTCAGAAAAAAAAAATTTAATCTAGCCAAAACCTACAAAATAAAATAAAATTACAAAATTGAAACAAAAATTTAAAAACAAAAAGGAAAATATCTAAGATCTAACCCAAGATTATGTGAAAAAGGTGTAAATCCAACCCCTTCTTAATCCATAATAGGAGACATAGTATAAGCATTTTGTAAATGATAACGACCAATAAGTTTTATTTGAGTTCTTTGAGACTATATTTTAGTAAAATTTGATAAAAATCGTAACACCCGATTTTGAATTGTTGTCTTATGCCGGCTATAATTTTGAATTATCTAATAAATGGAAAACGTTAGTAATGAATTACTGCTAGATACCCGCTTCGATTGAATTCACTCGCTTAGCTGAACACTGCACAGATGACGGACAAACTAAATTTCAAAAACTACTACTTCCTGAGGGGTTAACAGGAACTAAATTCGAATATTATTACGAAAAGTTTACCATATAACTTTTTCTATACGTAATACCCGATAATAAAGTGATGTTACAAAAACAAAAAGCGATAATTCCACAGGTGTATCCAGAACTTTCCCCCGTGTATTGATCCAAAGTTGAGACTGACACCGCTAGGAAGCAGGATTATCGCTATTCTCCGCCATCTTTCCTATTGCTCAAAATGTTCCCACTATCCAGTCACGAAGAAGCACAGTGCAATTATACAGGTATGTTTGTTTATTAATATTATTATTATTATTATTATTTTAAATATTATTTAGAATAGACTAAATTGAATATTATGATAATATTTTCAGAAACTTAGATTTTACCCTATCGGTTTATCACTGACAAAGTATACAAACAAACACGTTTACTACTTATATATCTAACTTGTATATATATTGTATTTACAAATACGTAGCATAAACAATGGGAAAGATATAGGGAGCAAAACATACGGCTGGGTTATGTCCGGGAATGTCACGTGGGTTTGACGTCACAACAAGAACTTGAACAAAATTGATCTACCTTGAAATTTGACTACAAGTAAGTTACACGCTATAGGGCCTATAGCCTAAACAAACTCCTGCTAACAATAAACCGTATTTGTTTAAATTTAGGTTTTTATTGACAGCTGCAGCTGTCTAAAGTTCATTTTCATGATTTGTCAGTTATTTCTTGAATCGAAATTTCCTCTTATTTGACGGCCGATACTCTTTAAGTAGCCTATTTACAGTTTAGAACAATTTTATTAAAATAGTTAGAGCAGTTTTTGAGAAAATATGAAATGTTAGTTTAGTTTTAAAATACCTAGTTAACAAAATATTTGAGAATAAATAAACGGTACAAAAGTGGACTTTAAATCTACCCCTTAAAATGCCATATGTATTACTTCTTTTGTCTACCCTCAGGGCTCATTTCAGTGAGTACCGGTTTGGCAATCCTAAGGGAGCCTAGCTAGATCTACACCTTTTAATATATAGTTTTAGGTTAGATCACTCTCTTTTTATTTATCTTTCCTATCAGGTTTCGCTCGACCGACTCCCGCTCTTTGCCCTTTTTCCGTTTTTGTTTAAAAACGGAGTTTTAATAAACTATTTTTTGAGAGACGAAGTTATTTGATACAGATAAAAAAAAGACCCGACTTGGGAATTGTTGGTTATGAAATATTAAAGATTCCATTTTAATGTCGGCTATCTGTATTTTTCAAGTATTTATTTTACTTTGTATCATAAAGAAGCCTAAAACAAAAGTAAAATCGTGTTTTAGACCACCATTTTGAAACTTTCCATAAAACTTTCCAATTTTCTTATCTTTAATTTGATGTACAACACCACCAATGTTGTCATTTGAAAATGTTTAGATGTGGATATCCGTAATTAAGAAAAAAAAAATCATCATTTGAGGATTGGGTGGTTATGTTTGGGGGGGGGGACTTTCAATGTGTCAAAGGTCGGTTAACCTGACATTTTAGTTACTTTTCATACATAATCATAATCACATGGAAGTAAAATACATGCAACCGATATTTATACCGCCATTTTGAAATGGTTAGCAATAAAAAAGAAAGCTTCTCGCAATGTTCGTATACAAAGATATTTAAAACGTTGTCTTAGCCTATACTTATAGACTTATAGCACCAAATATATGGGTTAGAACACCGTGTATATCTATGTAGCCTACGTTAGTGAACGGTCTAGAGATCCCGATTTTACTTAAATTTTGATAAAATTTCATTCCTACAGTTTACAGTTTACACGGTTTTACAAGTTTATTTTTAATTTTAAAAAGGCGGCAGATTTTCTAATTAAACCAATGATGTTGAAGGTTTCCTGTTATATTAAATAAAAGAGTTATTACTCAAAAACAAAATTTTAATAACATAACCCCAAAAAAAGATTAAAAAATCATGACGCTGTTGGCTTAGTATTTTTACTCAAATTTAGCAAATAAGCAAATCGTCGCATATGTATGAAAATATGTCCTAAAATTTCAAAAAGGAAACTGAAAAAACCCTATACGATATGTTTGAGCCTGTAACGGGTTATTACATAGCATACAACTGGCGATCTGTACATATTGATCCCAAGGTCGAGGTACACACTCAAAAACAACATTTCAGTTGAAGGTCGAGATTTCATAAAAGACGTATCCAAATAAATGTTAAACACAAAACCTATGTAAACATGAAGACTGACGACTTTCTAAAAGAATACGGTTGCACTATCTTCCATCTCACAAGTTGTATCCAAGTTGATATAGAAAGATCATCCCTCTCATAATGTTTTAAATTTAGCTTATTGTTTTGAATCATTATGTATATGTAACCCATAAAACACACAGTCCGGGAATATCACGTGGGTTTGACGCCACAACAGGAACTTAAACAAAATTGATCTGTGAAATTTGTCTAAATTACGTTAAACGATATACCGTCTCACACACAGTAATATGTGATGGTTTTTAATCCTACTCTTTATATGCACAGGACCTACTCTTTATTCAAAACCTTAATCTTAACGTTTGAGTGAAAAATTCATCAAAATCTGTAATAGTCGGTAGAGACGATAACTTATACTATAACGGTATTTCAGGGGAAACAAGGTTCTTAAAGGTATATTCTGTACCATTCACAACCGTAAGGTTTCGAAATAGTTTATATTTGTAACGACTGTACAGGTTCCAGAGAGCACTGACCCTTCAACATCCGGGTCAGTTACCTGAGGTAAGACAATCCTCTTTGTGATTGGCCGGTTAAGAACGGGAGAGGGCCCTACTTTACACTATAGGTTTATGTTTATGTTTAACTATAAACCTCTGAGGATGACGACTATATCATTGAAATGTACATAAGGATTATATAACAAACAACTAGATTTACTACGTTTATAATTTTGTTTCTTGATTTTGTGATTCAGGGAATCTTTGTTTTATTTATTGTGAATATCGGCACAGTTCTGCTTGGACATATGATCAGATGATGAAATTAAATTTATCAATCATTTTTATAATGAACTCTGCACAAACTCTTTCACTCACGCAACCCCAAAACCAACTAAACTATTCGCTAACAAAAACTCAGTTGGGTAGTTTCTAGTCAAAAAGTGAAAATGAAACAAGAATATTTTATATTAAATGAGGGTTATAAATCGCGTTTGATTAAAATCGAGCTTTTAATGTAAGCAGTAAAGTTCATTTATGTTTTTTTTTACACAATTACTCCTGAACCCTATTATTTATGTTACTTTTGCACACGGATTAGAGTAATTATTAATATTCACATATCACTAAAATATGTTGAATCTGTAGAGCTGATTTTGATAAAATACAGTACAGTCTTTTGTAACAGTACCATGACAAATAAATATAAATATTGTGTTATCCAGAGAATGATAAAAAAGTTACTAGATATGGAAATAATATCCCCAAATACCAAATTCGACTATCACGTTTGGGCGGTAGAGCATTGCACATACACCACTAAAAGGGTTTCAAAACGGATACGGGGAACACTCCGACGTCTATCACATACCTTCCACTATATTACGTTCAATGAGGAAGCTGCCGTAAGATCAAAACTCCAACTATTTTTATAAAATTCTGCTAAAATGTTAGGTCTAAAAATACACAACACTGCCGTAATATAATGAAAAGAAGAAATAAACAATGAAAACAATTATGATGAAACGTTGGTGTATAAATCGATACACCAAACCGACGTCAGGTTTTATTTTGTTTTAGTTTCTGTTTGGTTTCAAATATTTTATAAACAATTTTCGTCAACTTTAAGATATTCCAACTTTTACAATGGGTCGTTATCTCTTACCTCAAGAACCGACATTTTTGATAAGGTGGCGATAAATGCGTCTTATAAGTTATATTTTATCAAAATTTTTCAAACCAATTTTCAAATCGTAATTTTTATTTTAGGCCTTATAAAAGATACCAAAAAACTGAGTTGTAGGAAAAATGAAAACATCTTCGATATATGACCTAAATCCTCAAACTTCATACACATCAGTTAGGTCGTGTCGGGTGTAAAGCATTGCGCGTTTGACAGATTACAGAAAACATTTAAGTAAGCTAAGACTGGACTTTCTCTATACTAGAATGTCCAGAGTAAAAGGTTATCTGCTTACTTGACATAATAGTTGAAGAGTACGACCAATTACAAACAATTAGGCGATGAGTAGTACTTTAATTGCGATTACAAGACAATGTTTGAAAACGGCTCGACTAGTTTTGAACTATTATCAATGAAAAACAAGAATTGGTAAAGTAAAACTATCATTTTGTATTACAACTAAAGGAGGAACCCCACACAGGACGTGTCAAAATTGACAAATATAAACCTTTATTGTGTATTACATGATTCTATGGGTAAGGCTGTCTAAATCATCTCGGTAACTAAGTGTTGTCTCGACAAATACAATTATTAATTACAAGTGTTGACGTAAATCCGTCTGTGATGATGAGCCTTTGACGTGGTGAGAGTGGAAAAGAGACACATAGACCGTCGTGGGTGGTGCAGGATTGACGCGGAAGGGTCAGAGAGGTTTGGAGCAAGGAATGGAACAGCATAATTGTTGACCCTGAAAAGGACCACGCGACAACATAAAAAAACCAACAACATAGTGGGGAGCTCTAGGTTCACCGGAGACAGGAATGGAGAGGTGGACCGCCCGGATAGGTATATACATGGGTAGTTAGGTGGTGTTAAGGATCTCGCAGTAAATTCTATTGTGCGGAGTCACACACGTCGGGCCAGAGGTAATGGGGCTTGTTCGCTGAAGACGTCATTCCTTAGGGGAACAACTCGCCATTCCTTATTGGTCCTAGGCATCAGGTGCACAGGCTGCTACCGCTACAGTTGGAATTCTAAAATTTACTTTGCAGCAGACGATAGTGTGCGCAGGATTCGGTCTGGCCAGGGTTTTCCCCTATTTCTCTGTCGGGAGGCGTCTTCTTTTTCAGCTGGGCTGGACTGGTTTCCAAGTGCGAGAGCGAGGTGGCTAGGTATCTTCGTTGGAAAAATGAACAATACGTGTATGAGGTAGTCCGTCAATCATTGTCAGAAAGTGAGAAGGTGACTGGGTGGCTCCCGGAGGAGTAGTAGTGTGGTATGGTCCTCAAAGTGAACCGTTGACGTCTGCTTGGTGGCTCCCTGAGGAGAAGTGATTTTTGGACATTTTCCCACCCTACCTTTACAAATTTCAGCTTATTGTTCTTCAAAAACAATGATATGAGCTATGTATTCATACTGTGGTTGCATTGAAACATCAGAACCGAGATGGCTGAGAATGGTCCATAGGTGGTCCGGAGCGTCCTGGTTGTATTCGCGGGCTCCGTCCTAACGTGAAGCTGTCGCCCAATAACAAGCAAGCTAACTAATTCAGGGGTTTCTGAGTGGGACTGGCTGAAACAAATCTATTTAAGGCCGGGGACGTGAAGTGGCAGATTGGTGTGTGTTTGCCGTATTTTGTGAGGAAACTAGTCGAGTGAACTAGTTCCTGTTAAATTGACGTTATCAACCCCCCCTCATTTGAGAAACTAAGTTCGCCCTAGTGGTAATTGAGCGGGTGAGCGGGGAATGTGTAAGTGTGTGAAGGTAGATGTGTGTTGATGTCATGCTGATCTGAAATGGAGATCTTTTTCCCACATAGCTCTTCCATTTATTTTTCAGAATTACACAATTAATTATTTGTTTTCTTTTTATACAGATTTTTACAGTTTTATCTCTTAATTTTTCAAAAACCCATCGACAAATAATTTTTCAAACACATACTTTTATCAACTCTCAAAACGTTCAAAGTCCTTACTGAAATAATTTTACAATTACAACATCACACAAAGTAACTTACTGGGGGTTTACAAAAATATAGAGATACCACTTAGTTCCTACTTCGCCTTTTCGGTCGCACAAATGTTTTTACACAGGGGAGGGCAACAGTATGGGGAAGAACACTTATTTTGTTCTGGGTCTTACAGGTCGCATTAATGGTGGGAGCTGAGGCGGGCTGGGGGTCATTGGCGTTGGAGATTCCTCTCTAAATCCAGTAGACGTCACCTCCAACGTACCTGCTGATGAGAAAAGATCTCTCCCAACATCCTTCTAATCCGGCGTGGTATCTGGCCGTTGCATCGGATTGAAGTTGTGTCCGGGTCATGAACAAGTCGCCGACAGTGTAGCATGTGCTGTAGGCGGGTTGTAGCGCAAATGGTACCTTTCTTGCTGGCGTCGCATGACCGTGTGTCTTTCTTCGGTGGGTTTTCGGGTTCCTCGGGAAGCTTCCACTCTCCAGGTCGGCAGAGGTTGAAACCAAGGACAGCTTCTCATGGAGACACTCCACTGGCAGTGTTGCGGCGAATCCGCAAGTTGAACTAATCCAAAGAGCGATATTGGCTCCATCGGCGGTGGGTATCGCCTTGGAGGTGGAGACGAAGTCGGACTATGATTACCTGATTTCTTCACTCGATAGGGTTGGTCTTAGGATGGTAGATGGGAGTCATCCAAGGTATGAGCTGTTGGCGTTCAAGAACTGAGCCCACTATTGACATAAGAACTGCGGTCCAATGTCCGACAGGATGGACCTTGGGTATCCCTACCTGGAAAAGAACTCCTGTTGTAGCGTGGTTGTAATACGCTTGACTTCTGAGCAGAAAAGTATGTATACTTCCGTCCACCAAGTGAAAAGATCCGACTCCATCCAATTGCCCTGCTAGGAGCTTGAATAGGCTTCCGTGAATCTGGAGACTGTCTATCCACTAGACGATCTGTCGGAGTGGTTCGTTGGATGGTTCAGTATGTCTCGGTCCACCTGGTCGGTCCTGATGAAGTTCACACTCGCGGCAGAGTCCGGAAAGTGGGTGGCAGTTCGGTTGCCGATGGAGATGGATATGCGGGGTAGGTGGGTGGTAGGACGGTGTAGGACGTTGTCGTAGATGGCGCCGATGTCTAGGTGCGGCCAGGTCCCTCTAGTTAGCTTGGTCAATCTGGCCGCATGGTCCTTTTCAGGGCCAACAACTGTGCCGTTTCACTCCATCGTTACCTACTCTTTACATCACCAACTCTCCCGAGTCGATCCTCCACCATCCACAACAGTCTACGTGTCTCCATCGCGCTCTCACCACGACAAGGGCACATCATCACAGACCGAACTACGTCCAGTGTTAATGGCCATTTCATTTAATATTTTGATTTGAAACTTGGAGTGTTGTTTTTACTTATTTTCATTTATTTTTTGTAAAGTTACAGTAATTTTTTTTATAATTGTCGATTTTTTCAGTTTATATTTTTTATATATAATAATAAGAATCAGAATCATTAGGACGTATTATAGAACAAACATTTTGGCATCGGTTTCATTAAAATCCGACCGTTCAAACTCGAAATATTAAAAAATAAACATAACAACCTCTATTTTGCGACTTTAATTTTTTTTAATATTCGTTTCCTGCATTTCCTGCAATAAGACACTGAGCAATAAAAATAAAATTTCATGTCCCGAACACTTGTAGGTTATCGTTTGTTTTGTTTTTGTCGATAATATAAATATATATTACTCCACTATTATAAAATTTTAGCCCTCAACCAAAAGTGAAAAATTTAAGATTTAACGAGCTCTAAAATATATACATAAATTTAGCCAACCTCGTAAAAATTTCCAAAATGATAACTTTTTATATAATCTGACCCTGAACCAGCAGATTTTTTATTTTTTTTAATAATAAATAAAATATGGTGAAAAAGTTTTGATTGTATTCCTTAATTTTTTTTATTAGCAGCTTAGTTTTGGTTCTATGTTAAATAACTATATCAACACTAAAATTTGTCCCGTAATAAAAAAAAAAATCCTGTCTATATTTGAAATTGTTTTCTTTTTGAGGAACTATATTTTGAGTGGATACGTAAACGTAGTTTCATTGGTTATATGATACCCCAATTTGTGTATTTCTTTCGTTAATTGTTCTAAATCGAGAGAGAGAGAGAGAGAGAGAGAGAGAGAGAGAGAGAGAGAGAGAGAGAGAGAGAGAGAGAGAGAGAGAGAGAGAGAGAGAGAGAGAGAGAGAGAGAGAGAGAGAGATACTATTAGGCTTATTAGGATTATAGGGGAAAGGAGAAAGGACTTGACAGTGAAGGAAGGCAGTATGATAATAGAAAGGGAGAGATCTACCTGATTGTGATACATTTTTTGCCTCCTGTAAAGGTAGGCTACACAACAGAGTAAGATATGAAACGCTTGGTAATTGTGGATAAGTTATTTAATTAATAGTTATTATTTTATATTCTTTTCTTCTAAGGCGATGTTGATCGGGAAATTTTCCACCTTTAACCATCAGAAGAGTCAAGAGATGGCCTTCCCAGGTAGGTTCGATAAAGTTTAAAAGTGAGGTGGTGGGGCAGTAATGCCCGCCCTATTTTGGAATACAATAAAATTTAAATAATAAGTAATTTGACTTTACTTTGATTAAACGGGATATGAAACTAAATTTCAACTCTTTTTTGTGATATTACCTTTTGTTACGTGTGATTTTTGGATCTTTGAAGATTATGTTTTAACATAATATGTTTTCCAAAATGGTTCAACGGAATTTTGAGAGAGGAGGATCCAAATTTGTAGTTTTTACTTTCTTACAGAATACTTAGTACAGAGAATGTAGAGGGGGCAAAAACGTAATGTCAAGTTTTTCACGGAAATATCCATTTAGTCCCCAAATCCAGTGAAAGAGTTTTTTAAAAATTACATCTGTTTTCCATGCAGTGCTTTTTGCAAGCAAGTGTACCCATAGGAAATCTATTATAAAACTTGGTAAACGAAGAACAATTGTTTTGTGTATAGGTGTGTGAGATATTTAAAGCAATGATTATTTATCTTACAACCAAAGTTTCTGACTTTTCGCTTCTATTAGTTTTTCGACTCTCGTTAGAACCGTTGTTGTTTTCTAAAGACCCAAAAAAAACGTATTGATCGCCAACTTCCCAATAGTGTGGGTTTTGGAATCATATATATAAAAAAGAAAATGAACTGTAGACAACAACATAAAATTTCGAATATCTCACAATCGACAAGAACAGTTTTGATGAAATTTGAAGATAAAACAATTTATACAGTAACAGAAATTACAATTTTTGAATAGTTCAGACAAATTGAAAAAAATTTCTACAAAGTTAAATGACCACCTATTACAAACAAACTTCTAAAAGAATAAACCGCTGTAAAAACATAACTCTATCTCACACACTCATCCAACAAACCAAAAATAATGTTCGATAATATATTCCAAAAAAGTCTCTACAGTCTACTACTACTTATTCTTGTTAAGTTTTCCCTCCTGTATTTCCATGTGAGTTACGTTCATCCCCCCATCAACTTTAAGCAAAATTAAAGAAACAAACAAAACTGGAAACCTACATATAAAGGAAAAACTCTTGCTTCGCTTGTGTCACAAAGGGTGACGGCGGTCAAGGTTCATTGGCAGAAGTCCTATCGTGTCAAAGTATCAGCAGTTAGTGCAAGACGCCTGCAAAATGGAAGGAGTGGGGGAAGTATCGACTCAATGACGTCATGGTGCGGAACTATCGACCTTGAGACGAAGCGCTCCACCCATGCCCACCCATCGTCGTGCAACTTACAGTAAAAATACAGGGTGTACAACAGCAGAAAAAATAGAATTAAGTTACCTTATTGAATACATTGAAATTTCTCCAATAAAAAATTATCAAATGTAAACCTATATTAATTGCATACATTGCTTCAGTAGCTTTTGTTTCTGATCTTGTTAATTGAATTTTTCCAACAACCATAATATATTATATTAATAAAAACTATGTTGGAACTATGTCATCGTCATTTCCACTAATTTAATTGATTTAATAATTTCTTTTTGACTCTTGTTAGACATCAATAAATTTGAAAATATTAATTCTCTCTAAGCCATTAAATATCTAAATAATAAAATGCGAAGGGAACTTGTAATTAAACGGTTTGCTGGTTTTAAGAAATAAAATTTATAACAGCTGATATACTGATAACTATGAAACGTCTTGAATATTAATCTCTCCGTGTATTTTAAGTAGAATTTTGTCAAACTTTTGAATAAAGTACCGATATGCATGTTTCTATTCAACTTATGGGGTAACGTAAATTGTATTGAATCTGCAGATCAAAAAGAGGGACCGAAACATGTTGCTTTAAAGTTTGGAAATAATAACACTTACAAAATTGAATACGTAAAGATGGACAGTTATGTGAGCTCATTGCGTAAGGTCCACACATTTTCTCACATCCCCTTCCATGATAACTATATACCTATCACTATGTTGAGTCACTTTTATACGAGTGAAATTAATTGCTCTAGAGACAATAGGACACGAGAAGTTGTACTTCTGTCCCCACTGAGGAAACTTTACCCACATTTCTGTGTTTTAGATTGTTTCTCTGGAGATTTAAACTCGACCACACACCCTGAGGTTGCAGGCACACAACTACCTTATACGATAACATGGAATCAACTAACGCCATCTTGGTGACTCCTGTTGTAGAAATATATTGAACACATCTTGAACACAGCTATTGTTAAAATATTGACGGCGTTACCTCAGTTTTATGTCGATAGGGATTACGTCGCCAGCAGCCCTGTAAGGTTACGAGCAGAATGCAAGCTGGTTCCGATAACCGGCGCGAGAATTCAACCTGTTTAGTGTTACGAAAGTGGTCACAGTGACGGCAGGTGAGCGCAGGCACCGGAGTCAGACAATCTACTGACAATTAACCCAGCACCTGTATAGCTCACTTCCTGATCAAAGTCGCTGCCCCACAAACACATACTTACTCTATAAGCTTCGAATAAATAAATCTTTCCACAAACACTAGTATTTTTATTTATTATTATTTTTTTGTCACATTTTCTTCCATAGGTAAGTTTTAAAGCATCTACATAAAATCATACTATGAAGATCTTAGTAATTCTACAGTGATTCTTTATTTAAAACTAAAACTTGTGAATTGTTTCTCTCTTGGGAATTGAATCATACATGGTTTCTTTCATTTACACAATATAGAGAAAAATCTCTTATTATCAGTTGATTTTAAAAGAGGGCACCATACGTCATTTAACAGCCGTTTTTTTTTCTAGTTCAATCTTGGATTTCAATGTCATAATGAAGTGTAACGGCTAATGACATAAACCAAGCCTCATTTAACAGCCGGCATTACCTGGTTCCATCTTGAATTTGAATGCCGTGATTAAATTTGCCGATTAACGATGTAAACCAACTCTGATTCAACAGTCGAAGTTTCCACTTCCAATTTGGATTTCAATGCCATAATGAAGTGTAACGGCTAATGATATAAACCAAGCCTCATTTAACAGCCGGCATTACCTGGTTCCATCTTGAATTTGAATGCTGTGATTAAATTTGCCGATTAACGATGTAAACCAACTCTGATTCAACAGTCGAAGTTTCCACTTCCAATCTTGGATTTCAATGTCATAATGAAGTGTAACGGCTAATGATATAAACCAAGCCTCATTTAACAGCCGGCATTACCTGGTTCCATCTTGAATTTGAATGCCGTGATTAAATTTGCCGATTAACGATGTAAACCAACTCTGATTCAACAGTCGAAGTTTCCACTTCCAATTTGGATTTCAATGCCATAATGAAGTGTAACGGCAATGATATAAACCTTTGCATTTGTCGTAAAATTCTAACTCTTACATTCGAAACGGTAAAAAAAACCCCTCCAAAGTAAATCTGTTGTATTAAGGGGATGATGTTAATTTGAATGTGGGTGTTCCATTATAACTCAAAGTTGTTGATCTCTGATATGATAAATTAGCGGTATTGGTCGTCTTTTAAATAGAAAATTACAAAAATGTAAACAAAATAACTGTATTCGGAATTTAATTACCATTCAACATAATTTACTCCAAGTAAGATCGGATAGAATTTGAAGAACAAAATCTGAGCAAAACTAGTATACAGATAGATGGGATCTTTCATCTTAAAAGGTCCTATTAGTTTCTGGAGACTTAAGATCGGATAAAGTTTGACGAACAAAATCGAAGCAGAATTAGAATGCATTTAGTTGTGATCTTTTATCTTAAAAGGTCCTGTTAGTTTCTGGAGACTTTTTAGTTCAATTAAGATCGGATAAAGTTTGACGAACAAAATCGGAACAGAATTAGAATGCAGTTAGTTGTGATCTCTCATCTTAAAAGGTCCTGTTAGTTTCTGGAGACTTTTTAGTTCAAGTAAGATCGGATAAAGTTTGACGAACAAAATCGGAGCATAATTAGTATCCAGTTTAATGGTATCTTTCATCTTAAAAGTTTTAATAAGTTCTGATAACTTTTTAAACAAAATTACAGTTTGACAATAAATTATAAAAAACAAAAATGGCTTCTAACCGCCTTCAATTTATTTCCTTTATGTAATTTGTTTTTATATATGGTTTGTATTTATTTAATCAATTATTCCTTGTACATTCAGCAGTAGCATATTGCTAGTAATCAGAAGATCGCAGGTATGAATCTCACCAAAAGAATTTTTTTTTTTACACAAGTACAAATACATATATTGATTTTAGACTTTGTAGCGGGATACTCACACATGTTCCAAACAATTAGTAAATGCTAGGAGATATAAATACATTATATCAATATTGAAAACCTCAAGTAACAAATTCAATGCATTGGAGGGTCAGAAAACTCAACATCAATGTTTTGATTTCTTATGCATCTTTTATTTCTAGAAGGTGGAAGAAGACAATGCACTAACTTTCTCACGAAACTACCAAAATATTTATCGCCATCCACCCCACAAATGTCATTAGACTACTTGACAAATAATAAACAATTGCTCTTCTTTACTGAGTTTTTGCACATTTTTCTTTAAAAAATATGAAAAGGTAGAGAAAAGTTTCACATCGTTATTAACTTTCCGTCAATTGTTTAAACTATCTTAGCTTGTGTCATACATTTATGTTAAAATAAAATAATATTTCACTGAAAATTAATTTTTAGTAACAGCTGTCAAGGTTGGAGTAAATCCTGAACCGTAAGTTGTACTGACTTTCAAATCAGACCATTTTACATTGACGGTTCGATCATTGCTGAACCAAGATGTTTTGGAGATGGTAACTATTGTGTTTTGTTTAGATCCTTAAAAGACTACACTTTATCACAATTAAGTCAAAATCATAATTTTGAATTTTATGGCGACGACCCATTTTTGAAAAAAAAAAAAAAAAAAACATATCATTCCAAGACGGTAAATTTAATTAATGGCAATTTTGCACAATAGTTTGGAGCATTAATCTTCTCAATTCGTCAAAATTTAATAAAAATTTAAAGAGCCAATTTGAGGAACTACGACTTTCAAGCTTTTGGATGATGATTTTTTGGTTTTGTACCGATAACGCAACCGGCATATTTTAGAAGATGTTGCCCAATACTTTATTTGGCCCTTATGTACATTTTAGAAAAAAAAATTATGAAAATATTTTCAGCCCATTTTGAGCAAAATTGTATTTATAATTATGGGAACTACCTGTATATTATTAAAAATCCTAAATTTGAATAAAATCGGACCCTTACGCAGACAAATAGACGGAAACTATTTTGGAATCAAGGGCTCTCAAAACATCAATTTATTTGACTTCTCTTATAACTTTTTCTGTGCATCGTGCACATACAAAAAGAAAATATAAAGTTGTTTAAAATCATATTTTCCAAATAATTGTTAATTTATGATTAACTTATATAAAATAAGTATATCACTCTTGGAGATTGAGGTTAGGAGAACAAAACGGGTAGGGTGGGGGTAGGAGGGGCAGAGAGTCGTCGTAGCATGGTGGGAGGTAATATTGATCACAACGTTGTATGCAGTCGATAACATTCGTGACCGTTCGCCGGCATTGCATTTGTCCGTGCGTCTACTTTAATTGTTCATATTTAATTGTTCATTTATTTTAAAATAAAAACAAAACAATGTAAAGCTTTGAAGATTATCTAGGTGACACGCAGTCTGGCGGATAAAATCGTAACTTGTGCTTGGGTGGGTGCAGAGTTTCTCTGCCTGGACGGGGACAGTGAGCGGCAGCGTGTAAATTGGAATCAGGAAGAGAGAAAAATCAGTGATAACTGTGCCGATTATCAAAAGTGTTTTAGGTTTTAGTGTGTGCGTGACTGTGAATCCTTCCATAGCGTGCTGACAAAGTTAAAGATTGTCCTGCTCTCGAGGGAATATGTTCATATAAATGGATACATTTTAACAAGCGAGTGTTAGATTACTTACAACTTTCAGTTTTTAAAATAGATTTTATTGTTATAATATAGCCGAATATAATGACGTAGATATTTTATTTAAAGCGAAAGCAATAACGTTTTATTTATAGATTTTTTCGTCCAATTTACTCAAATATAATAACGATTTTTAATTAAACAATAATTCAATAAAATTATGAAAATTGGTTTTAAAGTTAAAAATCAATTTATAAAATTTAGTTATTTAGTAAATTAACACTTTTTAAAATGCCGAAACCGACACCAATCGAGGATCTGGTGATCCCTCCTCAAGACAACCGTATATGCGGAACTATTTGCATGTGTCAAATGACAGCCGTATTGAGTAGTGTAGCACTTGTCTATCTTACTGTAGCTATATATATGCCTAGTTTCCGTGCCTTTAAATCCGGCATTACAGAAGTGCCAGCTATGTGTACCACGACACGTGCCGTCACTAAGGATTTCTGCGACTGGGGTTCCTGTGGTGAATGGTGTCTTAGTAAAACCTCAGGATCGTGTATTCAGATTTACGTCAATCTAAGAAGGAACGGATCCAGTTTATTGTACGCTAACTGTACCAATACTGCGAATAAAACATGTTACGGTATCGATCAAGAGAACGCGAAAAAGAATAAATGTATCGCGGACGAATGTCGTAATCTAACCGGCACCTTTAACTGCACAATGGGTACGTGCATCAATATAACGGACGCGTTCGAGTGCGTGTTCAAAGACACTGATCCGCCGTTGAAATGTTCGGGACGTCGAGGGAAGATTACTTGTATGGAAATGGACGGTTTACAAAACTGTAACAGAGGAACATGTGAACGTATTCGGACACCTTACAATTGTGACCGGCGTTGTGTAGATATACCTACAAGAAATAAGAACATTATAGTGCTAAGTGGTGACAAAGTATATCTATCACAGTGTCAACGGGTATTGAACTTAGCGACAGATCTGGAAATATGGAACGAAAACGATGATAACATTTTAATGTCGTCGTGTTACACTATCGAAAACACCTCGCTAGGTATCTTAGGTACGGATTGTATCAACGGTTCCGTTCTTGAAAAGAATCTACTGAGCGATCTAACTAACTTTACCTATCTCAACTATCTGAGCGTGTTCAGTACCAAGATACTAGACGAAACCCATACCGTAGCACCGCCCGAGAGCGAGTTGATGATAGCCAATGAGAGTAGGCTGTTGATAAATCTCGAAGGATGCGTCAACACGCTCCGCGACGAATGCAAGGAATTCCTCCGAGAATTCGGTAAGGACGGAACCGATCATAACGCTCGCGCGAGATTCCCCTGTTTCTACGCCGAAGAAAACACGGATACGGTTGTGGCTAGATTCAGTTTGGATAAAGCCTACCACGAGTTCCTGGTAGCTTCTCTGGTACCATCGATTCTATTCATAGTCTCCTGTTTGACACTCATACTCTGTCAAAGAACTGTTGAAGTCGGAGATGATGCGAAAATGAGATTCAAAACACGAAGCAAGTCCGACTCCAGATTAGGGAACGACAAAGATGGTATGAGTGACGCAGGAGGAGGAGGACATGCAATGGCACTCTGAGATCCGTCACGTAAGTACGAGTGTCTAACTATCTATCTTTTTATTTACAGTAAAATTTCGTGAGACAAAAACGGACCCCCTCCTAAAAGTATTCGTAAAAATTTCCAAATTGTAAGATTAAATTACATTTATTTTATGTTTTATTTTTGGAACTTAAAAAATACAACCTTTTATAAGAAACAGACTGTCAAAAGGTGAAATGCTGAAAGAACCATACAACGCTTCTAATTGAAAAATGTGACATGATTTATTAAATTACTAGAAGCTTATTTTTAATTCTAAAGCTGAACTTTAAACCACTCTCTAGTAATAAGAAGAGTAAAATCTTCTTAAAATGTGATTTCATATGTAATTCAATAATAAAAAATACAAGTTTACATTTGAAAACCCACAGGGCGACTCCTTTTTGGACTGTATATAAAAAGGTAGGTTACTATAAATATCTAATTCTGTAGAAATAATACTGACAATGTCTCTCGAATACTTTGTATACGTCACCCCATTTATATCAAACTCTAATAAAATGATAAAGGAGGTTTACCCCACTCTAATTAAAATTCGGATTTAAAATCTCCCCTTTTTTAAACTGCATTATACCATTATACAGGAGCAGGGTTTTGCTCCTGAGAATGAGAATTTGCACGTTTTCCTGTGAATAACCTCTTCTACTCAACCCAGTAGGAACTTTGCTCTACTAGACATTTAATTCGTTATTAACTGTTTTTATCACTTTAGACTTAGTATACAATTATAAATCATTTTAAAATAAACTTGTTTTAACATAGGCTAAGTCAACATTTGAAGTTATTCGTTAAAGTTCGAAATGTTTTAAACTTAACATTTTTTAATTACGATAATTAATTTGGTAACAAATGTGAAAAATAATGAAGATTTTGAGGTTAGTGCCCTCCTCATATATACACGACACATTTCCACTTTTGGATCATTTGCTCGCTTTTATTGATAGAATAAAATGAAGGAGAGAGTATACTCAGAACAAATCCTCTATTAAATTTTTGAAGACTATGGCTTATACTCTTATACTTTTATTAATACGATCTTCTGACTCTTTACTGTACAGTATATCATGTATTTTTGTAATTAAATGTAAAACTCGTCATGATAAAGTCATGTTGTCGCGACAAATAAACTCCTATACTTATTACTTTTTATAATTAAGAACATAGCCCATGTAAAAAAAAAATGACGATTGAGAATTAATAGGTAAATTTGCAAAATAACTTGTTCAAAACATAAGATGGGGATGAGCACTAGCCTTGTTGCCATGACTACGCGTGACGTCACACAAGGTATGTGTAGGCATGGCAACCGTTGTAGAGAATACGATCTGAGGTCGATTAACTTTAATCCAAATAACATTTGTAGGTGCGATATGAACTTTAGTTTCAGCTCTTAATGGAGACAACGGGCCAACAATAACAATTTAAAATGAAAATTTCAGAATATCATAAAATCAACCAATATTTATTTAAACGTTTGGATGTTTTCATTTCGGTTTATACTTTTGAAAAGGGTTAAAATAAAGAGAAATATAAAATATTTCTATTTTCTTTTATTTATTATTTTGTATACACATATCTTATTATGAAAATTTGTCTGCTTGTATACAGTAGTTATGTACAACTAAATGTATTAATACATAATCTCCATGTGTTAAATTTGACGACGATAGACTTTCAGGATAGTAATCATAAATGATCAACACAAATTTCAAAAACCCACTTTTTGGGTCGATAATTAAGATTTCGTCACTAAATTGATAAAACTCAACATTTAAAACTGTAAACGTTGACAAACTAGATTTCAAATTTGTTGTAGGCCTAATAAAGAATTTAATTATAAACTAACTACACCATATTTTCAATGTCGCCTATTAACATCCGTTTTTCCGTTATTTGCATGTATCTGACACTAGTTTTAGGTAAATTAAATTAAATTTAACCCAAAATTGTCAAAATGGGTTGACCCAATTTTTAAGAAAAAACAAAACTGTAAAACATCTCTTTTATAACCAATCTCCGAACCCTCATTCTTGGAATAGGTAGAAAGCAAAACTTAAATTCATAAATGCTACATTTTAGCAGCATTTAATCAGTAAAGTCGATTTAAAAAAAATAATCGATATTGGTGAAACAATATCTTATTAAAACAACCCATACATTTTGAGTTTTAGAGAAAAAAAAATGCTGGTATACCAAATTTGACCAAAATTAGTTCACACGTTTTACAAAAATTTATATAATAAGAAACAATTTAAATATATTATTTAAAATTTGTTCATACCGAGACCTCAAGAAACTTCCCCACCTAGTATATAAAATGCCAAATTTTTATCAAATGCTTCAATATTTTTTTAAAATATGGACTACCATTGTTTCCACAAACTCATTCATAAAATAAACTCCAGTTTCGAACGGCAATTTTTTTAAAGCTGTGCTACCTGTTCTCTACATCCATAGATATGCATGTACATCAATATTACGAGCTAAAGAACTATTAAATTAAAAAAATAAAATTACTTCTAAAATGTACATACGTGGAAAAGTACATACGACGACTATAAAAGAACCACGATTCTTACAACTAGTTTTAGAATTGGACCAAGACAGAGCCAAGAGACCAGTGCTGAGTTCTATTACAAAACATATAAACCTGAAATAAAATAATCTAAATAAACTGTGCCAAAACATTGCACAATCTTTCTGACTCACACATTCACAAAACCAAATAGAAATGAATCAGAACCTATCACCAACCTTCCCTAGCTGAGATTCGAATATATATAGATATATTTAAATAACTGCATGAACTTGCTTTGCTTACGTTCTCAACTGAAATAGTTGATGGTTAATTTTTTTTTTATTGAAAACTACGGAACTGTAATTTTTGGTAACGAAAAGTTTTGGTTGGTTTTTATTTGATTTTGGGGACGGGTGAGTGAGAAAGTTTATTATTCTTTATATTCATGAAATTTTCAAATTAATATTCATGTTTTCGACGTTACAAACCTCAAACCAAGTGTTTTGAAATTTCCTTTAAAAGTTTAAATCCAGGTAAAATCCATAAATAATCTTAAACTCAAAATCATCTCTTCCAACATAAAAAGGAGGTTATAGTTTCTAGATAAAATTTACAACTTTCCCTAGATGAAACATTTGATAACATTAAAAAGATTTTTTTTTTTTTTTCAAATTTGAATTAACAATTGTGTAGGGCCAGGCGTTTCACCTCGACAGAATCAATATAAATGTCGCATTGCGTGAGACTGGGACATGTATTGTAAGAAAGAAAAACCCTTTGTTATAATCAGACTAGCATTGTACTAGTAAAGTTTCTATAATGGTAATTAACTTAAAATTCATGAAATATTTTATAATTAGATGACAATCACAAATACAAAATCTCTGTAGAACATTATCACTTATATCACATAGAATAGTACATACAATAGATAAGCACAGTATATAGAAAGCTGCGATGATAAAACAAATAGTGCAAAATTTCGCAATAACTTTCTCAAACACTGATTTACAAAATAAACCCAAACTAATTGTCATCAAAGATGAAATGTCAGTAATTGTCAATCAAACAGTTAAAATGAATATATATATATATATATATATATATATATATATATATATATGGTTTGCACACGGGTAATTAATCTTCACTAAAATTAAAACTAAATCTGTTCTAGGATATATATTTTTTTTAACTGCATATTTTATATTAGCCCAAGTGACCAATTTTTGATTTCTTACTAATAACTCTGAAATCCACATTTTGCAAGAAATGACTTCTTGAAAAGACGTTTTATTTGATTCCTTATAGGCTACACTTAAGTAAAATTTTACTAAATGAGTTATTTAGTTTTATTATTTTTTAGGTCATTTTCCGGTTAAAAAATTTTTTTTTAAATATATTTTTTTTAAATTTTCAGAACTCTCGTATGTTTTGTACAGGTGCTTTGTATATTTTGTAACCATAACTCCACTGCTTATTTTAAAAACTAAACCCCCTTTAGTGAGTACAGATGACAAACCCGAGAACTATTGCCGGATCTACAACTTTATTATATAGTTTTGGATTAGATTCCTCTCTTTCATCGTTTCTATCAGGTCCTTCTCGACCAACCCTTATTCTCTTTCCACACTGACGCTATTAGAGCATTCGAGGGCTAGGAATCTTTACTTTATGCGGGTTTCTTATTCTTTTTTAAAGCAATGATTACCGAGGTTTGTCGCCTTCAAAAACAAGAAAAAAAATAAACTAAAGTTAAAAGTTACTGGTGCCAAATCAAATGGTGATTGTAATTTTCAGACTTGCCGATATTTGTTTCTTATAAGAGTGGTTATACTCGTCCAGTGATATGATTTTTGACAATGAAGAAAACATGTGCCCATGTGTTGGATGTAGTAACACTGGGAGCAGACCTGAACAGGATCAACTTTCAGGCGGCTATGAAAAACCGATATTCTAATAAATTAAGGTGAAAGTTAGTTTGGGTTTATTCCAGAATCTTATAACGCTTTGTTGGGGTTAGAGCAGACCTATAAGACCTGAGCCGTTCTGAGAGGAGGTGAAGTTAAATCCAGGATTTAAGAATGAGTAAACTCTCATCTACGCCTTCTTTCTGGTAGTAAAGAAATCCATTTTGGTCATCCTCGTCTAACTATGGAATGTTCCAACATACAACAGCATTAACCTTAATAACTATTTTAAAATCAGCTGGTTTCCAGATAAGCTGTATGTAAGGTTAAAAAAAAAACTTTGTCATCTTTTGTAGCACTCTATAAACTAATAATATAAAATATATGAACCATTTTAGACATATTTTTTTTGGAACTGTTGTCTTTATCTTAACGTCCAAAGTGAAACACCCTGTATATTATTAAGATACTTGCTTCACTCCAGTCTATGTCATCAGCAATGTCAATGATTTCGAGGTAAAATAACTAAGCTTGCGGTTTAGCTAAATTATTGATACCAAAAAATAGAAAATAATAAGTTATTTTAGATTACCTAGTAAGTTTTGGTATAAACGTCCCTCTAGTATTCTCAGCGTAGATAATGTTCTTAACGCAACCCCAGAAGATAAAACCATAGGTGTCAGATGGCTTTTTGATCCCCACAAAATGGGATCATTCTCTTAAAATCCAAAAGCCTGAAAACCTACCATTGAGAGCTGACATGCAATGACTCTTTAATTAATTCGTGATCAAGCATAAAGGTCTAACATGTCCAAGTAAGTGACACCTGTAATCGTTGTTTCAGCAAACATTAACAGCCACGACTGGATCTGACATTATTCCACACCACACGCTTATCTCAGGAGCTCTGAACCCCCAAATTCTAGAATTGTGACTGTTAACACAGCAATTTATATGTAAAGTCACCTATTGAATGCATTGTCAGGCACATTCAACTCGTAAAGGAAGATGTGCTTGCTTAACTTCATGTTTAAGCTAAATTCTGTAAACATCGAATCTCAAAGGTTCTGAACAATTAATTGTCTTTGGAATGTCAAGTTACAGCTATAGTTCTATTAGAGGAGTATTAAACGCTCCACATCATCGTCCGATGTGTATGGTCGGCCTGGAGATCTTTTAAGTCCACATTTACATTATTTAAACTGATTATACCATCGATAAACGGTCCTGTCTGTAGGTGAATCTTGTCCGATAGTACTACGAAAAATAACGTTGCAGTTTAACCATTGATTTAAATTCACCAAAACCATAAAACACATTGAGCTTTTTGTTACATAGTCAGCATTACTAAAGCAACTATTACCGGGCTATTACACTAACTGTTGTTTACTGTTGCAGGCATTCCCCTTCTACAAGATAGCCCCACTCACCAGCACGTCTTCTCACTACAAGACTACTGATATGCACTTCTCGCTTAGCTCAACACTATTAGCAATATAACTATTAAAACTCGCTTCAAAACAAAACCATGGTCACTACGAGTGTGCAGCATCTTGATAACATCGAGGGGAACGCGTTTCATGCATCTTTTATCGGATCTCTCAAAAACTTTACAAACATTCAAAAACAATTTTTATGCGAATATTTCTCTCAGAACTTTGTATTATTAATAGTGAACAAGGTAAAAGACTTAACATTAGTTTAGTGCACGTTTATCTTCAACGTAGAATTAATAATTTTATAAATCGTCACGATATTCGTTTAAACAGAGACACGTTTTCTTTTCAAATTTTGTTTTTGTAGATAAATAAAATAATATATGGAAATGAAACAGTATTTGTGCAATAAAAGTTCGATAATAAATATACGACTATCAAAGCTATAAGACTGATCGGAGTCTTTGTGTTTTAAACAGTATTTAAGCGGCCTCAACATTGATTCGGACGAATCCACCATCATCATGGGAGCGGAGGTCGGCGGAGAAGTCGATGACACGGGAGGCGGAGGTGGAGGTGAGACGGAAGAACTACTCCCTCTGGAATCTCTCATGGAGAAAGCAAAGTTCTATACTTCCCTATGTCTCGGTACTACCGCTATCCTTTCCGTCTTCGCTTTCCTATTCCTAATACCTTTCGTCGTGGATCCGGCGATCTCTACTATACTGGCCGACTACGAATCCACCGCTGTGACATGCATGGCTGTGGAACACGTTTATGCTGAAGGTTTAAGCAACTGTTCGTGGTCTTCTTGTAAGGAAGGATGTACGTCGGCTGCTCTTAAGTGTCATCAGATCATGGTCAACTACAGTCGACTGCCTTTTGAAGAATTTACGAAGGTAAGGTAACTATGCACAAACTTTCTCAAAACAGACTTACGATTTTGATAAAATTTCCGTAAAATTTCCTTAAAAAACGGGGCAAAAACACTACACAAAAATATCTCAAAAACCCATTCATTATAGAAAAGCAAACCAAACAAATATTATTAATATTATTGACGAAGCTGTCTGTAATACAGCCTCGTCAGTGCCTTAGCAGG
Organism: Aphrophora alni; assembly: GCA_963513935.1. NCBI lineage: Eukaryota > Metazoa > Arthropoda > Insecta > Hemiptera > Aphrophoridae > Aphrophora > Aphrophora alni. The sequence goes on along the minus strand of OY740769.1, from coordinate 28,534,284 downwards.
CGAAACCATTGGTCGGCTAGTCTAATAAAAAGTGGATATTACAAATTAAAAAAATTGTGTTTTATTATCTTTAAACATGGAATTCCACCAAGAACCATCGGTCTCAACAGTAATGAAAAAAAGAAAAAGAAAAAAACTATAACAGTTCGTTATTTGTAAGAAAAAAGTTAAAATCAACCATGGACGCTGTCTTAGATAAGGCCTAAACTACTTCACTTGTGTCTTAAACTCGAAAAGTCATATGATGAAATCAAGTTTAAATGACGATGGTAAAGGTTGTTTTTTTTAAATTTTTTATTATTATTCTTTAATGGTAATTTGTAATTTTATACTGCTTTAAATAATAAATCCTCACATTTCACCAAAATTCTAATGAAATCTGTAGAGAAATGACGTCACAATGGCCGACTTCTATTTTTTACTGATAACTCACAAACCGTCATTTCTTGAGAGATGGCGATCAACACGTTTTGTTTGGGTACTTAGAGGCTATACTTGGGAAATACTGTCAAAATATTAAGAAAATAATAATTTTATGTTTTTCCTTATGACAAGTACTTGAGTTTTATAAAAAATAATAAAACAGGTGAGATATGGCAAATATACACACAACAAAACTGCCCACTGCATTCATGACAGACGTCATAAAATATACTCGGGAGACCTCAAACAGCATCTTTTTACCCCTCGTATAATTTTCTCTAAACTACGAATTTGTAGAAAAGTGAAAACAGACTATATATATCATAGGCGACGTAAAAGGCTAATCAGATTTCATTAAAATTTTATTGAATATTTGTATTTCTTACGCACAAAGTTTAAAAGGGATCAGGACCCAATGCATCTCCCATGAACAAAACTCAGTAAGTCTTAATGAAGAAAATTTATTTTTATTTTGCAAATATGCATTTGGAACAGTCCACCATGAATGATGAATTTTGTGTCTTCTAAACTGTAACATTAATGAACTGCTATTTGACATCTGAAGATGATGTTTTATACATGGAATCCAGGTAATATAAAACGACGTCGACAGGTGAACTTATTTTATATATCTCTACACCGAGGTGTTGGACAAAATATAGGATACGTTTTATATAACCTAAATCTATATTACAAAATAAGATTATTAAGATAGTGATCAGTATTACAAAATCTAACTCTATCTTAATTATTTTTAAACACACAAATTTATGTTAGGAAAACATACTACAACTGAAATTATAGTTTTTGTGTTTTGTAAAATCGAACATTTTAGTCTATGCACAAATGTTACACAAACACGAATAAGTTATTAAAATAATCATTAAAAAATTCTGTGTTTGTCCACTTTTTAGGGGGTGTTGGACTCAATATTATTTCTTGACATACTGTATATAAAAAATAGGCTTATTTGAGAGAAAGGAAGACTTGTTGAAGAAAATTTTAAATAAATGTATATTTAGAGCCAAAATAATAATTTATATTCGTATTTTATAAATAAATAAATCAAGGTATTCAGCGTCCAAGATTAAACTGGTCTTTTATAATAAAAACTAAACATCATTAAATACACTTGACGTACTGATTGAAGCCTTGTTGAAAATAGATATAGACATAAGGTAAGTTTGATCCATGCGTCATCATTGTAACAATATGTGATTCGTAAGCAATGAATACATTCTCTCGTTCACACTAATGGGCTGTTAAAATAACCATAAAACAACTAGGAGACTGTCCATTTTACTGCCAACCCTAGTGTTTTATTAAATTTTCTGAATATTAAAAATATATTGGAACAAAATGGTGGACTTATATCCAAGGACTTATTACACCCATCAATATAACAAAAGAGGCTCTTAAGAGCTTAATTTTTGACTTCACAGATGAGTTAAAATTTGAAATAGGACTTATGGTTTTGCGATTATCATTTTAAAGGGCTCAACTAGACAAGTAAATATCTTGAAATAAATTTGTTTTGAATCACCGTAACTAATGGTGGCACGTAATGTGTAGCTAAAGAGAATATTGCACTTCTCCACAATTAATTCTACTGATTTTTGAGAAGCTTCTCTGTTTTAAGAAAGGTAATTTTAATATGCTCTAATATGATTAATAAGTCATACGATACTTTATTTTAAAGATTTTGGTGAGACTAGCCAATTCTCAAATCAATTGTCTAAGTTTTTCTAGCTTCTTAAACCCATTTGGACGTTTGTAAATATTCTAGTAATATTTTTTCTTCTTCAATTGTATTTCCTAAATCTTTATCTGATGCTCCATTTATTACTTAATTTTTTATCCCTTATGATTAAGATTCATCGAAGCAGCCTCTCACTATAAAGAACATTACCGCAAACAGTGTTTAGATATATTAATTATTAACAAGGTTGAAAGGAGAGGGGTGCATGTTTCTGTTGAACCACCCTCTACACAAAACATGTTTTTAAAGTTTGCTCCTATTGTTGACAGACGAACATGGACATAAATTCTGTCGAGTGGTACGAAGGAGAAACAAAATTCTACATCAACACTGAAGGCTGCGGATATCCTCCAAGAGTCAACTGTTCTGTATTCTCTAAACAGTACGGCTACAGTAACCTCGGGAAACCGTTTCCTTGTTACTACAGCAGGAACTATCCGGAGAAAGTGGTCGCTAGGTACAGTTGGGACGACAATCTAAGGCATCTCATTCTGTCTCTAATCATACCCAATGTCCTGTTTGGCGTATCCATCGGGGTATTGAGTTACTGGTACTGTCCAGGGTGTAATCGCAACGGCTGTGGGGTAGAGAACAACACGTACGTCGAGAAGTTTGAAACTAAAGACGAGTAAGTATATTACAATTAATGCACTCAAGAAACCTGTATTATTTTAAATTCAATAGATTTAGCCTTACAATCCTACATATATAAAACAAACACAATATTAAAACTACAACATAACCTAACAGTCTAACCTAACATAACATAACTAAGTTTAGCCTAGATAGCCAAACAAAATAATGTAACCTAAACTAACATAACAGTATAACCTAACATAACACATCATAACCTTTCATAATACTCCTAACCCAACATAACATTTTAAAATGTGAATTGGACATAGCTTACACGCTGTCAGATAGCTAATACCAAATTATGTGAGATCTTAAGACATGTGAGCAACTACTTTGTACTTAACTTCGCGTTGTGATATTAGTTTCCACTTCTCCACATTATGGTATTATCCCATGACCCCCGTCCTCACTACACGAGGTGTTCAGGTTAGCTTTCATTTCATCTTGCTCAATATTTAGACCAGTCATATTAACTCCAGTCTCCGTGTGATCAGACAATCAGGAGTATATATTCTTTCAGCAACATCTTCCAGTTGCTCGCGTTGATCTTGAAAGCGAAGACACTCTACATTTACATGCTTACGGTGTGACACAATGCCGGTTGAACAGATAGACATCAAAAGATCTACTTCCAGACAGAATTAAAAGTAACTTTAACTGTGAACTAAATGTTTTATTTTAGGTCGAAGCGTTCGACTCTTAGATATAACAATATCATCTCATTTTTTCTGCTTCTATATCTCTTTAAATACCTGATTATTGCGACTTTTTTTAGTAACGCATTAATTTTTCTTTACCGAAGTAGCCTCGAACGTTAAGCTGCAATAATATCAACTATATCATCAGACACCTTGATGAAAGATGCCACTCTCAACGTTGACAGACTATAGCGTCTCCGACAACACTACACAGCCATAACCTAACATAACCGCCTAACCAAATTTTACAAAACTTAACATAACATGAACAAAAATTTGTGATTATCCGTCTTGCATAACTTCGCATATTACTACTGTTTGACCCGTTTCGAGTACGTAACTTATTCAAAAATATATATCTATTTTTTATTTTTTATATATATATAGATACGAGGTGTCTGTTGAATAACGAGACTGATACCGCAACTCGGCTTTATTTATAGGCTTATATGTATCAAAATTCTTGTTCCCAATAATCAGGGGTTCATCTAAAGTTAGACGAATGTGACAATCCCGAGGAGGCTAGCTGAATCCACACCTTCTTTCATGTAGTATGGAGTTAGTTCCTTCTCATTCAACTTTCCTTTGAGGTCTCTTTGGCCAAATCTTGTTATTTTCTGACCATGACTCTATTAGATTATTCGAGAGCTAGGGGTCATAATTTTATGTTCATTTCTTCCTTTTCATATATTATAAAGCCCGAGAACATTTTCGCCTTAAACAAAAAAGAAAAATCCCCATCAAATATAATTATAATTTGTATTTACACACAGCTGCAGTCTTGTTTTCCAATGATCAAAGGCGTAGAACAGATCAGTTTCATCAGCTGATTTATTTTTTTATATACAAACTAACCCAATACTTGTTCCTTTAAGCACAAATTTCATTTTATAAAAACGATAAAAGTCACATTGTGCCAAATCTGGCGAACATGGAGGACGTTTCAGTGTATTAATGTGTTTGTTGGCCAAAACCAACTTCACAGAAAGTGCTGTGTGAGTAGCCACATTGTCCTGATGAAGAATGAAACCAGAGTTCTAGTCGGTATTTTCTAACTATTTCTCTCAGCTTTGTTAAACTATACTTATTACAAGATTAGTTCACGGTCGTGTCTTCTAGAATCCAATTTCCAAAATTATGTCCTCGCCATCAGAAACACAATGAACATATCTGAATTTGGATAAGCGTTGACGAGTTGTATTACATTCTTGGTGTTGAAGATTTTTTTTAGTGAATTGACTGTCATTTTGTCTCAGGATCATACCGGAAAATCCAGGTTTCGTCACAAATGATGATTTCTTGAAAAGGTTTAGGGTCAGAATTGAGTTCCTGCGGCATGCCAGCACAAATTTCCTTGCTGTGTTTTTCTTGCTTTGGTGTGAGAACCAACTTTTTTATGATCCAACTTAAGGTCTTTATCAATGTTCATGCTTATATTCGGAAACTAAGTCGGTATTAAAGGGCTCAAACACACGTGAACGAGACATGGAGTCTTCACCGTAACCCTCAGTAAACATTCCGTTGGTGGTATTCAATTTTACTAAAAATTTCATTAACAATTTTGTCAACTTTTATACTTCGCATATTCAAAGGATAACACAACTAACGGCCGAGAGTGTATGTTTATCAAACAGGTTCATAAAAACAGTTAACAAATCAGTCTTCACTGTTTTCTCTAAAGATATTTCCCTATTTAATATTTTCTTCTAAAGATACCGGAAATCCATTTTAAAAGCCCCCGGATTAGTGAAATATAATTATTTTTAAAGCGGATACATACACTGTACTCACAAATATATTTATAGAGGAGTTGTAACTGTTATAACCTATGTTAAATTTATAAGCAATATTTTAACAGGAAGTAATGATTTGATTAGGTAATTGCTGTGATACTATCGCATGGAAGAGAACAACATGTAACAAGATATGGCAAGTAACATTCATCTCATTTTTAAATGAAGATGACAAGAAGGTTAACACACTGTGAACGTTGTTTTACCTTTAGTAATTTTTATATAGGGTGTGGATCTCAAAAAGTCCAATGGTGATATTCATTAGCTACCGTCTGAAATCTTACAAATTGATGTTTTGAAGTTTCTCCATAACCTATCAAGATTATATTGTTCTTGAAGTTCGTAATTTACTTCAGTACACTCTTCTACCATTACTAGCTTTGTCTTAACGTTTATTGACGCCTTTCGGATGTAGTCCTTTTTCACCAGCGATTTACGTACTACTTCGTCCATCGAAGGAGTCGCCTCATATGGCTGGATGAGACTGTGCGTGTCAAAGACGACTCCATTGAGGGACGAAGCAATACATAAATAGCTTTTCAAAAAGGTGTTCATGCGAAACGCGTCAGCAGAAGTTAAGGCAATGCTAAGAGTGGCAGTAGAACGTACTCAATTCAAGCATACTGTCATTTACAAAACAGAAATATTACACTGTAAATAATACCTAATGATATTTATATATTGACTGGGAATTAAATATAATTGTAAACTTACGTTTAAAACATTCAGTCGTCGTAAAAATTGTTAGTTTTATACAAATTATATATATATATATATATATATATATATATTATATAAGTTACGATGCATACACATATATGTGTCTCTAATATTAAAAACATGGTAGCTAGATATCAGATTATTTTGGGTACTGTAAATAAGGAACTATATCGTGGTATCCCTATGGTTCATAACATCACAATGACATTTATTTCAATTTTTAAAATACCAAAAAAAAAAAAAAAAAAAAAAAAAAAAAATCCAAAATATTTTCTTTCTTATAATATCAAACCATATTTAAAAGAGAACTTATAAAGATTTTAATTTCAAATGTTATTTTAAGCAAAATTTTAAAAGCGTCGTGTTTCTCTTAATTTACAAATCATTGTAAATAAAACAAATGCTCTTTATTTTTGCAACATAAAATTTAAAAAGTATAATAATATCCAAAACCACCTATTCTTGGGAAATTTCACATTTTAGAAAAAGTTTCTTGAGACACTACGGGGGTTTGGAATCAAAACAATATCACTATTGGACTTGTTTGCCTGATTTTACCGGCACCCTATACTCACTCACTTTATGGTACGCTCATCTTAGCTTTCAATCAGCACCAGTATATGCACTACTATATATACATTATATAGCACTTTACGTCAATATTTTTAATATCTCAAATTTGAATGGGATATACAATAATTAAAATGTAAACAGTGTCTTGACCATATATATACAATAACCCACCAATAACGAAATATTTGTGTTTAATTTTTTTTTTTTTTTTTTCTACGGACTAGAAAATTTTAATTTCAAGAGGAACAATTTAGTTTCTTATTTTGAACACCGCCACGTAAAACTCCTAAGCTGTGGTGGAATTAACCACTAAAATTTGAAATGCCTCACGATTTTAAAGTTCTTTTCATCGGTGTCTTACTTTTTAAATTTAAATCAATAGTATTGAGAAATTGCGTTGTAAAGTTAATAGAGAGTTATTTATTTAAACTATATTTTGGATCAGCTTGTACACTTTAACGATTATTGCTCAATGTTGATGCAAACTTTAACCGGCCACTCTGTCTCCTCACTGGCCAAACTTATCTGCATAGAACAGTTTGCGACTTTAGCGAGAAGTGGTCGCTATTTGTGCGATTGTTCAAAATTATGGTACTCAATGACAGAAAGGGTTGCACTTTTTGATTGGAAATAATCATTGTGTTATTTTATAAAAGACGATTATTTAACAACAAACGAGTTTTATTACACTAAACACTGAAAACCCAGAAATAATGAAGCGATAAGAATAGTTCGATCCTAAACAACGACATTGACTACCGTCTATATACGCGATTACAAATTCGTAAACTTAAACTGTACAATTAATCGTCATAATTGTCGTTATTAGTCTGAGTATCTTTCACGATGTTTAATTTTGTTTTAACCATCTCGTTGTTAACTTTGAAGACCAGTTGGTATTCAAACAGGAAGGAGAATGACATGTTTTGAGATTGGAATCGCCAGTTTTGGGTCAATGGAATTCTGTTTGTGAGGTCACTTACATCGTAACATTTATCAACCCAGCACTTTTTCTTTAAAATGTTTCACACACTAATGTGATCAAGATATTCCAGAAAATCTCTAAAATGTGCTTCAATGTTCTCTCAAAAACAAATTGTATTAAAACGGGAAATATTTAATAAACTGACACGTAAGTAACTAGTGTATTATATTTAATAAACCGTATATGCAAAGCACTAATATGTTTTTTAATAAAAAGAAGAAAAAACACTGTTGAATGTTAGTTTAATTCTATTTATTTTTTTGCTTTATATAGAAGACCTGAAAACAATCATTACTTGTAATTCCTTACTTATTTATTTTTACATGAATTTATTGTTCCTTTCAATTACATAATGGTTACATATTAGACATAAACATTACCAAACTTAACTTACACACTAATTTGGCAATAGTTAATTAATATGTCTTTTTATTATGCGTGTTGTTTTGTTTACAAAAACATCAGTTGAAAATTTGCGTATACAAATGCGCACAAGGGTGAATTTATCTTAAAATGCATGGGCTATCTAACGTGGAACATACCGAAGTTTAAAACTTTCTGAGATGAAATTATTAAATTAGTCTTTTTGAAACATATCACAAAATTATAAGACACTTGGACGCTTTCAATTAGATAAAAATATAATTAACAACAGTTCTGAGCTGTTTTAGTTGTTTTTAACTATTTGTAGCAGAGTTGTAAATAGCTCACGTTTATTTTTGAAGATTTGCTTGAATAACATTTCATGTAAATAATAGTTCATTTTTTGTAAATAAAACAAAAAACATACCTAACCTCTCCTAGTTGTAATTACTTAACCGAGTTAAGTAAGGGCTAAATTCCTCCTATTTTGACATCCCATCTGTTCCATGACGATTCGACTAATGAAAGATCCTATTTACATGTTTATATCAGTTTAATGTATAAAACTAGTATTTACTCTCCCACGTACACGTATTGCAGGGGAAGTTATGTGATGGGTCAAAAAACCAATGTCGAGTTTTGTACAGATCCGTTTTCAGGTCCACTGAATTTAAAAAAGTGTTTGTGATGTCTGTCGTCTCTATGCAGTGTTTTACAGCTCAAACGCGTTAACCGATTTTTATCAAATCTAGTATGTGAACAATTTTTGGTCATATCTCAGGTCTTTACAAATATACGTACCAATTTTATTAAAATCTTTCCACAACAGACATCATTCTAAAAACCACTTTTTAGACTCAGAGGGACTCAAAACTGATCTAAACGAGATCGAGTCTTTAACCCATCATATAACTTTCCATACACTATTTTGGAAGTAACAGAAGAAATTGTATGAGCAGAAGATACTACTGTAAATTGTTACTTTACTATACAACTATCAAAGAGAGAGATTCTTGACAATCGTTTTAACACTAAGGGTTTATGATAACAGAACAAAAAATATCACATTTACGATAATTTTGGAGCTGAAATTTCAATCTTAATCCAAAACTAGACGATCAATTGAAAACCGGTTCAGCTGTTTAAACTACAGAGACGAGAACATCTATCGATATTTGTTTTTAAACGATAATATATTATAAGAAGTCAAATAAAATAAGGTGTACATGCTCTGAACTACATGCTTTGCATTTCACTACATTCAAATTTTAATGTCGTCTGTACTCTAGCAACTAGTTTTATTATTCCGTATATAAAGGGTGCACAAAATTGCACAACAGATAAACATCGGATATATCCCCAAAAGGCAAGACATCGATTTGTTGACCCACCACATAACTTTATCTATACTACATATATGTAAGATTTTCCTTGAGTCTATGAACTGTCATAATATTTATTTTTCAGAGAAGACGAAGAAGAGGAATTCGATGAAGAAGAAGAGTACTGAAAGGAAGAACCTACCGCGAATCAAGTTCTCCATTAAATATTATTTTATAATATATTTTGATATAATAACACTTGTAGGGAATATCAGATGTAAATTATATTGGGCTGGTCTTCCTGTAGATTCTAATTATACTCACAACTAACTTTTACATCTATATAATAGTATTCACATACATGGTAGTGATTGCTTAGTGAGCAAATAATTAATTATAAGTAAATAAAATAATAGTATACATTTTTGTTTATTTTAAGCTAAGGTCGAAGAGTCGAGTAAAATAAGACTACTGGTCTGGGTTATATGGCGGTAGTAGAGCCTCGACCTATCGATTTTGTGTGTAAAATCAATTCTTAAATCGATTCTTTAAGTTACACACAAAACGTATCTATCGCAAAATACATTTAGAGGTGAAGAAAATCTCGAAGTTGAATAATTGTACTCAACAATTATGTCCATTATTATATTACAAATAAATAAAATGGCTTAAAAGTTGGTTGGTCTAATCGAATAGCTTTTAAATTACCTCAAAGATTACACAATGACATGCTTATTTTAAACAATGCTCTATAATACTTTAGAATAAGATACTTATTATATAGATAAACAATCGTGATACATTTGGCGTCAAAATATTTTTAACATAACCTAATAAAACACGTTCACCATAAGTTCGAATCTTTGCAGAAACGGTTAACATTTTCATAATTTTGTATTCCAAAATACATTTAAAAAGCTACAAGTCCAAACCAAATTTAAGTAAATACTACCTTTTAACTATTAGATTTATAGCAAATTAAAAATCAAACTTTTTTAAACCAGTGCAATAGAGTATAACTTTCCCAAATTATATCAATATTTATCTACACGAATGAAACGAAATCCAAACTTTTCCACAAGGCCTCAAACTTTTTTAAACCAATGTAGCGCAATTGTCAACAAATTATAACAATATTTGTCTGCACGAGATAAACGAAAATCAGAATTGACCAAGAGCCCTCAAAAACTTCAAAAAAAAAGTGTAGCGCGCAATAGTTCCAAAAATTATAACAATATTTATCTAAACAGGTAAAATGAAAATCAAAATTTTCCACACGGCCTCAAATTTATCTTAAAAAACAGTACAGGGAAATAGTTCCAAAAATTATAACAATATTTATCTAAACAGGTAAAATGAAAATCAGAATTTTCCACACGGCCTCAAATTTATCTTAAAAAACAGTACAGGGAAATAGTTCCAATAATTATAACAATATTTATCTAAACAGGTAAAATGAAAATCAGAATTTTCCACACGGCTTCAAATTTATCTTAAAAAACAGTACAGGGAAATAGTTCCAAAAATTATAACAATATTTATGTAAACCGGTAAAATGAAAATCAGAATTTTCCACACGGCCTCAAATTTATCTTAAAAAACAGTACAGGGAAATAGTTCCAAAAATTATAACAATATTTATCTAAACCGGTAAAATGAAAATCAGAATTTTCCACACGGCCTCAAATTTATCTTAAAAAACAGTACAGGGAAATAGTTCCAAAATTATAACAATATTTATCTAAACGAGTAAAACGAAAATCAGTTTTTCCAACAAGGCCCAAAGTTTTTTTTTAAATCAGCGTAATAATTCCCAAATTATAACAATATTTGTTTTCACGAGTAAAAAGAAAACAACAATTATCAATAAAGCTTCAATCATTTTTTAAAGATTCGTTGTTATTATTATGGTGGTTGTTAATCTTTATAACCACTTTCTTCTAAAGTTTAATTAAAACTGATCAATAATTTCTGTAATAATACCTAATTATTTAAAACAAGAACGTTTAAACTTTGAGTTAAATCCAATATAATTTTTTTGTAATGTTATAATCATGCACCATAATTATGCTCACCTCCATATAGGGACAAATTTTAGGTGTACGTATAAAAAATTCCTCCCCTCCGCCCAGACCAAAAGTCTTGTCTTATTTTATTTGACTAAAATCTCAAACTCAAAACGAAATCTTAGACAATTATTACGCTGTATAATGACAGTACGTTATTATTTCGGCCATCTATTTGGGGGAGGAGGCGAGAGTTTTGTTTATTTTTAATAAAGAGAATACTAGGAAGACTAATAGAAAAAGGACAATTTTAAACTGCTTATTGAAAAGGCTCAGTCAACCAAAATAAAACCATTACTAACAATAAGCCATATAAACACTCGGCAACTGATACACTGACAGGACAGGCAGCCAATTTCTATTGGTGTTTTTGTGAATCTGTACGAAAAAGTCATAAAACTTGATATTAATAAGTTGCACAAAATGAAATATTATAGATCCATCTAGGACATACAAATACCCTAACAACAGCCATTTGAAACTGTACGACCATTTATTTTGAATAACATTCATATTTGAAAAAGATACTCATCGGATTCAGACTTTAATGCTGCACAAAATGATCAGCTGTGAAAAGTTTTACTAAAAACGGGTAAATAAAAAAAAAAAGTTTTGTAATTTTAAAATGTGTCTAAATTTTTTAATTGTTCTAGTTAACAAATTTCTTCAATATTGTTTTTTCAAAGTGAATAGTGTGGCCTAAAATTGGGCGATTACTAACATATAGCCTGCACACTCGAAACCATGAAATGTGTGCTGATCCTACCCATTGAAGTAGTTTCACTTACTCTGAGGGTCACAATTTAGTCTGATTTTACTCACATTTGGTGTGTAAGCCTTTCACCAAATTAACGAAAACACAATTTTCCACATTACTTTTGCAATACAAATAAAGATGATGTTCAGTTGTTAGGTGCGTACAAATCCTACTGATATTGATCCAGTTGTTTATAACAATAGAGGACGATAACAGTCATTGAAACGTTGTCTTGTATTGCACAAATCTAATGTTTTTTTGTTGAGGAAAATTGTGTTTCAACAATTGACGATTGAAGTTTCGACACGAGTTACAGTTGATGTAGCCTAAGCTCGTCTCACTAGATATTACAACTCTTACGTATCCAAGGAAAATTAAAAATAAACTCAATAATCTCGTTCTAGTAAAATACGTTTTTATTTAAATTTAATTTAGATATATACTGTTATATTTCTTTCTAATTTAACGTGTATAAAATTCATTTCTGAAATTTGTCGAGGGATGAAGATGTATCAGTGAGTTCGCTGTTATAATGGAAGTTCGCCAAGTGAGTGCGCCAATAAACTACTCCAGAACTTTTCTCTGATCGGTCTACAGTTTTCTAGATGGTCAATAAAGGTATTTGGGTCATATTTTGTCAAAATTTGAACAAAATTTAGTTTTGATCGTTTGTGCTGTACAGTACCGGAGAACAGACATCAGCCGGGTCATTGCGGAAACCACTCTTACAATCTCAGATAATACCAAAACTAATATTTCTGCGAATAACTTTTGGTGGAAGGGTGAACAAAGCGCACATATTAAATTGTGAAAACTTTATGAAAAATAATAAAGTTGCTATTATTATTTGTTAACAATAAATATACATGGGGTGAATAATAACTGTACATACAATTCCATTTATGTACAAAGTTCAAAAGGTTGTGATATTAAGTGTCGTCGTATTTTAGTTATTTAGTAGTGTTTGTGTTGCTGTATATTGTATTTATTGCTAAGATTGTTACCTATAAGTATAACGAGATGAAGATTTGTAAAGCACAGACTGTGTACATCGTTGTCACCTTGGTGATTACGTTATTGAGTGAATCACTTAGATTATTCTGGTCAGTTAAAACAAATTTATGATCTATGCCTTGCTAATCATCTTTTATTTTTTAACTAATTTAGTTTCCTATTTTAGTTTCTCCCATCTATGTAATTGAGAGAAAGTTTGAGGTTTCCTGAGTCTAATAAAGGTGGTTTTATGAATGATGTCCTACTGACTGTAGTCCGTGTAGTGGTCTACGACTTGAACGAGTAAACTAATTTGGCATTTCAAAATTTTTGCCCAAACTCGAGAAAATACACAAAATTAGGATTTTATTTAAATCTGCTTTAACGGTGCCAATAAAATTTTGCTTAAGTGTAACCTATACAGACCCAACCAAACCTTACTTATCTCCATTCAAGAGTTATCGGTCATGGGGTCACTATACTAACGACCGAAGGCACTGGGTACAACTCCGTGTTAAATGAAACATAATATTTAATAAAATTCTGCAGTTTATCAAGTCTTGCCGATCATGGTTTTGCCTGTTACTGCAGTTACGAGATAGTTCAATAAAGACTTCCTTAGTCTGCAACCTTCAATTAAAAACAGATTTAAAGACTTCGTCAAATTTTAATGAAATGGGAATATAATTGGCCCAATCTGTGTACAAAATCGGGAGTGAAATAATTGGCAAGAAACGAAAAATGACCCTCAAGTTCCGTTGAAAAGAAACCGATTTTATTGCACGAGCTAAGGAAGTTTGGGATACATTTAAATATATTTAAAATACATTTAAACTCGGTGTCCATGGCTCATTCCAACTGTGACGAATAGTTTTGTTGGCTTTTGTAGATGGGCGTGTGAGATTGTTTATTCAATGTTTTTGACTTGAATATCTTTCTTACAATAAACCCACCGATTTCGACTGGACGGACGACATGATACCTATGACAAAACTGATTTTATTATCTATCTTCGACACATTGTGACTGTAATTTAAATTATTTTTATTTGTATCTTATTTATTTATGGTAAAAATATCAAAACAATTTTAACATGTTAAATGTTATACTGGATGGAAAAATAAATGTTAAGATGTCATCGATCTAACAACAAGCTTTAGATAATAAACTGCAAAATATGTAATACAAATTTTCAAAAAACTGACGCCATTTTCTAAAACGTCTTTTTGATTAAGAAATATTGTTCTATGACAATGTTAATTGATTTTTGTTATAATTCCGAATAATATTGACCCGTACATGAGAACAACAATACAACAGCTGAGTGATTGGTGTTGGATGTTTCACTCATCAACGGTAGCATTCTTTAGTAACTATGTTTTTTTTTGCGTAATATAAAATATTAAAATTGGTCTAGAACAGCGTATCAGCTGTATATTTGTCTCAAATGCCCAGGTAGTAATTCAGATGCCTATAATTTTTTTTAAAGTGCAAGAACAAGCCTGTTTTAAAATTGCCTGTACAATAGTAGACCATAATTTCGCATGTTTCTTTTTAAAAATATATAAAATTGGAAGCTATTTTGTAAAACGGTGGCGATTTTTTAAAATTTGTATTACAGTCCACAAATAGTAAAAGGGTAGTTTCTACTCTTAGAGTGTATTGCTATGTATAAACATGCAGGGTAATTGTATAAAATATTGTAACTTGTTGACTCTGAATGTATGTGCAGCCTCCAGGATTCAGTAATCGTGTTTGACAAGAGATAACAACATATGAGTTGTTTGTGTGTTTTATTGATTAGTTGAGTAATATTGTTTTATTTGTATATATTGTGATTATGTATGTAATGTCGGAAATATAATAACTTAACAATAACTAATATATTATACAAAACGTTTTCTTGTAGAATAGCCGAGTAGAAACACTTTGAGAAGATTAAAGTAAACAAATTATTGACTTTTGCAGTGTACTATTTAAATATTTCCAAATCATTACAAGTCATTTTGCAAGAATAATATAATTGACAAAATTTAATAAATAGAAAAATACATTTTAAAAACAACAAATAAATTTTTAGATTTCAACTGTGTCCATTTTATGTTCAGTCAAACCTGTTTCATCTTTCATTTTTGTAAAATTCTTGTTACACTAAAAAAAGTTTTCTAAAAAAAAAATTCATAAAACATACAGAAATAACTAAAAAGAAACACTTCATTAATATGTTTTAAAGTTGTTTAGAATCTTTGTTTAAAAAATTCGTTACTGCTAAATGAGTTTGTGTAGGTGTAGGCCGAAACACGTTCTGGACATACGCGTTTAATATGAAACGTTCTGCGTCAAATATGGAAACGTTCTGAACAGTCCCCACACTCTTTGAACTTTTCAAACTAAAAAATTGATACGTTAAGCTTAATCAGGCAAAAATTATACCAAAACTCGTTATTATTTCTTTACTAATCACAAAGAGAAATGCGAAAAGTATTTTTTGTATGATAATAATAAACTTAGGTGTATTGCGATTAGGTTAGGTTAGATTTGGTAGCTCTACCAGCCAATACTAGAAGGACCTAACTTCTAGCTAAACAAATTTATGTGTAACGCCGCAAACAGGTTATGTGAACTGCATGTTAGACCTCTTGAATATTAAATCTGAGCCTAAGCTATTCGCTGTATTACATCCGGGTATGATGAAGTTTATAAACTATTTCCTCATCATCACTTTGTAGGAAATTGTTGTGATAGTTTTGTCCTTCAATGAGCGTCTTCGAATTCCATTTTATGGATATTTAATACAGCCCAACATAACTTACAGTCTACTATGAGGTGAAACATGTTTAGAATTCAATGTACAGTATCCTCAAGGTAGGAATGTATCTGGGGTGGAGAGGAAAAGTGGGACTCCCACACTTCGTTTGTTGCGTTTGCTTTCAGCGGTACAACCCCAATAAAAAAATATAGACCTCAAATGCTTCTGTGTAAACGCCTACCCTACTTTCGTTTCTTTTATAGGAGTAAATAAGAATAAAACGTTTACAAAATTAAACTTTTAAGAATTAAATGTATCTAAGCAGTAAATGGTGTACCTATTTTTCTTGGAATGGGTTGTACCGTCAAGTCAGGTTAGGGAAACAAGTAGGAGGGAGGACACGCCCATTAGACCAAACACACTCCTAGTCTGAGGGTACTGTACAATCCAAGAATTTCATAAGAAACAACATGAAACGCTTTAATGTACAATACAAATTCTTAATATTTCGTAATTACTGGAGTTTCGGATTATTTTCTAAATATATAATAGACTGTTAATATAGAAAATAATATTAGTCTGGACAAACATGTTATGAATTGCACTGGTCAACATTGATTTAACAATATCTAAGGACTCCTTCATACCACGTTAATCAGAATCAGACTGTCTGCTTTACAGTTTTCAAACTAACTGGATCTATATGAATCAATTCGCTTATTCATTCTCCAGTTGCTTGTCAGTACGTAAGCACTTATTATTTTGAACATAAATAAGTGTTCTGGGTACATAAAATTAATTGTAAAATATTATAATAGCCCTACTGTATAATTCATCACTTGTAACCAGATCTTAAAATAATGACGAGATTTTTTGTGGAAACTATAAAATTTGTTTTTCTCCCAACAACTGTTTTGAGATTTTCACTATCTTTGCATGTAACCTTAATTTTTAAAATAAAATCCCCACATGCTAAAATCAGCACCAATAACTCTCTAATTTGTTTTCGTTATTTTGTCGCTTGTATCTATGATACAACAATTTTTTAATCACTAAGTAAATAATATTATTACTAATAATAGTGTATTTATTTATACATGTTACACAATTGTCAGATAAATTAAATATATAATTACTGAATTAGTCTTACATAACAAACAAAATAAAATAATAGCACTGAAATTCTTACACTTCACTAGGTAAGAAACCTTGTGTAGGTAGGTTTCTTACACTAGGTTGGTAAAATTAACTAAATTAATATTAATAAATAAATTACAAAATAAGTTAATATCTATATTTCAATGCTTCCCACGCTTATTTAATCAATTTTCCCCATTTAATATACTTATTATTCGTCACTCTCCAAGGACTGCGTCCCTAAAACGTCCTTTTTTAATTTCGCCTACAGTTAAAACATTTACTCAAACAGTATACAATGATTACCTTCTCCCGAGAATTACATAAGGAATAATATCTTGCATCCCCCCCCCCTCCTGTCTGATCTACTATAGAGGAGTAAAATGACAATCCTTGCTTTAAATATTGAACTAATGTTAACCTTCAACATAAACTTTAAATATATGATACATATTTAGCCAACAACGTGTTCCTGATCCCAACTAAAAAATCATTTAATTTTTGCCGCCACTGCTCTTTTTCAAACACATTTTTAATTCACTATTCTGTCTTCCCGAATCGATGATTTAGTTTGAATGAACCGGATTAATTCAGATTGGAGCAGTATAAAAGGCAGATGAAGGGCTTCTGATTCACTCGGTATGAAGGAAGATCTAAGCGTAAAATATAATACAAAATGTCATTTTAGTAATCAAAACTAATTTACAACCATAAAATGTCATAATATATGTTAAAATATGAAACTGAGAAACTATACCAACTGGTCATCATAAATCATAGAAAGGAACGCTTGTGAGAAACTACGTATCGCATTGCAGATATCCTGGGCATTGATTTTTGAAATAAGCTAATAATAAATTTAGTACAACCGAAAAGAAAACTCAAATTGTAATTAACAGACGTTGTAGATATGTACATTGTTATAATAGCTTTAAGTATTTGCTTGTACATTCTTTCCAGACATTGTTTATACTCATCACTAAGGTATCGCTTTAAGTATTTGCTTGTACATTCTTTCCAGACATTGTTATACTCATCATTGAGGTATCCCTTAAAGTATTTGGTTGTACATTCTTTCCAGACATTGTTATACTCATCATTGAGGTATCGTTTAAAGTATTTGCTTATACATTCTTTCCAGACATTGTTTATACTCATCACTAAGGTATCGCTTTAAGTATTTAGTTGTACATTCTTTCCAGACATTGTTATACTCATCATTGAGATATCGCTTAAAGTATTTGCTTGTACATTCTTTCCAGACATTGTTTATACTCATCACTAAGGTATCGCTTTAAGTATTTGGTTGTACATTCTTTCCAGACATTGTTATACTCATCATTGAGGTATCTTTTAAAGTATTGTCTTGTACATTCTTTCCAGACATTGTTTATACTCATCACTAAGGTATCGCTTTAAGTATTTGGTTGTACATTCTTTCCAGACATTGTTATACTCATCACTGAGGAATCCCAAGTATTTGGTTGTACATTCTTTCCAGACATTGTTATACTCATCATTGAGGTATCTTTTAAAGTATTGTCTTGTACATTCTTTCCAGACATTGTTTATACTCATCACTAAGGTATCGCTTTAAGTATTTGGTTGTACATTCTTTCCAGACATTGTTATACTCATCACTGAGGAAACCCAAGTATTTGGTTGTACATTCTTTCCAGACATTGTTATACTCATCATTGAGGTATCTTTTAAAGTATTGTCTTGTACATTCTTTCCAGACATTGTTTATACTCATCACTAAGGTATCGCTTTAAGTATTTGGTTGTACATTCTTTCCAGACATTGTTATACTCATCACTGAGGAAACCCAAGTATTTGGTTGTACATTCTTTCCAGACATTGTTATACTCATCACTGAGGAAACCCAAGTATTTGGTTGTACATTCTTTCCAGACATTGTTATGATCAGCACTGAGGTATCGCTTTAAGTACCTATTAAATTAATTGTACATTCTTTCCATATATTTTAAATAAGATTCATTAAAGTTATCATCTATAAAAAGACATATACAATTTTCTATTCATATGGAAAACTTTTGTCATCTAATTGTGCAGCATAGAGATCTTTAAAATTATGAGTTCCCCATTGTCTGAGAATTTTGAAACAAAAAATAACACCTAGGAAATTAAATACAAAAATAAATATATTGAATAACTACTTAATAGGTTGTTTACGTTGCTATCTGCTCAAGTAATCTTACAAGATTATTAGTTATTGACAGTTTTCTGCGTTTCATGTCTAAGTCGATTCTATGGGAATACAGAGTGTATTTAATGTTTTTGGTCGGTAAGAACTTTCGGCTCCGTCATATACACTATCGACACTCCGCTTTAATTACACAATATTTTAAAGTAACTGCATATCCATGTATATATACAATATGCAAAACTGAATATGAAGTGCAGAACGTCTGATTTCATTCATTTTCACGATTGATAAATTTTAATTCAATGTTTTTAAATCCCCCATTCATAACAGTAGTCAGGGCAGGGATTTGGTCTTAACATGGGCTCTTATGGAGTTATTCTCGACCAATCAGAATCGTCCATTTGGTCACGTGACCGTTTCTCGACCAATCAGAATCGTCCATTTATAACTTCAACTGCACCGACTTGTGTCCTAACCGACCGCCATCTTTGTTTTTAGTACAGTAAAATGCACAGAATTGCGCATAACTGCCAAAATTTTGGTTTTCAACGTAAAATGCACCAACGTGTGGCCTAACCGATCGCCTTCTTGTTTTTCAACATAAACTGCAACGACTTGGGGCCTAACCGACCGCCATCTATGTTTTTGGTAGAGTAAACTTCACAGACTTGCAACATAAATGACAGCATTTGGGTTTTATTGTAAATTACATTGACTTGTGGCCTAACTGACCGCCTTCTTGTTTTTCAACATAAACTGCAAAGACTTGGGACCTACTCGTCAGCCATCTTTGTTTTTGGTAGAGTAAGCTGCACATACTTGTGTTATACCTGCCAGTCATATGGTTTTCAGCTTAAATTACACCGTATTGTGTTATAACCGCGAGGCTTGTTTTTAAACCGCTAGGCTTGCATAATAACCCCCAACATGCGTCCCAAAAGTCCACTATCTTGTTTTTTAATATAAAATGCACCAAATTGAGCTTTAACCGTTAGACTTCCAGTTTTTCAGCGTGGGCTGACAGCAACCTAACTTTTTTTTTTTTTTAGTTTAGCAAAGAACATAATATAGCGAATGCCAATTCCCAAACACATGCACATATGCTCGTATGCAATAAATTGCATAGTGGGGGTCTTACAAAAATAAATATACGTTTACCAGTATACAAACAGACATCTGTTCACATGTAAGTGCATAGCGTTGGTCTAGCAAAAATAGCCGTGACATTTATAAGCTATCACCCCCCTAGTCTACATAGCTACCCCTACTATAAAAACCTTCAGTTTCGATTCTCAGATGCCAGTTCAGTTCCAAGTTTGATCTGCGTGAATACGTAAGTACAAGTTTATTCTGTCTATATTTGACTTTTATACCTATCATATTATGTTATATTATGTTAGGCAATCATTTAAAACAATTTAAACCAGAGGAATTTAGTTAAGTATAAGGAACTTGTAAGGCAGAGAGACCGGGAAAATTGTCGTTTAGACTCAGCCTATTAGATTTTACTACTCTAGTGCACAGGGGTTACTTACAATTTGTTTAATTTAGTCTAGTGGAAATACAGTTAGGATTGTTGCAGCGTGAATACGTGGGCAGAGTTAAAGTTTTAATACTTGTTATATCAGGAGTAAAATTATGAATATCGATAGCCTATACATAAAACTGATATTTCGAGTGAAGTGAGTTAGAAAATCGTATCCTCCTCCTCGTACATTGGAACTTCGACTTTGATTTTCGAGAGAGTGAGGGTGGTATTATTTTGTCAACTCTAAGTGTATTAATTACTTAGCGTAAACGGTATTTTTCCTGATTGTCTCAATTAAAGATAATTTATAATATAATAGCTACATAATTTATTATTTTATACATAGAAGCGCGAGGATTTCATAAGAGTCATAGGGTTTTGGACATTAATGTGTTTGGACATCAATCATAAAGTTATCATTAATCTGCCTTGCCTACGCTAATTTGAAATAACATATTACCTTCGGGTCTTGTTTTGGTGTTTGTTATGAAGAAAAACGGTGTCATAAACTAGATTAGGTTTTTTATTCTTCAACTCTTACTATTCTCCTATAAAAATCTACAGCGCAATATACCTCGCTGGCTAAAACCTCTTCGAAGGGTAAATTTGTTTCTTTATGAGTGAGATTTTTGGGCCTAGTAAAATCCGTAGACTTGTGTTAAATAACTAGTAGAGCGTCATACTATTTTGTAAATTTATTACAGCACATCTTTCATAACACATCTTTTACTTTACACGTCAACATTCCATTCACAAATTTATTATGTGTTTATATGTAATTCTAAATTAAAAAGTTTATAAAAATCCCATTAAAAACGTTTGAATTCTCAGATAAGTCTGTGTAAGGAAGTTGCGGTTACGATAACTCTTGCAGTCTCCACAAAGGATATTATGGGTTTTGTAACCACTGTGTTTTTCAACGGTTCGGTTTATTTTGAGTTATCAAAGTGTCGTATAAGAATAAAATATTATAGTGAAATCGGTTGACATTTTATAGTTAGTGTTTTGTACTTAATGAAGGTTTGTGTTGTGTAGTTAATGGAGTGTTTTTGTTGTGAAGTTAATGAAGTGTTTTTGGTGTGTTATTATCTTAACAAAGATAAGTATTTACTCGTTTATTTTTATTCTTACATCAATTTTCGGATATATTATATCTGTATATTAAGCAAATATTTAATTAACAACCTAATCTCAAACATGGTTTTTACTATTTATTTAAAATTTATTTTGAACGTTAGACTGCAAAACAGTGTTTTATAAGATTTTTAACAACAGTACAATAACGTGGAGTTAGAAATAATTCAGGATTACTTAATGATACAGTTCTTTATTCCAATCTTTGTGATAGGAAATTAGGTATTATTAATACTATTGTATATTTTTTCTGCGAAATTATTTTTAATAAGTACATTATTACAGTACATTTTAGGCGATTTGTCAAAGTTATCACTCAAACATCGGTCTCTGTAGGGTTGTGTACAGTAGTACCTTATAGATTTTTTGGCAGTGTACTCTTTCAATCTAATATAGACAGTTCACCCGTGAGACACGGACCTGTTTCGGAAGAGATCGAGAATTTTCGGCTATTTTCGGCTAATCACGGATTGTAACAACAGTATAAAAGGGTATTCCAGACGAGTATAAATCTAGCCTAATTTAAACACGTGAATTGTGAGGAACCAGCAGCTACAACTAACTGCTTACGGCAGGGCTCGTAAACTGCGCTGATAATCCACATACCGTAACTTATTCGTTGTAATAAAACGTACTAAAACCGTTCTCTGTAAGGTTCTTAACAGTAGTACCTTATAGATTTTGGGATTGTACTCTTTGAGTCTAACATAGACATTTGACCTGTGAGACACTGATCTTGTTTCGGAAGGATTTTTGGTTATTTTCTGCTAATCGCGGATTGTAATAACAGTATAAAAGGGCTTTCTTAGTGACTATTAATTCGGCCTAATTTAAACACTTGAACTGTGAGGAGCAAGCAGCTACAACTAACTGCTTACGGCAGGGCTCGTAAACTGCACTGATAATCCACATACCGTAACTTATTCGTTGTAATAAAACGTACTAAAACCGTTCTCTGTAAGGTTCTTAACAGTAGTACCTTATAGATTTTGGGAGTGTACTCTTTGAGTCTAACATAGACATTTGACCTGTGAGACACTGATCTTGTTTCGGAAGGATTTTTGGTTATTTTCTGCTAATCGCGGATTGTAATAACAGTATAAAAGGGCTTTCTTAGTGACTATTAATTCGGCCTAATTTAAACACTTGAACTGTGAGGAGCAAGCAGCTACAATTGCTTACAGCAGAGCTCGTATAAAGCGCTGGTAATCCCCTGATCGGAGCATATTTATTATAATACAACGTACTAAAACTGTTCTTTTTTAAGGTTCCTAACAGTAGTACATATATATATATATATATATTTGGAAGTGTACTCTTTGAGTCTAACATAGAGAGTTGACTTGTGAGACACAGAACCTATTTCAGAAGAGTTCGTGAATGTTCGGTTATTTTCGGATGGTCACAGATTGTAACCAGAGTATAAAAGGGCTTTCTTGGTGACTATTAATTCAGTCTAATTTAGACTTTCGCACTGTTAGGAGCATACAGCTACAACTGCTTACGGCTGAGCTCGTAAAAAGCGCTGATAATCCAGAGATCGCAGCATATTTGTTGTAATACAACGTACTAAAACCGTTCTTTGTAAGGTTCTTAACAGTTAGTACCTTATAGATTTTCGGAAGTGTACTCTTTCAGTCTAATATAGACAGTTGACCTGGGAGACACAGAACCTATTTCAGAAGAGTTCGTAAATGTTCGGTTATTTTCGGCTAATCACAGTCTGTAACAAGAGTATATAAGGGCTGTGTTGGGGAATATTCATTCAGTCTTATTTTGACTTTTGAACTGTGAGGACGAAACAGTTATAACGGTTTTCAGTAGAGTTCGTAAAAAGCGCTGATAACCCACTGAATCTTTCTTCTTTTGTGCAACTTTTTGTACTAGTAAATATGAATCCTATAAATGTAGTAAATACAGAGGAGTCATACGTTAAGCACTTTAGATTGCACGGTTATAGGACTACCTTTAAATTTAATCCTGTTCCTGAAGGCATTTCAGAAATTGAATGGCTCAAATTGGGTTTTGCAAGTTTTGTTGAAAAAATGAAAGCTGAATCCACAGATAATGATCAATTAGGGTTTACACTAACAAGCTTAAATCTAAAAAATAAGGAACCAGGGTATATAGCTTTCCAACCGGTAAGTCAAGTGGATGGGGATATTATTTGGGATATTTTCGGTGGTATTATTCAGAGCAATGCTGAGTCAATTAATTCAACAGATACATTCAAAATTGAATGTACTAGAGTTAACCTCCCCGTGGGCCGTGGTGGTCAAAGAAGATCAGGTTTTTATAATAATTTTGTTGAAGAGTCCAGTGCACGAAAGGGGATAGTAGTGATAAAAAATTCCGATAATTTATGTTTAGCTAGAGCATTAATTGTAGGCAAAGCTCATGCTAAGAAAGATCCCCAGTACAAGGCTATTAGAAAAGACTTGGGGAAAAGACAATTATTTAGGGCCGAAAAACTAATGGCTAAAGCAAGGGTGGTAATTCCAGAGAATGGAGCAGGGATCCCCGAATTAGAAAAATTTCAGGACCATTTGAAGAAATACAAGATTACAGTGTACAATTTCAATAGGAAAGGTCGTGATGTGTATTTTTGTGGTGAAAATGAAAGTGCTGTGTATAAAATAAACCTATTATTTAGTGAAGGCCATTTCAACGTAATCACTAGCCTAACAGCTGCTTTCGCTTGTAATTTCTTTTGTGAAGGATGTCACGTTCCTTATGATCACAAAGGAAAACATAGATGTGAAAATATATGTCCAGCATGTCAAACAGTATCCCCACCTTGTAAATTACAATATGGAGGAATAACCTGTCCCAACTGCAATCTTCACTTTAAAAATCAAGTTTGTTTCATTGCCCACCAAGGTGATCGTTGCAACTCTATTAAAAAGTGTACTGAATGTGGTAAGATTATTAGATTTAGGGCTAGAAAATCAGTACATATGTGTGGTGAAGTGTTTTGTAATATTTGTGTAGAATACAAACCTCCCAATCATCAGTGTTTTATGAGGGTTGATAGGGGTACACCAAAAAGTAAAGACTTTTTGTTCATATTTTTTGATTTAGAAACCCGCCAAGACGAGAGTCTTGCAAATGATTCAGAAACTAAAGTCCACAAAGTTAACTTGTGTGTAAGTCAGCAGTTTTGTCATAAATGTATTACAGGGCAATCTTGTGAAAATTGTGGTTCCCATACCCGTATCTTTAAAGAAGATCCTATCAATCAGTTTATGGATTATGTCATAGAAATCAGGAAAAGATACAAGCACTTATGCTTACTCGCTCACAACGGATCTTCATTTGACTTTCAGTTTATTCTAAAGTACGTTATTCATCATACTAAGTTCACGCCAAAACTTATTATGAGAGGAACCAAGATCATATTGATGGAGATGGACAATGTAAGGTTCATAGATTCGTTAAATTACTTTCCAATGCCCCTGTCTGCTCTTCCGAAGGCTTTCGATTTACCCCCTGAAAAGAAGAAGGGTTACTTTCCTCACCTTTTCAATACATTAGAAAATCAAAACTATAAAGGACCGATACCCGCTAAACAGTTTTATTGTCCAGATTCTATGTTCGATAAGGGCCACAAAGACTTTGAAAAATGGCATAACGAGCAGACACTAGCAAACTATGTTTTTGATTTTCAAAAGGAAATTGTAGAGTATTGCATCTCGGACGTAGACATTTTGGCTCAGGCGTCCATGAAATTCAGATCTATGTTCTTGGAACAGTGTAATGTGGATCCCTTTTTAGAAGCAGTTACAATAGCTAGTGCATGTAATCTAGCGTTCAGACGTAATTTTTTGAAAAATAGTACAATAGGCCTCATCCCTAAACACGGATACCGTCTTGTGGACAACCAGTCTGCCTCTGCTTTACAGTGGATGACGTGGGAAGAGGAACAAAGGGGTGTTCGAATCAACCATGCAGGCCGTGAAAGGGAAGTCAAAATAGAAGGGGTAAAAGTTGATGGTTTTGATGGGGAACGTATCTACGAATTTCAAGGATGTTACTTTCACGGTTGTCCTAAATGTTTTCCTTATAAGAGGGAGGAACCACTAAAAGAGGACCCTTCTGATAGTCTACACCTAAGGTATGAAAGGACAAAAACCAAAATTGAGAAACTTTCAAAATCACCCTTTGAAGTAGTAGAGATGTGGGAGTGTACATTTAAAACTATTAAAGAGGAAAATAAAATGGACTATTTGAACTCTCTTCCAATATTGAACACTTTACCACTTAATCCAAGACATGCTTTTTTCGGTGGCCGGACTGGTAACGCTAAAACATACCACAAGTGTACTGATGAAGAAACCATTCAGTATGCTGATGTATGCTCGCTTTACCCTTGGGTATGCAAGTACGGAAAATACCCATTAGGCCATCCGACTATTCATATAGGGGATAGAGAATGCAGGAAGATGGGGATGGAAGTGGAAGGCTTGTTAAAGTGTAAAGTGTTACCACCTAGCGTTTTGTATCATCCTGTTCTTCCAACAAGAATGAATGATAAATTAATGTTTGTTTTGTGTCGTAAGTGTGGTGAAAACTTGTGTACTAGTGATTGTAAACATAGTAGTGAAGAGAGGGCTTTAATTGGAACTTGGACAATGGATGAGCTCAGGAAAGCGGTAGAAAAAGGATATGTTATATTAGACATGTACGAACTTTGGGAGTACAAGATGGCCACTTTTGAGAAAGG
This sequence comes from Aphrophora alni, assembly GCA_963513935.1. Taxonomy (NCBI): domain Eukaryota; kingdom Metazoa; phylum Arthropoda; class Insecta; order Hemiptera; family Aphrophoridae; genus Aphrophora; species Aphrophora alni. The sequence goes on along the minus strand of OY740769.1, from coordinate 28,507,755 downwards.
AGGCCTGTTTACCGATTTTATCAACAAATTTTTAAAAATCAAACAAGAAGCTAGTGGATGGCCTGCCTGGTGTAAGTCAGAGTGGGACAAAGACAAGTACGTGAAAGATTATTATAACCGCGAAGGTATCATGCTTGACTACGTTAAAATTGAAAAGAACGGGGGACTCCGCTCTCTTGCAAAATTGATGCTAAACTCATTTTGGGGTAAGTTTGGGCAACGGGAAAACCAAACTAAGACACTTTTAACGAGAGATTCTGCGGTATTTTTCCAACTACTAACAAGTCCATCGATAAAGGTTAATAGAGTACAAGAAATTAACGAAGACACCGTTTTAGTGAATTGGCAATACTCAGAGGAGATTGGAGAGTCATTAAAAAATGTAAATGTCGTACTGGCGGCGTATACAACTAGTCAGGCCCGTCTTAAACTGTATGACCACCTTGATACTTTAGGAGAGCAGGTATTATATTATGACACGGATAGTGTTATTTATTCATACAAGGAGGGTACACATAAAGTTGCTACTGGTGATTACCTAGGGGAAATGACGAATGAATTGGAAGAGTATGGCCCTGGATCCTACATTTTAGAATTTGTTTCGGGAGGCCCTAAAACATACGCATACCAAGTATTTTCTACAAACAGTAATGGTATTATAGAGGTGTGTAAAATTAAAGGTCTAACACTTAATCTTAAAACATCTGAAAAACTGAACTTTGAAAAACTTAAAGACATGGTCCTGAGCGAAGCTAAACTGTCTTTACAAATTGAAGAGAATAGAATTAGGAGAAATAAAAATGTAGATATTGTAACTGTAAAGGAAACAAAGGTATTTAAAGTAACGGGTCTTAAAAGGAGATATGTAGGAAAATATGATACTATGCCATATGGTTACAAAAAACAAAGAATTCAATAAATTTTGTTATTATGGGGATAATATATATCACAGCTTATGTATTTCACGGTGAGGAGTGGATAATTCTATAACTAACTAAAGTATATTATTGTCATATTTTAAAAACAATAAACATATATACATGTTTTTATGATAGGTGGAGAGCGTTCCTGTAGATTAACATCATTGAGATTTGCCCAAAATTTATATAATGCAGCCTCTGAAATACTAAGGGAACTTTTGATTGTTACAATTGATATAGTATACGTACCTAATACTAGCGGCTTTGGGGAAAGTTAAATTCCCTATGTTTGGGACAAGTACTTATAATTATGACATAAATAGTACCTATAACTAAGTAAAGAACACATATTGACTAAATAAAGGATAAATATATCAAATATTCTTACGAACAAGGCGGCGAAGTTAATCGATATTCAGTTGAGAATATATAGATGTCGCGACTCACAAGGATTAGTGATCACTTTTCAGGGATAATGTCTTTGAAATACAGAGTATGATTTTAAGATTTTTAGTACCAATGTTAGAACATAATAAAAATTGTAAATCTGCAATACGTAGTGCCAAAAGTTATTACGATTTACTTCTAGCCTAATTTGAGTTGTGTGTGTGTGTGTGTGTGTGTGTGTGTTTCTCAGGTCCCTGGCGAGGAGTTTATTCTCTCGTAAACCTGTGTGACATAGGTGTGTATGTGTGTGTTTCTCAGGTCCCTGGCGCTGAGTTAATTCTCTCGTAAACCTGTGTGACATAGGTGTGTATGTGTGTGTGTGTGTGTGTGTGTGTGTGTGTGTTTCTCAGGTCCCTGGCGAAGAGTTAATTCTCTCGTAAACCTGTTTGGTTTGAAGTAAATTCGTAAAAAAATTCAAAAAAAAATTTTGGAGGCCATAATTTTGTAAGGGAGTGGTGGTCACAGGAAATAGCGATGGATTTGGGGCTATTTCCACAAGGGGTAAAGCCTTCTGCTTACCCCTGCTTGTAATGTGGGCTCTGATACGGCTTTACTGTACCAGATGACGGTTCCAACCCCGTAAAACACAGAGGACAAGCTTATTTTAACGAATTATTTTCTGCTTTTTCAGGAATTGTGCAAGACGCTGGAATCCTACGTGTGCTGTGGTAACGCATAGGTTTAAAAGTAGGTAAAAGTACCAACCAAAACCAACCGATTTACCAACCGAAATATACTTTTACCAACCGATTTACAAACCAAAACCAACCGATTTACCAACCAAAATATACTTTTAGCAACCGATTTACCAACCAAAATATACTTTTACCAACCGATTTACCAACCAAAACCAACCGATTTACCAATCGAAGTTTCGAGAAATATTAATATTCTTAACATAAATGTTAAACAAACTAATACATTCAATACTTGATATAATTTTATAAATTCCTGAAAGATCAAAAGTTGGTCAAAAGAGAGAGAGAGAGAGAGAAAGTGATCTAATCCAATACTTGATAAAATTATAAAAAGTCCTGAAAGATCAAAAGTTGGTCAAAAGAGAGAGAGAGAGAGAGAGAGAGAGAGAGAGAGAGAGTGAATAAGTACAACTTAAAAAATTCTTAACATAAATGTGAACCTGAAATATGAAAATTCTTAACAAAAAAAATGTCAACCTGAAAAACATGAAAAATTCTTAACATTTATGTTAACATTAATTGACATTTTTTGAATGTTAAGAATTTTCATATTTCAGGTTCACATTTATGTTAAGAATTTTTTAAGTTGTACTTATTCACTCTCTCTCTCTCTCTCTCTCTCTCTCTCTCTCTCTCTCTTTTGACCAACTTTTGATCTTTCAGGACTTTTTATAATTTTATCAAGTATTGGATTAGATCACTTTCTCTCTCTCTCTCTCTCTCTCTTTTGACCAACTTTTGATCTTTCAGGAATTTATAAAATTATATCAAGTATTGAATGTATTAGTTTGTTTAACATTTATGTTAAGAATATTAATATTTCTCGAAACTTCGATTGGTAAATCGGTTGGTTTTGGTTGGTAAATCGGTTGGTAAAAGTATATTTCGGTTGGTAAATCGGTTGCTAAAAGTATATTTTGGTTGGTAAATCGGTTGGTTTTGGTTTGTAAATCGGTTGGTAAAAGTATATTTCGGTTGGTAAATCGGTTGGTTTTGGTTGGTACTTTTACCTACTTTTAAACCTATGCGTTACCACAGCACACGTAGGATTCCAGCGTCTTGCACAATTCCTGAAAAAGCAGAAAATAATTCGTTAAAATAAGCTTGTCCTCTGTGTTTTACGGGGTTGGAACCGTCATCTGGTACAGTAAAGCCGTATCAGAGCCCACATTACAAGCAGGGGTAAGCAGAAGGCTTTACCCCTTGTGGAAATAGCCCCAAATCCATCGCTATTTCCTGTGACCACCACTCCCTTACAAAATTATGGCCTCCAAAAATTTTTTTTGAATTTTTTTACGAATTTACTTCAAACCAAACAGGTTTACGAGAGAATTAACTCTTCGCCAGGGACCTGAGAAACACACACACACACACACACACACACACACATACACACCTATGTCACACAGGTTTACGAGAGAATTAACTCAGCGCCAGGGACCTGAGAAACACACACATACACACCTATGTCACACAGGTTTACGAGAGAATAAACTCCTCGCCAGGGACCTGAGAAACACACACACACACACACACACACACACAACTCAAATTAGGCTAGAAGTAAATCGTAATAACTTTTGGCACTACGTATTGCAGATTTACAATTTTTATTATGTTCTAACATTGGTACTAAAAATCTTAAAATCATACTCTGTATTTCAAAGACATTATCCCTGAAAAGTGATCACTAATCCTTGTGAGTCGCGACATCTATATATTCTCAACTGAATATCGATTAACTTCGCCGCCTTGTTCGTAAGAATATTTGATATATTTATCCTTTATTTAGTCAATATGTGTTCTTTACTTAGTTATAGGTACTATTTATGTCATAATTATAAGTACTTGTCCCAAACATAGGGAATTTAACTTTCCCCAAAGCCGCTAGTATTAGGTACGTATACTATATCAATTGTAACAATCAAAAGTTCCCTTAGTATTTCAGAGGCTGCATTATATAAATTTTGGGCAAATCTCAATGATGTTAATCTACAGGAACGCTCTCCACCTATCATAAAAACATGTATATATGTTTATTGTTTTTAAAATATGACAATAATATACTTTAGTTAGTTATAGAATTATCCACTCCTCACCGTGAAATACATAAGCTGTGATATATATTATCCCCATAATAACAAAATTTATTGAATTCTTTGTTTTTTGTAACCATATGGCATAGTATCATATTTTCCTACATATCTCCTTTTAAGACCCGTTACTTTAAATACCTTTGTTTCCTTTACAGTTACAATATCTACATTTTTATTTCTCCTAATTCTATTCTCTTCAATTTGTAAAGACAGTTTAGCTTCGCTCAGGACCATGTCTTTAAGTTTTTCAAAGTTCAGTTTTTCAGATGTTTTAAGATTAAGTGTTAGACCTTTAATTTTACACACCTCTATAATACCATTACTGTTTGTAGAAAATACTTGGTATGCGTATGTTTTAGGGCCTCCCGAAACAAATTCTAAAATGTAGGATCCAGGGCCATACTCTTCCAATTCATTCGTCATTTCCCCTAGGTAATCACCAGTAGCAACTTTATGTGTACCCTCCTTGTATGAATAAATAACACTATCCGTGTCATAATATAATACCTGCTCTCCTAAAGTATCAAGGTGGTCATACAGTTTAAGACGGGCCTGACTAGTTGTATACGCCGCCAGTACGACATTTACATTTTTTAATGACTCTCCAATCTCCTCTGAGTATTGCCAATTCACTAAAACGGTGTCTTCGTTAATTTCTTGTACTCTATTAACCTTTATCGATGGACTTGTTAGTAGTTGGAAAAATACCGCAGAATCTCTCGTTAAAAGTGTCTTAGTTTGGTTTTCCCGTTGCCCAAACTTACCCCAAAATGAGTTTAGCATCAATTTTGCAAGAGAGCGGAGTCCCCCGTTCTTTTCAATTTTAACGTAGTCAAGCATGATACCTTCGCGGTTATAATAATCTTTCACGTACTTGTCTTTGTCCCACTCTGACTTACACCAGGCAGGCCATCCACTAGCTTCTTGTTTGATTTTTAAAAATTTGTTGATAAAATCGGTAAACAGGCCTCCTTTCTCAAAAGTGGCCATCTTGTACTCCCAAAGTTCGTACATGTCTAATATAACATATCCTTTTTCTACCGCTTTCCTGAGCTCATCCATTGTCCAAGTTCCAATTAAAGCCCTCTCTTCACTACTATGTTTACAATCACTAGTACACAAGTTTTCACCACACTTACGACACAAAACAAACATTAATTTATCATTCATTCTTGTTGGAAGAACAGGATGATACAAAACGCTAGGTGGTAACACTTTACACTTTAACAAGCCTTCCACTTCCATCCCCATCTTCCTGCATTCTCTATCCCCTATATGAATAGTCGGATGGCCTAATGGGTATTTTCCGTACTTGCATACCCAAGGGTAAAGCGAGCATACATCAGCATACTGAATGGTTTCTTCATCAGTACACTTGTGGTATGTTTTAGCGTTACCAGTCCGGCCACCGAAAAAAGCATGTCTTGGATTAAGTGGTAAAGTGTTCAATATTGGAAGAGAGTTCAAATAGTCCATTTTATTTTCCTCTTTAATAGTTTTAAATGTACACTCCCACATCTCTACTACTTCAAAGGGTGATTTTGAAAGTTTCTCAATTTTGGTTTTTGTCCTTTCATACCTTAGGTGTAGACTATCAGAAGGGTCCTCTTTTAGTGGTTCCTCCCTCTTATAAGGAAAACATTTAGGACAACCGTGAAAGTAACATCCTTGAAATTCGTAGATACGTTCCCCATCAAAACCATCAACTTTTACCCCTTCTATTTTGACTTCCCTTTCACGGCCTGCATGGTTGATTCGAACACCCCTTTGTTCCTCTTCCCACGTCATCCACTGTAAAGCAGAGGCAGACTGGTTGTCCACAAGACGGTATCCGTGTTTAGGGATGAGGCCTATTGTACTATTTTTCAAAAAATTACGTCTGAACGCTAGATTACATGCACTAGCTATTGTAACTGCTTCTAAAAAGGGATCCACATTACACTGTTCCAAGAACATAGATCTGAATTTCATGGACGCCTGAGCCAAAATGTCTACGTCCGAGATGCAATACTCTACAATTTCCTTTTGAAAATCAAAAACATAGTTTGCTAGTGTCTGCTCGTTATGCCATTTTTCAAAGTCTTTGTGGCCCTTATCGAACATAGAATCTGGACAATAAAACTGTTTAGCGGGTATCGGTCCTTTATAGTTTTGATTTTCTAATGTATTGAAAAGGTGAGGAAAGTAACCCTTCTTCTTTTCAGGGGGTAAATCGAAAGCCTTCGGAAGAGCAGACAGGGGCATTGGAAAGTAATTTAACGAATCTATGAACCTTACATTGTCCATCTCCATCAATATGATCTTGGTTCCTCTCATAATAAGTTTTGGCGTGAACTTAGTATGATGAATAACGTACTTTAGAATAAACTGAAAGTCAAATGAAGATCCGTTGTGAGCGAGTAAGCATAAGTGCTTGTATCTTTTCCTGATTTCTATGACATAATCCATAAACTGATTGATAGGATCTTCTTTAAAGATACGGGTATGGGAACCACAATTTTCACAAGATTGCCCTGTAATACATTTATGACAAAACTGCTGACTTACACACAAGTTAACTTTGTGGACTTTAGTTTCTGAATCATTTGCAAGACTCTCGTCTTGGCGGGTTTCTAAATCAAAAAATATGAACAAAAAGTCTTTACTTTTTGGTGTACCCCTATCAACCCTCATAAAACACTGATGATTGGGAGGTTTGTATTCTACACAAATATTACAAAACACTTCACCACACATATGTACTGATTTTCTAGCCCTAAATCTAATAATCTTACCACATTCAGTACACTTTTTAATAGAGTTGCAACGATCACCTTGGTGGGCAATGAAACAAACTTGATTTTTAAAGTGAAGATTGCAGTTGGGACAGGTTATTCCTCCATATTGTAATTTACAAGGTGGGGATACTGTTTGACATGCTGGACATATATTTTCACATCTATGTTTTCCTTTGTGATCATAAGGAACGTGACATCCTTCACAAAAGAAATTACAAGCGAAAGCAGCTGTTAGGCTAGTGATTACGTTGAAATGGCCTTCACTAAATAATAGGTTTATTTTATACACAGCACTTTCATTTTCACCACAAAAATACACATCACGACCTTTCCTATTGAAATTGTACACTGTAATCTTGTATTTCTTCAAATGGTCCTGAAATTTTTCTAATTCGGGGATCCCTGCTCCATTCTCTGGAATTACCACCCTTGCTTTAGCCATTAGTTTTTCGGCCCTAAATAATTGTCTTTTCCCCAAGTCTTTTCTAATAGCCTTGTACTGGGGATCTTTCTTAGCATGAGCTTTGCCTACAATTAATGCTCTAGCTAAACATAAATTATCGGAATTTTTTATCACTACTATCCCCTTTCGTGCACTGGACTCTTCAACAAAATTATTATAAAAACCTGATCTTCTTTGACCACCACGGCCCACGGGGAGGTTAACTCTAGTACATTCAATTTTGAATGTATCTGTTGAATTAATTGACTCAGCATTGCTCTGAATAATACCACCGAAAATATCCCAAATAATATCCCCATCCACTTGACTTACCGGTTGGAAAGCTATATACCCTGGTTCCTTATTTTTTAGATTTAAGCTTGTTAGTGTAAACCCTAATTGATCATTATCTGTGGATTCAGCTTTCATTTTTTCAACAAAACTTGCAAAACCCAATTTGAGCCATTCAATTTCTGAAATGCCTTCAGGAACAGGATTAAATTTAAAGGTAGTCCTATAACCGTGCAATCTAAAGTGCTTAACGTATGACTCCTCTGTATTTACTACATTTATAGGATTCATATTTACTAGTACAAAAAGTTGCACAAAAGAAGAAAGATTCAGTGGGTTATCAGCGCTTTTTACGAACTCTACTGAAAACCGTTATAACTGTTTCGTCCTCACAGTTCAAAAGTCAAAATAAGACTGAATGAATATTCCCCAACACAGCCCTTATATACTCTTGTTACAGACTGTGATTAGCCGAAAATAACCGAACATTTACGAACTCTTCTGAAATAGGTTCTGTGTCTCCCAGGTCAACTGTCTATATTAGACTGAAAGAGTACACTTCCGAAAATCTATAAGGTACTAACTGTTAAGAACCTTACAAAGAACGGTTTTAGTACGTTGTATTACAACAAATATGCTGCGATCTCTGGATTATCAGCGCTTTTTACGAGCTCAGCCGTAAGCAGTTGTAGCTGTATGCTCCTAACAGTGCGAAAGTCTAAATTAGACTGAATTAATAGTCACCAAGAAAGCCCTTTTATACTCTGGTTACAATCTGTGACCATCCGAAAATAACCGAACATTCACGAACTCTTCTGAAATAGGTTCTGTGTCTCACAAGTCAACTCTCTATGTTAGACTCAAAGAGTACACTTCCAAATATATATATATATATATATGTACTACTGTTAGGAACCTTAAAAAAGAACAGTTTTAGTACGTTGTATTATAATAAATATGCTCCGATCAGGGGATTACCAGCGCTTTATACGAGCTCTGCTGTAAGCAATTGTAGCTGCTTGCTCCTCACAGTTCAAGTGTTTAAATTAGGCCGAATTAATAGTCACTAAGAAAGCCCTTTTATACTGTTATTACAATCCGCGATTAGCAGAAAATAACCAAAAATCCTTCCGAAACAAGATCAGTGTCTCACAGGTCAAATGTCTATGTTAGACTCAAAGAGTACACTCCCAAAATCTATAAGGTACTACTGTTAAGAACCTTACAGAGAACGGTTTTAGTACGTTTTATTACAACGAATAAGTTACGGTATGTGGATTATCAGTGCAGTTTACGAGCCCTGCCGTAAGCAGTTAGTTGTAGCTGCTTGCTCCTCACAGTTCAAGTGTTTAAATTAGGCCGAATTAATAGTCACTAAGAAAGCCCTTTTATACTGTTATTACAATCCGCGATTAGCAGAAAATAACCAAAAATCCTTCCGAAACAAGATCAGTGTCTCACAGGTCAAATGTCTATGTTAGACTCAAAGAGTACAATCCCAAAATCTATAAGGTACTACTGTTAAGAACCTTACAGAGAACGGTTTTAGTACGTTTTATTACAACGAATAAGTTACGGTATGTGGATTATCAGCGCAGTTTACGAGCCCTGCCGTAAGCAGTTAGTTGTAGCTGCTGGTTCCTCACAATTCACGTGTTTAAATTAGGCTAGATTTATACTCGTCTGGAATACCCTTTTATACTGTTGTTACAATCCGTGATTAGCCGAAAATAGCCGAAAATTCTCGATCTCTTCCGAAACAGGTCCGTGTCTCACGGGTGAACTGTCTATATTAGATTGAAAGAGTACACTGCCAAAAAATCTATAAGGTACTACTGTACACAACCCTACAGAGACCGATGTTTGAGTGATAACTTTGACAAATCGCCTAAAATGTACTGTAATAATGTACTTATTAAAAATAATTTCGCAGAAAAAATATACAATAGTATTAATAATACCTAATTTCCTATCACAAAGATTGGAATAAAGAACTGTATCATTAAGTAATCCTGAATTATTTCTAACTCCACGTTATTGTACTGTTGTTAAAAATCTTATAAAACACTGTTTTGCAGTCTAACGTTCAAAATAAATTTTAAATAAATAGTAAAAACCATGTTTGAGATTAGGTTGTTAATTAAATATTTGCTTAATATACAGATATAATATATCCGAAAATTGATGTAAGAATAAAAATAAACGAGTAAATACTTATCTTTGTTAAGATAATAACACACCAAAAACACTTCATTAACTTCACAACAAAAACACTCCATTAACTACACAACACAAACCTTCATTAAGTACAAAACACTAACTATAAAATGTCAACCGATTTCACTATAATATTTTATTCTTATACGACACTTTGATAACTCAAAATAAACCGAACCGTTGAAAAACACAGTGGTTACAAAACCCATAATATCCTTTGTGGAGACTGCAAGAGTTATCGTAACCGCAACTTCCTTACACAGACTTATCTGAGAATTCAAACGTTTTTAATGGGATTTTTATAAACTTTTTAATTTAGAATTACATATAAACACATAATAAATTTGTGAATGGAATGTTGACGTGTAAAGTAAAAGATGTGTTATGAAAGATGTGCTGTAATAAATTTACAAAATAGTATGACGCTCTACTAGTTATTTAACACAAGTCTACGGATTTTACTAGGCCCAAAAATCTCACTCATAAAGAAACAAATTTACCCTTCGAAGAGGTTTTAGCCAGCGAGGTATATTGCGCTGTAGATTTTTATAGGAGAATAGTAAGAGTTGAAGAATAAAAAACCTAATCTAGTTTATGACACCGTTTTTCTTCATAACAAACACCAAAACAAGACCCGAAGGTAATATGTTATTTCAAATTAGCGTAGGCAAGGCAGATTAATGATAACTTTATGATTGATGTCCAAACACATTAATGTCCAAAACCCTATGACTCTTATGAAATCCTCGCGCTTCTATGTATAAAATAATAAATTATGTAGCTATTATATTATAAATTATCTTTAATTGAGACAATCAGGAAAAATACCGTTTACGCTAAGTAATTAATACACTTAGAGTTGACAAAATAATACCACCCTCACTCTCTCGAAAATCAAAGTCGAAGTTCCAATGTACGAGGAGGAGGATACGATTTTCTAACTCACTTCACTCGAAATATCAGTTTTATGTATAGGCTATCGATATTCATAATTTTACTCCTGATATAACAAGTATTAAAACTTTAACTCTGCCCACGTATTCACGCTGCAACAATCCTAACTGTATTTCCACTAGACTAAATTAAACAAATTGTAAGTAACCCCTGTGCACTAGAGTAGTAAAATCTAATAGGCTGAGTCTAAACGACAATTTTCCCGGTCTCTCTGCCTTACAAGTTCCTTATACTTAACTAAATTCCTCTGGTTTAAATTGTTTTAAATGATTGCCTAACATAATATAACATAATATGATAGGTATAAAAGTCAAATATAGACAGAATAAACTTGTACTTACGTATTCACGCAGATCAAACTTGGAACTGAACTGGCATCTGAGAATCGAAACTGAAGGTTTTTATAGTAGGGGTAGCTATGTAGACTAGGGGGGTGATAGCTTATAAATGTCACGGCTATTTTTGCTAGACCAACGCTATGCACTTACATGTGAACAGATGTCTGTTTGTATACTGGTAAACGTATATTTATTTTTGTAAGACCCCCACTATGCAATTTATTGCATACGAGCATATGTGCATGTGTTTGGGAATTGGCATTCGCTATATTATGTTCTTTGCTAAACTAAAAAAAAAAAAAGTTAGGTTGCTGTCAGCCCACGCTGAAAAACTGGAAGTCTAACGGTTAAAGCTCAATTTGGTGCATTTTATATTAAAAAACAAGATAGTGGACTTTTGGGACGCATGTTGGGGGTTATTATGCAAGCCTAGCGGTTTAAAAACAAGCCTCGCGGTTATAACACAATACGGTGTAATTTAAGCTGAAAACCATATGACTGGCAGGTATAACACAAGTATGTGCAGCTTACTCTACCAAAAACAAAGATGGCTGACGAGTAGGTCCCAAGTCTTTGCAGTTTATGTTGAAAAACAAGAAGGCGGTCAGTTAGGCCACAAGTCAATGTAATTTACAATAAAACCCAAATGCTGTCATTTATGTTGCAAGTCTGTGAAGTTTACTCTACCAAAAACATAGATGGCGGTCGGTTAGGCCCCAAGTCGTTGCAGTTTATGTTGAAAAACAAGAAGGCGATCGGTTAGGCCACACGTTGGTGCATTTTACGTTGAAAACCAAAATTTTGGCAGTTATGCGCAATTCTGTGCATTTTACTGTACTAAAAACAAAGATGGCGGTCGGTTAGGACACAAGTCGGTGCAGTTGAAGTTATAAATGGACGATTCTGATTGGTCGAGAAACGGTCACGTGACCAAATGGACGATTCTGATTGGTCGAGAATAACTCCATAAGAGCCCATGTTAAGACCAAATCCCTGCCCTGACTACTCATAACAATTCAGAAACAAAAGTTTAGACGTAATATGTTGATATTAACAATAATACAGTATAACAAACACACAGAACACAATTCTCACAAAAAATAGCCTAAGTATCAGACGCGTTTCAACGACAAGGTCGTCCTCTTCAGTGATACACGAGCTACACCAATCAAACTATAACTGAATCTAACGTTAGATGCAGTTATAGTTTGATTGGTGAAGCTCGTGTATCACTGAAGAGGACGACCTTGTCGTTGAAACGCGTCTGATACTTAGGCTATTTTTTGTGAGAATTGTGTTCTGTGTGTTTGTTATACTGTGTAATTTTTCTCATAAGTCAAGCTCAACATTTAATATTAACAATAATAATTTTATTTCACTGGAAAACCCCTAATTAATTCTTTATCATTATAAATGAAAAATATAAATTGCATTCTTATGCCTATACTTAAACTTAAAACTACAACTTGCTACACAGCTAACATTCATTTACATAGAAAACCATCTCATTGATCATTTCTTTGTGCAGGTTATTCAATGCGTTAGCCAAGCTTGACTGATTTGGGTTTTAATTTCCCAGACGCTTTTGTATGACCATTTTGAGAAAGTTTAATGGTAGATTTTGCGCAGAACGATAAGAGCACATAGATGTTTGAAATTGGGCACATTTCTTCCAAACAGATTGCCATTGTACGGCAATTCAGAACATAACACCAAAATAAAACCATTTCCCCAATATATAAATTCCAATGTAAGGTCTAAGTTTATGAAATATTTCATGTTTAATGCTGACCGAATCAACAATCAGTATGATCAAACCTAATACAATGTTTAATACCATTTAACTTTTTCAGAACAGCTGTTTTCTATTTATTATTAGCTCAATAACATCATTGCTTAAAACGAACACTCAGAACTTCTGAACATTGCTAATTAGTTGTATTATAAAAATTTGTATTTTATTATACTTATAATAAATATTATAATCAACTTTGTACTATTCAATTGAAGAATAACTGGTAAATCTTCATTGTACATTATTTCGGATTTTGTCGTTAAAAATTATGAAATGGTTAACTAGAAATAGGTTAGAAATATATATAGTTACCTAGCCAGACCTAATGAAACTAATATTTTTCACCATGACAAATAGTTTTAATAATAAACATTGAAAGATTACACGTCCACTAACTTGACTAACGTATACCTAAGTATTAACGTAGGCTTTCGTAATCAGAGCTGGATTTAACCTAACAACGGCTAGATTCCCCTGTTTTCTATTTGTTATTTGACAGTGAATAAATACATTTTGGGACTTGAAACTTGTCTTGCGACAAATAATATGATTTGATTGTTTCAATGCAAGGTAATTAGTTAACGATTTTAATAATTTAAAATAACAAAATCTGATTATGTACAATGAATATTTACCGAATAACTAAGGAAAACTGAGTTGTGCAGTTGAAAATGAGGTGATAATTGTAGAAAAGTTAAAGTGTAATTATATCTCTTTACATCTCCGACCAGCCCTCTACCTCACCTACTCTCCCATAAACTGAGGTCATATCTTATTCGATAACGTTTATACTATGTGAATACATTATTAGATAGTATTTTAATAAACTATTCTGAAAACCTAACCTAACCTACTCCAAGAATCAAATATTGTTTCTCTTGAACCTTATATTAGAAGATGTAACAATTAGAACTCTAGTATTTTATAGTACAACAGAATATAGCTCATGTATGAGTTATAACATTCATGTAAGTAGTATCTAGTCCAGGGGCCTTCAAGTTTTGGGGGATTTTTAAAAAAGGAAAAGTTCTTTGATACATAATACTGATTATCAGCTAATATAATTATGGCACAAAACCTTTAAAAACAGCATAAATGACCAAAAACTGTAGTTCTTCTGGGTTTTGCTAAATTAAATTACAATGTTTAAATTTAAGGTTTTTTACTCTTTTCGTTGCAATGAAATGATTCAAAATCAAATGTCTTATAAAATAAGCCAAGTTACCCAATGGTACAGAAATAAGCCAAAATTTTCTTACTTTAACCATTTAAAAAAATGACCACACTATACTAATACACAATTTCAATGAATGTAACTTGAGCCGTCGGATGAAATTCGATTCAAAAAGATGCATATTGAATAGTTATACGCATTATTAGAAGAAAAAAAATTATCCAAAAAATCATTTACAATTCAAAATTTACAAAAATATTCAGTTGAATTTATCTCCAATTTATTTGTCGATTCACAGTAGTCCAGTAACATTAGGAAATAAATTGGGAATTTTCGATGAGTAAAATGATAAAGGGGGATCAATGATACCGCAAGACAAAATGAAAGAGAATTTTTTTTTTTTTATTTATTTTTTAGACAAAGAGTAAAAAACAATGTCCTGGAAAAGGTTTTCAAATAATTTAATCAAACATATTATTTTATTTCTCGTCTTTTTTTTTTTTTTTTTTTTTTTTCTTCTTTTTTTTCAAAAAAACCCGTCAGTTCCGTCTGATAGACCCGTTTGGAAGAGTTCAAAAAATGGGGGGGGGGGGAGATATAAATAGTTGTCTAACTAATCTGAAAAATTCGGAAAAGTGTAAAATGAAAATAACTTAATTTTCTTAATGACTTTCCAAAAAAAAACACTTAAACCTTGTCTAAAGTTTATGGACGAAAACGGAAGTGAACAAAAAAAATGAATATGGAAAAAAAAAATTAGATTAAGTAAAATGAAAATGCAAAACTTTATTTCCTTTATGACTTAAGATTTTCCTGAAAACGCTTTGAAAAACTGGTATTGGAAAAATTTACTAACTTGACTTACGAGATTCCAAGTCTCGGATGTACAATATTTTAAAAAAACATTATTTTGGTTATTTAATACACTGTTAAAAACGTATTAAGTATTTTCGATATCTTTGTACGAATTATCTTTGTACGGTGCCTGGACTAGTCTTGGCTAAAGGAGAGTTGAGACAATACGATGAGTTAATTTTATCTTTTACTTTATTCTGTATTTTACTACTTTTTACAAAAACAAAAAAAGTACAAAAACACAAAATTAGATTAGTATTGGAAATGTATTCAATACAGTATTTGACTACATCTTTAAGCTTTGCAAATTTTAAGAAATATATTATACACAAAACGCTATATTGTGTTTGTTATTTGTCAAACCTATGTCATTGTTGACAGCGCAGTGGATGAGGGAGTGTAGCAGTCCTAGTCTATAAACCTAGCAATACTTGCACAATTTTGTTCTTAGTGATGAAAAGGAGGCTTTGGTGTATATTCTGCTCCGATTCATAGTAAGGGAAGACCTATTGAGTAAGAAAACAGTGACTAGCGGCGGCGGGAATCGATGAACAATGAATGAACATTGGCAGAACAAGTATTATAATAAGAAGTCACCCCCTCCACCTTTTAGAAAGTTCAACATCCGTATCATTCTTTCCTCAAACCAAGCTTAATAAATTAAAATATTATTTTCTTCTCCCATAGTTACGTTATATAACATTATGCTGATATATACATTTCGAGGTCTATAATACAAAGCTCTACAGCCCAAACGTGAGGATGGGTTTTAATCCAATTTGGATGTTTCTCAAAATAGGCCTATATGTTTTAATCCAATATTTTGGCCGTTACTCGAAACTTACTTGGAGTAACTTCCATGAGAGGTAACAATTATTTTGATCACGTTTTGATGAAGAACATTTTGCTTCTAAGGACCCAAAAAATGTATCGATTGTCATCTCCACAATTAATTCATTAAAAACAAATCGATTCGGTAAAAACAAATCGATCCTTTAGGTGTAAAAAAAGAAGTAAGTTCTCAAAATCGGTTATAAGCCCTACCGATTTCATTCAAATTGAAGTAAGTATGAAGATTAATGACTCTAACTTGGGGTGTAAAATACAAATAAAAATATATCACGGTTCAGAAATAATTGGCTAAAAACAAAAATGAACCTGAAACGTATATTTAAATCAAGTACAATTTACTCTGAACAAAGTAAGTTTAGTTATTTTTCTACAACTTCTGAACTGATATTTTTGGGTTTTCTGACATGAATCAGTGCAATGTTTATTAAAGTTTGGTTAAACGAGTAATGTATTACGGGAAACATAACTCGAAATAATAGTTTAGACCTGTTCACCGATACCTCATAAACCGACATTTTGGCGATATGGAAACCAATAGCTTTTGTTTGTGTCCTTAAAGGTTACACTTCCGCAAATTTTAGACACGATTTTAAGTTTAATTTAAAGCTACCCCAAATTTTAAGTTTATTCAAGAAATAAAAATGTATCTTTATAAGGTCATGATATGCCTACATACTAAATTTGATTAAAATCTGTGCAGCCTTTAGGCTGTAAGAGCACTGCACAGACGACAGACAAGCGTCATTAAAATAATTACTTTTTCGTCATACTGCTCCAAAAACAGCTGTTTTCATACATCCATTGAGATGCTAAAGTTGTTCTTTTTAGTCCTAGGACCTAAAAACATCAGCTGAGGTCGAGGTCAACAGCTGTTACTTCGTTTATACGAATTAATTAACGATTGTGAAGCATCTATAAAAACAACCGATACTCTCGATTGTAAATAACCGTTAAAAAAAAACTGTTACAATCGATTTGAAGGCAAACACTTATTATAGATTATAGGTTATAACATTTTAGCTTTTGTGATATTGTTTTCTTATATTATTTGCAGTATAACGAAAATTATCACTTGGATCAATAGAAGCTTTTCGATCCTCCCTCATTTTACGCAAACTTAATGAACTTGAGCTTATATCGAAAAGCTTCACTTTTGGTCCAAGTGATTGAAATATTTTATTTTTATTTAGAGGAGCTTGGATATAGGGTATCCACAAAATATTTTTCAATCAGTTATATATAACTTTAACATGGGAGAAATTAACAAGTTGTAAGGGTTATTCCAATCATAAACGTGAGGAACATTTTATTTCAAACGCAGAGCCTGAAGATATTAGATTCAAATGAAATGCGATTTACGGAGTTCCCTGACTTGTTATTTGGATTTCTGTTGTATTTCCCACCTATCATTGGCTAACAGTAGGTGATGCACTCTATCTTGTATCTCTGAAACTACAACGCCACGAAGATTATCCCCTAGATAGCAGCAGTGGGGTGTTGAGCAGCGCCGCCGTAAGGTGCGTCTCCTAGTTTATTCGATCACACTAGTACAACACAGCTCGTGACGGTCCTCTCAACAGGTGAGTACGCACCTAATATTATAATGATACAACATACCAGGGTCCAACAAGTACTTGTTTATGTTTGGAGATTCATGTATAACTGAGCGATATTAAGATATCAATAACATAATATATATATTATAAATGTTCAGACAGTAAAAGTTCCAAGAACGAACGTTTAGAAGTGTTTTGTTTTACGTCCACCTATGTGTTTAAAAAAAATATTACTCCTAAAGAACGAATTTAAGATATTTCTATACAAGTAAAATGACGTCCATATTAAATTCTGTATACCAAAAATTACAGTTTTTTTTATGAACAAATTGTTTTACTTTTTCTAGTAGTGAACATAATAATAGTTTTGTTTTTATTCCATAAAATAATTGAATAGAACAGACAGAACCTTTCACCAACAGGTTTTACAAATTTTCATTTTATTTGTTATAAAAAAATGGTAATTTTTTGCAAAAAAGTATTTCACAAACTTTCTCACACACCTGACTAGGAAACCAAACAAAACTATTGGTAACAAAAAGTCAGTTCGGCAATTATTGTCCGCAGTCTTAGCTTATTTTCAACAATGTTTATATATACCTAAACACATTTCAGATGTCACAAATTCGTCCTACGACAGCTGTCAAGATTCAGTTATATTTTGCGTGAATGGTAATTTCCTGTTATTTGGGGCTTTGCCACGGGTTTGAGTAATTAATCTTCACATTTCTGAACGACTAGGGTGAAACCGATTTTGAGAAAATACTTGTTTTGTACCAGCTCCACTGATGATTTTATATTTATTTTTTATAATAACTCAAGAGGGATTTTTTATGAAGTGGTGACCAATACATTTCGTTTAGTTGCACTTAAGTTTGATTAAATCGTTAGAGCTGATTTTGAGTAAATTGTAATTTTGTATATTGTGTACACAGTAGCTAGTCCCAAATTTTGAATGGTCGGGAAAATATTTATAAACTAGAAATGACAAAATATTGCTAGATAAAATTTTCTATTAAAATCTGTCCACGAGTTTGGTCTGTACACTACCAGACACAGACAGACAAACACTCTCTTAGACTTCAACAAACTCAAATTGATTTTTGACAAATCACACAACTTTCCCTATAATATGTATAGACCTACGCATTATACACCTTTAATAGAAATTACGATTTTTCACAAAACCTTTCAAAAAAGACATCCATGAATTGTTGACACAAAAAACAATTAATTTTAATAACAAATTAAAAGTAAACAGCTTTTTATGTACTTTTTAATAATAAACTTATGATAGTCGGTTAACACGTAAACGATAATAACAATGTTGGAAAAATAATTGAACTGAACACGCAATGTTTTCAAAATAAAGATAATTAAATGAAATAAGTGATTTTCTCCCATAACTTTAGAACAAAAAATATACTCAAAAGTTCCATTAAAGTATGTATTAGGTTTTATCTGTGACTGATTATAGTGACAGATCCTTTAAATATATTTTATTAAAATAATTTTGAAAATGTTTTAATACGTTTATGATTTACGTATACATAATACGTTTATGTATACATTGTTTGTGATTTTAATCTTAGTATATGTTACTTTGTAACTTATAAATTTAAGCTCTAGGTTAGTTTTAAAATTTAACTTGTTACACAGATTATATTTTTGTCAACACCAATGGATGACATTCAATTCTACAAAATCTAATAGACAATCCAAAACAATCTCAGGTATTCAATATCTCACAACACTTACTAAATTTCTAGTTTTATCAATATCTCTGTTAACTTTTACGTTACAATAAAACTGAAATTAGTTATTATGTTGGTTAATAATAAGTACAACAAAATTTGTTTTGTAATTGGAATCAACAATTTTAACTTGTTTTGGTTTGTAGAGCACTACACAGACATCATTGGTCTCAGAGAGACATCGACTTTTTGACTCATACACAACTTTCACTATTCTAAGTGTATGTGAGAAATGTAAATAACATTTCGATTAGGTTAGGCCTACAAAGAACATTTTGCCACGAAAAATCAATCATACAGATTCTTTAAAATCCTGTTATGTATAGCCTATGCAGTTGCAAGTTTATTTTATTTGAAAAATTAAAATATTTATAACTAAGAATAGCAGCTTGCCTCAAAAAATAACTGAATTCCTTACCTTAAAATAAGTTCAATTTATCTTAGAACCAAATTGTACGCTATAAGATTCCCAAATTTTAATAGTTTTGTCCGAAATTATTAACAAAAATTAGAGAAAAGGGGGCAAGAGATTTTATGAACATATTTTATATACACGGTGCAGTATCTGCAGAAAAATAAGGTTTCATGGCTCCATCGCAGCTATCAATTTCTCTTAATGTTTATGGAATAAAAGTGAGTTTACGATAGTATAAAGAAGGAAAACAAATAAAATAACCTTTGTCTCCCACACCCGTCAACACGCCCATCCACACAACCGTTAACACGCCCATCCAAACGCCCACCACACAACCGTCCACACGCCCATCCACACACCCGTCCATACACCCATCTACACAACCCTCCAACACAGCAGTCCGTACACACACCCATCCCCACACCCATCCACACACCCCATCCACACACCCGTCCACACAACCTTCCACACACCCATCCACACAACCCTACACACACCCATCCACACAACAGTCCGCACACCCGCTCAGACACCCGTCCACACAACCCTCCCCACTACAGTCCGCACACCCGCCCACACAACCGTCTTCATACCCATCCACACAACCCTCCTCACAAAAGTCCGCTAATCCGTCCACACAACCGCATTCACACCCATCCACACAACCCTCCACAAACCAGTCCGCACACCCACCCACACAACCGTCTTCACACCCATTCACACAACCATCCATACGACAGTCCGCACACCTACCCACACAACCGTCTTCACACCCATCCACACAACCCTCCACAAAACAGTCCGCACACTCGCCCACACAACCGTCTTCACACCCATCCACACAACCCTCCACAAAACAGTCCGCACACTCGCCCACACAACCGACTTCACACCCATCCACACAACCCTCCACACAACAAATCACAAAACCAATAATAATATTCATCACCTCTCGTTTAAAAAATCTCTCTATTACACGTAAGATAGAAAAAAGGTTTAAAATGAAATTTCTGACAACACAATAGAGTGAATTGGATTCATGCGTCTGGACGTGTAACGAAACGCTGCAAAGCGACCATAAGGTTTATAGTGTCGAGAGATTTGTTTGCCCAATGTGCCGTAGATATACTGTCCTGCTCAAGCTGTCTGAATAATGTAGTTATAAAAATATGTATAACTAAATAAAAATAAATAAATAAGATACTAATTTCATGACCTAAGAATATGTGGACACTTTGTAGTAATAAATCAATAAATTCTGTATACACAAAGGGAGTTATCTCGCAAACCTAACTTGTTTTCTATCTGGTGTGTTATATAGATTTTGGATAAGTAAGTTTCACTTTTGTAGTGTGTAGTGTAAAATACACGGTCTTTTTTCTCCATAATACTGCATTTTCATATATGTATTTCTTAAGGGAGATACATTTGTAAAGAAAAGTTGCAATCTCCCCAATCAACTTTTTGTTAAATTAAAAAAAAAAAGTTATTTATTAATTTAAATAGAATCTAAGCTTGCTTCGCTTATGCTATAAAATAGTCTTAATCGTACTGGATTGAAATTAAACTTTCAATGACGACGAATAAAGATCATTATAGTTTTTTTTTTACCCAAAGACTAAAACAAAATTCTTTTTTGTCCTTTAAAAACTATATTTTTCCCACCTACAAATTTTGAGTTAAGATTTGCCCCAGATCTGGCCGATAACCAAATTTGTTAGAAATGGATTCATTTCATTACTATAACACTAATAAGGGGACAGATATACAACTTTACCAAAACCATTTTTTCAAGTTCAGGGAGATGTCCTCTAAAGGGATATCAACGGAAAACTCAACATCGATGTGTATACTCATCACATAAACACTCTATATTACATATAGGACTACAAAAGTAATTAACACTATAACATCCACCCTTTCTAAATGTAGATAACTGAATATCTTATTGACTTGAAATGAGCAACAGTTGCCATCTTCAATCATTACAAAGCTTTATTGAAACATCATCTTGTTATCGTTGCGAAATATTTCGTTTTTATTACTTGAAACATTTTAAAAATTGCACGAGTTAAAACATTCACCAAATACTGCATTTTGTTTTGTTAAAATAAATTAATAATATAGTTTACAAATTATAATATTTAAAAATCATAGTTTACAACGAACCCCAGGAAATCGTTTACTAATCTGTTCCTAGAATGAATGTTACATAAACACACAAAACACTAAACTCGTTACGAGCAACTTGGGAAATCGTACAAAACTTACTGTAAAGAATGAAGAAATATAAAAAGTGAAAGCATTTAACTATCTAGCCTCAATATCAATAACAACAAGCAAAGGATAAAATAGGAAAAGTAAGTGTGTTCGACTCCCTATTCATCGTTTGGCACTCAAGCCAAACAAAAAGAAATCCAAATTTAAAATGTTTCAAAATAACACCACATCGAGAAATACCAGCTATGGGGAGTGACGAAACCCATCATAAATAAGCTGTGAACTTTTACCGAATGTTTCGGATAATTTTCATAATCGTATAGCCATAGAGGATCAGTGATATTGAACTCTTGAGGAAAACTGATATTAAAAAGATTAAAACAACTATCCTAGAACGAAAGTAGAGAAGGATAGGCCGTACTTGAAGGAAACGCAACAGCTGATCCAAGGAAGCACTGAAAATGAACCTGGGAGGAAAACATAGAAAAGGAAGACTTGCAAAAACTCGAAAGAATTCACTGGAAGATCATTAAGTCCGATGTTCCAAACACTGTCAATGCTCTTATATCTTATTAGTTAATGCTGTAAGTGAATGAAGCTCAATGAGAAATTATAAAACGCAACCACGGCTCATTTTACCTTCTTAACCTTTACAACTACCTAATAAATATTTTGTGTTACCTAGACGACCAAGAGATATATTTGGGTCCTCAAAACCTACTTTTTAGTCAATTGTATCATTATCATTAGAGCCAATTTTAAGAAAATTGGGATTTATGACAGCTTTTCCCCTCCTCTAAATTCTGAGCTTGATTAGAATGTGGTTTTGTAATGAATGTGTAAGCAAATTAGTTTTAAAGTTCTACGTTTTATTTACATGTTGACCTGCTGCAACTTGTTTTTAAAAATAGGACCTCTATAAGTTACATCCCTCAATAATAGAACAAAAAAATATATCCTGGCTGTACACATACGAGCTGTATTCACTAATTGAAATAACTTATATTTTGTAAGAAATTTTCTAATACTGCTTCGTCTAGCGGTTTTCCTTTCAAATACAAATTAAATAGAATGGATGACTAATCGTTTCAACATCAACGGTCTTCAAGATGTTGGTTCTTTTTAAAATGTTCCATGAGAATTTTTTTCTTTTAACATATTACTTTCCATGATTCAATATGACTCAATTACACCTTCATCCATTCCATAAAAATTGATTTTCTTAGATAAAACAGAAAGAGACAAATATTTGGTAAACGAAATACAGTATAATTATAAAATTTAATTACTGAACATCCAAATGATGACTAGAACCCGAAAATATATAGCTTGGCGACTTTTTTGTTACACTCTACACTCTGTATACTGTATTTAGCATATGATATACGTTTCCTTTTCATTAAAAAATCAAACATTTTGCACTAAATAACAAAAACAATCCCACAACACGAGATATTTAAAATCACATCTATCTTTCACACAGTTACTTGTATAAAAATACTTTGATAGCTAATATCGATATAGATGAACCAATGACAACGCGTTAGTGACGTAACGATTTTCCATCTAACGTTTAAATGTCAAGGAAACCTTCCTGTGTCACGTGACATTTCATTATATTATATCTTCTTAGAAGATTCGTGGTTCAGAGAATCATCAGTTTTAACTGCCGTTTAAACAATTTCATTATTATTAACATATCTGAGAGTTCATTGAAGAAGAAAAACTTCACGGTTTCCTTCTTATTAAATAAGGGAAAAAGAGCATAAAATAAAAACCTTGAATACTATGGAACAAGAGGACTATTGTGTTGCACATAATTTAGGCGATTAGACACACTGAATTATTGTGAATGGTTTCAATAGATTCGCTTTAAAGTAATTTGTTACATTGCAAATATTATGGAATCAAAAGTCCCTTATATTTTAGACAGTATTGTAAGACGTTCCATAGTTCAAAATAGGCTAAATAATGTATTTAGCCGGTATACGAAGCATAGAGGAAGTTTGATATTCGCCAAACAATCTTCACCTATGGCCACAGTAAACTGAAAAAGTGATTTTTAATACCATTTAGTCGTTGTTGTTTTATCTATACAAGACAGCGGTGACAAAAATTAAGATAGAAACTTGAAATTTGGTACAGAGGACAATAGTGAAGTCATACTAAAGTATAGTGAAATCTATACTTTAGTATGATCTATACTTTTAAATAGTGAAGTCTAATTTAAAATGGTGGCCATTTTAAAAAGCTTATGTTCATATGTCGTATTTATTCAACATATACATGTTGCAGATTCTAAATCTTCATATATTGATACCAACCCCACCGTTCTACGACGTCATATAGCGAAGTCAGTATCAAAAATGTAATTTCAATCCCAAGAAAATGAGATCTTCGTATAGTTACGAGATCTGGCAGGACACGTAGGTACAGTTTCGAGGTCGGGTGCAAAGAGAGTGGAAACTTATTATATATACCTACACATCTACGAGTCCCGCCAGGAATATATACGATTACAAGGGGCAGAAAACTTGTGTTAAACAAACCATCCTATAGATTAGGTCCTCTTGATTTAACAACACAATTTAGCATTTATTATAAGGATCAAGAAATCAACTTTTGGCATTAAATTGTATGATGGAGGTGGATTTATGGCGACCATTATCTTGTTTTATCCAGTGTCGGTATTTTAATACCTCAAGTAATAATTATAACCACAACAGAGTAATAGAAACACAATTAAATAAACATTAAAACACTTATCACTCCTTGGACGTCGTTGCACTTTTTGTAGTCCTCCGCACGGAGTTTTATGCGTTAGCATGTATATTTAATTATGTTTTTATTACCCTGTTAATGGGCGATAGTCAAAAACTACAGACTTTTAATTTTCACTAATCTGCAAGCTACCACAATGGAATTACAATTTTAAGAACTGAGTCTGCAAGTCTTGTACTGACTGCATGTACTCCCCACAAAATGTTTGGCGGAATTGCATTACAAGACGACATATAGTATGGTAGTCTCCCTTATTATGCCTACAAAGGTTCTCTTCATTTTTACCCGTTAAAACCATGTTTCACCCGATAGGGGTTCCCATTTAAAAAGATTGAGTTTTTAATTTCGGGTAGGGTAATTTTTTCCTACATGCGACAATACATATAAACAAGCTTTAGCTTCTTCAGTTTTGTAGTTTCCTAAAAACTGCATTTAAAACAAATTTTTTATCATTATTATTTTTTACTAAAAAAAAATGTAAAATAGAAGTGGAACTTAATATCTAAATATGTAATTTGTTTTATTTTTGAGTTTTTATCATGTATTACTTATTTAGTAAATATGTAAAAGAAGAATTCCGAATTTTTGAGAAATTATTTCATGGCTTTGAATTGTATTTATAATTTTGATTTATTTAAAAACTGACTATTGACTCAAAACTTAACAAAATTTCCCTACACTACACATATGTAACACTTCATTCTAAATCCATTACTTCTGTAAATTTGATTTTATTTCGAGCCTTTGATATGCTGGAACGAAGCCAGAGGAGGGAGGCGGATAATGAGTTCGGCGTACCCTGGGGTCTTGTAATTAAACCCATGAAATATAAAGACTTGTATCGGATGACGTTTCATGTTATACTATCTGTTCATTGTTTTCTTTTCTTGTATTCATCCAAATATTTCTGTTTTTAAATACAGTTATTAAGACTTCGTTTTTTACATTCTCATATAGAAAACCTTACATTGTAGGTAAAAAATCGATGTTTTGATGTTAGGTCAACTATCTATTTTGAGTCACCAGGGTCCAAAAAATAAATTTATAGAATTATGTCTAACTGTCTTTTTTATACTGCTCTACAGCCCAAACGATTGAGCTCGTCTATTAAATCTAATATGTAATATGTGAAAGTTTTGTTACATTTGAGAGTCGCTGGTATAAGACCAAAACTCAAAATAATTTTGATTACATTTTTATAAATCATAGCGTCAACAAAACGTTGAATTCTCAAAAACGCGGGTTCGAGAAATATTCATAAAAAGTAAAAGTAAAAAAAAATATATAAATAGAAAAGAAAACAGAAACCGTTTTAAAGACGTAATTTCTCAAAATCAGCTCCACAGAAATTCAGAAATTTTGAAAGACGGTATCGATGGTTCATTTTACGGTATAGATGGTAAGTTTTGGTTTTAGGAACATTTGAAGTCTACTTATACTTTGATGTCTGTTTCAGTCGATGCACATGACTGCAAGCTAGTATTCGTAATGACGCAAACACACACGCTTGTATTCTATCATCCATGGTACTCCTGACTCCTTGAACATGGGTCGTCGACGTAAAGATACACCACGACGGATTCCAGAACAAGACAAACGTATCTGCGGTTCAATCTGCTTGTGTCAATTGACTATAGTGCTTAGCTGTGTATCTCTAGTATACCTGACAGTTGCCGTCTATATGCCTTCACACAAGGCGTTTCATTACGGTATAGAACCAGTGCCCGTCATGTGTTGTCAAGCAGTCAATACAACGTTAGTGAACAATTGTGACTGGGCTTCGTGTGGGGAATGGTGTCTTACCAAGACCACAGGCTTCTGTCCACAGATACATGTTACTACCAGGAGGAATGGTACTGATATTACTTTGGAAGACTGTGTTCGACTTGCTACTGTATCATGTCCATCGGTAAGTCATTGTGTAACCTTTAGATACATAAGTTTAGGATTAGGCTTCGTGTGGGGAATGGTTTCTCCACAGATACATGTTACTAGTAGAAAGCCAGATAACACATAATAGTCTGTAAGGTTTCAAATTGCAGTATAAATAACAACGTAGAGATTCAAATCAAAGTAGATATACAAATATTGTCAATTAGGCTAAAAACTGCTTGATTTTCACATCCGGGAGAAGTAGGCATAAGGATTTATTTTATTATTTTTACGTAATAAAACCACATTTCTTAAAAATAACGATGTACAAACAGTATAAACGAATCGCTAATTTATTTTTCACTTCATAGAATTATTTCGTCCAGAGAAGTCAAAAGTCGTGATTAAATATGAAGGTATTTACTCAACAGTGGTCAATTACAAAATTTTTACAGTTATTTTTTTATAAATTAATACTCACAAATGAAAGTAGGTTGGTAACTCTCTACA
This sequence comes from Aphrophora alni, assembly GCA_963513935.1. Lineage (NCBI taxonomy): Eukaryota > Metazoa > Arthropoda > Insecta > Hemiptera > Aphrophoridae > Aphrophora > Aphrophora alni. Next base: position 28,480,791 of record OY740769.1, on the reverse strand, counting down.
AAAAAAAGTCAACTGTCAGAAACAAGCACGATACAATATAACAAACACACATAACACAATTCTCATAAAAAATACGCTTCAGTATCAGACGCGTTTCAACGACAAGGTAACTATGGGGTTCGGCGCAACGTTAGATTCGGTTTTGGTTTGGTTGGTGTTGCTGGTGTATTACTGAAGAGGACGACCTTGTCGTTGAAACACGTCTGATACTGAGGCGTATTTTTTATGAGAATTGTGTTATGTGTGTTTGTTATATTGTATAGTTTTTCTCATAAGTCAAGCTCAACATTTAATAAGCACGATAAAGTTTACTGATCTAGTCAAATAATGATATGACAAGTAATCTGTCCTTGCGTTACTTGAAACAGGTCGGCGAAGAGCAGGACGTTCTGAACTATCGTAGTCCATACTTTTCATCGACTCTACGTGCGTTTCCATTACACAAACCATAAACAAAATGCATGGTAGCATAGTTTCTATTTGTAAATCGCGGCATTATACAAACTCACTTTTTAAAGAAAAACTCGAAACGAACACCAAAAAAAAAAAAAAAAAAAAAAAAATTAAAAATTAAAAGCAAAACTGTAAACATAATGAAGCTCTTTAACTGGGGTAACGTAACAGAACTAAATGAATTTACATTTTAAGACAAGAAATATGTCTTGTCAATAAACATGTAAACCCAATACTGTATTTACATTTCAGTCCTATACCAGCTCACTTGTCATTTTTATTAGACCAGATCTCTAACCTTGATAATGGTTAATTCTAACAATGTTGACCTTTTCTATCATTTGTAGAGAGTTATTACCAACCTACTTTCATTGCTGAGTACCAACATCTAAAACACCTTCGTATTTAATCACGACTTTGACTTCTCTGGATGAAATAATTCTATGAACGAAAAAGTAAATTATTGACTCGCTTATACCGTTGGACAGCTTATGAAAAGCGGTAATTTTTGTCAAATTTGAACACATATAGGTCTTGTTGGTTTGTAAAACAAATTTGAATTTTAACAAAGATTTCAAAACATTCCATTTTTCATGTTCGGGGGTTTGTAATGCATATTCTCTGTTTGAAGCATAAAGTGAGAAATATAACTTTTAACTAAAGAGTCGCATTTTACTAAATAAACAGGGAAAATTTATATCTTGGAAACGAAGTGAAAAGGATTGGGCTTTCTAAGGTCAATTTTGTTGCAAATGAGGTATACTAGCCCCCTGATTATTTCTCACATTATTCACTATTCACCTTTTATATGTTCCGTATACTGTACCCCACGAGAAATAAAAATAATTTATAACTCAAAACATATTTATGCAAAAGTGCTTAAAGAATATTTATTTAGTTAATGTTATTATATAGAGGAAATATTTTGTTATAAGATAGTTAGGTGTGCATGTATATTAAGTAATTATGTTGTAAATGTATGCAGGTATAAGTGTGTATTAAAGACGAGGTTTCATCTTTTAACAAATCAGTTACTTGTTGATATATGAGCGTACACAGCCTCCATAACCTCCCAATATAATTCACTCTCACTCTTTTATTTAGAGATCGTCAATAACTTTGCTTGCATCAAGTAACACAAATGATGCAGCCTCAACCACTCACTACTAAATCAGAACAACACAGTCACAAGACACACTAATTACTGGATACTGATTGTTTTGAAAATTCCAAAAGATAGATAAATAAGGAAAAGATTATATTATACATAAAAACTGTTGAAACAGTACAGCATAATATAATAGCAATCTTTAACAATCTACTAACAATCTAATAGCAAAATTATTGAATTTTGAACCGCAGCAACTTAGTTAATTATTTTAAGGATAAAATGGAAACTAAACATTCAGAAGAAGCGTGTTGCAAAGACCTACCAGAATAAGTAACAACAATTAATATAGTTCTACTTGAAATTCCACAAAAAAATCACATTTTGCTATTTTTTAAAATATACTCTACGTGAAATTGCACTTTATTAATTTATGTACTAGACTATCAATTGATATGTTTAGTATAATTGATATTATAATAATTTGTGTACTGTAATTAAGAAATATGCATGCGTAATTTTATGTTTTTTAGAACACCCTGTAATGGATACGTAAAATTCGGAAACACACAAAACTGCTCTTTCTTATCAAATGCACACGCTATTAATTAAAATAAATATGAACTTTATCCTGCTGCTCAGGTTGGTTTGATCTAAGACTTAATTGTTTTGAGGTGTTTATATATCCGATAGTAAAATGCGTGAGAAGTATTGAAAACTAAACAATATTTCTAGTAACGTCCCACAGGACCTCCACACACCTGTGACACCCAGAAATAACGACGACATTTTCTGATGACACTGCTTTTCTCGCTTCTGGACAAACCAAATTACAATTATCTGTCAACAACTGGACTAAGAAATGGAGCCAAGTCAACTCATGTTAACTTTACCAATAAACACGAAGAAAATAATTGTACACGATCAAAGTGATTAAGTGTACGTTCACTACACAGTCTTGGAATAAAATGGCCCGGAAAAAATTTATTTATACGATAATCCGACAAAAATAATTCATTTATATTCTTGTTATTTTTTCCGGCAAAAAAAGTATTTCCGAATTAGAGTCATTTTAGAGTAAAAAAGTGAGAAGGGAAATCAAAAAATTTCCCTTCTCACAACTAACTTCGGTTTCTCCCAAATAACTCTTTTCTGACCCTGGTGGTATTGCATTATTCGTTCTTTATTGTATGTTCTTTCTTCTTCTTTTATGATAAGAAGAAAAAGGTAAAGCGTCCTTTATACAATTATTATAATAGATATTTTTCAGAAAATCGCATAAAACTGGCCAAAATTTTAATAGTGAAAACGAAAGTGAAAAACTGTTTTAAATATCTAGACAAATTCACACGTGCAGTTTGACTGAAGATGTTTTGAAAAACGCTTACTTTCCGATCTACGAGAGATGAATTGTGATTTTATGCGTGCAACACATAATATAATTTTATATATCCCTGCAAATTATAAAAAAGGAAGAAGGTAATTTTTGGAAACTGATTTCTTACTTCCCCAGTCTTTCAGCAATGATAACCTCATTTCACCGCCTCAAACTGGCGAGCATTGAGAGACAGAGATTACCAAACTTACTTTATACTTCGTATACTGAGTAAGTAATAGTAAAACAGGAAGAAATTAATTCTGATTTGTGTTTTAAGTTGTAATTGTGCCCTGTCTACATCGAGTTTTGTATTGAGTACTATTTATTGGTTAGTCTTTTTTCGTAATTTTACTTCTTAAGAAGAAAATATGCAAAGAGCCTCGTTATTACATTTTTTACAATATTTTTGAAAGATTTTTTTTTGGCGTTTAAAAACAAAAATTCAACTAGACCTACTGAAGCTTAATGTAGGTCCAATACGGATATCCGAGTTACAACATATTCTGCAACGAAAACAATTAACACGATTAATAATGATTATGTTAGGAACGTAAAACATATCACTACGAGTGACGTCAACGGTTGCCCAGCAACCATACCTTTGACGAGTGACCAATCATTTCTCTCTCTCTCTCTCTCTCTCTCTCTCTCTCTCTCTCTCTCTCTCTCTCTCTCTCTCTCTCTCTCTCTCTCTCTCTCTCTCTCTCTCTCTCTCTCTCTCTCTCTCTCTCTCTCTCTCTCTCTCTCTCTCTCTCTCTCTCTCTCTCTAGAAAAATTTATATTTGTTTATTTGTAATTCATATAGTTGGTAGTTAATTATTTATTTTATATATCTGGTAGAAAACAGATCAAGGGTTTGCTGATTAATGCTACTAATAACACTGAAATGCACCTACATTTATTGATATATATTCTACATTTCGAAAGAAATACTTAGGTTGTAAATTTACGAGAGTAAAACACTAAATTTCAGAACTCAATATAAGCTTTCTAAAGTACTCAAATACCCATTAGTATATCATTACGCTGACTTTAATGGATTTCATCGATTTTCATAGTACCATTGCAAAAAGTGCTGACTCACTCGCTGGATGTAAAATAATAATTTTAATCGGATAATATCAATGGAATTGGTTAAACAAAATGTCCCGTACAATGGTGAAATAAAATAAATGGTGTATCTATTAAATAACAAGACTTTATTTCTACCTCTTAGAAACTGGTGAGAACGGATTGTGAGACCTTGGTAAGAGCTTTGGAAAGCTAAGTTTAATAAAGCACCAATGGAATGATTTCAAAAGCTGAGAACTACGAGGAAGACTGCATATCTCGTGCTCTTGTATCGAGTTGCACAAATGTTTCAGCGAAGGTCGTCAGAACGACCTTCTTGTTCAAATACTGAAAAATGTAGACAAAAATAGTCAAGTTATTCGAAAACAGCAGACCTAAACGGTTTTTTAAATTTTTTAAATTACCAGTTATGAAAAAACTAGGATCTTTTAGTATTATCTTGAGATGGGAGTCGCTGCACTGGAAAACACTGTCATTACCAAAAGTTTAAAAAACCACGTCAAAGCAACTCTAATTTCAAAACTCTTTTTATGTGTTTTATGTCCATGTCAATATTTTTGAAGGATGGATTCCAGAAAACACAAGAGAAGCAACTTTATTATCATTAGCATTGTAAGGAAATGTTGACAAAACTGAAAAAGAGTCAGAAAAAACTACCAGAACTATGAAAAAATAATTGCATTGTTTATTAAGACAATTATTACGCCAGAACATCCTCTATATTCGTCAAATTGAGTACCATCTGATTTGTTTCTTTTCCATGAAGTAAATTTTGTGCTTAAAGGAACACATTCTAGTGAGCTAATTCAGTAAAAACTAAAACGGCAGATGTGTGAAAAGAAGCCACAGAAATTGTTCCACGCTTTCGACCTGAGGAACACAAGACTACTGGAGCTTTCTGGCTATTTTTTCTACTTTTCCCCAGTTCTTGAATTATAAGGTCGTCTAGATTCAATGTCTTCCAGGTTCAACGTCCTTCACTGAATTTATTGTCAGTAAAACACTTGTTCAAGAGATATTTATTTCCCCCCCCCCCCTAAGCCTCATTAAGCAATTGAAAACATTCCATTTGTGTTGTGTTTTTATCTTTTACTAAAAATTTCAGATTAACACTCTGCTCAACATTTAACTTGGCATTATTACTGCACACAACTGCACTATTGGACGGTAGAGATTCCAAATTCAGACATGTCCATTATCTCTACCTAAGAGGTAGAAACACAGTCTCATTGTATAACTTACTTTACAATTAATTATACTTGTTTACTTATTATATAGAAACTATTAATAGTCAAATATAAAGCTTTAGTTTCAATGTTTCAAACAATAGTCCTACGTTTCGATTTAAAGTCAGCTGGGGCTTTTATTAAACTGTAAAATTAATTTCTAACGACCTAAATGTTTTACAACAAATCAAATACATGTTTTATAACACACAATTCTAACATGTGTTATATTCTAATATATTATGATCACCTATTATAAATTTATTACCTTTTTTGAGGTTATGTTCACATTATTACGTAAAAGAAATACATAAAACTTCTGTGTAGTGCCAACTAGTTTTACTACGATGAAGCGAATCCGAAATACAACAGTACAGCTATTCGTCAAAAATTATATATTACAAATTTGTAGCATTAAACAGAAAAGTTTAAAAATCCTTTAAACAAAATAAAAACCAGCGAGTATTGATTCACATTCTGTGACTTTGTACAAGGGTTTTTACGATAAGCCATTAAGATAGGGAACGCCGTCTCAGAATCTTCCTCGTAATAGCTTTGAATAAACTAATGTGAATTTATTTCGCCGTTAAGTAAACTCCACTTTATAAATATTCATACTAACGAGCAAGAAAATTGTCCAAAGAAAACGCTTGGCTTTCCTGTCGTTTCATTTGCTTGTTTGTTACTCTTGATGGTAGCTATCGTTTAGAAATTTAGAAGACAAACAATATACGTGCAAGTTTATATTCTGTATTCTTCAATTTTAAAATGGAGACCATTCAATCTATCTACACACCTGCCCTCCCTCCTCCACAAAATAAAAGTTTTTTTTTTAAATTTTATTCGACTATAATGGGGGAAAATGGGGAAAAAAACTCATTTAAAACAGCTGTGTAAACGATTTTTGTTTTTTGTCTTTTACTGAAAACTGACGGAATATATACAAAATTCAATCGTATTTGTTAAAGCCAAGTTTTGATCAGCTGTTCCCAAATTTAAAATTACGTAAACAATTCAGAAAAAGTCTCAAAATATACCCACATAACACATTTTATCGATCACCTCATTTGGGGTCCAGAAATCCGCTCACCATTTAAAAATGTTATATCAAATGCACCGCAATGTTGATGAATAATAGCGAAACACCTGATAGTGGTTTTCTACCTATCACTTAACTTTCTCTATACTTCGGACATGTGAGAATGTAAAAAACAAGGTCTTAGTAACTCTATTTCAAAACAGAAATATTTTAAAAAACAATGAACAGAGAGTATTGCACTTCCAGACTATTAAGTCCATCCGGTACCATGGGTTCATGACAGTATACCACGTAGTTCAAAGTGTTGAGATGGGTTAAAACTATCAGTCGACTTTATCCCTCTGTACAGTCAGTGTTCTACGCCACAAACCAGTGAACCGAGCTTCGTTAATGTAATACTGTACAATGTTCTGTTTCAGGCAAACCCTGCTGTTTTAAAAAGATTTAACTGCAATAACGACAAAGAATGCGCTACATTGACAGGAATTTTCAACTGCTCTTTAGGTCATTGTGCCAACATGTCCAAACTCTACCTCTGTCATCATAAAGCTGATGGGATTATAGTGGATAGTGACAAAGATAATTTAAAACTTAACGGATTCTTCGAGTGCTATAAATCAAGGTAAGCAGACATTAGACACTGAGTTTGGTCAATGTCTAAGATGTTTGAGTGCATTCCAACATAGAATACGGTTCGACATTACTTGGCCATGTTATAAACGTCAAAATTTATAAATATTTATACTTTTTTGTTCCCACTTTAACTCAAAATATCTTCTAACCAAATACCCTCTCTCTCGCACTCTAAACCAAAATCCTACAGCTGTCAGAATATGTTGTTGAATTGTAAAATTTATATGTGAGTTATTATTTATCTTCTAATTCCGCACTAGGACATAACTAGTTGTACTCCATTGATAACCCTTAAGTCTTTAAAATACTTCATTTAATTTCCTAACCTTTATATTCAAACAAGTAAAAATTCATAAGAGCAGCCTATAAAATCCATATGGTCCAAATCGTTTAATTTGACCCATCAATAATAATATCAAACAATTATCTATCTATAATCTGATATCTATATTTATCTCTATTTTACTCACAACCTAGAACATAATCAATAATAATTAATATAAGAGGAGCCATATTTAGGACCGTTTATAATAGGAGCCACCGACACTTAAAATTTGTACAACTTATATTGGCGGCACGTCTACCCGGCACCAAATCTGACCACCGCTATAAGGTTAATCAGGCGTTACTAATTTCACAACTTAACCCGGCACCGAGGCAGTTTAAAGGTAGGCGAGCGAGGTTCTCCCTCCACAACACCAAACATACACCCCTCATTCTAACCTAACCTAACATAACCTAACCTATTTCTATAATAAATGTTAAAGTATTTATAATCGTAATAAAAATACGGCCACACTTTTGTTATTGTCTATCCCTTCGTCTAGTGAAGCTCGGAAAGAGAAAAGAGGGGTTGAGGGGGAGTAGTGTAGGTGGAATGGGTAAGAGAGGTGGCTGGTGCCGGGTTGGCGTGTTTTTTTATAACATATAATGGTTGGTGCCGGGTTGAAGAACTCCCCTTATATTTACCTAATGTTATGATATCCAAAATCTATTTTCCACATTCACTTCACACCATAACTCATTTCTGCTTTTCACTTCTGTATCACAACACGTCCACCTCTCGTTTCCTTTCTTAACCTTTCACCTTTGTTCACAAATTGCTATCCCGATGTCCCCAGAAGTCCCAGGTTAGTCGTTTTTCGTTGGTTGTCAGCCTCCGATTTGTTAAATACGTCTTACCAGAAGAAGTCTATTGTCCCGTCGTTCACTCTAGTCTGTTCTCCCGAGTTATCAGCATTCTTAAACTGTACTTTTAAGAAGCCTATTCCTAATCTCCTAAATATGGATAACTACCAACACTTGACCATATTAAGTGATTTAATATATTTTTACGTGTTTCTTGTACAATATTTCTGTTCTATGAGCTCATTAGGTGGAAAGCAAATTATTATACATATCTAATATGCACACTATGCTTAGAATTTATCTTATTTACATTAAAAAAAAAAATTAAAGTGTTCCTTTATAATACTTCCATTTAAAGAAATCTGCGAGTCCTGAGTTTTCAGAAAAATCGGTTTTTTAAGAGAGCAGGGGGGATTAAAGGGTTAGAGAAATTGTTATTATCACTTAAAGTATCATAAAATTTCGTAAAATTGACCCAGTTATGCCTCTTAAGGTGTGCCTGGAATTACACCCATATAGCGTTTTAGTTGTGAACCATGCATCATATCGAACAAAAATACGTATTGAATTGTCTTCTTTTAGCTCTATAATGAAAATTTACCAAGTTATGGCTTAAATAAGGAGAAAATAACACATTTTCTAAAAATGTATAATCGAATAATTCATTAATGTTATTAGACCTATTAGCTATTGAACATGAATTTAGTTTTTATTATTACATAAAACTTTGTCAGTTTCTTGTTATTCTTTATTAGGTAAATGTAAATATAGTAAGAAACACTGTTTTTTTTCTTTTTTCTTTCATAAAAAGATATCTCTTTTATGTTTATCTGTATTGAAAGTTGTAGAGTAATTATATATCGAAATTAAACTATTAAATCCTTGTCAGTGCCAAATTGTATATTTACAAAAATATTCGAAAATCAGGAGTTGTTATAAAGAATTGCAACCCTTTCACCCCTCCTCTTAAAGTATTTAAAGCAACTATATTATTAATTGTAAATTTATGATTACTACACAAGTTGTTAGTAATGTCTTTGTTTGCTTCAGATGTATCAAAATTAAAAAGAATTTCTCGTGTGATCGTTACTGTAACAAGATCACGACCACCGCTGTCAATGTGTTTATACAGTTTGAAAACGATGTCTTCACAGGAACATGTAAAAGACTGATAGCACATAACCGTGCCAATGGATCCGATGTCGGAACTAAAATAGATCCTACTGTGATATGGTCGGATAATGGACAACCGGAAGTGCTTCTGGCTTCCTGTCATAAAGTGCACAAAATAAACAATACACTCAGGTATGTTAAGACTATTAAGGTATGTTATAAGTTACTATTCAGAAATAATTTCAAAAAACGAAAACTAACCTTGATCGCCCAATTTGAGAATGGCACAACTGAAGTATTTAAATATTTTATACAATGGTAATAAATAAAATAACATACATTGTTCTTCCTCACTTGTAAATAGTATAGAGGCATTGTACAGGTTATTACGATTAAATTACGTCGCGACGCTGTTGTTGTTCTCCTGGCGTCGGGACGCGGCGCCACTCGTAAAGACGCCGACAATGAAACTTTCACATAAAGCATTCATAAACTCAGTTTTATTTCTATTAAGGAAGTACCGCTTCAAACAGAAATATGTATACTGTGTACTACAAGTATATTATTAAGCAGTAAACAAAAAATATTATTTTTCTTTTTCGATAAAGGTCCTTCCGAAATCAGGAGATTAGGGTTCGATTTTCGATATTTTTAATTGTAAACTTGGTTTAAGTAAAAACTAAATTTAAAGAACTTGTGTAATATCAAATATTTTGACAGTTTTCAATGTATTATGTCTTCATATACCTTCTCACTTGAAATAGGACGTGATAGAGAAAACTAAAAAGTGCTTTCATTATACAGTTTTAATTATCTATTTTATTTTATTAGTTTTTGGTATTTTATTATGATTCACAAAGACAAAATAGAAAAAAAAACAGAAAATACTACATGAAAAATATTTCATTCTATCATTTTGAAATGATGAGCGATACTGAAAAAAAAACTGTTTCTTAAAATGTTATAATAAGAGTCGCTTGACCCATGTTTGCATTTAATAATTTCTAAAATCGAACTTTGATCTCCTGTTTTTTGAACAACTCTACAAAAAAACCATATAGCCTATTACGTACAGTTGGCGGTGTGTAGCTGAACGCGTCATCTTGCTCCGGATTCTGCCTGAATCATCATTACACGAGCGGTTTCAAAAGTCAAAAATTTCGGGCCAATAAATTAACTCCAGAAGAATAAAATAGTTCTCTTATTGGGTCGTAAAACAAATTTCAGAGACCATTTGATTAATTTAAAACATCTAAATTTTAAAATGCATACAATACAATTTCAAAAAATACAATCAAATATAAAAGAAATTCCGGGAATACAATTTCCTCAAAAAATAATGATTTTGATCAAATTGTACTCAAATGTAACTCCTAAAAAACAAACTAAACATATTAGTCCCAATCTCACTAAAAATGATGACATAAACTGAGTTAAATAATTTCAATAACTGATTATATTATTATCGATGAAAAAGTTTTTATAGTAGTCTAAAATAGAGAGTATTCCGCAATTTTGTGCCAAACTATGTGTAATTTTCGATAAATCCAATCATTTAATTTGCAGAAAACAGGTTTACATCGAATTTCCATCGAACCGCGATTTAAGCGGAAAAAGTACCGTCAAAAACTGTTCATTTTAAGAGAGTAGAAATTCATGGTTTTTCATGAGATGTTTGTATCGATATAAAATCTGTACCCGCCACTTTGTTCAAAAAATGGTGGAGAATAATATGGCTGCATTTGTACTTCCGTCTTACTCCGCATTCATGAGGCCATAAAAGCCGAGATTTGTGAAATTATCCCAAAGAATATTTACATGTAAAGTATTAAGTTTAGGATATTTTGAGACGATTTCGATACAATATGTCAACTTTTATGAGCTCATATTTAAAGAATAAACACACATTGATACTTAAAGACATCTAAAAAAGGCCCATCAGGGCTTAGTCCACGCCGATGTCCTGAAAATAGTGATATAAGTGATATATACAATAACACATTTCAGAAAACTTAAAAAACAACCACTGTTCTAAACAAACTTACCCTACCGAGTAGGACCCCTTGGGCCAATACAATTTAACATTCTAAACTAACTTTAGGGCATTACATTAAGAGGATAAGTACCATGATCTCATCCATCGACTTCTTTGGTTTATATTTTCACCTCAGCTTTGGAATAATAAGAACGAAAACCACCGAAACCAAGAATCTAAATGGGGGCTGGTCAGTTAATAAAACTTTGTATCTGTTTTAGAGCTACAGATTGTCTGAATGGAACACTCCTCAACGAGACATTGATCCCGGAGAAGTTCATGAATTTTACAACATACTGGTCTCTAGTAGCCAACAGTTCACGTTTTGTCGATCCTGAACAACATTATCTGCCGATGCAAAATGTATTGACCATCTACAATTACTCGAGACTCTATATCAATCTAGAAGGCTGTGTCAATACTCTTCGAGGTGAATGTCGAGAGTTTCTCAATACACATGGCATAGACGGAGACAACAATACAGCCCAAAGCAGGTTTCCATGCTTTTACAAGAAAGTAAGATTTGCAACAACTATAATAAAATAATTTTAATAATTAATATTTAGCTTTATTCCTAATGTATATTTTAATAAGAGTCTAAGGGTTTATTGTGGAAAAGTTGTATTTCAACTGTTACTTATTTCAAGTAAATGTACACTAGAATCAGCAAAAGAATGGGGGGGGGGCTAAATAGCTTTATAAAACAAACTAGAACCTGTTACATTCCACCTACAACTAATATTTGTTAAAATTTATAGTGCTTTAAACTATTTAAAACTTGTACCGTCGTTAATTTAACATTAAGATGTTACGAGAAACAGACTTTTGATTAACTATTCACCTAACTTTAAAATAAATCGTTAGTGAAAGCGAATACTATCCTTCTCATTAAGGTTTGAGGGTTGGTAACAATGAACACATTCTCTGTAGTCCGTATAGATTTTTATTTTATTTTTTATTAAAATCAATTGATGACAGATTGTTTTCACACTTTTTGATGTTTTACAAGTCTTGTGATATCTTTAAAACATCATTCAAATAATATTATACCAGTATCTCATTTACACACCCTTGTCCAGTATTATTTTACTTTGCAATATACAAAGTGTAGGTTAAGTTTGGTAATCGTACAAAAATTAAACCATCATTTTATTAATCCACTTCACGTTTCAAGGCCTCATAATATCGTCGTTGGCCACCCTCCCCCGGTGGTCGTGTTGCCCCTTACCGTGTAGAGGGCGTTGGCCGTTATTTTGACATTTCCAATTTGATTTTCTGAAATTCAATTGATTTTTTTAATTGTATTTAAAGTGAAAAACTAGTGCGGTAATCGTCGCCTACACAAAAATGCTCCATATAGTATGAACCTAGAATATAGAACAATACTAAAACAAGTCAACAATCATAAACTATGGTACAAATCAAATTTTCTTAAATAAATAATAACAATAAAAAATTACAGGGATGTAAGGGGGACCCTGGAACAAGTTAACAATGACAAACTGTGGTAAAATACAATAAACAACTATTTAAAATACTAAAGAGCTGTGAAATGAGTTCTGTAACGAACTAACATAGATCAAATTAGATAAAACTAAATAGACAAAACGACCAAATCCGTTATGGTTTCTGACCTATTATACAATTAGCTAGAGTTCCTGAACTCGATCTGTTTCTTTCTGATACCCATTAATGGTATTAACATCTGGAAATAATGATAGAGTCGCATCACTCGATTTCCAAGTGAGAAAACACTGCTTAAGAAAGAGATGTACACCACAAATAAAAGCTCTAAGAGAAGATGAAAGTGTAAGTAGTTGTGTAATGTATGTGAACTGTATGTAATAGCTAAGCGAGTGTTTGAATGAGGACCGCGAAGGACGCCAACTCCTTCTATTAGGTTCAGCTAGTAAAGTCTGCTACCCTCGTCATCTACACCCATCTTCATGTTCCTATCTTAGTGTTTGTAGACGCTATCATACGACAACGATAACGAGAGGACGTAGGCTATGTCGAAATCACATTTTCGGTTTCCTGAAACGTGAAGATCAGAAAAAAGATATCGAAATTACCAACATACCCTATACCGTGTACTGGGTAAATAATAGACATTTAAAATCTTACAAATGTTTTATGGTGTGAAAAGAACCTATTTTTGTCACAGGAGGTTAATTCACACCGGGGGGGGGGGTAACATTCTACACAAATAATAGAGCGACATAATATGCTACAATTTCATTACTGTATTATGATTAACTTTGCCAGAGAAGCTGTAACTCCATATTTTCACTATAAATAAAATAATAAAAATATCAAGAACGTTACCATATCTAATGCAAGTTTTGTACCAAAGTAGAACCAACGTCTTACCTGTAAAAAAAAAAAAGAAGAAAAATACACCATGCTTTGTTGAAACGTCTACGGTCATTACACTACAATAAAATTAAAATTTACCTATCGAAATACATTATTGTTGAATTAAAGTATTGTTAATATATTTGTTACAAATAAAATCACTTATATTATTAACAGAAAGTGTATATGTTTTTTAAAAGATAATTTGTACGGAGAATTAGTTGATAAACTTTAAAATAATCATTTTTATAAAATACGAATTTTAAATTATCGATGTCATCTAATAATATTTTTAATAACAAAAACCAAAACACTACATTAAGCTGAAAAAAGTTTAAAGCAACCAATCAGAGTTATGATTATAAAGTTTCTTCCTATTTGCTGATTTGAAGAAATGTGTCTACAAGATTCAACATAAAGACAATACAATTTGATTTACAAATATTAATTTTAATTATGAATTAGCAAACTTTTAAAGCGTATTAATTGTTTATTCATTGTACATTGGCGAACAAAACAAATATTTGGACCTTAAACAGACAAATCCTTAGTTTTTGAGTTATTTGAAAGAACAAAAGAACATGTAAGGGTGAAAAATGTTTAATTTCTAAAACATTGTCGGTAAATGTTTATCCAACTGAAATGAGCTTGTTTTCAAATTAACGTGCATTTTACACAGTTAAAAACATTTTGTGAGTTGTGTTGAATATTGACCGTTCTACATGAGTCTAAAATCCCAAAAGCTTGGAAACGAACTTCAGTTATTGTAACACGAAGTGCCCACATCGTTATTTTGTTTTATCCCTGTAACAAATTGTCGTAAATCTAACTGCCTGCCGACTCACGGCGGTTCGGAAAGCAATGTGGCTTACTGTTGCAGAACCAACTACCGTCTTTCTTTCGGCACGACTTAATATGGTCTCTTGTGCCTGAACTATGGATACGTCGGTCTTACATCCTGCTGCTGCCCCCAATACCAACTCTGCTAGCAGAAGAGAATCCCAGCGAAGAACGATCCCAAGAATACTCATCGCTGAAGCTATCCTCAAAGATCTAATGACAGCTTGCTATTCAGTGCTATCCTTTCTGTTTCACCCTTTTTAACAGCTGTGGCTTGTAAAGTATTTGGTACTTCAAGTTAATTCTAGTATTTAAAGAAAAACTTAAAGTTCAAGATATTGAGGTTGAAAACACTTACAACCCAATAAATTATATATAAGACAAAAATAAAATATATTTGAACATACTCTGATTTCAGGACAACTCTTTCCTAGTTCTGGCAAGATTCGATCTAGACAAAACATGGCGAGAACTGATGGTCGCCATCTTTGTACCGTCCACACTGTTCATCATATCGTTTATAGCACTTGTAGTTATCGCTCATTCCGTGAAGGTTGGGGACGATGCTAAGATGCGTTGTCAACTGTGTTCACAACAGGATCCATCAGCGATCACAGAGGAGTTGGCGATGGACGGGGTGATCCAGGCTACAGAGAGTATCACAGCACTAGATCATAGAGCTAATATTGCGTAAAATCAATGTAAATATTCTCTTTTTGTATGTATTTTTTTTCTACAAAATCTATTTTTTAAATTTATTTTTAAATGTACAAACAGTCCTCATAAATCATGTAAGTTCCGCTCCTAACATTTTCTTTACATCTGTATTACATAAATAAAATAAATTAAAACATCAATTATTTCATTGCAAAAAATTATAAGAATGATCAAAATGAGAAAATCGTTCTGACTAAAATGATCTAAGTAATGAGGTTAAAATAAATGATTTACCACGTCCCACCTAACTCGCACAGAACACTATATCCCTTGTCTATTGTAACTCCATGTTGTTTCAATGTCGTTTACTATATTTTTTAAAGTATATTCAATAATAGTAATAGTTTTTTTTTGTTTTTAATTTCATACACATTCAATTTTTGTATTGTATCTACAGTATAATTTTAACTTGTAAATACGTCTGAAATGGAACTATAGTCTCCAGTTTAATAAATACTTTCTTATATATACCCAGTATAGAGGAAGTTATGTGATGGGTCTAACAATTGGTGTCAAGTTTTTTGGGATATCCCTTTAGAGGTCATCAAAATGATCTTCAGAATGATGTCTGTCAGTCGTATTTGTTTTAATGCTCTACAGTCTAAACGAATGGACCTACTTCAATCAAACGTTTGTAAATATTTAACATATCTCGTAACTTTTTAATAACTGAAAGTTATAATAAAACAATTTACACATATATATTATTTTGATACAATTTTAGATAAATTTAAAAGATTAATGACCCAAATAAGTGTGCAAAATTGTAAGAAACAAAATAATTGACAAAAAACTTAAATTAAAATTGACTGCCTTAGTTACAAGTTCGATTTTAACAAAACACCATTTACATTTGAAGGGATGTTTATGGGACAAACTGAATCAGTTTAAACTATTATTTAAATAAATCAATAAGATAACATCTATTGTTCATATTTTTGTACATAACTTTAAATCTACCAACACATATACTGGTAGATACACGATATTTTATATATATCAATGTTAATTGTAAATTATATTTTATTTATAATAAACAATTGTTTAAAAACAATATAATTGCTGGACAGTGGTCTAAAAATTAAATATCTTTATAATAGTCTATGATGTTAACAGTGTACAAAAAAAATAGTCTATATATTTAACTTATTTTCATATAAGTATTAATAATATTATTAACCCCTGTATGAAATACAGAGCCATATTATAAAAGTTGATACAAATTCATACTATCAAATGTTTGCGTGCCACGCATTCACTGCGTACCATGGTGGTCGCTTTCATTTTGTGAAGGGGTTTTATTCTAAGCCGCATATTGCAATAATTATTGTAATTGATCAAATTTTTATTTAGTATTTGTTCCTCTTTAATACCCCCTTCCCATCTCCAAAGGGGGTTGCTTTAAGTTTCTGGTGTTTTTCTTACTATTTATGAAGATATATTCGTTTTAAGGTCCCCATGCGCGAGGAAAAATGTTTTTGGAAAGATGTCTGCATCCAAATGTTTGAATTGATTTTAATCACATTTCGGTATGTGGCAATATTCCCGCAATATCTCAACAAGTTTGTTCTTATTTTTTCGATACCGGTAACTAAAAATTTTAGGTGTAGTTGGAATTAGACCGACACTCAAAATTACGATTTTCTTAAAATCAGCTCTAACGATTTTGATCAAAATTAGCTTCTAAGAACTCAAACGAAAGGTGTGGATATCATCTTTAAAAAAATGCCTGTTTGAGAGTTATTTGTAAAAAAAAAAAAAAAAAAAAAAAAAAAAAAAAAAATTGGTGTTTGCGAAACATGAAGAATAATGTCCAAGAACAATAAAATTAAAAGAAAACGACGGTTTATTTATTGATAAAATAAGAAAATCTACTTCCACCACAGTCATAATAACCTCAAATACAATCTACGTCTACGAATAATTTGCAAAGTATATCTATATTTAAATATCTGTCAAAATATGTTGATAGGGAAGAGACACTTTGTTACCAACTTATCTACCATACAATTACAGGATTTCTTGAGCTTATTATATCTATGAAGGATTTGTGTCCGTATCTAAAATGTAACTCCGGATTGCAAAGAGGTAGAAAGTCTAAACTGGAATCGATTTGTAGAATGTAATAAACCGTCAAGTGAGTTAATGAAACACAGGCTAACGATTCTGGTTGTTAGTATGAAATCTGTCAACTTTTATGATGTCACTCTGTAGTTAATTTGTATCTTAGTTATAGCCTATGTGTCGACACCAAACATGTCCAAGATAAAAATACTCGTACTTCTATTGTGCCTTTCAATATGTATTACAAATGTAAGCCTATTAGTTTTGTAACCCACATCATTACTTTACTTTTATGTTGTGAGAAGTCGCTGCTACCTCATTACTCGCGATTCCTCCGTGTAGGATGTGAGAATCATCCTACAGTCTAAAAAGTGAACTTTATCTGTTTCCATTATAATTTACAAAGTTTTAACATTATAAATGACACGTTTTAAAATAAATCTTGAACGTAATTTCTCACAATAATCAAAGTTATACCTAACAGTATTTGTGACATATTAGGTTCAAGTTTTATTTTTAATTTATTATAAATCACTTTAATTATATACATTGAGCATAAAAAATATATATATAATATACAAACAGTAAAATAAAATATGGATTCTTTTAGACGAGTGACTGTTTTGATCTTTCGATCGGCAGTAAAAAAATACAACAAACTAAACATTGAAAAAGTTTTCAGCCTCGGTAGTTTTTAATACTAACCTCAAAATAATCAAAAACAAAATATTTAACTAATATAAAAAACAAATGTAAGCGTTTCACTGCCCAGAAAAAAATCTTTTCACATAAAATATTACAATATGAATAAAACAATATAAAACCTGGACTGACATTATAAATTTCAAAAACAATAAATATCTGAAATACTAAACAAACTGATTGCATTATCTCAAACATTTAAAAACGTCTAACAAAGGCATCTTCAATGCAACCATGAACCGTAAAGGAAGCTTTATATGATTCAACAATACGATGTACCAAATCGTGCTTTGTTTTGCAATGTCTTTACAGTTGTCGTGCCCTTTCTATTACCTTAAAAACCTTAAAATATGCATAAAAATATTTAACCTCGATATCTCGGTACTTACAATTTTTTTCCCCTTTTTGTCCAGAATGTAAACGGTTTCACATAAAAATCCAAATATACCTTTACATATCGTCTTTTTTTCTCAAATATGCAAATTAGAAAGTTAAAGTGTGCAGTTTGATTTTTGTTATTGTTTTAAATAATTGTTTCCATAAAGAATTTAAAAATTGATAAATTGACTATTATAATGCAGTACAGACACAAAACTTTTGTGGAACGATACGGTAAATTTAAAAAAATAAAGTATGTAAATCTACATTTTTAAGACAAACATATTTTACAAAATAAAAATTGTTTACGTTATAATCGAGATAATTTTTATAATTATTACATTTGTTTAACCGTCTTCATAAAAATTATTGATTGTTTAATGTGGTTACAAGTCATTATTTTTGGCGGTATTATGAAGCTAATAGTATTTATTAGTGTACCAAATTGAGAAATATTGATGTTTGGCAAAAAAAACCGTAAAAATGACAGTTTTAGTTAAAAAATTACCATTTGGAAATGGGATTTTGTTTTAATATTTAACAACATCTTTTAATACAGAATAAAAAAGGTCACATACATTATTTTATTAGTAAAGACTACTTCAAATAATTAATGCTGCCCGAATTTGATGAAAATATATTTAAAATTCCATTACGAAGTTACGTGCGAGTTTTGTAGTTTTTAAATATCCATAAAGTGCTGAAATTTGCATAAACTTTAACAAATTATAACTTAAATGACTCAAATTAAAGGCATTTAAAAAGCCCCCATCACAGTTTCCGAGTTTAAAAATCTCACTTTAATTCATTTGAACACAAAACAAAACACGATAGAATTGTGTGAGTCACTAAATTCGTATTTCTACTTGAATGTTCGTTCTATAACAGTAAATACATCGTATTTTAAAAAGTTACTTATTACTCGTTCCTTAGTAAACAACATTAAATATAACCTTACTAGTAGTTGATATCCAATACCAACTTAACAATATCTATGCTACTACCAACATTAAAATTAATTATTCCACAGAATAAAAATAACTTATATTTATTCTAGAGTGGAACGACAAATTGATGCCATGACAGTTTTCAATTTTTTAAAACACTTTGTATACGAATTTGAGATAGAATTTTTTTTGTAATATAAACTTTATTAATAATGCACTTCTTACAACTTAAAAGTAAACCAACATAAGTCAAGTTACGCTATGCAACGATTAATAAGTGTCAAAGTGTCAGTCTACTGTATTTATTCTTAGTTAATTGATCTCATGATCTTTTGCAAAAGTGTCTTATTTGGGCCCATTATAGTGTTACAGCACTACTCAATATTTATATTATATATGCACAATCATAAATGTGTTTTGTAAATGCTTTATTGTAACAAAAAGTGTATTAAACTTATTATTGGTATTGTACAAAACTCTGTTACTGTCACCTCAAAAGCTATCCTTCCCAGAGTTGTGAAACTGATACTGCGAATTTTTAATATCTATGAATTATAAGTGTGACATTAGAAACAGATTTGTATCAGTATACTATAGGAACTGCTAATCCATTAATAAAGCAGATTGGAACAGTGTCTAGATGACGGGAGAAAACCATATTAGATATTAAGCAGAAAGTTATGTACATGTAACTAATCAATATTTTAATAAAATTAATTAAAATATCAGCCTCCTAAAGACTGGCATTTTCTTCGGTTAGATCTCTCAGTATCACATGTATTTAGATGATGAGTCTGTTAAATGTTTTAACTATAGACAATAGACTGTCTTGGGAAGAACAAATAGATAACCTGTATCATAAAATAATTTTAGGTTGTTTTTGTTCCAAACTTGTCCATGTGATAAATTAAGCATTATACTACATTGTGATTTGTATGGTCTAATACAAATTTATGACATTATTTTATGGGGTAATTGTAATAAACAGAATTTTTAAAGGTTATGGCTTTACAGAAAAAGCAATAATCGTAATTTCAAAATTAAAGCACAATTTACTCATTTTCTTATTATATAGAAGTACGGAAACTGATTAAAATGAATAGTCATAATACCGGGTGTTTCAAAATTAATATCGGGGTATGATTTATAGCATTTAACTTACAATTATAAATAATACATGAGATGAGAGAGATACTGATACAGTTTTTCCTACAAGTGTTCAATGTGAGCACCATTCGCCACACGGCACACATCGAGTCGATAGCCGAGTTCGCCCCAAACGTTGGTCGGTGTCTCTGGAGTAATTGCTACAACTGCCTAGTCGGGTAGGTCAGCTGATAGCGGGGGGACATACACATGATCCTTTATGTCCACTTAGGTGAAATGTCGATTCGTCACTGAAGAAGACACGATCCAGAAAATCTTCATCGTCATGCAGCAACATATCGTTTGCAAAGTTGGCACGTAAACCGTAGTCTGTAGGCTTTAGAGCATGTAACAACTGCAAACGATAAAGACGTAGTTGTAAGCGTCTCCTTAAAACCCTCCACACAAACGTCACTGGAATTGCTAATTCACGACTAGCTTTCCGAACTGATTTCTTGGGGCTACGCGTAAAAGACTCACTCACTCCTTCAACACTTTCTTCTTGATCGTCCCGTACTCTTCCCTTTGCAAAGTTACAGTACTCGGTGTCTTCAACTGATGATACCGTCTACGGATGTTATTATCACTTGGACGATTTCATTTGAATTTAATACGGAACGCACGTTACACTCTAACTACAGATTCAGTCCTTGCAAACTGTAAAACAAAAATATTTATGTTTACTAGTCGCCATCTTTGCTACCAGCACTTTCTAACGAAAACAGTGCATGCGCACAGGTGTACCAACAAAACTGTTTGAGTAGCTCTTTTATTTGATGTATTATTTATAATTGTAAGTTAAATGTAATAAATATTACAAAGCCATAAAACCACGATATTCTTTTTGAAACATCCCGTACATTATTTGAAGGATACCGGATTTACGGAGGTAATATTTAATTTTAAAACCAGTTGGGATAAATTAAACAACTTGTTTTTGTGGTTCCAGCAATCCTTCTTTTCCTTAGTGCTCCTTGGACAATTTACTATAAATATTTTTTAAATTAATGTTCTCAAGGTGGACGACTCTTCTATATCTCGCATAAGAAATACATCGCGGAAACTGAGTAACAAAGAATATTATTTTATTTGTCATGAATAAGGTTGACTATTGGGGAGATTGCGACGAATGTCACTATTGGTTAATATTTTGTTTCGTGGATGGATAATTCTCAAACTATTTTCAAGTTGAGAACTAGAAAGACTGATTTTTAGGTCCTACTAGTAATGTTAATGCTATTCCTTGACCAATATTACCTTTCGCTTTTTATTATTATCTTATGATGCTTATTTATTTCCTATATAGAATTTGCAAAATAAAACCATAAAACGGTCAATAAATACGTTATAAATCTACAGACCAATAATAAGGCTTGACCGAACAACAATATTTAGCAATTAACAAATAGTGAACAAGTGCTGCCAAATTAAATTCACAAAATGTCCCCATTGTGTAATAATAAAACATTTTATATGAGAGGATATAGCGTGACGGATTAATGTAAAACAGTGCTCTACAGGGATTTACGTGTCTCTCTATAATCCTATGAATACCGGGTGATTGAAAAGTTTTAAGATACAAATGTCGTATGCACTTCTCGGGGAAAAGCAATGTTAGAATAATTGTTCAGATAGTCATTCAGTACGGTATATACCTGCGTTTATATAATAAGCAAATATTAAAGAAGTCTAACTGATCTGAGACAATGTGTGTTGGAGGCAATGCGACGGTCGATAAGTTGGCCACTTAGGGTTTATACATTCCTTTTGTAAGTTCAAAACCTACACTGGCAGTTTCAAGAAAGGTAATAATTAGAAACTGGTTCAGCACTTAACTAATTGAGTTAAAAGAGAGGATTGTAGACAGTCAAAGATTTTCCAGGACAGGTTTTTGGTTTACTTGAGTAGTAGAACCCAAAGTGTTGGAGATAAACCAAGGTGTGCCTCAAGGATCTGTGCTTGAAGCAATCATTTTATTATTATATACGTAACAGTGAAATAAGTTTAACGGTGAAATTACAACCTGTAAAAATACAGCATTCCCGTACAGAGCTCAGTTGTTCAGAAAGATAAGTGAGGATTTAAAATATTTACCACCTTGGTTTCCCAAAAATTGTATAGTATGATGAAATAAAAACTAATTATATCTTCTTTCATTTTTAATTGAATATCGATTATTTTACCTGACAATTTTGACCATGATATTTTTTTTAGATCTCTTTGCCCACCAAAATTAATAAACCTAATTTACTATGCACTCGTATTAATATAATCTAGACCTAGACTTCAATATTATTTTGGACGGGGTGCATATTTAAAACAATTATTACCGTTCAAAAACACATACTACGAGTTATGATATTTAAGTTTATCGAAACCTATTATATATAGTTTACTATACATTGTAACCATATCACCTCAATCAAACCAGTTAACATGATTAAAGTGATATCAGAAAAACAAATTAAATAAAATAAATTAGGCATAAGAAATAAATCTTCACGTGTAAAATTAAATTAGAGATAGAAAATTAAAAAGCTTTTACAAGGGATTGTTAAGAAAGGAGTGGAGGCACAAGCGCTGCAGATGTCCAGAACAAATGGTAAAATTATTAGGGTTGAAAAATGGAAAGCGACGCTACAATTTCTCCATCAGAAGGGTTGGAAGGGTTCAACAGATTAGGAGAAACCGCAACTTTCTCAAAAATAACGACAAATTCAAAAACAACCAATAGGAAGGACGAAATCCTATTTTTTTTTATTTGTGAAAGTTAGTGTGGCGTTGCCGCTGAACTGAGGAACAAGAAGAAAAAAAAGGAAGTCTTCTACGAGCAGCGAGGGAGTAAGGTGCGACTCTAGAGACTGGTTGTCTCCGAGTCACCAACATAGTATCAGCGTTTTAATAAAATTTAGTAAAGTATAACTTCTAGCCTTCAGCAAAGTACAAAGTTTGATATTCGCCTTCAGCAGATAAGAGTTTGATTCGTCGTCTTCAACGCGAAGAAAAAGTTGTTTATCGTCACCCTGGAAGAAGGAGATTATCTCGTCATCGCCAGGATCCATCATCAAGGAGCAAGTGTGTGCATCGAAAGTGTTTTTTTAGGGTTAAATAAAGGGGAAAGAGCGAGTTGGGGTTTTGTGAAAGTGTGTTTTCATCGAAAGAGGGACCAGGACAAGGATTGATAAGTACCATATGTTTTCTATTAATTTCTATTTAATACTATTTAAATTTCATTTTGCTTCAGCTTCCAAAGGATTCCCGCCGAGATTGTAGATTTAAGTTTTGTTAGTATAGGAAAGTAAATTGAACCAAGAGTCAGTAAATTTGATCATTTCATTTGTTTTGTATATCAAGAGCTAGCCGAGGAGTAAATTGGAGAGATTGATAAATTTGAATTTTTTTTTGAGAGTATCAAAGTAATTGAGAGAAAGATAAATTAACTTAAAGTAAAAGTAATTTCAAAAAGCAGTAGAAGAAATATATTTGCCAGTATTGAAATTTGTGTTTGTTTAAATATTAGATTGTTAGAAATAAGGAATGAAAGTTGTATGAATGTCAAATAAAATTTTAGAATAAGTTGCTAAAATTAAGTTGCTTAATTTGTAACTATCCTTACGTACAACAATTTGTTCCTTGTTTGTTCTGCGCTAAAATAAAGTGAGTTTTAAAAGTTTAAAGAATTGTGTATTGACCAAATAATTTCAGTACTAAAATAAATCATAATTAAATCCTAAATAAGTAAATAAAAAAAAGTAAAGTCAAGGTTTTTTTTATATAACATAAGATAAGCGTAGTAAGTTGAATGTTATAATATATTTATCGAAACCTGCTAATATCATTTTCAGAATTGATCCTTTTTTTTGAAATAACTCCATTGATGTTCTTTTTTTACAGTCGGAACGATATTTCTGTAAAATTGGAAACCTATACGTTTAGTTCTAGAGGAGATACTTTCAGCTGTAGATCCATTGCTGCCAAATTAAATTCACAAAATTCCCTTCACGTGAAAAGACCTTTACGGAACAGTGCTCTACATGGATCGACGTGACAATGGGCTGTACAAAAACAAATTGAAGGATAAACTCCTCATTTTGGAGCAAACCTTTTAAAAAATATATGGTTAAAAAACATTGCAGAATCGTCCTCTTACATCTATAATATCAACGAAAACTATTCACTACCAAAAATGTCAGCTAAGAAGTGGGCAGTCAAAACATGAAAATTAACCATATATTTTGAATATATATATATATATATATATATATTTAAATAGACCTTAAAAACTGCCATAAACGAGTCCATTATTAATTAAAATATAGTTTTTAATGACGACGGTCTATGGTCATTTTTTTTTCAAATTATGTCTGAACCATAATTTTCTTTTTACGAATTTACACAAGTATTTTATTTTTACCAAAAAGTTACGAATTTGTGTTTGTAGAGAGATGACAACCACTACATTCGTTTGGGTCCTTTAGAGGCTCTACATGAGCAAAATTTGAAGAAAAAAATCGTTAGAACCGAATTTGAGAAAAACGTAATTTTACGGGGTTTTTTTCCTTATGGTGGGTACTATCTAATTTTTAGTTACCAAAAATGAAGGGGAACCATTCAGAGATTCTAACGTATCACAAATGTGATGGACTCATGTGACCTCAACAAACTTGACATCGATTTTTTGACCCACCACATAACTTTCTCTCTACTGTGTATATGTAAGATAGTAAAACGTCAAGACAATAATAACAATACAAGCGAGAACTTAATATATATCTCATTAACCATCGTTATGGGAACTTCCAGAAGAGTAGAGAAAAAAGGTTAACCTGGGCTGAGAGAGACACAAATGTCAATCGTGACAATATATTATTGCACACAGCCATGGGAAATTCCAGAAGAGTATAGAAACAAGGTTAACCTGGGCTGAGAGAGACACAAATGTCATCAATCGTGACAATCTATTATTGCACACAGCCATGGGAACTTCCAGAAGAGTATAGAAAAAGGTTAACCTGGGCTGAGAGAGACACAAATGTCAATCGTGACAATCTATTATTGCACACAGCAATGGGTACTTCCAAAAGAGTATAGATACAAGGTTAACCTGGGCTGAGAGAGACACAAATGTCATCAATCGTGACAATCTATTATTGCACACAGCCATGGGAACTTCCAGAAGAGTATAGAAAAAGGTTAACCTGGGCTGAGAGAGACACAAATGTCAATCGTGACAATATATTATTGCACACAGCGATGGGAACTTCCAGAAGAGTATAGAAAAAGGTTAACCTGGGCTGAGAGAGACACAAATGTCAATCGTGACAATCTATTATTGCACACAGCAATGGGAACTTCCAGAAGAGTATAGATACAAGGTTAACCTGGGCTGAGAGAGACACAAATGTCAATCGTGACAATCTATTATTGCACACAGCCATGGGAAATTCCAGAAGAGTATAGAAACAAGGTTAACCTGGGTTGAGAGAGACACAAATGTCAATCGTGAAAATCTATTATTGCACACAGCCATGGGAACTTCCAGAAGAGTATAGAAACAAGGTTAACCTGGGTTGAGAGAGACACAAATGTCAATCGTGACAATATATTATTGCACACAGCCATGGGAAATTCCAGAAGAGTATAGAAACAAGGTTAACCTGGGTTGAGAGAGACACAAATGTCAATCGTGACAATCTATTATTGCACACAGCCATGGGAAATTCCAGAAGAGTATAGAAACAAGGTTAACCTGGGCTGAGAGAGACACAAATGTCAATCGTGACAATCTATTATTGCACACAGCCATGGGAAATTCCAGAAGAGTATAGAAACAAGGTTAACCTGGGTTGAGAGAGACACAAATGTCAATCGTGAAAATCTATTATTGCACACAGCCATGGGAACTTCCAGAAGAGTATAGAAACAAGGTTAACCTGGGTTGAGAGAGACACAAATGTCAATCGTGACAATATATTATTGCACACAGCCATGGGAAATTCCAGAAGAGTATAGAAACAAGGTTAACCTGGGTTGAGAGAGACACAAATGTCAATCGTGACAATCTATTATTGCACACAGCCATGGGAAATTCCAGAAGAGTATAGAAACAAGGTTAACCTGGGCTGAGAGAGACACAAATGTCAATCAGGACAATCTATTATTGCACACAGCCATGGGAAATTCCAGAAGAGTATAGAAACAAGGTTAACCTGGGTTGAGAGAGACACAAATGTCAATCGTGACAATCTATTATTGCACACAGCCATGGGAACTTCCAGAAGAGTATAGAAACAAGGTTAACCTGGGTTGAGAGAGACACAAATGTCAATCGTGACAATATATTATTGCACACAGCCATGGGAAATTCCAGAAGAGTATAGAAACAAGGTTAACCTGGGTTGAGAGAGACACAAATGTCAATCGTGACAATATATTATTGCACACAGCCATGGGAAATTCCAGAAGAGTATAGAAACAAGGTTAACCTGGGCTGAGAGAGACACAAATGTCAATCGTGACAATCTATTATTGCACACAGCCATGGGAAATTCCAGAAGAGTATAGAAACAAGGTTAACCTGGGTTGAGAGAGACACAAATGTCAATCGTGAAAATCTATTATTGCACACAGCCATGGGAACTTCCAGAAGAGTATAGAAACAAGGTTAACCTGGGTTGAGAGAGACACAAATGTCAATCGTGACAATATATTATTGCACACAGCCATGGGAAATTCCAGAAGAGTATAGAAACAAGGTTAACCTGGGTTGAGAGAGACACAAATGTCAATCGTGACAATCTATTATTGCACACAGCCATGGGAAATTCCAGAAGAGTATAGAAACAAGGTTAACCTGGGCTGAGAGAGACACAAATGTCAATCGTGACAATCTATTATTGCACACAGCCATGGGAAATTCCAGAAGAGTATAGAAACAAGGTTAACCTGGGTTGAGAGAGACACAAATGTCAATCGTGACAATCTATTATTGCACACAGCCATGGGAAATTCCAGAAGAGTATAGATACAAGGTTAACCTGGGTTGAGAGAGACACAAATGTCAATCGTGACAATCTATTACTGCACACAGCCATGGGAAATTCCAGAAGAGTATAGAAACAAGGTTAACCTGGGTTGAGAGAGACACAAATGTCAATCGTGACAATCTATTATTGCACACAGCCATGGGAAATTCCAGAAGAGTATAGAAACAAGGTTAACCTGGGCTGAGAGAGACACAAATGTCAATCGTGACAATCTATTATTGCACACAGCAATGGGTACTTCCAGAAGAGTATAGATACAAGGTTAACCTGGGCTGAGAGAGACACAAAATATGTCATCAATCGTGACAATCTATTATTGCACACAGCCATGGGAACTTCCAGAAGAGTATAGAAACAAGGTTAACCTGGGTTGAGAGAGACACAAATGTCAATCGTGACAATCTATTATTGCACACAGCCATGGGAAATTCCAGAAGAGTATAGAAACAAGGTTAACCTGGGCTGAGAGAGACACAAATGTCAATCGTGACAATCTATTATTGCACACAGCCATGGGAACTTCCAGAAGAGTATAGAAACAAGGTTAACCTGGGTTGAGAGAGACACAAATGTCAATCGTGACAATCTATTATTGCACACAGCCATGGGAAATTCCAGAAGAGTATAGAAACAAGGTTAACCTGGGCTGAGAGAGACACAAATGTCAATCGTGACAATCTATTATTGCACACAGCCATGGGAAATTCCAGAAGAGTATAGAAACAAGGTTAACCTGGGTTGAGAGAGACACAAATGTCAATCGTGAAAATCTATTATTGCACACAGCCATGGGAACTTCCAGAAGAGTATAGAAACAAGGTTAACCTGGGTTGAGAGAGACACAAATGTCAATCGTGACAATATATTATTGCACACAGCCATGGGAAATTCCAGAAGAGTATAGAAACAAGGTTAACCTGGGTTGAGAGAGACACAAATGTCAATCGTGACAATCTATTATTGCACACAGCCATGGGAAATTCCAGAAGAGTATAGAAACAAGGTTAACCTGGGCTGAGAGAGACACAAATGTCAATCGTGACAATCTATTATTGAACACAGCCATGGGAAATTCCAGAAGAGTATAGAAACAAGGTTAACCTGGGTTGAGAGAGACACAAATGTCAATCGTGACAATCTATTATTGCACACAGCCATGGGAAATTCCAGAAGAGTATAGATACAAGGTTAACCTGGGTTGAGAGAGACACAAATGTCAATCGTGACAATCTATTACTGCACACAGCCATGGGAAATTCCAGAAGAGTATAGAAACAAGGTTAACCTGGGTTGAGAGAGACACAAATGTCAATCGTGACAATCTATTATTGCACACAGCCATGGGAAATTCCAGAAGAGTATAGAAACAAGGTTAACCTGGGCTGAGAGAGACACAAATGTCAATCGTGACAATCTATTATTGCACACAGCAATGGGTACTTCCAGAAGAGTATAGATACAAGGTTAACCTGGGCTGAGAGAGACACAAATGTCATCAATCGTGACAATCTATTATTGCACACAGCCATGGGAACTTCCAGAAGAGTATAGAAACAAGGTTAACCTGGGTTGAGAGAGACACAAATGTCAATCGTGACAATCTATTATTGCACACAGCCATGGGAAATTCCAGAAGAGTATAGAAACAAGGTTAACCTGGGCTGAGAGAGACACAAATGTCAATCGTGACAATCTATTATTGCACACAGCCATGGGAACTTCCAGAAGAGTATAGAAACAAGGTTAACCTGGGTTGAGAGAGACACAAATGTCAATCGTGACAATCTATTATTGCACACAGCCATGGGAAATTCCAGAAGAGTATAGAAACAAGGTTAACCTGGGCTGAGAGAGACACAAATGTCAATCGTGACAATCTATTATTGCACACAGCCATGGGAACTTCCAGAAGAGTATAGAAACAAGGTTAACCTGGGCTGAGAGAGACACAAATGTCAATCGTGACAATCTATTATTGCACACAACCATGGGAAATTCCAGAAGAGTATAGAAACAAGGTTAACCTGGGTTGAGAGAGACACAAATGTCAATCGTGACAATCTATTATTGCACACAGCCATGGGAAATTCCAGAAGAGTATAGATACAAGGTTAACCTGGGTTGAGAGAGACACAAATGTCAATCGTGACAATCTATTACTGCACACAGCCATGGGAAATTCCAGAAGAGTATAGAAACAAGGTTAACCTGGGTTGAGAGAGACACAAATGTCAATCGTGACAATCTATTATTGCACACAGCCATGGGAAATTCCAGAAGAGTATAGAAACAAGGTTAACCTGGGCTGAGAGAGACACAAATGTCAATCGTGACAATATATTATTGCACACAGCCATGGGAAATTCCAGAAGAGTATAGAAACAAGGTTAACCTGGGCTGAGAGAGACACAAATGTCAATCGTGACAATCTATTATTGCACACAGCAATGGGTACTTCCAGAAGAGTATAGATACAAGGTTAACCTGGGCTGAGAGAGACACAAATGTCATCAATCGTGACAATCTATTATTGCACACAGCCATGGGAACTTCCAGAAGAGTATAGAAACAAGGTTAACCTGGGTTGAGAGAGACACAAATGTCAATCGTGACAATCTATTATTGCACACAGCCATGGGAAATTCCAGAAGAGTATAGAAACAAGGTTAACCTGGGCTGAGAGAGACACAAATGTCAATCGTGACAATCTATTATTGCACACAGCCATGGGAACTTCCAGAAGAGTATAGAAACAAGGTTAACCTGGGTTGAGAGAGACACAAATGTCAATCGTGACAATCTATTATTGCACACAGCCATGGGAAATTCCAGAAGAGTATAGAAACAAGGTTAACCTGGGCTGAGAGAGACACAAATGTCAATCGTGACAATCTATTATTGCACACAGCCATGGGAACTTCCAGAAGAGTATAGAAACAAGGTTAACCTGGGCTGAGAGAGACACAAATGTCAATCGTGACAATCTATTATTGCACACAACCATGGGAAATTCCAGAAGAGTATAGAAACAAGGTTAACCTGGGTTGAGAGAGACACAAATGTCAATCGTGACAATCTATTATTGCACACAGCCATGGGAAATTCCAGAAGAGTATAGATACAAGGTTAACCTGGGTTGAGAGAGACACAAATGTCAATCGTGACAATCTATTACTGCACACAGCCATGGGAAATTCCAGAAGAGTATAGAAACAAGGTTAACCTGGGTTGAGAGAGACACAAATGTCAATCGTGACAATCTATTATTGCACACAGCCATGGGAAATTCCAGAAGAGTATAGAAACAAGGTTAACCTGGGCTGAGAGAGACACAAATGTCAATCGTGACAATATATTATTGCACACAGCCATGGGAAATTCCAGAAGAGTATAGAAACAAGGTTAACCTGGGCTGAGAGAGACACAAATGTCAATCGTGACAATCTATTATTGCACACAGCAATGGGTACTTCCAAAAGAGTATAGAAACAAGGTTAACCTGGGCTGAGAGAGACACAAATGTCAATCGTGACAATCTATTATTGCACACAGCAATGGGTACTTCCAAAAGAGTATAGATACAAGGTTAACCTGGGCTGAGAGAGACACAAATGTCATCAATCGTGACAATATATTATTGCACACAGCCATGGGAACTTCCAGAAGAGTATAGAAACAAGGTTAACCTGGGCTGAGAGAGACACAAATGTCAATCGTGACAATATATTATTGCACACAGCCATGGGAACTTCCAGAAGAGTATAGAAACAAGGTTAATCTGGGCTGAGAGAGACACAAATGTCATCAATCGTGACAATCTATTATTGCACACAGCCAGGGGAACTTCCAGAAGAGTATAGAAACAAGGTTAACCTGGGCTGAGAGAGACACAAATGTCAATCGTGACAATATATTATTGCACACAGCCATGGGAACTTCCAGAAGAGTATAGAAACAAGGTTAATCTGGGCTGAGAGAGACACAAATGTCATCAATCGTGACAATCTATTATTGCACACAGCCAGGGGAACTTCCAGAAGAGTATAGAAACAAGGTTAACCTGGGCTGAGAGAGACACAAATGTCATCAATCGTGACAATCTATTATTGCACACAGCCAGGGGAACTTCCAGAAGAGTATAGAAACAAGGTTAACCTGGGCTGAGAGAGACACAAATGTCATCAATCGTGACAATCTATTATTGCACACAGCCAGGGGAACTTCCAGAAGAGTATAGAAACAAGGTTAACCTGGGCTGAGAGAGACACAAATGTCAATCGTGACAATCTATACTGCACATAATTTTATTCTCTGATCTCAAATTTGTGAATGCTTTGATTAACTTAATCCCTTAAAGTATTTTTAATCATTGAAAAAGATGAGGTGATCGGCATTTAGTCTTCAAAATTGCTTTTATTATTAGGTTCTGTACATTAAAAATGGTCTAAGACTTGTATCATATACGAATATGCTTCTCCATCAATTAAGACTGTATCCAATATGTCATACCACCAATACAAAATAAACATTTCCAGGACGAAAGAACATTTTACGATAGATAAAACCTTTTTTTTCTTATAAAAAAATATATTCTGACTAATTTAAATAGTTAATTACCTACTGTAATAATTAAATATCTATAATATTTGACGTCAAAAGTAGCAGCAAATATTAGCCATTTTACATCCCGCTTAATGATATTTCAAAAACACTATTATATTCGTGATTACCTTTAAGGTTAAAAATATATAATAAAACAATATATTTGCTTTTATCGCTTAAATAATTTTATGCATCCAATATCTAAGTTGAAATCTGATCGCATCTTTGAGAACAATAACTCGGTTGTGTTTGCAGTTTCGTCGATGCTGTCTCATTTGGAAAAAAAATCGATCCGAAAACAGAACCCTGGGGCACGCGATATTTCACTCTCTTCCCTTCCTACTCTCTAACAAATACATTCTGCCAGCAAGATACGCTATTTTTCATTCTCATTCACAATAATGGAACTAAATCATGCTCTGTTGATAAGTTTTCTCTGAATCCAACCTGATTAAATTCCTATATTTAAATGTTACAAAGAATTTCATAAATCTTATCTTAATCAATGTTTTTAATTCTTTGAAAGAAACAAATATTAGGGATATGGGCCTACAATTACTCAAACACTTGTATGGGCTTTTTTAATAGACTCTGATACTTTCAGCTGATCGCTGGGTCCTAGTACCGGTGACGCATCTTTCAAATGTTTGACTTATCGACTATCAATGGTTGTAACGAGTAACGGGGAATCGGGGTTCGATTCCGTAGAGGGAGCTTGAGAAACGGTTACCACATCCAAGGATGACTTCAGAGGCACAATTCCCCACTCCCGATACAAGGAAGTAAAGATGAAAAATAACAATACAGGACTCATCCTAGACTCCGTAATCGGGTAACGAGTAGGCCTACCAATTGGAGGCTAAGTCTGGTGCCAATAGTCGCGATAATTCCAGTTCCAATAGCGTATATTAAAGTTGTTTCTGTTATAAATTAGAAACTTGGACTTGTAGGTTCGATCCCCCTCCGTGTTAACTGGCATCTCCTATGAAATGTTCTGCTGTTGCGGTCCGGGCTCTCGGCTTGCGTAAAAACCTCGTGTCCGAAGCAGAACGAAAAGTTCCGCACGATGGTCTTCGCCGACTGTCAAGTTGGGCCGGCACGTTTACTTTGAACAAACTAGAAAGCTTAAAACAGGCTGGTGTACGCCTGAATACTGTGTGCATGGAATAATGGAATAGGACCTTGGTTCTATTGGTTGGTTTCCAGAACCTAAGGTAATGATTAAAGGTATTATATTTAATGTAACAACAGATATTTCTTGTTGAAATGATTAAAGGGACAGGCAATGTTGACTAAGCTGTATTTAAGCAATCGGGAAACTCACCTTTCTATAAACTTCAATTGGAAATATTCATACTCTAAGATCGGTACTACTTTTTAAATAATTATTACATTTACCCTATCACACCCTAGTGCGGTGTTTGGCTTAAACAATTGATAATATTTTTAATCTCTTCTCTTGTTGTAAGATAAATAAAATTGTATTTAATTGTCTGTTAGTTGCAAACAATTTTTTATTATCGCTATCTAAGCAATTTTAACTTTTATTAAGTTCTAAGCTTCTGTGCTACATTTAAGAAAAAAATCTTTTAGTTTTTGTAAAGATGTTGATATTTTTCAACACTAAAAACTTATGTAAGGAATCAAATTGTCCCCTCCACTCTTATTTTACTAGACTACTGTACGGGTTAGATTCACATCCTGCCCCGAGTTGTGTTCATTACGTTGGGCTGACACGCGAACTTCGAATTACGTCAGCGTTCATAGTTTGTTGGCTAATCATTCATTCATGAGGCTTAGGCCTACAGCTCGACATATGATATCAATACAAATATAAATAAATAATGCAAAACCACTGCACACACTTCTTCCCGAAACTAATGTCCGTTCGGTAGTTGTCAATCAAAAACAATAAATGAACCGTGGATGCTGTTATAATTGTTTTTAAACAGGGTCTAAATTTACTTCCCTTGTGCCATGAACTAGTCCTCATTAAATATTATTTTATTAAAATCGAGCTTTTAATGACAGCGTTTAAAGTCCATTTTGTTTTTCCAATTATTCCAGAACAATATTTATTTTTTTCCTTCACACGGTTTTTTTACCCAATTTTTACACACGTGTCTGGGTAATTAATCTTCACTTATCACCAAAATTTGAAGGAAATCAGTATAACTCGTTCTTTATATTAAAAAGAAAATTACTAATAGAACTAACAATTTAACAGTAGCAGAAGTTTTAAGATTGTACCGGTACGGACAGTGGAAGACCGATGGAGAACTGTCCTAGATTAACAGAGATAGCACTGAGAATATAGGTTTGATTAGACGGGTTAGACAAGTCCACGTTTCCAGGCAAAAAATAAAATCCAAAAATCTCAACTGATCAGACGGTCTGCCCCCTCAACAGTCAGTAAAGAGTAACCAAACTCATATCCCCCCCCCTCGAGCATGTGGGGAGAAAACGCGGAAAGAGATTTGCATGGGCCCGGCTTTTACCCAGAGAGTCTTTTGGGACTCTCTTACGATTTGGGGAGGCATGAGCTACGAAGCCTCCACAAACATGACTTAACAACACCTGCAATACCATTGGTTCAGACTTTCTACTTAATGCACTCTGCTCCAGCGGTGACTGGTTTACCTCAGAGAGGTAGGTCTCATGAGTATGGACTTGCCTCTAAAAAAAACACACTTAAATAGAACACTACTTGTGGGACAACTACTCCAGAAAACCTAAATAAATTGTACAAGAGCAATGGAATAACATACTTGGAAAGACATCTATTAGAATTTGTAATGTTTTCAATTCTATTCAGTAAAAAATAAGGTTTACGTAAATAAATTTTAATATTCATTTTCCATAATTCCAAGGTTAAGTAAAAGATAGAAATTTATGTATTGCATATTTAATGACCAACAAAATATACCTCCAAAGTAATACAGTATATTTCAAGGTTGTGCTAGAGTGTATTACAAACAATAGTCTGATCGTTTACATGATCATCAGCCAACAGTCACCATTGCAGAGTTTATATACATAGTTGGGTTTAATATAATATTATATAAATACCACAGTTTACAGTTATCCGCCCATAAAGTATTTTACTTTCTTTATTGGCGTTTTGTTCAATTGTACAGTAGCAAATGTAACCACATTGTAAAACCACCAAGGAGAAGGTCTTCTATTTACAGAACCACTAATTGATCACCCTATTGTCTTCAAGGTAAGGTACAATGTTTGTTTATACTGTTCAAGTAACAGTAGGTTATATATAATTACAAAAAAAAACGAGTTTTACTTTTTAATGATTAATATAACCATAAATTTTTTGCAGAGAAGTTGCATGACAACACAACACACTTGTTTTTGGGTTTGTTAACATGATTGCAGGATCATTTAATCATCTGTTAAATATTGGTTGCTAAGGAAACGAGGTTTGTTTATATTTAACCTCAACACCACAAATTATGTTAAGTCTCGACTTTGATCGGTTTTACTTATTCAAAATATCATAGAAATTATTTTTGCAATTGTTTAGAAAGAATATCAGACTTAGGTTGATAGCAGATAGATATGTTATTTCGAAGGGACACTTCCATAAAAAGAGAGACAATCTTAACGTATATCTGTCTTTGTCTATTAACGAGTGCGCAGTGAAGTTTGAAAATTGTCACAAGTGGAAACTTTTGGTGGCGTAGTCGCTAGAAATAGAAAATTGTGTTATAAAAATAAATGACAGATTGCGTAATATGTAAAAAAAAAAAGAAGAAGAAGATAAATCGTAAAAAATATAGCACAAACATTCTCACTCACCCATCCCCAAAACCAAAACAAACAATTCGTTAGCAAAAATGTCAGTTCGGTAATCAAAATCGTTAGAGCCGATTTTGAGAAAATCAATTTTTTTTTAAAGTACGCAAAATACTCGACATCATTTTTTTCACCCATCACATAAGTTTCTCTATATTGCATACGTATGTAAAAATAAAAACAAGTTATCTTGATGTTTTTGTTTGTCGTCCTCAACTAACAATTCGCTCAATGGCCGGAGAGAGGTACCGCCCTCCCTCCCTACGTTATGTGGGTCAAAGTGCGTACAGCACGTGGCTAAAGAATAAAGAAACAAACAAATTAATTGTACGAGACTACACACAATGTGGCTACTGTGTAACTGTTATCTAAAAATAATTAATTTTATATTTGTATAAACCTAATAACTCGAAGTTTTAATTTATATACAAGAAGAAAAAAACTAATGCGTTTGGAAGTATTTTGATTTTTTTATAAAATAAAAACCTTCCGTAGTATAGTTTTAGAAAACAGTTAAAATTTAATTTTTCATTTGTAGTTTATTTTTTACCTAAATCAGACCACTACTTATGGACACTATGTCTACTGACTGTGCGTGACGAAGCTTCCAGGTTCCTATTGATTATTTCAACCACAGAAGTGAGTTTGTTACACAGTTACAGCCAAACACGTGTTCCAATCACACGTACAGTAGACCGATCGATTAATGCACAAACATCCGACGTTTCAAAGTATTGTGTAAACAATCTAAAACATTAACATTACAAAATAGTGCCTAGTGCTAAACCTAATCTTACTTTTAATGACAGTTTTATTTGCCAATTTATTATTTTAATAATATATTTTACCTTGCGATTTTACACACGGGTATAGCAATTTTTCAATCGGTATAACAGATTTTCATAACTTACGAGTTTTATGGCAGCTTCATTGCCAATATTTGGGGTTTTTTAATGATAACTCGGGAACTGTATCTTGGAGGAATGGGGCCGAGACGTTTAAGAAGCTATAGTTGAGTAAAATTTTCAAAATCGTTAGAGCTCATTAAAAAAAATCGTAATTTGTTCAAAACTTATGGTAGCTACCGCTAAGATTTTGAAGTCCAAATAAAGATACGGCTAAAATATTTCTACATACCAATCCGCCCTTTTTTAAAACCAATTTTTTGGACTAAAACAAACTCAACATCGGTTTTTGACCCATCACTATCCATACACACAACTTTACCTTTCTTAACATTTACACAAAGCTGTTCCATAACACTATCTCACAAGTTGGATAACCGACTGTGGGGATATTCAAATCTCGATAATTTTGTATCATGTTTTAGTTAAAAAACAATTTTGAGTATCACGTGACATAAAAATTACAGTTTTTTTCAAAATAATATAAAAAGACGTCTAGAGCCTAAAAATACAGATACAGAATCGTCCATATAAATTCCCAAGTTTTGTTTTACGTTGCTTTAATACATCCATTGCATCAGATTTCTGTAATAATATCCTGTTTTAAAGAAATCGGTCAAGAATCAGTTTCCTTTTTTTAATTAGTCGGAAGTATAATTTTCTTTTACTTCAGGCGTTTCAAATTGACATCAATTATTGATCTTCATATTTCACCAACGTTTCATTACAATTGGTAGAGTGGATTTTTATAAATTAAGCCTTTTACAACAAACACGAACCAATACTTCTTTCTAAAATTACTCTATTATTCGATTTAATCTAGTATACTCCAATCATACAAATTAAATGTAACGCTCTAATATTTATTTCAAAGAATTAACTATAATAGGTTAACATACTCTAGAGTGGTACCAGTGTAAAATATATTAGGGCATATTACGTACGTACGCTAACGTTGAGTTAAGTTAAGGCGATTCGTAAGTTGTTACTAGGCCTCTATTGTGTTATAATTCTTGTTGTATTTATTAAACAATTACCTAATCCTTGTTGCAGCACCCTTTACGCCTTATGAGAACCAGCAGAAATTCATGTGTAAATAAAGTAAACCCAACAAATTGCTCTTAGTTTAAACTTTATTAACTGCTTTATTAACACAATTTCTTCACTAAAATAAACACCCAAATTTGTGCAAAATCGTTAATGTTGATAAAATTCGTAAAAAAGCATTTTTTTTCTTTGGAAATTTTGAATTACGGATAAGAAGTCTCCAGATATGACTTTGATCAAAGATTACTAATTTTGTTTATGAATTCCCTTCAGAAAAATTTTAATACCGTAATTACCTTACTCATACTTACTCAGTCCGAACTTGTTGAAATAGCCTTTAGAGTTTTGAAAATCTTAGTTTTAATTGTCATATCAAGTTAAATGCAGATACGTTCAGTAGAGCGTCTGCAATTGTATAGGTATGCAATGTCTGTGTTATGCCTTAAATGTTGTAAGATCTGGCAGATATTTACTCCTGTTGACAGAGGTGTATGCTAGGTTAACTATTCCAGATTTTGAAGGCGTTTTAAATATTTATTAAAAAATTTTCCGTGATTTTTATTAGTTTTACTCCAATGTTAACAGAGGTGTATGCTAGGTTAACTATTCCAGATTTTGAAGGTGCATTAAATATTTATTTCATTTTTTCGGTGAACATGTTTTTTATATAAACATCTTTTTATTATTGCTATAAAATTGATAAGGTCACAAAATTGCAGCACATTTATGTAAATGATTACTAAAAGCATTAAAGTCACAACTAATTTTTTACTGAATTTCTTTTATTTTGATGTCAATGGATATCTGAAATGTTTTATTTTTATTTTGGTATCAATGGATATCTGAAATGTTTTATTTTTATTTTGGTATCAATGGATATCTGAAATGTTTTATTTTTATTTTGGTGTCAATGGATATCTAAAATATTTTATTTTTATTTTGGTATTAATGGATATCTGAAATGTTTTATTTTTATTTTGGTATCAATCGATATCTGAAATGTTTTATTTTTATTTTGTAATTCGATATTGATAGTATTTTAAAAAGTATGCTTTTGTTCCAGTTACACTCATCATTGTTGTCAGTAAATAGCAACATTTTACTCAATGTTTTAATTACTTTGTGTAATAGTAACTTATGATATATATTGAACTGTTAGGATTTAAAGTTAAGTTAAGTTAAAAGACAGTAGACGAGTGTTCCATGTCCATTCAATAAACAATAATTACTACAGAGTATAAAAATTTAGGTAATTGCTTGGTTTGCAACCCTCTAACATGTCACAAATGACTAAGGAGTATATAAGTTCCTGATTGTGAAGAAACCAGGTCATCCAATCGATGGAATGAATGGGAAAACGTTATCAGGGTGCTGTGACAAATCAAGCTAATTAGTGAATAGGAACAACTACAGAAGTTATGAGACAGGATCACGATAGCTCAGATAATATAAGGTGAGCAAGCCTAATGTATAAAGATATTTAGTAAATCTTTATAATTGATTTTAAATTCATTAATTTGTCATAATCATTGGAAAGGTTCTGGATTGAAGGCGAAGGTAGATTAGCTTGAGATTGCATCTGTTTATAAATACCAAAATATTAAAGAACAATGTTATAAAACAAGATAAATATAAATGTATATTAGAATCAATGTTTTGCTTGTATTAGAGAGACTTAAATTAAGATAGTAATACTAATAGCATTAAGATTCTGGGTTTTTTAATACAAACACTTTTAGTACTGAACTACTGTTTGCTTAGCTCATTTAATTTATATTTCTATTTTATTTTATTTTTTTTAAATACCACAATTACAATAGAAAATCACTACCCTATGATGGAATGGCTTGCAGTTTGCAGAGAATGATTACAGGACAATAAAAGAAACTTGCAATGCTGAAAGAAGGGCAATCTCCATAGTACTAAAGTTATTATTAAATCACAAATGTGACACAACAATAAATGGTGCTAAAACATTGCACAAACTTACACACTCATCCAATAAAATAAAAACAAACCAAAACTAATGTTTACCACAAATGTCAGTTCGATAATTCTTAAAATCAAAAAGTGAAAATGAACCAGGGAGATCATCTTTGAAAAAATATTCATATATTGAAATAAGGGTGTAAACTTGAATCACTTCTACCATAAACAAAGTGCAAATCGTATTTCATTCAAATCAACCTTTTAATAATGGTGGTCAAGGTTAATTTTTGTTTCTTGTCAATTATTCCTAAATTGTAATATTTTAATATTTGCAATTTTTCCACATGGGTTTGGGTTATAACTTTCTCTATACTACCAATATATGAAAAAGTAAATAACAGTTCTCCCTAAAGATTCTAATCACACTATTCATCTAAAGAATTACAATAAATACACCTTACGATTGAGATCTTACTTAAAATTGGCAAGGAAATTACTTTCACTAAATTGATAGTGTCAATTGATCAAGGTATCACTAAAAATGAAGTGATGACCAGCAGGTTAAACCTGCCCTACATAACATCTTTAGTCCCAAGAATATGAGCAAGCCATAAAAGATAAAGTAAGGAAAAACATAGCTAACATATATCTAAAGTTAATTTTTTTTTTTAATAACAGAGAAAGAAATCAGTGACACTGGAGTTAAACATTGGACATGACTTCTCGGTATATCTGTGGGATCAATATTTTGCCCGCAGCTGCCTACATGTTGTGACAACAAATCAACACCAATATAATTCAAGACCCCATAACAAATGCTATCTGTATCAGTAGTCAATAATAATAATATACATTGTTATCATTATTTTATTTTTATTTTATAGTGTTTTACTAATATTTAGTCAACAATAATGGCTTCCAAAAGCCAACAATTTTTATTTAATACAACCTATCATTGTAGATCACGTCCTACAACTTTATTTTCAAAAAACTTCCATTTTATCATGAATCCTTAAAAACTGTCATCATACATCGATAAAACTAATTGAAAACTATACTATTTTTATAGATAAGCCACCTTAAAGTCTATTACACAAATATACTATGCATAGCTTCCTTATTTATTTTACAATCTATCTGTGCATGTACTTAAGTTTTATATAACCACAGTTTAAGTAATTCATACATTTATCATGTCATGTTTAAGGTTTATAATCATGACTTTATAAACGCTACAAATATTTGGCGTTTAGGGCAAGTGAGGGAAGATTACTTGTTATTATTAATATGTAAAAACTTTTTTATATATAAATAATAAATATAATATGTAAATTACCAAGTCCAGAGCATAATCAAACCTTTACTTTTGTACTACAGTATTGTTATAAGTTCTAATCAAACAATGTTACCCATAATAAGGTGGTTATTTACCTGACTTTGTAATAATTGAAACCCAGAATCAAGAGTTCTAGAAATGTGACTTTACAAAGAGCTAAGAATGTCCACTTGTTAACCACCAGCAAAAAAAAAAATCTTTTTGATCTAAAGAACATTAGGCATATGTTTAATTGTTGGTGGAGTGAATTCACAAATAACTGTCTTACATAATACTGTAATGACACTAACTTTATAGGTATCATTAAACCTGAAATAACTGATCATTCACTACCATTTATTCATTAATAAAAAAAAAAAATTGTGAATATAAATTATTTTATCAAAATATTCACATCATCCAACTATTAATCTAACAAAATTATATACATACCAATTTCATAACACTCATTTCATTATTTACTCTAGTAATATATATTTTAAAAAAACAATATTTATAGTAAATATTAAGCTTGACTTGTAAAAAGTTTTTAAATTAAAATTTTAAAAGTTTAATTTTGAACAATATCTGTCAGTTAAGAAACATAATTTGTACCATGATTTTACAATGTGAAGTGATTTTCTATTGAAGAAGAGAGAAGGTGAAACATTGGAATGGAAGGAAGGGGGAATATTACAAGGAGAGTCAGGGTGTTATATGTAATAATTAGACAAAAATCAATGTTTTTATTGTTTAAACGTTTTAAAATAAATTATATCTTTCTAAAGTAACTGAAGTTAAATGGTCTATAAACCATACTACAGAGTTACTGAACTATTTATAGTTATCATCATACAATATTAGAGCAATAAACAGAAGTACCCCCCCCCCCCCCACTAAGGTTTACTTATAATACACAGGTGTGTAATCTCATAATATCCTAGTTGGATATATACTTTTCTTCATCTAGTCTTGGATTACCTATTCATCTTATCTATCATGTCTCTCTTGACCAACTATTGTTCTATTCTGACCCCGATGCTGTTAGAGTATTCAAGGGCTAGTATTTATGCTCTATTTTTCTTAGCCCTTTTTTAACGCAATGATGATTATAATGTGTTTCATAATTAAATCACACGAAAAAAGAACAAAATAAACTGAAACATAATTAATTGTACAATCTTAGTAAGTTATTGCCATTTTCCCTTGTTAAAACTGAATTCAGTATTTTCTTGTTTGTATTTTGTTAATCAATAACATTAATTCATTTGATTATATTTGTACATACATCTTTTAAGGCAGGTTTAATGTTAGCTATAAATTAATTTTAGTTTTCTAAATTATGTAATTCAAGCCAACACTCAAATTAAATTAGGGCCTTATAACACTCACCTTATTTTAGAGATCCATGAATTTTGTTCTTCATGAATTTACCTTGTCAAAAAACACACAACTATGTAACAACATAAGAAACACAAATGAGATAATATGTTACTATTTAAAACCACCATCAAATAAAATACACGAAACAGAGGAAAGAACACACACAAAAACTATGAAATGTTCTCTAAGGTTTCACAAAGACTAAAAATGTGTCTTCCGGTGGTACAACTGAATCTTATAAACTGATCGATTGATTTAAGAACAATTGATTCAATAATAACCTCTACTGCATCTTCTGATAAATTGTAATAACAGATCAATTTAAGATAATAATAATTGTAGATTGTTTTTATTTCCTTACCTTGAGCTCTTCCTGACGCCTGTAGGCATGTAGCATCATCTGCTTCCGTTCATCTTCACTCACCACAGGTTCGCGACCAGGAGGTCCATGACCTACCTACACAACAGCAAAATTTTAATTGTTCAGTTTTTGAGCAAATGACAGTTGAGATCACAGACATTCATCATTCCAGAAATCACTTTTTTGGATTCAGGAATCTTAAAACGAATAGGCCTATATAAGGTACAAAAAAACTCCATTACATAACAAACAATATATTTCATATGCACGAGAAAGTAAAAACACTCATTATTTTACAATAATAAACTAATTCTATTTTACATCCCAAACAAAGCTCTGTATTGTATTATCTCATAGATCTGTAGCAGAACCAAGTAAAACTAATCCTTAGGGGAGTTGTTGTTTTTTAGAAAATCATTAATTTGAAAAATTCTACATTTTAATATATTTTTGTTTCTTAACAGAAGTTATATTATGTTACCTTGGAAAGTTTAATGATGACTTTGGTCTTTTCATTGCGTCCAAGATAATCAGAAAGTTTCTTCCCTCGCAACATTTCTTTTCCAGAAAACCACATCTGAGCTAAAGTCCCATCAATTACCTACAATTAACATACAAAACACATTAAATATAACAATATCTCACTGTACTTCAGTATGTACAGATAGCAGTGGCAAAGTCAAGTTTATTGTAAATAAGATGTGTCTGCAGCTCTGCCCACGCAGTAATCTGACTTTGTGTCTATATCATTATTTCGCTCGGATTCTGTATTTGTACACTAACATTTTGTATTATTTAGTTTTTTCAGCTCAGGACAGTGTATTGTAGAGTTGATTTTCAATTTAACCTTTAGTTAGTCATGTTCTAGTAAGTCTCGCCCATGTAAAAAAAAGAAGGAAAAAAAGGGTTTTCCAAAAAAAAAAATGTATGTATGGGTTTTCAATAAAAAACACTTTTACACTATTTTTTTCCCACAAAATTGTAATTCTTAAATCTTTATTTGACATCCAGACTTCCATTGAAATACAAATTTATCTTCCAACACTTTGAGTAAAGACCAGGCCATTCTCCATTCATTAAATAGAATGCATTTACCATTCACCTTATTACATATAAATCATGGTGTTTGGAAATCTACTGTATTACATTTTATAGTTTGGTGTGTTATATTTTGTAGGCATATCTAATTTTTAAACTATTTTAAAATATGCGTTATAATACAGAATGATTTCATTCCATAGCCAACAAACAAATTGAACCATGTACCAATTCAATAGACTCAATACCTCAGTGAATTTAAAAGTCACAGCTTTATGTAGACCTGTGACATCACTAGGCAGAGTTCAAACTAAAAACATCTATAACTTAAAAACCTGTAAACAATTTTTAAAATTAAAATGCTTTTAATCCTAAATAGGTTCTAATTATATGTCAACTTTGTTATAAATGAAGTGTATGTTGTTGCTAAAATGTCAAAAATATATTGAGAATATGGATTTCCCCCAAATCGCTACAAAAAATTTACAATTCCGACTAGCTTTTAATTAATATACTAGCTCTGTCACAAACAAAATGTAAGATGTTGCTGAAAATGTCAAAAAATCTGGATTTCCTGTTTTCAGTTCTAATACAAATGCCCAGTTGTATTAGCATTCACAAAATTTATTTAGTTAATGGAAATGTGTAAAATACGTTGAAAATTCTCTCTTTCGTATTACCCGTGAAGACAAATAATGAATCAATATAACTAAGTGAATCAATCTGAATCAAACAAAGACTACAAACTAACTAGATATTGCACCTACATGGGAAAGAAAAGTACATGAAAATCAAATAAGACGTTTTCGAGTTATAAATTTACAAACAGACAGACAGATGTTGTAGTTTATAAATACTCATGGAATAACCTCAAGATGAGAGGATGTGGGTGCTCCCCTTGGAAAAAATTGTAAATTTAAGGTCAAAACGTAATTTTAAGACCATTTGATATCTATAAAGACTGCCAATTTACAAAACAAAACAAATGTACTAATAATATTTTTAAGAAATTTCAGTGACGTAATTGGTACATTAAGCATGAACTTTTAAAACTATAATGTTACATTAAA
Organism: Aphrophora alni; assembly: GCA_963513935.1. Classification (NCBI taxonomy): domain Eukaryota; kingdom Metazoa; phylum Arthropoda; class Insecta; order Hemiptera; family Aphrophoridae; genus Aphrophora; species Aphrophora alni. Next base: position 28,435,952 of record OY740769.1, on the reverse strand, counting down.
TTTTTGGGCAAGAACTTTAGATTTCACAACTTTAAAAATCTATTCTACCAATTATTCAGATATGTGCAATGTATAAAATTCTTCAAAGGTTCTAAATAAAAGCAATTATAATCACAGTGGATCTATAAAAATATTATTTATCCCACAAAACCCCAAAACCACGTGTGCACAATGTTAAGAAATCACTTCAAAGGTACTTGCAATGCCCAAAATAATATGTTACCATATACACTTCTGTACTCTGCAGTTCCCATACTTAAAATTTGAAGTGATAACTCACCCTCATTTTGTGTTCCTTTGAATTATATTAACAAAGTAAGTGATTTAAGTAACTCTCATAATTATACATAATTTAGATTTTGTTATTATTTAAGCACCATTAACGGCTATACTTAGATTTACGATTGTTATTACAACACCTTCTCAAATGAAGAAGCACCGCAATGTTTTCATAAGCAAGTTATTATTTGTTATAATTATATTTCAAATTTAGGAAAATGAGATAATAAACATGAGTGAATAATAATCCGTTTACCTTCCATCCTTTCCTTCACATGTGAAATATTTATGTTTAAATGTATTGTATTAATCGTGACACTTGTATTGTAAGTACACGCTGATTAGTTTTTAATACATAAATTTAATTACACAAGCTCCAGAGTTGACAAACAATATTTACAATTTTATAAAAACTCTGAAAATATCACATAGGGCTAAAAGTAGTCTTACAGAGTAGCTGGAATTGTGAAATTAAATATGATTTGTCCCAATCTTCTTCTTAGTGAGAGGTTATTTCTAGGAGCATATTTATTTTCAGTTTTGGATTTAAGAGGGATAAAGTAAGTAATTTCGAAAGAGGCTCACTCTTTACGTGTGATATATCACTTTAAAGGGCTTACAAGAAAACTGATATGAAGAAAACACTTTTCGGGCAATCCTAAATAAAATGGTGACCATTAATGTGATTGTATACAGATATCTATTTTAATGTTATTCAATATTCACAATCTGTTTCTACCGTATCTCCAAAAAAAGAGGCTACCTCAACTAGTCCTAATTTTTGTATTTGGTCTTTCAGGGTGGTTTTTTGGGTGACTCAAAATTTTTGACCATCTAAACCAAAATTCGTGGCCAAATAGTATAATTACATAATAAACTAAAGAAGATATAATTTGAATATTAAATAGAATAAAGTTAGGATGAAAATCTGCAATTTCCAATTTAGTTATATTACACAATCAAGTTAATAGTAGTCATTCTAGTTACAGAGGTCCAAATAATGTTTTTTTGTGCTAATTCTCTTGTCTCATCAAGCTCTTTAAAATAATTTATCACATATTGTATAACCATAAGTCCTATTTGTAATAGAACCATCCCCTCACTAATCAACCAACAGATTGAAGTAGATTTTACAACATACTCCTAGGTAACCTACACTTTATTTTGACCGTAAATAACAACCGCATTTCTACTTAAAAACATCAATTGATCACTTTTATCATTAATAATCGCTAATAATTGAGACCAAAATAAAAAAATAATAAATGTCATTCCAGTCTTCTATTTACCAATAATATATATAGTTTGTTTTAAAAATTTCATTTTGTTTTAAATAATATGTAGTGTGTATAAAGTAACCAGAATTTAAGAATTTTGCTTCAACAAATTACATTATACGAATTAATATCATCCAATTTATGTAACCAATACTGGAGATCATCTTCTAATAGTTCCTTATCAGATTTGTCGTTTATCTTCACTGCCTCTACAGACTCAAAACAGGTTCTCTTTAGATCGTTGGAAACAAAAAGAAGTCATATATGTCAGGTAACTACAGTGGATATATTCCAACACAGGTATTCCATGCTTCACCAACATATTTTTGGTAAAAAATCCATGAGCTATTCGTTCACATATCAGGTCTTTTTCTTCTCATCACTTCATGAAGACCTAAAAAACCCATTCAACATGAACACTTCCTTAGATATTGAAAAAAAAAATCATCAATGCTATGAATTTCAATGTGCTCCTCTGTGCTATCTTTTGTCTTGGTGAACTGGTACCCTTCCAATGCATGGCTTCATCAAAAGTTATTACATTTTCTAATGTTTAAATCATTTTTAAAGTTTCTCAGGATGTTAGCACAAGTGTTTATTTAAGTTTTCTTCTTCTCAGATCAAGGAGTCTCAGCACCATTTTTGAGTATTCTTTCTTTGTGATCAGATTTTAGTGTAAAACAGTTGTTTCATTGTAGCTGGTCAATTCAGTAACTCCTTAGATGATTTTTTAAATATTTTTTTAATCAATTTCATCAACTTTTAAATGTTATCATTCTTTTTTTTTTAGGTGTAAGGATGACCAGGGAAACCGATGGAAAACCAGAGTATGTTAAAACATACACTTCTTTAAATAAATGGTACATTTCAATAGAAGAATATTCAACTTTAACAAAAAAATTAATATTGACACATTAGTGATTCACATTAGTGATTAATATTATTTAAGTGGAGCTTAGACCATACAATAGTTTTGAACAAAGGCTACTGAACGAAACTGTTGGTTGCACAACCTTGGAAATTTATAACAGATGGAGTTTCCAAGCTCATAGAAAAGCAGAAAAAAAACTAGTGGATAATTTAATACTTTGTAACGAATAACATTATAAAATAGTTGTAGATAACCGCAATAATAGTTTTTATAAAATAACCACTGCAAATAATATACAACAGTTTTAATGACACAAAGTGAAGTACACAAACCTCAAGTGAAGCCTGAGTTCCTTCAAGATCTTCAGTGTTTTCAAACTCTTGACGGATCACGTCATGAGGTGGTAAATTCATAGGATACACTATCATTGTAGCACCTCGGAGAATATCCAAAGCTTGTTGGACCATTTTAATATTAATACAAACATCAGCCTGCACTTGTTTCTAAAAACAAACATTAATTTATTTCAGTTCTAAAGATTCATGAGAAGAATATATAATGAAATTAGTTTATCAGTAATTATTACGGTATCACTCAGAATACAGCTCTTTCACCGACATGATATATTAAATTAATTTGTTGTTGTTAGTAAATGCACTTGTTTCACAACCCCACTCTACTACATATTAACATAATTACAAAATAAGCTTACAACTGAGGATACAAAATAAAGCTGTCTGCAATCTTACCACTTTCTTCTATTTTATATTTCCTAGTAGCGGTTCTAGGCTATTACGCTATGTTGGTGTTTTTCACTTTTTTCATGTTCTAGGTTTAGTTTATCATTTGATAACAGGAGTATATTTATACTCATGAAAATTTCCCCACAGAAAAAAGGGGTTCTGAAATGGGTGTAAATCAAAATTTTCATATGTCAACCTATATTTTTTATTACAGAACTTCATAAAAAAGTAAATTTAAAAAAATGACTATATTGTTTACGTATTGACTATATTGGCTTAATCATTTTAATGTTATTTTATTCTTTCAATTGTTTACAATTAGAAGCTTAGTTTTAACTAATTTTCAGGCTGAAAACAACTTTTCAGAACTATAATCTTCTAAACAGTTGCATATATTTAAAATGTACAAAAAATTAATCATCTTAAAACGTGATGGTATGTCAAATCATTGAATAAAAAAAACTGTTTTCAATTTATGTATATTGAAATAGATGAGAATGAGAGAAATTGGACTGTATACAACAAGGTAATTTCATTTAATTTATTTCTGCCATGGTCAACTACAGTTTGTATAGCCATAGTCAAATTTCCAATTAACCAATGTACATTATAAGTGCAATAATAAATTAATCAACAGAGATTGTTTAAAATAAAATAATATTGATAATGTAAAACTATAATAGCAAATAAAGCATTAAAAAATAATTCATTCCAACTACTTAAAAACTAGGTTGTACTAATTGAATGAAACAAATTTGTAATTGCCATATACAGCTACTTGAACACATTCCCCAAATAAAAATACCATAAAAGTTGTCTTACTGTTTAAAAAAAAATTTCTTGATGTTCAAAGGCAAAAACCTCTAGATTTATTATCACTTTTTAACAAAAAGGAAGAAAAGAACATAAAATAAAGACCCCTAAAATTTGAATACTCTAATTGAATCATGGTAGGAAGGGAACAAGAGTTAATAAAGAGAGACAGGTAAAAAAAGTGTAAATCCAACCAGGGTCCCTTAGGGTTGCCAAACCTGTACTCATTGAAGTTAGCCCCTGAGTGTATTATTATTTTTTTTTTTTTTTTAAGGTACTACTTATCTTATACTGTACAGAACTTTGTTACACCAGCGTATGGGGAAAACATTCTGTAAATATAAGGTACATGCAGAAAGTAAGTTCAATTTGTATTTCTTGCCACAGCAGCTATAAGATTGCAGTTCAACTCATGCGCAGTATTTCTTCTAAATCAAGGAGAAGGAGACAACTCCATTTTGACATCACTGTTTGTTTAGAATAGTGAAGTTAATTGAAAATCCCTCCACTTGTGAGATAGATTTGTAATTTGTTTTCTGAATGCAAAGAACACTTAACAGAAAAATATAATGAGTGATTCAATAGTAAGTATATGGGTCAGTAAGTTCAATGAAGGACATGATCAACTGTACGTTGATGAACAAAGTGGATGTCCAACTTTGGTTAGTGATAAATAATTTAAACATAATATTTGCTGTATATAGGTGTTTGGTGAATTGGTTCAGGCAGTACGAGAAAAGATTAAGGAAAACCGTAAGAAGATCACTTCTTCATAAAATTGTTTCTGTAAAACTGATTTTTTCGAAAACTTTGTGCTTGTTGGGTGCTAAAAACTCTTACAGAGCAATACAAAAAACAGTATTGCGGCAGTATACTTGACTTTTTAACACATTACAACTAAGATGGTGATGACTTTCTGAGCTAGATAATGACCAGGGATGAGACCTGGGTCACTTATGAAACCTATGAATCAAAACAACAATCAATGGAATGAAGGCACTCTACGTTCAGGAAATACTAAAGCTAAACAAATCTTAACAACTCAAAATTCATGTGTTTTGGGACAGACACAGGATTCTATACTGGTGGATTGTATACCGCGAGGTGAAACAATCAAAACAAATTTTTACTGTGAGACGCTTAGGAAACTGTGTCGCACAATACAGAATAAGTGCCAAACATTATTAATTTGATTCATGACAATGCCCGACCTCACACTGTGAATGTGACATGATAACTCTTACAGGACTTTAGCTGGAACTAATTTGACTATTCTCCGTACAGCCATGACCTCGCCCCTAAGAATTTCAATCTCTTTTTGCACCTGAAATTCTTCCTTGGTGGTCAAAACTTCAACAACGATGATGAGCTCAAAGAACATGTTACCACGTGTTAACACAGATAATAATGTTTTATGAAGAAGACATAAAAAAAACTTGTGCCTCGCTTTGACAAGTGCCTACAATATGGTAGGAGCTATGTAGAAAAATAGTTTAGAGTACATAGATATTTTGGCAATAGTTTTCTGTATCTGTACTAGTTTTGTTTTTATTACCAAACGGAACTTCTTTTCTGGACATACCTCGTATTTAGCCGATAAGGCTGATATCATGAAACCTTTGCGCTTTTAGTGTCATAATCATGACAATCTTTGTTATAAAATGATGTGCATTTAATCCAACTATATAAAATGATCTCAATGTTTCTAACTCTTTAAAGCCTTTCTATAGATTTCCTTCTTTATAAACTATTCATAACCCTAACTGCTTTACTTTCTTTTATGTAAGCGTTAGAACCTTTAATTTTTTGGCTTAAGATATGGATTGCTAAATAAGTCCTAAATAAGATATAAGAATTAACCCTACTTTTCCAACTCCCTGTATTTAAACAAAATTACAAGCCTTTAGACACAAAAACATTACATTTTATGATTATAGTAACCAACTTCAATAATATTGATCAACACTTTTCTTACCTTTGATAACATAGTTTTCGCTTCCTCTATGGTTTTCAGCAAAACTTCTTGCATTTTGTCATTTGGTTGATGACCATTCCTCCGTCCTATTTCATCTCTATTAAAAGTCCAGCCACCACTAGGGATACATTTGTCTTCCCATTCATCTACAAGTTTCAGCTCTTGAACCTGTTCATCCGTCAATCCCATCATATTCGCTGGGAGCATAGTACCATGTTTAGCCAGTTCTTCCATTTCTTTAAATAAAATGTTTGACGATATAGAAGCCACACATTTATATGAATAATTTCTTTATGAATATGTTGCCTCGTGAATTGTTATATTATTATAAACTATGTTAAAAACCATAAGCTGTCGACAGTTATAAATTGGGGTAGGTGTCTACCGGTTTTGGAAACTCTCACCCTCCACAAAAAAGTCCAGATATATAAACATAATAAAAGTAAAAAGCCACATGTAACATATAACACATAAAACAAAATTTTATGAGTTCACTTATAGCTCCTCAATAATCACAAGATTAAGAATAGTTTAGACCTCGTTCAATTAACAAAGAATTTCAAATTTGATAAATGTGACACTATGGCTTTGTTCAATGTCATCAATTTATATAGAAATGTACCCATCAATATCACTTTGAACTTAATTGAACAAAATTTTAAAAATAACTCAAATTTGAAAACAGAAGCTATTAAAGAACTGCTATACTTACTGAGCATAGTAATAACACCCACTACATCTAAGATGACCAACTAGCTATAAAATCCCCACTCTTGGGCATCCTATTTGAAGTTTTTCTGGACCACAAAGGAAATATGTACATTTTATCACTTAAAAATAAGCACAGAAAAAAGATTCATCTTCATTACCACCGTTATCTTGATGACACCATATTGTGTTTTTTATAAATATAACATCCAACAACTTAAACTCTTTAATAAGTATTCGAGTAATATGGCCCCTAAACTTCAATTCACTTTAGAAACTGAAAAGGAGTGAAGGATAAATTTTCTCGGCATGACTTTGAAAATAGGAACCAAAATATACCAAAAAAACCACCATCACCGATCACACAATTCACGCTACATCTTATCACTCCATGTCACAAGATGGCGGCCTACCGTAATTTAGTAAATAGACATTACCACAGAATAGAAATCAATAATAATTACACACATAGCAAAAGCAAATGGATACAACAGTACGATAGTGTACAACATTATATATAATCAGACAAACAAACAAAAACATACCGTACTGCAAAGTCCAGGCCTAACCAGAAATATGTAGTCTATGTGATGAATATGGAGAAACCTTACATTACACCTTAAAGAAAAAACTGTAAAAAAATTAAATAAAAATACATTGACACACAGAACATCCAACAAACCGGAAAAGCTAGTGGGGTATAATATGAACAAAACAAGGGGCAACGATTTCCAACAATCTGGTGTGTATAAAATAAAATGTTCACATGTTCAAGACTTTCCAAAATTTTATATTCGACAGACAGCTCGAACATTAAAAACATTTTTTTTTTTTTAAACATATTCCTAAGGCAGCATTAACCTCACAAAAGTTAAATTTCGCGGAACACTTAGTTCAGAGTTCCCATAAAGCGATAAAGGTGACAAAATCAACACCAGCATATAAATATTGCAAACATCAAAATCTCTATTTAAGTCAACCACATGGAATGCATATTTATAAACAACACCTTTAAGAATGATCTTGACAACACATTAAATAAAAATAAAAATCTAATGTATTGTTCTACTACATCAAACGAATAAAGGCATAGCAATTTTTTTAAATGACTAGTGATCTCCAGGTAAAACAAGTAGTTGTAGGCTAAATTATTTGTTGCAAAACATTAGTTGAAGTCCATCAGCTAGCAAGTTCAAATATTTTTATGCCATGTGTCTGTGTTGTGTTTTATTTATTGAATTTGACTTGTTCGATATCCAACATTTCGTTGATTGTAACATAAATGTAATATATGACTTTTTTTACTTTTAATATGTTTACATGACTTGACAATGAAGGGTAAGAAACTCCAAAACCTACCCCAATTTAGAACTGTTGACGGCTTATGGTATGTAACCTATTTTATAACAAGGTAAGTTTTACGACAAACCACTAGGATGGAGTACATGAATGTAATACTACTAGGCCTACAACATTAACATTTTCTAACTATGAGAGAATATTTGACAATATGCTTCATAGCTATACAAATTATTAATTTGAAAGTCAAATTTTACTCTGATAAACAAAAAATCAAAAAAAATCTGTCATTGAACGGAACTTTTTATACATCAAGAACAAGATGATAAAATCTACACTAATATTATAAAGTGAAAAGGTTTGCAAGGTAAAATTGTTTACCTTATTGTTTAGAAAAATGTTATATAGCCTATATTTAACGTATGAAAATAATAAATGATGCAAAAACAATACACAAATTTCCAAACTTACCCATCCCCAAACCCAAATAAAAACAATCCTCACCAAAAATATCATTTCGATATTGTCGATCAAAAAGTTAAAATAAACCATCAACAGTCTTTGAAAAAAAAAAAAATAAGGGTCCAAACTTACTTCACTTGTGCTATAAACATGTTCTGACCATATGTCGTATTTGATTAAAATTAAACTTTTGATGATAGAAGTCTAAATTAATTTTTGTTTTTTGCCAATTATTCCTCAACCATAATATTATTTTATTTTTTCACACGGGTTTGATTGCAATTAATCTTCACATTCCATTACAATTTGAACTAAATCAATTGAGACGATTTTGAAAAAATGAGTATTTTAAAACAGCCCAATAGCAGAGTTTTTAAATTTTAATACTGATAACTCATGAACTGACATTTTTGGAGAGATGGGGTCTATTGTGTAGTTCAATCAAATGTGCATAGCGATTGTAGACAATAACAAATTGTATGTATCTTTGAAGAGTTACTGATCAAAATTATAAGGAAGTAAACAAAATAGGAGATACACAATAGTATTTGGCTGATAAATTTAAACTAGAAAGTTTTCTGTCATACAACCATTGATTTCACACCATAGTCAAAGAAACAGAGAGGTGGAGATGGGTGGAATATTCGAGTCTAATTGGTTCCTAACTATGAAGAGAAAATCAATCTGGCAAAGAAATAATGACTGGCTTTCACAACACAAAGAGCAAAACATTTTTACTGACTTTTGGCCCAACCATCTGCAATAGCAATTCAAAGGCAATAGATGACATGCAAGCTAAGTTTTGAAAGTGAGATCTTTCTGCCATTTTCATTTCATAAACCCCAGAATGGAGGCTTCTTTAACTTTTTAGTCACTGGTGATCATTGTCATCAATCATTACTACACTACAGAGATTGTAACAGCTACCTCATCATTATACTTCATTTCATTACTGGATCAAAACTCCATTTTTTGCATCAAAAAGAATGCATACATAGAAATTAAATACATGCATTCAATCATGTGTTCAACATTGTAAGAAACACTCCCAGATTAATTTGTGTATGTACAATTTATTTAACTTACTAATAACAACTCAACAAGACTTCTCTCAGTTTCCCCCTAAATTAAAAATAAATATAAAATTATATAATTATATCTCTAAAATGAAAATATATCCGTCAGGTTGTTAAGAAACAAAAATATATCTATAATTTATAACAATTACAGTATTACTTTTATTTTGCAATTTATTAAAAATTTTGACAGTTTAAAAAAATGTATTAGAACCTAAATAAAACATTCTTTTTATTATTAGAAAATTGTGACCCGAGGGGAGGTTAGAAGTAGAAAGGCTAAATACATGTTAATTAGAAATTAATTAAATGATTGTGTTAAAATAAAATTCTAAATTTCAATAAAAAAAGTCAGAAACTTATAATGCTACATTAGACTTACCCATACAAATCCTGCTGACTTTAAGACGGCCATTATAAATTGCAGATATGGCTGAGGTAGTATCATCAACAGATTCATCAAGTACAGTTTCAAATAAGAACTGACTTTCGTCTCCTTTTTTTATATGTAGCTTCACCATTACGATCAAGTTTTTAGAATTGATGAGCTAAAACAGAAAAAAACATTTGAGAAATAAATGTGTTAAGAACAGAATATTAAGCATAGTTCGTTCCTCTGTGAGTTGTGAAGATGATTTTACTTTTAACACATTATAAACTATTTACAAGTAAATAAACAATTTTATGGTAGTTTTATAGAATACGCAAGCTGAAAACTAGCATATTACGAATTATAAAATGTTTACTATCCTATAGTATTGATAGAGAACAAATATCATATATATATTAAAGTTATTAAATTTTAATTTCAGGACAAAGATATTATTTTACACCCACACACACACACACCTACCGTATTCACGGTAAATATGGATTGAACGTGGTAATTGGATTTTGTTATTACAAATTATTAAATTGTTAACTAGCCTATTGACCTTGTATTCAAACAATAAGAACATATTTTTTGTCAGAAGAGACTTTTCAAGTCACAAAATATGTTATTAGTTTAGTAAAAAATTAGTAATATAAAAGTACATAATCCAGCTTAGGTTACGACTGCCACGTTATTATTGATATATACATTAGTCAAGTCAGTGAATGTGTGATCGCTTGTTTCATTAGGTCTGGCTATTTGACGACTATATATTATAATAAACATAGAGCATTGATACTTGACAAACATAGTCATAAATATTAACGTAGGATTTCGTAATCAGAGCGGGATTTAACCTAACAAGTGCTAGATTCCCTAGTTTTCTATGTGTTTTTGACAGTGAAGAAATGCATTTTAGGACTTGAAAAGTTTCTTTTGACACTATATATGATCTGATAGTTTGAATATAATGTAAATAGTTAACGATTTCATAATTTGTAATAACAAAATCCGATTACCATGTACAATCCATATTTACCCTAATCACTATGTTATTCAAAACTTGATCTATTTTGATACAAAAGACACAAAAACCAGCTCTGTAAATAGGCTGAATAAATTTATATGAGTTTACAAAATCGTAAAGTTTTTTCTGAAGTAGGTACCCTGAATATTTTCACATTTTTTATGGTTATATTCAAATGTATAAAAAACAAACTAAGTTGATAAATAAACAGTAGATTAATAATTTTGCTCCTCTCCTCTACTGACATCTTTTGAATATACTAGATTTTATATTTTTTTAAGTGTCACTAAAATGAGTCACATTTTGTCATCTGGCTCCAAAAAATAATTTCCTCAGCTTACGTTAGTAAGGTCATATCATTAATTACAATGGCAATTAAAGACATTTAATTAGCTTCGAGGACAAATTAGAGTAATATTTTGCAGTAACTTATAGTTGAAAATTACTTCTCTTTCTCGTTAGATTATGATACAAAGTAAATTCACACAAGTCTAAATAAGGTGTCTAGAACTTTGAATGTGTAGGCTACCTACCAATTACAACTCATGTGATTGTTATGATGAGAAAGCTCCTGTTGCAACTGGATTAAATAACAGTTAAATATATTTAAATAATTCAATATTTGAACTGTATGTTCGAAATTTATGATTTACAAACATTACAACAATAAAAGACAACCTAACCTGACAGTATAACATTTACAAATTACCAATAAAATTATAAGCTGCCAGACTAATCAAAAGTGTTTATATTATTAATAATGTAGTGATAAGTATAGATATGCATAAAAATATATATATCTGAAATGGACAGAAATTAAGGTCGTAAAACAACACAGAGCTAAACTCTCATTTTTAATAATTTATAGAAATATCTGGAAAAAGGAAGATATTACCTACTAACCATTTCCATGTTGTACAATAAACATGCTTTAAAAAAATTTAATTACAATGAAATGGAAAAACTTTTATTGTTTATGACATTGGCTTAGACCAAATTTATTTTTTCAATCATATCTCCTCAAACACAAAAATACTATTTTTTATAATTTAATACTCACTTTTTATACACAGTAACCTAATGTTTTACGTAATTCAAACAGTATTAAACTTTTAATAACTAAATAGTTACAACATTACGTTTTTACACACCTATTAGGTTATCACACTTATAATTCTACTGTTTACGTGTTGCTATAGTAACTTCCAACTTTCCAACTACCCCACTTCCCAACTTCTAGAACAATTTTATCAGCTCATTTGAAATTATTCGACTCCTTGGAAAGCGTTTAGAGCGTTTGTAAACGCTTTCCTCGCCTATATATATAATGTATTGTATGCATAAATATTTAATATATATATATATATATAATTATACTTATAATATTATACATAGTACATATTAATAATCACTATAAATGTAAAAATATACTTAAAAATTAAATGATATGTAGGCTAATAAATTGTATTAAAAATAATAAATATCTCAACATACAGTTCAATTTAGATGGGGTATACAGAAATATGTCTATCTTTATGCTTTTCTCACAAATACAATAATTTTCTTTTTATATTCATAACTGTTGAAATACATTATTATACATAATGTTTAAAAAAAAAAGTTTTTAAAATTTTATTTTATGATTATTTCTGAACAAGAAAATATATACTATAACCACAAAATCTCATTCCAGCATGCTAAATAAATAAATAAAATAATGTAAATGTCTGCTCGCAAATACAGAAGTTCAGCAGTAAATAATACTATATAAATTATACAGTATTCTTTACCAAATTCGTATGGCCTTCAAACGTTTTATTCTTTTTTCCATTGGTAATTTGGTATAACTGATAATTTGCTTGTTTTTAAAAATTCGTGAGTATACAGTTACAGTTACACCAACTTGACGAACGAATTTAAAAAAAATAACGTATGCGTTCGTAACATGAGCCAATTCTGAGCTGTATTATGTTTCGTACTTTACTTTTGGAGCTTGTAGAAGTAAATTAAAATTGTTAATAATTACACGCCATGGTGGATATAGTGACTGAAAAGGTTAATAATTCAATGGATTTCTAGTCACACATGTAATATTGTTTTGTATTACATAAATAATGTTTTATAAACTACCATATTCCCCACAAGTAATAACAATATCAAATTAGCACTGGAGCAACACCTGGTTAAAAGAAATCATATGTTAAGTAAATTGTAAAAACTACAGACCACATTATTTGTTGATTTTGTTCAATTAATTTAACGTTTAAGTTTATGAAATTTGGAGGTGGATGATAAATCAACATTCGAAATACAGATACTTATGTCATGACGCAAGAAATGGAAGAGTCATTGACTTTAAATGTTGGATTTACATCTCAGAAAAAGGTAAAAGGTATCTTTTGAAAGAGAAATTAATCATCTGGATTAGGTATTAGCAGAACAAATTTTGATTTTCTGTAGAGGCATAAACATACACTTCTTTAGCAACTATTTACAGTAGACGAATTCAAAATTATTATTAATTAATGAAGCATAAAATTTTGATTTTGTTTGTATATGTAGTGTCCTGTCAGCGATTTAATAGCAAAATTTATGCAATTCCTCTCCTACATACCTTCTGTTGATTTAATTGTTTCAAAAGAAGGTCCACAAATTACATAAATGTGACTAATAAGTCACAAGGACAGAAACACTACATATTTACCAAGACAATATTCTTTATTTAGGCTTAATGCCTTCTACTTTTATGTTAATTATAGTTTTTCTGTCAATTGAATAGTGGTTATGATTCACTTGGTTTACAATAGATTGTAAAGTATCACAGCACCAGACATATAATGTCGTAATTGTTTACATAAAGGTAACTTGTAGTTTTCATGTTTTTTTTTTTTTATAGTCTACTACATAGGCCTACCTTACTTCTTAATATCAAATAATGATTTCATTGTGGTGGTAACTTTTTTTCACATTCATGTAATATTTTACTAGAAATTTCGATGTTTAAATCTGAGATCACGTGATATGCTGTCAATCTTTCATATTAATGACATTAACTTTAATAAATGTACGAAACATAAAGGGATATCTAGAGAGAGATAGAGAGAGCCACAAGTTTAAAGGTTATATAGGTAATAATAATAGCTACCTATAATAGCTAATGTTCACGTCTCGAATACGTTACTTGAAATTTTAATGTTTATATCTGAGATCACAGATCATGTGATATGCTGTCAATCTTTCATATTAATGACAATTTCAATAAATATATGAAAGGTTTGGCCAGGTGGTTATTATAGCCACCTGGCCAAACCTTTCGTGACACAATAATATCGTCCTATGTATTATTATAGTAAGCAAATTATTGGCCCGGTGGTTTTATATATATATATATATATATATATATATATATATATATATATATATATATAGCCACCTGGCCAAACCTGTTGTGGCATATAAATAGCGATCTGTCGTAGTCATTGTGTAATGCGTATGCGTCAAACCATACGCTATTCTCATTGATATCATGTCTTCCCATTATGTGTAACCTATAAAAATGTCGATTGTAAATTGTAATTTTTCGGTGAAAAAGAGTGACCTCCGCAATAAAATCATTATTTTTTATTCTTAGGAAGTAGGGTATATAGTATAGGATAAAAAAAAGAATATTATTAGCAGTTACCTTTATGCAATTACAATATAGTATTCATTTTATTGTAAAAGAGGTAACTTATTTATTTACTATAGCCAGATTGCTAATTTTCTAATATTTTAAATTTTTTTATTGTTTATTACGTTCCTTACTTATTTAAGAATAAATAATGTTTTCAATGTGGAAGTCACTTTTTCCACTGAAAAATCATAATCTAAAAACTATGAATCAACATATTTATAAATAAATATTGACTTTGACTTGTGAGATAATATTAGATAGACTGAAACACAAACACAAGCACACAAACATAAACACAAAAATCACGTTTACCTGGTGTTTATTTTGTTTTAATTCTTTGACTTTTAATAAGACGAATGTAAAAATAAATTTCCATATTGATAAAAATGTGTATTTTAATAATTTTGCGTGTTATTGACAATTACCAATTTTTTTGTTTTAGGTTTTTTGACGATAACGTTGTTATTTTTCAAGTTAAAGAAAAGAATTTAAAAAAATTTGTTTAACATTAAAAAAATTTAAGTATATATTGTTTAAAATTTACGGTTTCCGAGATATTTGACTTTAAACATTTTAAAGGGTTGCCATTTTGAATATTTAAATAGTAAAGTTTTGGATCTTGGTATACTGATAAAAAATAGCATAAATAATGCGTATACCAAATTTAAACTCATAATCTTTATAATTTCAAAACTTATTAATTTTTAAAAACACGAAATGGCCGACAGACGAAAAACGCAGCTTTTCTGAACTTATGTTCATATGACAAATTTTGCTTCTTTTTAGATCCCCTATCATCTTCTGAAGTTGTGTCAACATTTTACGAAACACCCTGAATATAAGAGCTATATATTTGAGCTTGTAAGGTAAAACAATTCAAGTACAAACCTATTTTAACGTGTAATTCACTTAATCGACCTTAACCTAGAAAGCTTGCAATTATGTTTTCTTTCGTGAATTTTTTCTATTATTACTGTCTTTCTTGCTTTGTCAAGTTGACAGCATTTCAAATTTGACTTCTTATTTATAAACTAGAAAAGGGACATAATACAAATTTTTCTTTTATAAAAGAATTGTTTTTATATAATAGTTGACCATATTCAAACACTTTATTTAATATGTTCTTCTATATAATGTGGAATAGACCTAGTTATAGATTAGGATGTTCAATTTTTAGCATGTAGTATCGAATGGTATTAAATTAAACTTGCTACAATACTCAATCTCGTGTATTTTTATTTATTTTTTAATAGGAGGGAAATGCTTTACTTACTGCTGCCGTGTGGCTTTATCATCTAAGGGTATACCCACCAAAACCCTCTCTCTGCAGACAAGAACTCCACTTCAGAATCACTGTAGCTTTACTTCGAAGTGGTGTCTCTTTTACCACTAGAGCCTATTTTCTATAATGATTACTGAGCTCTCAGACTTTCACTTTTCTTCTGCAGGCGTACCTTTCTTGTCCAGAGATATATCCAGACAATAGCATGTATCAGGTGATAATTGACATAACCATGTGCTCTGTTTACCCATGGCTCAATATTTCCCAGCAGTTGTACCGTCAATCTCCCTCTCGTCTCATTTTCCCATCTCTCCTGCCAAAGCTTAAGAGTATCTCTCCTTGCTTCTGTCTTTGATTTTAATAATCCTTTGCTCTTATTTAACCATATATTCCATCTTTCTGAAGCCTGTAAATCTATAGGGAGGATTCTCGCTATCACAAGCACGGCGGGTTCTGAGGCGGTCCTAAACGAGCTTGCTACTTTCAGCGCTGCCGTTCTTTGGACTGCTGCTAATTTCCTCCTGTACGATTTCATATTTACAGCTTCTGCCCAAATCTCACACCCATACAGCAGAATTGCATGTGTCACTGTCACAAGCAGTCGTCTTGTTCAAGTTGTTGGACCTCCCATGTTGGCCATGAGCCGTGACGAAGCTACTGTCATTCCAGATGCCTTCTTTATGGATTTCTGTAACCGCTCTCTATACTTAAGGCAAGTATCATTCTCCACGCCCAAAAATCTCAAAGACATTTTGGTCATTATATTTTCTGAGCCTATACGCAATGAGATAATCCTCGGAATCTCTCTTCGCGTAACATGCGCCAGTTCCGTCTTATATGTTGCCAAACAGAAACCATGTAGCTCCATCCAAACTGTTACCCTTCTCATGACCTGATTAAGCTTCCGTTGTTTGCTCTCAATATCTCGTGCCGCTATAACTGCCGCAATGTCATCTGCATAGCCGACCGAGAATGTGTCTTCTGGCATTTCCATACCAGAATTCCATCATAGGATGTGTTCCATAGGTCTGGGCCTGGATAGACACCTACGCTGCTCCTGCTGTAATATTCCTCCTCCTCCGTCTAAGCTATTGAAGATCAGCTCTCTGTCTTCTAGTTAGTTATTTACTACTCGCATAGTTATCTCTGTCGTCTAGGTAGTCGCAGGAGGTATTTTGGTACCTTAAAACCTCCTCGAGTACTCTCAGCCTACCACTCCATCTGATGGAATTAAAGGCATTTTTGACGTCCAGCGTAGCAACAAGTACTATTCGTTTTGAGTAGTGGTTCTTCTGCCACTCAACTTCCACCGCTTTCACGACTTTACTTATGGAGCTGCTATAGTAGATCTGCTCCGACGAAATCCGTGTTGCCTATCTGAGAAATCTCCTGTGCTTCGAATGGTTTCTGGGAGTCTCAGCTTGATGATGTGTATCTCGTTTATATTTGGCATTGTATTAAACACATTGGATGTGTATATAAAATACGATTTACAGCCGTATTGATATAGTAAGATCCCCAATCTTATATTAATTTTTAAACGGGAAGTTGTGTTTTTCATATATTTGTTTTTGATGCTTCGTCGAATCTCACGAAAAATCCAATTAGCGAAAACGAAGTGAGGTTATAAGAAGAATGCCAGATCGATAATATTGTTGACTGGGTGAGCCAATGGAAATGTGAATGGAATGAACATATAAGAAGGATGGACATCATTAAAATGGTAAAAATTGTTCAAGACAGTTCACCCGTCAGTAGACGCAGTATAGGAAGACCCAAAAGATGATGGAGCGATAACTTAGACTCGGAATAAGGCATCAGCGACAAAGAACAGGACTTTGGCATAACACTGAAGGAAAAAATTATATTGATTATTGTTTTTCACTCAGGATACTTAGTTTTAAAAGTTTTTTATACTTGTTAACTTTCTCACATATATACATAATATAGAGAAAGTTTAGTGAGCTCAAAAAATTAGTATCAAGTTTTCTGCATATACCTATCCATTTTGAGATCTTACGAGTATATAAACGTGAGTTTTGGGATGATGCCATCTGTCATTTGTGCAGTGTTATATAGCTCAAACGTTTGGACCAATTTTAATCAAATTTGGTATGTAGCCTAAGTGAGGATATTTTTACCATATTATCTCAAAACTGTTTTTAATAACTCAAAATTGGGGGTAGCTGCCAAAATGAAATACATAAAATTACAATGTTTTCAAAATTAGTGATTTTAACCAATTTTGTTTAATATATAGACCCAAACATAACATATTATTCACTATCTCTCCAAAAATACCCATTCATGAGGTATCAGTAAATAATTTAAAAAATCTACGATGGAGTGTTAGAAAGACATACCTACTGTAATGGGCTATGGGGGATTATAAAGATGTAATTTCTAAAAATAGATTATTCCGACTTTATTCAAATTTTAATGAAATTAATAACTCAAATTCATGTACAAAATCGGAAGTTAAATAATTTTATAATTGGCACACAAAAAATTAACTACTGTAGTTAAAAGCTTGATTTTAATTATGTGATTTATGCTGATGCCACTAATGTGTTTATGGCATAAGCACAGTAAGTTTAGCAGTTATTTAAATATATAAATAGCGAGTTTTAGTAGTCCACTCATCAGTTTGTCCAGCGTGAGTTTACGAGGAGTTTGGAAACCCAAACACTCTATGTCTCTTGCTGACAAGAACTTCATCATAAATTAGGTATGTAGCCTGTAGTTTCTTTATCTGATTGTTTTTCTTTGGTACTCCTATCCTATGCAAATGTACTCTTAGACCATAGTGTCCCATGATACACCTGAGTTACCCTCTTCCCATGGTGAGCTTCTGGAGACAATGCAATTCTATGATGAAATCATCAAATTCGCTGCTCGCAAAGACTAGAGATTGTATCTTATTTTTAAGGAAATATCGTTGTTTTATTTGTATATTGAATTTCATATTTTTATGACAATTTATTTCACCAACTTATTGTTTTTTCTAATTCAGATGTTATTAAATTATTTTATGGTTACAATAATACACAAATATTGTTCATTTCAAACATTTAATTTAAATAAAAAACTAATTTTGATAACTACATTACATTCTCATCTTTTTCAATTGATTTGTTTGATTCTCGTCTTTTTTGATTGATCGTGTTTGTTCAATTGATTACACAAGTGAAGACACA
This sequence comes from Aphrophora alni, assembly GCA_963513935.1. Lineage (NCBI taxonomy): Eukaryota > Metazoa > Arthropoda > Insecta > Hemiptera > Aphrophoridae > Aphrophora > Aphrophora alni. Next base: position 28,416,897 of record OY740769.1, on the reverse strand, counting down.
GTTAAATATCAACTGAAGATTAAAATGTAGTTCGTAAAACTTGTTTTGTAATTAAAATAAATCTGTAAAACTGACAATATTTATTTATGGTTATTGTTACTTTTTGCAGTGTGTGACGGTAAAACCCAAAACATATATCAACAGACTCAAGCCAGCATATCTTCCCCTCAATATCAGTAGTTTGGTCTCCAATAACTTTTTGTATCACGAACCACCACTGCTATTTTCATACTGTTTCAGATATGTATAGAGAAAGCATTCTTTTCTACATTGTCGAAAAGTAGAAATCTGATATACACATGATCTTCTAGATAGAAATACTCACATTAAAAAATCTATGGCAATGTTTCTATTGCCAGAAATACTACTATCGTTGTAACATGTTGTGGGATTGGGTAATATAAATACACTTTTAGTCGTAATGTTAATTGTAAGCAATAAAAAGTATTAACCATTTTAAAAATACAATTTAAAAGTCCTGTTCTAATCTACTTTTATATATATGATCAGCCCTCAGAAAAGAAAAAGAAGAAAGGGGAAAAGAATAATGAGTCAGTATCTAAGCAGTCTCCAATAAGAATAAAAAGGCACACTTTTAAACCAATAAAAGAAAATGAAGATGATGATAGTGACTACGATGATGAAGTTCATGTTAAACCTCGTACAGAGCATTCTGGTGGGAGAATTTCGTCACTCTTTGGTAATAATCCAGAAATACCAACTGCTACGACTAGGGAAGTTCTTCCTGTTGAAGAAGATGTTTTTTCCTCAGCCTTATTTAAAGATAGTACAGAGATTCATCCGTATACGGTAATATTTACATTTATTTTTAATAGGGCTAATTGTTTCTTTTTGCATTTTTAATGCATTTATTTCATAGATGAGAAGGTTGTCAGATAAGAAAAGGAGTTTATGAGGAAATATCTATAATTATCCTAAATATTAAGAAAAATTTTGTACTGTAATTGGCAGTAGAAATTCCTTGGAATAAATATTATATTTTTTTATAATATTACGTAATGTTTTATTATTTAGTATGTTCTGTAAAAGGTGAAATGGTTATTAATTTTCAGATTATATAGATCAAAACGAACAAAAAATGTCAAGTATCATACAGTCGAATTCTGATTCATCCGTCTATCCGCTATTTTGCTCTTTATAAAAAAGAAGTTTTGTAGGTAATTAATCTTGAACCAAGCAAAACTTAAAATGATAACAACAAACAAAATAAAAACATTCAACAAACTTAAATCATATATATATATATATATATATATATATATACGTATGGTGATATACATATATCAATATCATCAGGTATGGAAGCAACCTATAGCTTTGGCAATATAGGCTTGAAAAGTCTAAAAATTTGGCTTCTCGTGCAGGAGTTATGTTCATTAATAAAGTTCATATTAATTTAAACCATTTAATCTAAACTATATTAAAAACTAAAGAACCTTCAAGTTTGTCTTCGAATTTTCGTTATTTCTATTCTATTCAATTCAGATGGTCATGGCCCATAGGCACTTCAAGCCATTAAGGCTTATTGTGTTCCAGAAAGATGATGTACACCTCCAAGACATCACCCTATAGATCCACAAGTTCTGGGAACTTAAGAATCTTCTCTATAACATGTTGGGGAATCGTTAGGCTCTTCTCTACATGTCCATAGATGCCTATACTTTCCCTCTATAGGGAAGAAGTGTAAGTTTACTATTCTTAATCCTGAGAAGTTCCTCCACATCTTCGTATACTCTTTTTGAGCCCAAATGTTGATGGTGGAACATAGCCCTCTTCTTTGAAATCTACAGAACGGTTTGGTCCTGTGAACTTTGCTGCGAATGATCTGTTGGCTAGTATATCAGCGCTCTCATTTCCACTGATCCCAACATGTTGTATCACCTAATAAAGTGTAATGTTGTTTCATTCACCCAGCTGTAAAAGGGCCTTGCAACACTCCCAGACTATCTTTGACCTAAATTCTTTTGAATTCGGTGTCTTCAAGCCTGCCTAACTGTTGCTGTAGGTATGATTTTTTTCTTCTTTTTTTTCCTTCTAATTTTCTTGGACACATTACATTAAGGCTGTAATTTTGAACTGAAACACTGTGAGGTGAATTTGCAACGAAATTGTCTGGCCAAAATATTACCACTATAAATGATTTTAAGAATAGCAAATTTTCATATGGTCAGAGATCATGTCCAATGCATGGTTCCCTATGGCCATTGTTATAATGCTGGAGTGTCCCAACTTACCATGAGACCACTTTCATAATCCCACAAATAACTCCTGTTACTGCAAGATAAGCAAGTCTCCGATTTCCTCCCAGCCGTATAGCAAACCTCTGAACTTCTACTTTAGCTCACCACACAATGGCACCATACACCATAGCAGGTTTTACCACAATAGTATAAAACCAAAATATTAACTTCGGCGATACACTCCATGTCCCTCCTATCAATTGTCTACATTTTGTTAGGATTGGTTTCTCTAAACTGCCTGGGTTCTTTAACTTTAAACTAAATAAATGGTTAAGTTAAGTTATAGTGGTTAAGTTATATAGTTAATGGTTCTTTATTATTTAATTCAACTTAACTAATTCTCTTACTTTTCTTATATACTAATTTCAAATATTTTAATCTTCTTAAATATTAAGAATCCAGATTGACTCTAATTGTTGTGACTCACAGATCTGATTCTACGTTATAGTTTATAGTGACTTGTCTGTAATAAGGTTACAAGGTTTATACACCAAGTTTGCTCACCCTGCTTGCCACTCTTGTGGATGCTTGTCCGAAGTCTCAATACTCCTAAGAAGCTCTTACTCGCCAAGTCCGTCTGGCTATCTTCAAGAATTATTCTCCCAGGAAGCTCTTACTCGCCAAGTCTGTCTGGCTATCTTCAAGAATTCCTGCAGCACATTCGCTTAATCAATCTTGGCCTACTGACCAAGTTTCCTCCCACCCAAGGGTTAATATATCATTGTAGCATCAATGATGTCTGCCTTGCTTGCAAGGTAAGCAATTTCATCACTTTTCCAGGTCTGTCACAATAATTGTTGTCATACTGGCTTCTTAAAAAGAACTTAGACTATATTCCTAACTAAAACTATCCTAATTCATCAGTGACTACTTACCATAGCTGTCAATGACAGAGATTAACTGGGGTTAAGTTTCTGATCCAGGGCTACTCCCAAATACTTAACTTCGGTTCCAATTTTGATTTCACCACAGACCATCACCTCCACACACTGGTAATGCTGCTGCCTTAGTCCGGGACTGCTTATATAGCCAAACCTTATTTGCAGCTGTCTATCATGTGTAATGGAAGTTTCACTCTCCATCACCTGCAACACAGTAGCTGAGGCCTGCTTTATTCGGCTTTTTAATTTGGTGGAAAAATTCCTCAGCCACAAGTGGATTGGGTTGTGTCATTTGTGTGTTTTTGTTGCAAATGTATAAGAACTATTGTTTAATATAATTAGTACACTATTTTACTTATAGGCCTAAATAATAATACAGTAAAAGTTATATGATTGGTCAAAAAACTGATGTTGAGATTTCATGGAAATATCAGTTTTGAGAAAAAGTGACTTTGTTTTCCGGTACCTGTGCAGTGCTCAAACCAAATGATTTTAATAAATTTTGGTATATGGGCATATTTTGGTAATATCTCAGGAGTTTTTTTTTTTCATTTTTTTATAACTCAAAATTTAAGGGGTTCCTGCCATAAGACAAAAACACAAAATTCTGATTTTTTCAAAATCAGCTATAACGATTTGTATAAAATATTGCTAAGTACCCAAACAAAACCTATTGGTCGTCATCTCTTAAAAAAAAATGTTTAATTTTGAGTTTCTGTAAAAATCAATAAATTATGCCACAAAGCTCTTATTTATGCCAGTGGTATTTCTCAAATTGTCTTTACGGATTTCATTCAATTTTGGGATCCAAACCAGTGTAATAAATTACAAATAGACTAATATAAAATTACTATTATGGAATAATTTCAAAAAAACTAATACAAACCTTGACCACCGTTATTTAAACGTAATTTCGTCTTATAATATTTATGTTTAAGACAATTCTTCATGTTTAGACATTATCCAAATATTGTTTAAATCAATCTACTGTTTGTAAGACAGTGTTAATGGTAGATTTTTATTTTTTTACTAACTACTACCAAATATCATTTTCAGCATCTTTATTTTTGTATTTATTTCATTATACTGTACATGTCTATTTTAATTATATACTATGTGTTTATATAATGATCTTTTATTAAATCTAATGTACTAGTTTGATATATTTTTATATTGAATTTTAATTATACACCAGCTATACAATTTAAAAAAATGCCTTTATCCAGTAAATAATAAATAAATATAGTATGTTATGTTCTTTTAGATTCAGAATTTGGAGCAGAATTTTGCCATAACTCAATTAACAACAGTACAAAGATTGTCTTTACCAGTGCTGTTATCCGGTAAGGATGCACTTATACGTTCCCAAACAGGCAGTGGCAAGACTTTGTCATATGCAGTACCAATTGTAGAATCTTTGCAGAAAATTCGACCCAAATTAACACGAGCAGATGGTATTAGAGCAGTAGTTGTTTTACCTACAAGAGAACTGGCTTTACAGACTTATGAATGTTTTCTGAAACTTGTTAAGGTAGTTTAATTTTTTATTTATGTAATTATGTATTATAGTTCACACTCTTACACTATCAGTTAACTTTGGGCGTAATGTGCTGTAAGACCAAAACAAAACAAAAAATAGGTATACCTTTTATTTATTTTATCTAGGAGTAAATATTTTTATACTTTAAAGATGCGATTAATTTGTATATTTTTAAATATCTTACAAGACTAATATTTTGGCAAGGGGCAAATAAATTGTATAGGCCTACCTCTAATTAATTATGTTTTAAGGAATGTTGTATAAACTGGAAAGACAGAATTGTACCAAATTTTAATATTTTAGCTCAAATCATTTCTAAAATATTACTATTACAAAAATTTAATTCTTCCTTTGTAGAGCTTTAACTGTACATTTTGGTATTAATATAAATTGGGCTTAAATTATATACTTTAAACCCAGGCCTAACAGTTATTTTATTTCCGAGACACTTTGTGTATTGTCCTGGCTTACAGAATTGATGAATGATTTCAATGTTAACAGTCATTCGCATGGTTGGTGCCTGGAATTCTGGTTGGTGGGGAGAAACGTAAATCAGAAAAGGCTCGATTAAGGAAAGGCATCAATATACTAGTGGGAACCCCAGGACGACTTATCGATCATGCACAACATACTGAAGTTGTTAGTCTGAACTCTGTGCAATGGTTGGTTTTAGACGAAGCCGATTTAATGTTGGATATGGGATATGAAAAAGACATTGCAAGGTATTTAAAAATTAATTGTTTTATCTTGCCTGAAGGTTTATTTGTAACAGTAAGTAAAAAAAAAAAAAAAATAAAAAAAAAAAAAAAAAAAATTAATAAGGCAAAACAAAAATGAAAAAGCACTTATAATTTCACAAACAACAATTTATTGCTACAGCTGTTTCGCCATTAGGCATCGTCAGTTTTTAGTTGTCTGACGATGCCTAACGGCGAAACAGCTGTAGCAATAAATTGTTGTTTGTGAAATTATAAGTGCTTTTTCATTTTTGTTTTGCCTTATTATGGAATTTCACCGAGTACCGACTGTAGTCACACTCAATATAAAAAAAATTAAGTTGGAATTAGTGTCAAACTGCCTTTTAATTTGTCAAATTTTTAAACAGAGCTTTGTAAACACATTTGTATATGAGACACAGTAGTTTTTCACAAATAAAATTGTTGTTGTTTTCTAATAGTAGCATCTGTGAAAATCAACCAATTAGTCTACCGACATCCATCCCAATACAGCTTTGAAAAATTATTAAATTTTGGTTGTTCAGCTTTACGCACTGTATACTCCAAAAGGTGTTCCTTATTTTTAACGAACAAATTACTGTGATTTTAAACTCCTTTTGGAATATTTTATAACATAAAATATTGTTGACCCAGCATCTGTCAGGAAAGAAAGGGATTAGTAATATTTTTCAAGAAAATGAATTACGGCGATAGGAATGCCATAGATTGAACTAACTACAGGAAGGAGTGGGGTTGAAATCTCACTTGTACAACTTTTTATAAAATTTATAGATTTAGTGTTAGTTTAATGCTCAACCTCTGAGGATGGTAACTATGTTACTGAAATGTACATAAGGTAGAATAAACATAACTATACAGTTTTTGTGTGTTAGTGTTTTTTGTTGTGGTTTTGGGGTTAATCCTTTTTTTTTATTGGCGATAGTAACCATAAATCACCTAATGAAAAACCTTCTCTCAGGGTTAGGGAAATAATGTGCTGTTGTGCTAAGGATTTATGTCTTCTATTTATTATAAGATATATTACTTATGACTTTCTATACAAGTCTGTAGTTTTTACCTTCATCTTTTATTGTATCAATGTGACAGTATCACCAGGGGATGTTGATATTATTAACATTGTTGTTTCCTCACAATTTATACATTTTTAACATAAATTGAAACAAGAAAACATACACATACACATAAATGTCATACAAAACTGAATATTTAAACTGTAGCTTGGTACCTAGCTGTGGCAGAATTTGAGCTTGAACTGAAGTTACTTAATATCATTTATCTCCTTTACTGTCCCCTGTCAATATAGTATATGTTATATCAGATTCAAAATTAATTTTCTAATTTATGAGTCTGTTAGTATTAAGATATATTTCTTTATTTAGTTGTAGATTTTTCCAAGCATTCATATTACAAACTTTTTACATTTGTTCTAAATTTGCATTGCCTTGCGCTGATAATGTATTGTGCGAAGTTTGATTCTCCATAAAGTCTAACTTTACAGTGGCCTAATGGTGATGAATCAAAATTGTGAATAATAATGTATTGGGTTTTTCTGTTTTTATGGCTAGCTTTGTGAATTCCAGTCTGTTTGGCTTCTAGCATCCCAATACAACTGATAAAGTTTCTGCTCTTTTGCTCCAGTTGTCTGCATTGAAGAAAGGTGGTCCTTACTCATGATGGTACTGGGCTGCTGGCACAGTGTACAGGCACTTGATGATAAAGTCCCTATCCTGCTGAGATGGCCAGTCATATCCTAAATGCATGTTCAGTTGAAAGTTCGCCGCTGATTCTTTTCTTTTATCTTTTATTTTCTTCTCACGTGTCTGTTATTTTCTTCCATATTTTGTCCTTATGACACTCCATTGTCTGCCCATTATAGTGTCATTGTAGTGCTAAGCTGATTTTTTAAATAGCTTTGGCGGTAAGGATGCTAATTGAAGTTTCATGTTGGTGCAGAGTAGGATGTTGTTCAACTGGTTGGTTGTCTACCTTATTTCCAGTGATTTCTATATGTGATGGTATCCACTGGATGGTAATTTCATTCTTCACTCCAAGTAAGGTCCTAATTATAAGGTGTATATTTATTCGACTTCTTTTTTTATAGGTCAGATTGTTTGTGAGATTGCTGGGATAGTGGCTTTTGATTCAGTTAGGATAACTATTATTTATTGTTAGTATTTGTGATTTATTAATGACTGTAAGGCTATGGAAATTACTCCTGTTTGAGCATCAAGTTCATTTTGTTGTGTATGACTGAAATTTAATGTGTGAAAAGAGGGATGAATGTCCTCCTGCTTCACACCTTCCATTGTTTCCTGTGATCAATCTGTGTAGACGGTAAGCCATTCCTTCATTGAGTAGCATTCTGTAGCCAATGTTATTTCATTTAGTGTGGTTGGTGGTAGCTCTCTTTCACATACAGATTCAGTTAGTTCGAGATTGATGTTTATTTCTATTTGTTTTAAAGGGTTGGTAGGAGAACAATATAATTATATTTAAATTGTTAGGTTCTTTTCATTAAGGTATTCTTTAATACAATTGAGAGGATTTTTCTATGTTTTATTGTTTTGATTTGGTAATTGTTTCTTTGCTTTAAGGAGGTTTGGAATCTCTATAGACTCAGATATGTTAAGTTTGCTTGCTGCTTTATTACTTCTTTTATTGGGAGATTATGTGTGTACAATTGGATAACTAGTAATGGTATTGTCTTAACTGCTCCACTTATGAATCTAAGGGTATCGTTTTGACTTTTTCCTAGTTGTTTGATTTTTTATTTGTGTGCAGTGAGCATTACCTCAAGTATTTATGTTATTATTTATTTAGTGTAATTATTGTTATGTCAAATTTAATGTGTTCTGTGATGTGTTACTCCTCCAAGTTGCTTGATTAGTTATGTTAACCTTCTTTTCTATTTCATCTGTGTGTTTTCATTTGAGTTTATTGCCCATGTGGATACCCAGATGTTCTATATTATCACTTTTAGGTAATATTTGGTTATTTATATCAAGTTGAAGGTGAGATTTTGATGTCTCAGAGTAAAAAATTGGTGAACTATCTTGGATTGTGTTAAATTTCACATTGTTACTTCTAGTCCATTCCTGTAGAAGAGAGCTTGAGTTATTTTGGTTTCCAGTATTCCTTGTTGTTAGTACCAAACCATTTCTTTCCAGTTGTTTGGTAGTGGTTTGTAGCTTTTACCCAGATTATCACATCTTCTGCAAACATGATGATATTATTATTTTTTTCTTAGGAAGGTTATTAAAATAAATTTTGAATAGTGTTGGCGATTGATCCTTGGGGAAGGAGTGTTATTAATTGTTTGTATCCTGATTTTGCAGTCCTATATCGTCCCATCTCTGTGAAAGGAACCTCGTAAACCAACCATGCATGTGGCTGTTTATGCATAACTCTGTGAATTTGCAAAAGAGTTTCTGCCAGATGGTGTCATAGGCACTCTTGAAATCTACGAATACTGCTAAGACTTTTTTCCGCTGTTAAATGCTTTCTTAACTGCTTGACTAATTCTCGTAATTTTCTAAATCAAGCCTGTTCTTCTGCGATTAATGATTTTGATTCCTGGTACCAGTTAAGTCTGTTTATGATCATTTTTTCTTTAACATTTGCCAGGAACTATGTAAGGGATATTGGTCGGTAACAAGAGAGTTGGTTGGTATTGATGGTTTTATCCAGTCTGTTTTTAAACTATAGTCTATTCTTCCTATACCAAGGGTAGTGGTTTATATCCCTTTTAGGATGGTAGCTATGTTATCGAAATGTACATAAGGGTTTGTTAAACTTGCTAACATTAATTATGTTAATGTTTCATTCGTGGTTTGGGTCTGTCCACTCTTAGTTCTGTAATCAATAGTCTGTAGAAATACATTCCATGAGTCTTTTTTAAATTTATTTGTGCTGTTCTCAATCTAAACTTGACTGCCACTTTACCCCAATTCAGGATATATTCTTGCTGTTTCGTCTGTTCTGATTTCACTATTGCATGGTCTCTTGTGATTTTCAGTCTTGCCAGTTCTTCTGCCCAGAATGGTTTATTTTTGGCCTGTTTTCCTCTAGGGATGGTGCACTTGGCTGCTTTCTTAAGGCAGTATAGAACTTCTTGAGGAAGATTTCTGATGATATTTTTGTATCAAATGTTGTTTTGTTGTTTCTGACTTTAATTTAAATGCTTTCCAGTTGGATTTCCTAAAAATCCATCTCATACAGAACATTGATCTGTTGACTTGTCCTTGTCATCCGTATGTGTAACAGTGAGGAACGAAATCCTATGTCCACTTCCTGAATCTTCTAGTATTGAACATTGACTGTTATTTGCTAGGTTAGAGGATATTATTCTCAAATCAGAGTAGGTAGTGGAACCAGAGTAATGGATGAAAGTGCCGATGTCATCTTCTTTTCCAGTGGATTGCTGTTTATTTTCTATTCAACAATGGTTTCCCCTTTGTTGGTCTAATTGTACCCTCAGCTAGGGGAAGCGGTATAAAATTCACCTATAGGAATAATTGTGGCTGTTAACACTTTGATGGAATGAAGGTTTAAGTTTTTTTATTTGTGGGACTTTAGATGGTGAAAATCTATATTTACTTGTTTTTCATCTAAATATTTATTTCATTAACTTCTAATGAGTCGTCTTGATTCTTTTCCTTTGCCACCCCCCCCCCTCTCTCTGAACTTCAACATGGTGTTCTTCACTTCTATACAAATACCTCTGGCAACTTATCGTGCTTTTTATAGTGCATATGTTGTAAAGAACATATGTTGAGCATAAGTTAATATAAAAAAATAGAACATTATCTTTGATTATTGTGGTTTCATTTATAACTAACACATCTACATCTTTGTCCGTTATAAAGCACTTCTGCACTCCATTGCAGGTTGTCGAGAATTTTTTTCCACTTGTTGGATTAAGACCACTTGGTTTGACAGTTTTTGTCATATTTGTTTTGGGGTACTTTAAGCAATCACTGCTGGTCATCTAGCAGTATAATATGTAGTTTAAGAATGCTAAGGAAACGATCAACATTACCTCCCACAAAGTGTTAATTATTACAATGAAAGTTGTTTGTCTAAAAATTTTTCCTATATTAATATTTCCAATTATTATTGTGGCTTTGAAATCACCATTGTATATTGTAACTTCTCTATAAGGAGCAATAAATCATAATAATTTGTTTGTTATGTTTTGATTTTGTATGGATAGGAGCCACAGCCTTACCTTTGAATGTGGTCCCTGGTATTACCTAATAGTAGACAAATAGAAAAACACACCACAACAAATTATTCTTTTTTTTATACTCTCTACTGATTAAGGAAATAAACAGTGTGTACGATATATTTCAGAACTTTAGTGTTTTATTGTGTGTTTTTCTATTTGCACTACTAAGTGTTAACAGGGACCCCTTTCCAAGGTAAGCCTTTGTCTCCTATCCATACAAAATCTAATAATAGGGTGTGTGCCCTATTAAACTCTATAATCTATTTTTTTGTTAAAAATTCATCGTCATTTTATATGAAAAATATGTTTGCAGATTTCTGTTTTAAACTTCAACAGAATTATGTTTTCTTTACACCATTTTTTTCTACTCATCAAAACTTTTAAAAGGATGTACCACATGACTCCCATATCATGCAAGATATTTGAGTTGACTCTCTTCAGTTCTCTCCTGGAGGATGTAAAGAAAGTAATTCCAAACAGTAGAATCTATTCCCAAAGTTCGGATAGAGAGGAAGAGCTACTTTATAATCATACTGTATATTCTATCAAATATAAAGTGGAAGGCAGACACTGAGATTGGCAAAACAGACAATTTTTCACAATAAATAAATCTACCAATTTGATAGTGACAGTACTACATCTTTGTAAGTCTAGTTCTTTACATGCTTAATATGCCATGATTGTTTTAATCTTGAAATATATTAATTTTTCTTACAGTTTGGTGTCAATTTTGGAAGAACAAAGAGCCAAATCATTGACTTTGAATGGTCGATATCAGACTGTGCTATTATCTGCGACATTGACATCAAAAGTTGAAAAATTGGCTGGTCTAGCGCTGAATTCCCCAACAAAAATTGATGCATCCTCCTCTAATGAAGAAGAACTTGTCATTCCCAAATCTCTGAAACAGTTTTATGTTGTCACACCACCAAAACTTAGGCTTGTAACATTGGCAGCTTTTATTCACTGGAAATGTCAAGTGAGTGAAAGAAATTTTATAATATTAGTAATGTACGATTCGTATTAGTGATTGTACATTTCTAGATACCAATAAATATTCTTATTGTGTGATTTACTATTTCATATGAATTAATTCAGACATAGCTGTACAGGGAGGGATGGAGTTAAATAGACCCAGATATGCAGTGATGACAATCCTTATCTGTTATTTGATTAAGGTGAACAAAGTTTCTTTTTGATGATTTAATTTGATCTAAACTTTGTATTAAATTGTTTTTGATAAATGATATAATTCACATAAACACAAAATACAATTTTCACAAATTCTTAATCCAGTAGGGGTAAGTCAAAGGCAAAGGAACTGTGTTTCAAGAATCGGAAAATTAATTACTATATTTAAGAATGCATGGATTCATGGTTGTAATATAGGCATGTATCATATTGTACATATTTGTAGTATTTGATATTTTACCATGCTTGAGAGAGCTTCAGTATTTAATGTGTTGATTTTTAACTTACGAAGTATAGGGTAAGTTAGTTAATCACAGAAAATTTTGATCTATATGTTTCATGGTCTCAGAAAACTGAAAAAAAGATTTAGAGATACCATGCGTTCATTATTGTGTCATCTTAATGTAAATTGGATAGCGGCCACGAAAATTAAGACAGGAACATAAAATTTGTTATAGTGTGCGTATATAGAATCCTATTATATGTGCTATTGAAATTTTTTTAAATTAATTAAAAATATCAGAATGACGGGCATTTTAAACATTTTGCGTATGTTCATATCTCATGTGTTATTCAACTTATAACACTCTAATTTAGACAATAATTTTCAAATTTTAATTCTGGATGTAATGGTACCAACCCCAAATCTATACGATGACAAATAGTAAAATTATTGTCACAAATGTAATTTTGATCCTAACCTCCTAAGAAAATGTTCTATTCATAATAGTTACAAGATCTGGCAGGGCTGAGTCACTCAGATGAACTAAGTGAACTGAGACTTTTTAACATATACACATCTATGAGTAGTCAGTGATATTCACAATTATGAGGTTCAGATAATGTGTATACAGACTGTTTTAAACAAATTCTCCTGGATGAGACTCCTTGATCTACCATTTCCTACACCGCCCAAGAGACTATCTCTGGGGCATTGCATTTAGAGCATCCGCTTGTATTACATTATATATGATGGCGCTGGGTAACTACAATGATAGTACCCATCAACTTTTATTACTTTAAGTTAAGCTGGTCTCACATTATTCGTTAATGTGATTGAATATTCAGGTTTTTGAATTACTGAAAGTGTGGGAGATACATGAATATCAAATATTCAGGGTTTAATAGTAGGTCCTATTCGGTTCAAGGACACTAATAGTATTCGGACACTAATCAAAGGAAATAAATATGTGATTTAGTAAACTTTCAGTATGGTTCCATACTATATATCTGAACATTCAGTTCACTACTAATTTCTTTGTGGCATTGAAGAATTTTCAGTCTGAAATATTTATTTTGACAATAATATAGTGTAACATGTTAACATTAATTACTAATTATATTTATAGGCTGATAATATTTTGTTATATTCATATTATGTAAGTTGAGATATTATTTGTGACAACAATTCGTATATTTCTAAAGTTACACTAAAAACGGACACAACAGCTCGTTTGCTTTGTTACTTATTATATTACTCTAAGTGGGTGATTATTTTGCTTTTGTTTCTAAAAAAATGTCCTTAGTTATTTTTTGTTATTTTGTTTATATTCCAGCTTTGAACAACTTTCATTATGCCCTTCTCTCATTCTGTCATAAAAGATTTCATTTAATTTCTTCTGTTATTCCTCTGAGGAACATAAGGTACTAACAAGTCCCATCCAGTTCACTCCATTCCATGCCCTACCTCTCCCAATGTCGTTCAAGCTAATGTCAACTCCCAGTCCACTGTAGCACTTCAGGTCATCCTCTCCTCTGTCCTTCAAGATTGCATTCTCATTACATTTCTGACTTAATTTTGGTCAGTGTGTGCCTTTCCATTTCATCATTTCTCATTTATTTTTAATTTAAATGGGCATTGAATGGTTTGTTCCCACAGTTGCAGATTTAAAATTAGTAATGGTCATCGTATCCTGAATATAGATCGCTGACATTTATTTACACTCAGAGTCGCTTTGCTATTTCTGCTTAACTGAAATATATATTTGGACAGATAATTTTGAGTACCTATTAGTGTTGTTTATTCGTTCAAATATTGAAATTTGGAAGGACAATGACAAGATTGATGATTACAGGTTTACTGTTTGTTTTAAAGTTTGATCCATTTTGCCCAAAGAGCTTTATTTTTGTAGCTTTATTCCTTCACAAAATGGAATTCTGAGGTCTAGAATAAAGGGATTCAAATTTGGAAGATATAAGAAAATTTCTGTGGTGTTCCATTTAAAAGCTAATTTTTATTGGAACTCAAATCAGCAATTTGTTTTTTGAAAACCTAAAATTATAATTCACTAGAAGTTTTAAAATCAGTAGGATCAAATTTTGGAAAATTGCAAAAGTCATAACATTATAAAGTAAGAGGTAATTAGAAATATTACCTAGTTTTTCTTCTCAAATGACTTCTGACTATACTTTCAAAATGGGTTGGACTGAATAAGCAAGGTAAAGATACTCAATGCATTTGTGAGAATATTTAATATGTATTATTAGATACTCAATGCATTTGTGAGAATATTTAATACGTATTATTATTTTTTAACATATTTCTATAAATACTATTGTTTCTATTTTCCCTATAGAAGTATAAAAATATTTTGTTCTTGTTATAATACAAACATTTTCTTCAAAGTATTTAAGGTCTTAAAGTACTATTGAGAATACTAAATATTCTCCAAGAGGCCTATATGATGTTGTAGGACTATATTATAGAAACACCACTTTAAAGACTGATTTAGCCAGAGTGCTTACAAACAGTAAGAAATGTTTTTCAGTTTCACTCTCAATACCTAAAGAATTTATCTTGATATCATTATTTAAGGGTAGGGTACTTATAGTATAGCTATTAATCTAATTATTTTTATCAATAGGTAGAAGGACATGGTAAAATGCTAATATTCATGGCTACTCAGGATATGGTGGACTATCATACAGAACTTTTCACAACTGTTTTGAAAGATTCTGCCGAGTTTCTTAAACTACACGGGAGTATGGGACAACATGAGAGGACATCTGTGTTTAAGGCATTCAGGGATGCTGGGTCTGGAGTCTTGTTGTGTACAGTAAGTTTACTCCTTTTCATACTACATCATAGTTTGACTTTTAAAGTAATTAACTCTGTTATTAATTGATCTAATTGCACTTTTGAATTGATTCATGTTCTATATTTCATATGATCGAAAAAGAACATTGTATGAATGCTCTATAAAAAAGGTATCTTGACAATTTTCGTATAAATATGTACGATTTTTATTATTCACAAGATACAAACTTCTTTCGACAAAACCGTTCGTGATGTTTAACCTTCAAAGCTGTCTAGTTAAATATTCAGATAAAACTGCATATAACATAATGGGTAGTAGCCTGAAAATGCCGTAGAGTAATGGAGAGCTTAAATAGAGGTGGCAGGTTGTAATATGAAATTTAAGCGATATGATGGCCACTCATAACCAATCAGAAACCAGCCCTGCATCCACTACCTACCCCTGGTGTCTGGGTTTTCAGCCATATTTGTAATTTGCTGCCTTTTATTTAGATATGTGTATTTGACATCAATATAGGTGTATGAAGATTAAAAACCCCTAAAAGATCATTTTACAATAAAAAATGTATAAAATGTTAAAATGGGTTACATGTGAATTATATACAGGAACGCTTTATCTCTAAACTTAATTCTATAGCCTACATATTTGTCCGAAATAAAATTAAATACAAATTGAAAACATAAATAAATTACGACTCTTCTATACACAATAACAAGATGCTTCCATGCCCCACATATTGTCTCTCAAAAAAAATTTCTCTAAAAAAAAGCTAGATTCCTCAAAAAGGCTGTATTGAGGTCTATCATTAACTTATTTAGGTGGTGCGTTACTAAAAAACTCCCAGACAGCTTAAACAAATTTCAAACTTCAACACATTTAAGAGTAGCCTAAGATGACTTTTCCTGTCCAGATCCTTTATTCATTGAAGGAGTTTATCAGCCAAAAGTATTATTGATGTATGTTCTCTAGGATGTGTTAACCCTTCCCACGCGGCAAACGAGTATAGCCGCAATGGTAGACTTTGACCCAAACGCGGATGACGATTAAAGTCGCAATAATATATTTTAGCCTATGGTTAGTTAATTAGTTCAGCAAAGTTCCGGTAGAATGCAGAGGCATGTCCGCTGTCTATTCAGGAATAGAAAAACGTTTTGTTGAAAGTTCTACGCCTCGAGGCAGTGGAGGGGGACGCTATTTTGTCTGGAATTGCCCGGCGGCGCACGCATTCTATAGCTTCTACAGAGCGGATAACGTCTATACTCGCAGTCTCATTAGTCTGATAGGCGACGACCTCCGTGTTTGCATTTGAGCATTGTTTTGAAGAAGGATTGTTTTTTGTTTTTTTAACATTACCTTGTATTTTTTATATATTATTTCACAATATAACTGTTCCAATTTACAAAAATTAATAAAACTAAATTTTTTTTGCAATTTTTACTATTTTGTTGTACAGTATGACATAAAAAAAATGTTAAATGCAGCCGAAAACCAATGATGACATTTTTTTTCACATACAAAACGAAAACAAAAATTAACTTTGAAAAAAAAAAGAAAAGATTTTTAAAGTTATTTCAGCGTTGAGATGAAATAAGGCAAATTTTATTCAGCGTGCGAAGGGTTAAGATTTTTGTTTTTGATGTCATGTTCTATATTTGTTATACTATATGTACGATTGATATATTATTTGAAGAAATCTGACTCAGGGTGGGACTGAGTTTTTCCCATATATATCTTTTGGGAGATAAGTTGGTATAAAACATTTTGTGTGTTGTTTTTTTTGAAAGATATTTATGTTTAAATTCAGCTTAAGCTTGCTTTGGCCCTTCAAAAAGGTTTATTTATTTATTTTTTCTAACTATAAATGAACTGTAAGGCTTTTTACTTACAATTTGCCACATTGATTTGGGTCTTTACATTTTACCAAAATATGAAGGAATATGATTTTTTATTTTTTTAAATTGATATTACACAAACAAACAAACAAATGAACATACAATAGTGGGTAAAACAAAACAAAAATAATAACATTGACACTCAGACACCTGCATACAATATGTAATAATACTATATAATAAAAGTAAAAAAGTACAAAATATGTTAATAATAAAATAAATATGCATCCTTAATTAATCAATAAATACCTTAATAAAAGGAAGACAAAAAATAACCCAATTAACTAATCTTTTACCGTTAGTGCAATATTAGGTACCCCGTAGGAAAGAAAAACCTGTTTCAGGGTTACCGTCATAAGAATATACGAACGATCAGTTGCAAAATCAAACGATTAAATAATAAAACACTATTAATTTAGAAAAAATAAAAAATACTCATTTCACATTTACTATTTAAAAGCTAGAGAGAGAAAAAGAAAAAAAGTATAAACTATGAATCATGTGTATTTCAATCCACTTGAAACATATTAGATTACAGGTTTCAACAGTTCATTAATATTACTTTGTTGCAAAAGCCAGACACGAAGCAGATTTAGAAAATTCAACAATGTATTGAAACTTTGTATATCAATGGAAGTTTCAAAACTACACAAGGTGCAATATATTCGAAACACCGTCTAAAAAACTCACTTTTTGGACGCGGAATAATGAAATTTTCATATCTTCCTCGTCGAAGATTATAATTCCTACTTATAAAGATCCAGTTTCCAGAACGTATATAAAAAGCTTTTAAAACTTTAAAAATGCATAAATATCTCAATGGCTAAATGTTAAAACTTTTAAACATTGGAAAAGAAGCAACAAAACCCGATTCAAATGACATAGTACGAATTATTTTCTTTTGGCAAACATGAAGAGGATTTAAAACCGAAATTGACGCTCCTCCCCACACCACAATTCCGTAACTTAACAATGACTCAACAAGAGCAAAATATGCAGAACGCAATACCGTTCTGGGACAATAATATCTTAGCAGATACATTCTTCTTGCTAAACCAAACATTGATTTTTTCAGCTTCTGAACATGTTGCTTCCAATTAAATTTCATATCTATAATGACTCCCAAATACTTCACATCATAAACTTGTTCAATTATTAAACAGCGAGAAAGACATGTTAAATATGAATTTTCAAAACAAACATTACACTTAAAAAATACAATAGGATATTGAAAATGTAACTTTCTTTTAGGGCTATAAATGACATATTTAGTTTTTTCACTAAGAACCAAAAAATTGCTTTCAAGCCAGATATTTAATCTATGTACATCTTGCTGCATATCTATATAAAGCCGGTCCAAACTATGAGCGGCATATGATAATGCAGTATAATCTGCAAATGCTGTTAAATTACCATTAAAAGTTCCATTACATAAGTCATTAGTATAAATTAAAAACAATATCGGTCCCAAAACAGAACCTTGTGGAACACAGTTTATAACCGGATGGGAGAACTGAAGACTTCATTTATCTTTACACATTGTGACTTTTCAAAAAGAGAACTATAAAACCAATCATACGCTAGACCTCGGATCCCAGAATTCCATATTTTTTGCAAGAGTAGAACATGATTTACAGTATCAAATGCTTTTGTCAGATCAATAAATAAGCTAGCAACATAATTTTTATTGTTCAGACCAGCATACACACCGGACATAAATTTAAGTAAAACATCTTCAGTACTTTTTCTTTTACAAAAACCGTATTGATTAGGGCTAAAAAATTTTGCTTTATCTAAGAACTCCAATAACCGCTTTTTTACTAATTTTTCTAAAATCTTAGAGAAGAGTGGTAATAAAGATATGAGTCTATAGTTACTCATATCCATTCTACTTCCTTTTTTAAACAATGGAATAACTATTGCCATTTTCATTTGCCGCGGAAATTTTCCAGTTTCAAAGTTCAAGTTAAAAATATGCACTATCACTGGAGATGTAGCAACCGATGTGTCCTTAACAACTGAAGTACTAAGGTCATCAATACCTGGAGATATTTTATTCTTAAGACTACTAATCTCCTGCATTACTTCCTCGGAATTAACTGGCCTGAGAAACATTGAATTTTCACACGAAGCTGCAGTAAATGGTTTATTGTAATTTATCAAACAACTATTTTTACCCAACGAGATTAAAGAATTCTAACATGAGACACAACATCAAAAAAAGAAATTAAAGTTATTAGCAATATCTACAGCATTTGTTACATATGCATTTTGGGAAGGAATAAATAATTTATCAATTCCACGTTTTGGAGATGCAGAGTTATTACCAATAATTTTATCAATAATTCTCCACTGAGTTTTTAAATCACCCATACTATTTTTGAATTGGTTTCTGAAATAATTTATTTTTGTCTCCTTAATATCTTTACAAAGACAATTTCGATATCTTTTATAATATTGTTCTAACTTATAATTATATGGTTGCTTATTAAGCTTTAAAAATCTCTTTCTCCTTGAACATGAGACATAAGTTGTTGCCGCCTCAATACATTCTTTAAAGTTATCAAGGAAATAGTTATAAGCACAATAATTTACATCATTCTCCAACAGTACACGTATCCAATCCATGTGATTCAACAATTTATCCAATAAAACATAATTTATTTTTGTAACTAAAAGGAATATACTGTGAAGTGTTATTTAAAAAATTTTTAACTGAAATCGTATATAATACCATAAAAATGATCCGTTATGCCAATATCTACTGCAGTTGCCCTAAAAATAACAATATTATTAAGTGACCTACTAAAATCATGATCAATACACGATCTAGACAGACCATTAACCCTTGTCGGAAAATTAAATAGCTGTTGAAATCCCAAACTAGACAATAAACTTATGTATCTATCAGTTTGAGGGACTCTGCTTCAATGTTGATATATTAATATTACCAGTGAGACAAACATTCGCATCCCTAATCCCATCAATAACCTCTGTAAGTTCATTTATGAAAGAATTTATTGGAAATGATAGCAATCTATATAAGGCTAAAAAACAAACAGTCACTCCAGGTAGAAAGTCTACATTGACCCTGATAGCAACAACTGTATTAATTTCAATACAAGTAAAATTACTCTGATAAGACTAGGCCACGTAAACCATAACATCGCTTGCTCTTTGATTACTATTACATTTAGAATACAAATTAAAACCATCCAACTTATACGTTCCTAACTCATAACTATTTATCCATATTCCAGAAAAAAATAGAATATTAGGTTTTCTCTTTCAATGTGATATTTGTAACAAAAAAGATTCAAAATTTGCTCTCATACTACGAATATTCTGATGCATAATAACTACTTCATTCTCGTTTTGAATAAACTCATTTATAGCTTCTATAGGATAGACTTCAAACTATAAGTTACTAATCAAATCAACCTTAGAATACTACCCTTAAAATTATAATTGACATCAAATAGTGACAAAAAAAATCCAAAAAACAAGTTAAAGATGCATATCTCTACAAATAAAACTGTAGATTTAAATAAACTAAAATATATACTTGTTTTATAAATGATATTCAAATACCTACACTCACAAAATACACATACATACATTTCCATCATTGCAAGTTTAATAAATAACAAAATTTATTATCATCTTGATATGAATTAATCTACAGTATATGAAAAAACTAAAACATTAATGAGTCCTGCAAATTGCAAAAACGTATAAAAACCTATCGCCAAAATTTGTTTTATAAAGTTCTAACTATCCAAATATTGAAAGATAAAACTTACTAATTTTTAAAGTAAAAGATCCTCCCTTTTACTAATTCTAACTACAGGATCACCATCAACTTTTCTCATTAAAATATGCCCATCTCGTAGCCACAAATACTTATATCCTTTCTCCTGTTTGATTGCACGAGCCTCATTGAAAATCCTCCTTCTCTCTGGACTTAGACTATCATTTATATAAATAGAATTATGCATAGGCAGATTGATGTGTCGGGTTGAAAAATCTCTCTTCACTCTTCGTTTTTGCATGAATAAGTGTTTGTCATTTCAGCGCACACATTTCAAAATAATACCAAGGGCATCATCTGAACCAAGTCTTCTGCCAAGCTGTTGACACGCATTTACCATATCGTCTGTAATAGAAAAATCCAGTGCCGTACCGATTGATTTATTAAGCTCCATAATATCTTCATTTGGCTCACGCGGTTAACCAAATATTTCCACAGTGTTTATTCTTGAATATCGTTCACACTCACTTAGCCGGTCCTCTAACTGCACTACGTATTCTCTTAAATTATAATTTTCCTGGTTCAGTGCTTCAATTTTCTTCATACTCTCTTCCAACTTGATAGTTTGTTGTTCAATATTTTTAGAATTATTTTCTATCTTCAAACGTACAAGACCTATTGACTTCCCCAACTCTCTCTCCATCTTAATCCTGTCTTCTTGAAGCATAATTATAACTTGCTCAATATTTGTATTTTCTGACAGAGGCACAGTCTTCATACTATATCTTCTCTCTTTAGAACAAGCAGGGCAGCGCCAAATTTGTTTGTCAGAAATAATCCATTCAATATCATCTTTGCTCATTTGCACACATTGACCATGGCAAAACTGACTGCACTGAGCACACGCAATCTTGATTTGTCTGCCGCTGACATTCTTATTGCACAGTACACAATCCGACATTTTAATTTTAATACGCAATGCCTGTAATAACTAAAATAATTTAAAACACAAATACTCATAAACACAAAACTATAAGTTTAAACTCTAAACTGAATATCTTAGGTACAAGAAGATAAGAGGGCACCCTCGTCTGTACTGATCAACGTCCAACTCATAACTGAGTGTTTGACAGACGATTTTTTAAATTGTCATTTTTATAATAGTGGCATTGTATTTTTTATACTAATACCTTTTAAACTGGCAATTTGGGATGATCACAAAAATACATTTGTTTAGATCCATAGAGGTTACATTTTAGAAAAAAATTGATCTTAATCATTTTAGCCAATTATTTTATGAAAATAAGAATGTTGAGTTTTTCTCATATCAGCTATCCCATATTTTGAGTTATCAAATTTTTTTTATGGTTCACTGGTTTGGGATGAAAAGTCACTGCATAGCCGATATACATCATACTAAAAACCACTCTTTTGGGCTCAGGGGATACAAAATGAATATTTTTTTTTTTAATTTCTACATACTTTTTTGACCTATCACATAAATTTCTCTATAGCCTACTATATATACAGGGTGGCTCACAAAGAGGGCCGAGCTATTCTTTAATTAAATGCCGGATTTAAGGAATACTCTACAAACTTGACACTTTACAGTTATGTTACATAGATATGTAAAAAAGTATCCCTAAGTTTCATTTTTTATGGCCAATCAAAACAAAATGGTGGAATAACAAAAAGAACATCTTCTGGAGAGAACCACTTCCTCCTGCAATGCAATGCAATTAAAATGTACATTGCCATCTAATGAATCTTGATCAACTGACCTCCAAGATCCCCAAAATTTACTACTAGAAATTTTTTGAAAGAAAAAGTTTATTCTCACCCAATAGCAACAGAGGCTGATTGAAGAGTAATATCTCGGCAATTTTTCAAAAGCGCTTTTGTCACTTTTTTGTTTTGTTGGTATCAATGCACAACTATTGATGGAATAAAGGTCAAATTTGGATCATTAATAATTGATTACACTTATTTTTCTTTACTATTCTTTATTAAGTTTTACAGATTTTCATATTTGCAAATCAATAATTTGTAATGGTTATGCTAATAAAATCATTTTGGTGAAAACATACAATTATTTTGTTATTCTGCCATTTGGTTTTGATTGACCATAAAAAAATGAAACTTAAGGTTACTTTATTTACATATCTATGTAATATGACTGTAATGTGCCAAGTTTGTAGAGTGTTCCATATGTGCGGCATATTAATTCAAAAATAGCATCCTCTTCATGGGACACCCCTTATGTTCGAAAGTAAAGACAATGGTCAATGGTAAACATAGAAAGAGAAAGAGAACAGAATTAGTGGTGTGTTATTATGACTTGATAAAAGGAAGACAATTTTTAGTTTAACTTACTTGCAATTAGGGAAATTTATGTGATTGGTAAGCAATTTGTTTTTACACTGTAATCTGTCATATAATGTACTAAAAACTTTCAATAGGAAGTAGGAAATCAAAGATGACTTGCATGGTAGATGTCCATTGACACAAATCCATTATATTACAAACTAAAATAGTTTAATTAGATTCTAACAGTCCATTTTAAATCCTGAAGAGTCCTTTTCAGTCTTTAGAACAACTTCCTGGGTTTCATCAGCTCAGCTGCTGTAATGTTTTGTTGTTTTTCAATTCTCTCTTTATATGCCAAGACATTGGCCAGTACTTCTTCCTGAATAGTAGGGATCATAAGATCATGATGAAGTCTGTAGTGGTTGACATAACAGGGATCATTAAGAATCATATGAAGAATTTTTGATTAAAATTTCTTGAGTAACTCAAGATTTGAACTGGCTGCAGTGCCTCATAATTGGATTTCATAAGATCATTTATGTTTAATAACACACTTTATACAATAGGAGTTTATTTTCCAAGGAGAGCTGTGATCTATAGGACAACAACTAGTCCTGCAGAATGCTTTTCTCTTGCAACTCTTGCAAACCCAATGCCTTTCTTTTGGCAATTACGCACTTCTTTCATGTGAGGCGTCTATCCAAGTTTAATCTCCTTCTAGTAGTGAATGTCATTTGTACAATTTTGGACTAGTTTGCTTTAATATGATATTTTTGCAGCCATAGTGAAATGTCGTCGAGGTACATTTGGAGCATACAGGACGCCTCACTAAAGTTGAGGTAAGCCAAAAATACTGCCGTGTCATCTGCGAAAGTCCCTGTCAGAGCGTCTTTAGTTGTAAGAAAATGTCAATCTTGGATGACTATATTAGTAGCTTGAAACTTATTCGAACAATTTGGATGCATTTCGTATCGGCTAACATTATTTCTAATAGGAATAGCAGATCCACCATGAGCAGTCCCGTAAGGATGGTTGGAATGATAAAATTTATAACTAGAGATTTTAGAGAAGTTTTTATTTGTAAAGTGGTTTTCAGAGATCAGAAGGATGTGAACTTGGTATGTTTCTAGGAACGATTTTACCTCTTAGGTACATGCTGTGACCAGTCATTGACATTCTGCAGGACTATTTTAAGTTGGTTGAACTTTGTGTCATATTAGTTGTGAAGTTAACCAAAAGATTTGTAATTGTAGTCATTTGAAACATGATCACTGAAACATAATAATTAACATATGCATGCCCTTAGAAGGAATATTGTAATTTTGAGAAGACACATAATTGTTTCTAGATGTCAAGACTGGTTTGCCGCTATATCCTTAGTTGTTCGAGATTATGTCTTATGAGTTTGGTTGGTAGAAGGTTGTTTTGAATTATATGTATCTTGTAAGTTGTTCGGGCGCTATTTTGTAAGTTGCTTCCACTTACAAACTTGAATTTAGTTTTATTTATTGAAAAAACAATAGGACCAATTTGGAAGACTTTATGAAATTACTTAATCTTGCGAGATAGACATCATCTTGGACGCCATCTTGCAAGCATGTGACTCTACTTGTTTTCTATGATTACTTGCTTTACAATTTTTTGTTCTATTTAAAAGAAAAAAGAAATGATTTTAGTTTTACCTAAGGTAGGGTTCAATCTCTGGTCTGTACTTACAAGATGTTTCAGTGACACGGGATAGTGGTCTATACGCAATGAAAACTAGCCAGTCATTCTAACTTCAAAGAAATCTCTCTTTTTATTATTTTTAATGTTATAGACAATGAAACTCTTGTTATTGTTCCTGAAATTACTTACTACATATTAATTGTTAAACACAAATTTATCTCTTAGTCTAAATATGATTTTTTTAGTATGCATGAATAAAAGTTCTTTGATGTATGTAAAAGTTCATACTTTAAATGTTGTAATTATGATTACTATTTCTTTTCTTTAAACATGAATATTTACTTCACCATTACTCACGTGATACAATCCTATAGTCACTTTTATAACTAACAACTTTCCCCTCATTATCACTTTCAACAAATTATTTCTTGAAACGCTCCATAATCAACGCAGACTTGCGTCCTACCACCATGACCTTACTCCAAGGACTCTCTCTGAAGACTCTCTCTCCAAGACTAACTGAAGCCAAGCTTCCTTCTTCTTTAGGTGACGCTACCGCAAGGCATCATGGGATACATTTCACTTTTATTCTGTTTAACGGGGACCCGTGTTTCAAATTGCTATTGCCTTATTCTGCATTATCCTAGAGGGGTATCATTTATTCGATAACCTTTTTCACTGTCGACATATTATTGTCTATGAGTAATCATAAAGTTCAATTGTCAGTTTCTTGTTTGATTACATTTTACATACTTATTTTTATTATTTATTATTTCTAACTTATTATTAATTATTGATTATTTATTATTTATTATTTATTACTTATTATTAATTATTGATTATTTATTATTTATTACTGGTTGGAGAATGTCCCATTCTTACATTCTACTGGGTCCATTTCATTCTCATATGAGGATATTTCAATTTTTGAAGATCTCTATAGACAGTACAACTCTTGTAGTTCACAAGGTGATTTCCATCACACAGAATACATTAGCTCTGCCCTTCCTAGAACAGTCAATGGTTTCCAGCGGATATTTATACATTTTGGTTGACATTGACTATACAATTTTGTGTGATCATAATGCTGACAGTTGGCACATTGTGAAAGCTTCTATTTGGACCATGGTGGTTTAAAGGTAACACAACATTGTAGCAATTCCCTGATATCATATATAAGTTTGTTATTACACCAGGAGTTTAATGAAGAAGATTGGCAATAGCGTTTTAGTTAGCCTATACCTTATGTTCCAAATATTGCTAGATGTATGTCCAATCGTGTTTAACACATTTCTTATTTTATTTACACTAGTGGATAGATGCAAATTCTTAAGTATCATCTTAAAGCCTCTCTCCTGTTTAGGTTTGTCTTTATAAAATTCACTTAGCTTCAGTTCCAGGTGTCTGACTGCAGCTGAACAAGCCTCAGAAGTATTCAGCTGCAGCTTAACCTGAACATTTCGAAGAACTTTAAACACAAAGCTGTCTCCAGTCAACTCATTAAGTTAGGGGCTGAATATTACTTTATCCTAAAGATAGGTGGAGGTTTAGGTTTAGTTGCCGGTCTTTCAATGTTTGTTATGAGCTCTGTTACCTCTTCAAGATCAGAAAAACTATTGGATGTTTATACCGGCTGCCTTAGTCAATTAAAAAATTAACGTTGAGATTTTCGTGTAGATATTAGAGTGAGGTAGCCTAAGCCTAAAAATGTGATAAACTGTATTGTAGGTGAAGTGCTCTGCAACCCAAATAAGTGGACCGATTTTAAACAAATTTGGCATAAGGGCCATATCTGGAACCATATTTTAATTTTTTTCAATACTCAAATTGGAGGGTAGCTGTCATAAAACCAAGGTTACTTAAGTTTTTTCTCATACTTGGTTTTAACGATTTTAACTAAATTTTGCTAAAATGTTGTCTAAAACTTAATGATTTAATACCATCTCCCCAAAAATGCCAATCTGGGCATTATAAAGGAGAAATGAAACATGGTTGCCTTTATAAAACATCATAATATTTTTAAATTAGTGTAAACGATTCTGATAAAATTTTGGTAATATGTGAAGGTTTGTGTTATAAACAGATATAAAAGAAAATTAAGGTTGATGAATAGTTTTCAAAATACTGAAATGATCTCTAATCATATTGATCCTCATTTTTTCCAAATTCTCGCAAACAGTAATTTTCTATTTCTTGTGATTTAGTACCTCTGGTTTTGTTATAAATATTCACATCTTTAAACTATTTGATAGAAATAGCTTCTACTGATTTTGAATCGTCCATGATTTATTTCTTCTTTTTAACTGGTAATTTCCTGGAAAAAAAAAAACACCACTTTTATAGAATTTGGTGACGTGTATGATTTCTTTGAGTCCTTAGAAACTATAAAGAGTGATAAAAATTGTGGACCTTATTTTAAGAATATTATTATTATAACTATAAATTTTGAGATTATTTGGTTTTAGCTTATGGGTTTCTTCACAGTTTATTTTACTTGAGATGAGCCAATTTTGATTTTTGATTCTTCTTTATGGTCGCTTATAGAGAATGGAATTCCAGTTCCAGCTTGAATTCAGTTAAACATTTTAAACTACCACCCGTCGTGGACACTCGTCTCCTGTACTATCAGCATCCATTCTGTTCAATCTTGTGCAAATCCTTCTCTGTCTACGAATCCCCCTTTACATTCTGCTAACAGACTGCTCAAAGTCTTTATCTTCTTCTCACTCCCATTATTTGATCATATCTCTGCGCCAACTACACTGCATGCCATCCTGCTGATTTGTACTAATTTGATTTAAAAAATGCACAATATATTCACCTCAGAAGCAAATAAGTGAACATTGAGTATGAGTGTGGTAAGCCTGATGAGCTCCACAAAGTCTTGGTTAGATCCCTCTCTTTCATCTTTCCTATGATGGATTTGTCGTCTCTTGTTATTTTCTGACCGTGAAGTTTTTAGAGTATTCAATGGCTAGATGTTGTTTTATATGCTCTTTCTTCCTTTTTATTTTGGGTGATAATGACTGAGAGGTTTAATAGTAATTAGTGTTAATGAGAGGTTAATGTTAATAGTGTTAGGTATTTTGTCAAATGTAAACAAGCATCGAACGATATTTCATTTTAATGGTTTATTAAAGAAATATATTTGTGGAATTAGAATTATTCCTTCACAGTTAATGAATGAAAAAAGAGATACTTTATTTACAAAACGACATAAATACAAATTATAACTAAATGAGCATCTGATGCTTAAATTATCAATAATTATCTCTTATAATATTTTGATTAATTTCATATTTTCTTTATGTGTTATTAGTTTTTACTTTTCCATCCCTTGGTTGAAAGACTATTTTTAATGGAATCTTGGGGTTTCTTATTTTATTGGTATGCCCGATGAGTCAATTTTGAACCAATATGCTACAAATGTAAATAAATTATTTATGGTACTAACAGACACCCAAAATTAAATATGTTATAACAAGATGAATGACACCTTTTAATAATACTAAAATAATTCTAAAACAAAGAATAAATTACCAAGCTAATCAGGTTAACCTGTCTTAAAAGAAATTTACAATTTACATAGGATTGATTATGTTAATATGCCTAATTAGAAATGACTGGCTATTAAAAAATGGATTAAATTCTTTCCTCTTATGTATTATGACACTTACTTGTGTCAAAGGGTTTTTATATATTATAGTCCCTTGATTTAATCTTTATTCACATATTGAGCATAAATATGACGAAATCTAATGAAGCTTTAGGATAACTAGGCTCCATTAAAAATCAGTTTTTCAAATGAATATAAGCTGACTCACCAGATATTCTATTCAAAACAGATAACAATTTTTTACATGAGTCCATTCAGTTGTCTTGTCCTCCTTCCTTTTTTTAAATATTTGATTCTTTCTAGCTGTTTATTCAAGGTGGATACAAACATTAGCCTTTCTCACCATGTCAGGAGTGATTGTAACGAAGTCAGTTTCAGAAATAGGCGTTAGAATTTCTGATCGATCCATATTCCATAAACTTTAGAAGCAATATTTCTTTTGCATCACAATAGATGGTTGCCATAACCTTCCATGATTTTCACAGACCTTTTCATCGATCAACAATAACAACAAGAAGTTCATCATTGACTATAGATGGCCTGCCACTCATTTTCTCATTATGAATATTTGTTCTCCCACTTTAAAAAAAATGATCCCACTGATGCACAACACCTTCATTCTTGCTGTATCTATCATATTCAGCACAAAGTTCACGATAAATGCCTGCTGAAAGACAATTTTTTTGTTATCAGAAATCTTTTTAATTCAGGCACTTTGTATTTCGTGAAGTTATTTATTGCTCATTTAAAAAGAACTCCAACATAACCATCCACTAGCATAGCTAGGCACTGAGTTACTGAACCCCGCAGAAGGAGTGCTGTTACCCCATTTCTTCTCATGTTGCATGGAAACAGAGGTTACTTTTTGAACTGTCTCTTTATATTCATGGTTGGTATGGGCTTGATGGTGTGGAAACTCAACCTAAACATTTGAAAAGAATAAAAATATAATTATAATAAAATTCTCAATTACACGTTTCCCAGATAAGTATATGATTAACTGGTATATTTAATTTCTCTAAGTCAAAAACAGTTCTTAAGGTAGTAAAATATTTTTTATTTCGCTACAGGTGTTTTGCTTAAATAAAAAAATTTGATCTATGTAGACATTACACACAACACAAAAATACAAATAAAATCTTTGGTACTATGGTTCACATCAATAAATAGATTTTTTATACCTTCTAATGGCCAACACTAACACTCACTGAATTCTGTCTTTCACAGATC
Source organism: Aphrophora alni (assembly GCA_963513935.1). Classification (NCBI taxonomy): domain Eukaryota; kingdom Metazoa; phylum Arthropoda; class Insecta; order Hemiptera; family Aphrophoridae; genus Aphrophora; species Aphrophora alni. The sequence continues at coordinate 28,387,558 of OY740769.1, read as the reverse complement.
TACAGATTTTGTTCAAATTTTGATAAAATGTGAAAATTAATGACACAAACCACATTGTTAATTCAGTGAAAGGAAAAGTATGATTCAGGTAATAATTAATTGTTAATAAACTAAAAAAAAAAAATACTTTGAAACCTATCATTAAAAGTTAATTTTTAATCTAATAGATTTATGATTAGGGTAAGTTTTTGGCATACGTGAAACAAACTTGGTGCTATTTAAATATGTCAAATATGTTTTAAATTTCTTAAAATGTTGGTTTGTCCCTTCCGTACCGACTTATCTCCCATAAGAAATTGTTGGGGTAAAATTAAGCAAGTGAATATTATTTTTGATCGTATTTAGTTTTGTAGATGTGTGTGTCTATGAGAAAGTTAGTACACTAAAATGTTTGGCATCAGTAGTTCTTGAGTGCTATTCCTGTCATGTTATTCTTAGACCTGGGTCTGTACAAAATCTTTAGTAAACTTTTTATTAAATAATTTATTTGGTGGATGAAAAAAGAAACAAGTAAAAATATTCCCATAGCTTTCGCTTTCATAAATAAAAGCAATCACCAATTGATGTAAATTAAGTTGTAAGAAATGTTTATTTATCAACATGAAAGCATGTCCAGCATTGACATCCAAGACAAATGGCCAGAATACCGTAGGTGCTAAGTACTAAATGCAAATGAACAGGTGCATACAGGAATATTATGACAAGATTAATCAGCTGATCATATTATTACTGTGGGTTGGGTTGGATAAAACCCACTCAAAGTAATATTATAGTACTTTAAAATTAATTACAGATGTCGTGGATTTAACAAAGATATCACGTTGTTTGCTAATCTCCATATTGCACCAATGTATACTGATCACATGCTATGGTTCATTACAAATTGTGATATTTAAACAATGTGGGTTTATTAAGTATGGTTCGTTTTTAAAATGATTTATTATAACAAATTTACAAGGCTTTTTTTCCAACACAATCACCATTGACTTTCACATAGTATTCCAACGACTTCCTTATTCCACTTTGTAATAGTCTACTGTCAGTTTCTTGAACCAGTTTATAATGCCGACCTTTAGTTTGTTTTCATTTTTAAAATACTGCAATACAAGCAATTTCTTTAAATATAGGAATAAATAAGTAAAACAAAGATAGTGGTTTGGGAAATCTTCGATTTCCTTATTGTGAATATGGGCTACAGTGCTTCTTGTAGATGTGACAGATAATCACTTGATGCAGATCAGGGCTTCAGCATAGATGGTCAAAGTTGCTCAGCCAAATTTGTTCAACAATTGAACAGAAGTCTAAGGAGCATTGTGTTATCCTTCTTAACAATTGAACAGTTCGACCTGTTGTATGAGGTCGATCCTATGACATAATAAGCTATATCATTTGTTTTGTATATCTCGTATAAGATTCTGCAGGGTCTCACAGTATGTGTCAGTATTAATGACGATTTACACTTCATAAAATCAATCAATTAGGTACTTTACTTAATCTTATAAAACAGTGGCAGTGATTTTTGAGACAGAACATGATTGCTTAAAATTCTTTGCTTTCAGAGATGATGGGTACTATAGTTTTCATTCAATATATGTGCACAAAACCTTTCCAGTGACAATGTATTCATACAGCCCATCCCCTTCTTTTCCAAAATGTTACAAGAATGTTCTAGCTGAAGCCAAATGTTTGTTTAACATTTTCTCAACTCATCTGGTGCACAGTTTTTTTTATTGAGTCATAAAATGTTGGGAAAGCAAAAAGACAATTCTGAAATCATAAACCACAGATTTTTGGATTTATTTGTTTTGGAATAAATCATATGTCATTTCTGTTGGGTGACTGACTGGTATGCTCATTGTCATGATCCACCCTTAGACAAACAACACCATTGCCTAATGTTACTGCCACTTATAATTTCCTGCTCACTTATAAATAATAAAGTTGCCTATGAATTTTAGCAGGGCTATTTTTTTTCTAATAAAAAACATCACAGAACGAACCTCGTGGGATTATTTATTATAGCTCCTACACCACAACATTCGCATATCAAATGGTGACCAAATAGGCCATAATAAAACAACACATGCATAATATTTCTACTTTGCCATAGTCTGTGGATCCAAAACCACCCTTACTATAAAAATGCCCCTCTTATTTATGCATATCATATATTTAAAACATAAAAAGTAACCCTGAATTTTAAATGGCTATTCTACTCAGTCTTATATAGAGAATTGTACCAAGCAAGTTAAAAAGGTGCATTTTTTCTAAAGCGGAGTGAATTTTTTTGAGGTGAGACAAAATCTGAAATTACTAATTTTCGCCAATTATTCAGCAGAAATAGACCTCAAAAGAAATTTTTTTTTTTTGTATAAAAGATTAACGTTAGGTCAGCTTGCAGCAAGAAACACTTGTTTATTGAATGTTAAAACCATTTTACGTTAGATTCGTAGTCATAGCAACCAAATTTAATATCAGCTGATTCATTAAATAAAATTATTTTTAAGGTTATGACCAACTAGATCCAAGAAATATACCCATCACTGAGCTTTTTAAACTGATAGGTTATTTAGAAGAAATTTTATAACTAAAATTAACATGTCAGGAACTTTCTCACATGTAAATATTACTCATTACAAAACAAAATTAAGAGTGTTTATGGATGACATTTAGACGATCAGGGTTCTTTTTCATTTACAGTCATTTTATTCCTAAAAGGTATCCTTTGTTTCTATAATGTCATTTCATAGTAATTGTTAACTTGATATATCATATTAATAAAACGCTAAGTCTGTCCGTTTGATTTTTCAACTTGAAAACTGTATAGGCTAGGAACTTGGAAATTTTGCACAATCATAGACCTTAGTGAGAAACTGCTAAAACCGAAGTTTCAAGTATATAAGTCAAGTGGTTCTTGAGATATAGGTTCCTGAAGTTTCAGAAATCTCCATATTGAAACTATTTCGATATATAAAAAGTAAACAAATAATTGTAAATAAAAAACAAATGTATCAGCTGTTTGAAATTAAATACATTAAGTGTGTTTAAAGTCAGCCATTTTAAGATGATTATTTTATCATTACACTGTAAATGTTAGCAAGTTTTACTTAATTTTACATTATATTTCTTTTTTGTTTTGTGCAAGATCTTATTTTACGGTGTTGTCTTGAGATTGTTTACATATTGTTTGATACCTTTACATCCCAGTCTTACAGTAATAGGTTATGCCCCGTCGAAAACTTACTGCTCGAGAAAGAGCCGAAGCTGATGATCGTAACATATTGAATACACGTGATCGCATGAGGCAACTGCTTTAAAGACTCATTGTAATCGATCACGTGAAATGACAGATGATCAAATTTGAACATTTTTATAAATTAATTTCGTCTTAAGATTAATGTTTTTTTTTTAAAAATTTTACCCGTGGTAACACGGGTACACGAGACGCTTGTTTTATATATTAGAAGAAATTTTGTCATAAGATTAGTGTTAACCAAATTTTTTTTTTCTGTTATCCAAGTCATTCTATGGAATAACAATAAAGTTATATTGTTTTTTCCTCGTCACATGATTTTGATTAATGCTTGTTTGACATGTTTCATCAAGAAATCCTTCTCTCTTTTGAGATCATCAACATAAGTATACCACTTAACACATTAAAAACATGACATATAAGTTGTGTATGAGTTGTCCTTGGACAGTCACACGGTGAACACCTTACACATGATGCTTTGTGTTGTATTTATGTTTTATATTAATGTGTTGACGACCTTAGAAGAGAGAAGGATTTTATTTATGATGCTCTGAAACATGTAAAAGAATAGATAAACAAATTCATGTGACAGAGAAAACAAGGTAACTTTATTGTTATAAAACAAATATCATATTACTATTGGTTTTGATATAGTTCTAGGTTTTATTAAGTTATATAATTATGAAGTTCTCATTTCTATCTTTAGTTAATCGTAATAAATGACCACTGATTTGAGAGTGCAGTAAGCATGGGGGTGGTGTGCACAGTAGTTTCCCCTTGTATCAATTATTACCGTCTTTGTTGCTGTGATATTGTCATTTCTTATATTAAGGGGCTAAAACATAATCAAGAATATAGATATTTTGACAACATTTAAATTAGGTTATCATTAAATGACACAAACTGAACAGAGCAAGATTTTTAATCGTATATTGATTTCAAAGGAAAAATTAATTCTACACAAAACATAAAAACTCTTAATAACTTACATAATTAAGTAATAGAATGTAGATAACATTCAAGGAGTCTTCTTCTTCATATGTGAGAAAGTTTTTCCAATAGTTTTGATATCTAAAAATGAAAAACAAACAAATAGGCCTGTATATCGCACAACTGAAATTATATTATGATGATTACAACAATATCTATTATGATGGTAATCTTTTATAGATATCGTTGTTTAACCTAACCTCAATGTTATGATTATTCTAATTAATTATTACTTATTAATTATTTTAAATGGGTTGTTATATTAACAAATGATAAAATGGTCACACTTTTAAGAAACAGACAGCTGATTTGTAAATTCTTATAGGCTTAGTGTATCAACCATTTTTTGTTAGGTAGAACTTTTGATACAGGGAGACATTAAACATCTGCCTTTGTCATGACCGACTCATTGTTGATTTCTAATCATGATTATCAGTCTAATGGTTTTCGATTTTCAGAAATTTTTATTCCGATTTCAACTCTTTGACATTGAAGATAAATTACAAAATCATACAATCTATCAATAAATATAATTAATTTGTTATTACTTTACCTACCATTAGTCGACTATAAATATGCATATAAATAAATATTGAGCTTGACTTGTGACATAATGTTAGATCTAGAATAAAATTCGAACACAAGATTTCACAAAAATTACTTTATCTATAATAATAATTGGATTACTCTTATCCGCTTTTAAGTATTGCACTCCTTTCTTCTTTAATTCTTTTATAATTCTTCCATAGCTTTTATTTATATCTGATATTATTTTGACTTTATAATTTGTTTCTTCCTTTTCTTCCAATGTTTTCTTTAAATCAGTTTGCACACTTGTTTTTATGTCAGATTTTTCGAATCTTAATGCAGTTTCGACATCCACTAATAAAGTTTTATGATCCATTTTTATTTTCAATATTAAACTTTAGGCCTTTATTCAATTAATTTAATCTATCTTAATTAAATTCCTTATTACTCCAATTATGCACTAACTTTATGCTATGAAATTGATCATTATATTTCTCTTTTTCTGATTCATCTTTATTCCATATTTCGTTTTGCACAATGATTGTAATTTCTTATTTAGGTTTTGATTTGTGTATGTTATGTTTATGTATTATCAAAGACATTTTCTCAAATCTTACATTAAAATCTTCATAACTATATTTATCCATATTTTTAACTAACTTTAGATGAAGTTCAAGAGCTTGAAGTTTTAAATTAGCTTGTTTAGAATATAACAGTTTTATTTCAAAATTTAATCATTTACTTTTTACACTTTCCTCGATTTGTTTAGTAAATTTGTTATAGGTAGGTATTTCTATCTTCATAAATTTCAGAATTTTTTTTCGTTTTCTACACATACTTAAAAACAAAATATCGTCAGTAATAATTTTACTTTAACTCTACTAATAATTTGTCAGCTCTACTGACTTGAGTGCCATATTTATAAATAAATATTGAGCTTGACTTGTGAAATAATATTAGATAGAATAAAACACAAGATCTCACAAAAATTACATGTTAATTTTGTGAAATTACAGTTTAGTTATTGTAGCTCATGTATCACTGAGGATTGCGACTTTGTTGTTGAAACGTGTTTGATTAAGTAAATGTAATTTTTGTGAGATCTTGTGTTTGAGTTTTATTCTATCTATACACTCCAAAACAATAATTTGAATGTAAATTTCACAACAATAAATCAATGTTACTTTTTTTAATGTAAAAATTGAAGTACATATACGTAGTTGGGCTACATAATTGGTACAATACCTTTAAAGGAGAAGAATTTCCCAAGTAAAAATTGTTATTCAATTTCTATAAATTAATATTCTTTACAACCAAAATACTAGTTAACATAAATTAATAAAATGAAGTAAAATAAACAGTGCAAAAAAAAAGATTGCACAAAATGTTTCACTCGCTTATCCCCAAAGCTAAGTAAAGATCAACAAAAACTATTTATTTACCAAAATGGTCAGTGAAGAAGTGAAAATGAACAATTATCTCTGAAAAAATATTTATTATTTTATAAAGGGCCTGAATTTCCTTTGGTTTTATCAAAAATGTGTCTTCAGCATAAGTTGTGATTTTAATAATAGTGGTTCTTTATTTTTGTCAGTTATTCATGAACCGTTCTATTTTTTTACTTGTACATAGTTTTGAGTCATTAATATTCACATTCTGTTATAATCATTTGAGCTGATTTTGAGAAAAAAACAGCTCCATGGCAGATTTGTTTTTTGTTTTTTTACTGATATATCACAGACTGTCATTTTTGGAGAGATGGTGACCAATACATTTTGTTTGGATCCTTACGAAAGTTACTTTTTGAGCAAAATTTTATCCAAATTTTAAGAGCCATTGTTTTATAAAATCATAATTTTGTGATTTTTTCTAAAGGGTATGCCTAATTTTTGAGTTACAAGTAATTATGAATATAGCCAAAATATGCAAATGTTCCAAGTTTCAGCACTGTACATACAAAAGACGCCAGACAGACATAATTCCCAAAACCACATTTTTGGACTCAGAGTTTATGTAATGTATATGTCAATAGCAAATGAAAATAAATAAAAGTAGAATTTAAGTGTAAGGGTCTCTACTTTATGCTCTCTTTTCTTTTCTTCTAAGTTTATGATGACCACTAAATGTTTTGACTTGATATTTTTTTGCTGTTGTTTAAAAACAAAAAACTTCTAAATCATTATTACCTTATACAAAAAAATAGTATAAAATTTAGACGCCAACTGGTCAAATACTCTAACAGTGTCAGAGTCAGAAGAGAACAAGAGTTGGTCAAGTGAGACCTGATAGAAAGATAAAAGAGAGGGATCTAACCCAATACTACGTGAAGACGGGTGTAGATCCAGCTAGGTCTCTTGGGATTGCCAAGCCCCCCTACTCACTGTTTTGACTTTAAACAGCAACAACAAAAATTGTTGTCTTTAAAATAAAAATTACATAACAATATTAATGGGCTCTCTTTAATAACAACTTATCTCATTATAAATAATGTTTGGGGAAAAGTCAAAAGTCCTTTCCCTCATAAAAGTAGTATGAAGATATTTTTAGAGAGATGAGATGGTTTTGAGAAAGTTAACATAATGTTTAAAAAAAATAAAATGAATATTGATCTCCAATAGAACCCCTACTGTTGAGGAAGTAGACTGTATAAATCAGGCAGAAAAGCAAAACACAAAACCACTGTCATCACATTAACTCCAAATCTTAATGTTAGCATTTATATTTGTTGGTAACAGTTTAATCCTCAGTCTCCTAGGATGTGATGCATTGCGTCCTGGGATAGATTCATAGCCAATGCCAAAGCCCCCCAGGGGGAGCATTTTGTAATGTAAATACCCACACTACGACCCAGCCCAATTTACTCCCACATACTTTTCATTAACATTTTCAAAGCTGGAATATTTTATTGACTTGTTTTTGTTTTACTGGTGGCGGCACTATTGATTTCATTTATTAATTCGAAGTTTAGAAATAATTTTATTAGATTGTTTTAAATTGTCAAGGATCTTTAAAAACAACAAAAAAATGATTTATTGACCAAATTAATTTAATCAAATCTGTGTAGAAATTTCAAAGTATGTTTTGATTTGGGGTTTTAAATAATCTGATTGTTGACATACTTTCTCACATATATGTACTAAAGAAAAGCTATCAATGTCAAGTTTCTTGTGGAAATATCTGTTTTGAGATCTCCTGAACTCAAAAGAGTGATTTTTGGAATCATTTCATTTTTTGTTATTGGTAAAGACATATTTTTTTACAGCAAACGACCTTAATTTAAATTTAATTAGTCTTACAACTAAAATAAAAATGACATAATTACATATTCAGCCCTAAAGTTAAAATTTAAAATTACTAATAGATTTTTCTGCATTTAGGTAAAAATAATAAATAAATTACAACACACCTATTTATAGTTTATACACAAATCTAAACTATAGGTAGTGTATCAAACTTATAAAATCATTTTAATAATTTATAAAAAATAAAACAATAAATAATAAAAACATGTTTTAATTATTGTTGCTATCTTACCTTGTCTGTAGTGGTATACAATACAAATTAGTTAACCAATTTTGGACCCAAATATATCAAATTGGTCATCGTCTATTAAAAAATGCTTTTTAAGAGTTATCAGTTAAAAGACTAAATAAATCATCATTGGAGGTGGTACAGTAGACTCTCATAACTTCGGATCACGAAAATCCGGACGGTAAAATTTTTTTTACAACAAATTGCTGCTTTAGAGCCTTCAATTTTCACACGATCTTCCGCATTGCATGAATGACGTATTTTGTAAAGACTCACGGGCAATGGAAGTTTCCGTGCGGCTGAGGAGGGGTAGGGCATTGACTGTGTTTCACTTAATTGCAGTCCAGTACTGTATTATGTACATTACAGTAACAGTACCATTAGTTAATGTGTCAGAGTGTAACAAGTGTCGTTGGGTATCGGCATGGGCTAGTAGCGATTGCATGTGCGACTTATCACCCCGCTCGTATCGGCCCTGCGGCCGACCTATCTCCGACTCTGGGAAATCTGGATTTTTCGGAATCCGGACCGGCCGTGCGCCGGAGGAATCCGCCTCTCAATAGTCCGGATTTATGAGAGTCTACTGTATAAGCGTATAAGCATTGGTGAGTATGGGCGTGTGAGAAAGCTAGAACAATATTTTTTTACCAGTTAGTAGGATCAGTGGACCTTTCATAGTTTTCAATATTTTCCCCTGCTTATTGTTTAAAGGCAAAAAACTTCTGTCATCATACTCTTATAAAAAAAGGAAGGATAGAACATAAAATGAAAGATCCCTAACTCTTGAATACTCTAATTGTGTCAGGGTCGAAACAGATCTAGAGTTGGTCATGAAAGTAATATGAAGTGTTGGATAGATAATATGAAAGATGAAAGAGAGGGATATAACCCAAGACTACATGAAGTAAGGTGTAAATCAGCTAGGGTGTTTTGGGATTCCCACACCAGTATTCGCTATAAGTAAATCTCTGAGAGTAGTTTTGGGTATTGGTGTTTATATGTGTCACATTATGATATCTAAATTTATATATTAGAACAAACATATTAGTCAATTTAGTAGGAAGTGCAATATGTTACTGTCAGTAAATATTGTTTTATAAATTTAGATTTTTCATAGATGAGCTATTAATAATCGTACATGTTTTAATTACCACTATTTTTTGTTTCATTTTATAAATGTTTTCCTCCATAAATTGATTGCAGTAGAATGCCTATAAAGTGTTACCATCACAAAAACTCATAAACATCTATCAAAACTCAGTTTTCTCATGATTTAAATTTAAATTTTGCATTCGTTGAATATATGAAGATATTTTGACTATATTTTTTAGTTTTTTTTTTTTTTTTTACATAACTTTAAACTATAATTTTATCCTAAAAAATTTAAAAAAGAAATTGTATGAACTTCCTCACTTTTCCCATATGCAAAAACAAAATAAAACTAATTGTTACAAAAAAAATGACACTTTAGTAGTTATCAATCAAGACATCACAAATAATGTACATGGATGGCCAGATTAAAATATATATATTTAAATATGGGGTTATAAACTTACTTTGCTCGTTTATTGTGTCATTATAAATCAACATAAATCATATTTGATCAAGCTTCTAATGACATTGGTCAAGGATTGTTTTTTCCAGTTACTCCTGAACCATAATATATTTTTACTTGCGATTTTATTCTCAGGTTTGGATCATAAAATCTTCACATTTCACTAAAATTTTAATGAAATCAGGAGACCAAATAATGAAAATTTTTAAATAGCCCCATGGCCGGTATTTTGTAGAGATGGCCTCTAATATGTTTTATTTGGGTTCATAAAGGCTAGGCATGAGTAAAATTTGATCAAAATCATGACACCTGATTTTGAGAAAAAGTTAATATTTGTTTTTATTCTTAAATAATTATCAAAAATATTTTTTTAAAACCTCCCGAGATAGTCGAAATATGGTCGCATACCAAATTTGATTTAAATGGACTACATGTTTAGCTGTAGAGCATTGGATATACAGCAGATGACAGACATCGTTCTAAAAATTTTTTTTAGACACAGAGATCCTCAAAACAACAAGACATAAATTTTTTTACACATCACACTTTCTCTATAATTTGTATATGTAAGAAAGTAATAACATAGATATTTATATAACAAAAGTCTCATTATATTAGTATACATTTCTAAAATGCAATGACAAATAATACAATTACATAATAAAACACATAATTTCAACACAAATGTTGTTGGTGATCATTTCCCCGAAAATGATGATTCGGGAATTTTAGATGAAAAAATTAAATATTAAATATTTGAATGATGATATTGTTCTAAATTTGTTTTGGATTATTGCTTAACATTGATACAATATGACTCAACACTTATAAGGATGGGAAACTGTCAAAACAAGGCAAAAAATATTCAGCATTAACCATGGCTCAATGCCATGATCAAAGAGTCATCACTACAGTGAACACACCTTACTTTTTATCATGCGTTCTTAAGGCTCTACAGCAGTGAATGAAAAATGCATCATGGTAGTATCAACTCTCTCAGATGACGAAGCTCTCCGTGCCTATATTTTCAATTATAAAGCAGATTTTATCATTTTAAAGATAATTAAATCTTGGGTGCGGTGTGTTTTTTTTTTTTTTTTTTTTTTAATATCTTCAATTTTTAAAATATTAAAATAATATCACATTCTTTCTAACCCTTAAAATGACATCTTGTACATAATGTTCTGATCATTATTATGTGAGTAATCTGTTTACTCGCTTAACATTGTTCTTATGTACATATAATCCAGAATGGCAGTGAGATATATAGAGCATTGAACAGGTCGAATATCTTAAAATTAGCCAATTGATTTCAATGAAATTTTGATGGATAATAAGTTGATATGAAAATAATAAAAAAAAAAAAAATTTAAACATTTTATTTTTTACTCAACAATTTTTTTTTAAATTAATTTATTTATATTTTATTTTATTTTTTTTACTGTTATATAAACATTGATATAACCAAATTGAAATTTAATTATACAGTATGAAAAATATCCACAATTTTATACTAAATAAGAAAATATATAGTTATTATAATTTGTTTTACAATAATATACAAATATTAATTATACAATACAATATTGTTTATAATGAGGACATGGGACCGCTCCATACTACCTACTACAACAAAGTGAAAGTTTGATTGTTGCTTATTTACTTACTCCATAAATAACATGTTTCCAAAAATTTTAAACTACCTTAAATTCCTGGCAAGTTATACTTCAGAAAGATACATTTAGTTTTGTTTTAAAATTAGTTTTTTTCACTGTCACATGACACAATGTTTATATAAATAATATAAGACAATAAATGATATTCATATAAAATATTTACACTAACAACATACATATGAAACAATATAAGGTACACATTAAATACTTAAGCTCCCCAACCCACAAAACTAAATATCTGGAATATTGTACATTATATGAAAACTGAATTCTTTAGCTAACAAAAATTACCAAAAATAGTTTAATTGGAAAAAAATTGAAGGAACAGCAACATATTGAACAAAGGTCTGTTTGACCAACTAAATAAAGAAATTTAGGGAAGGGGGTTAACATCTAAAAATGAATGATTTGTGTTTTGTATAACTCCAAAACTGATGTTTTTTGGAAGTCGGCAAATACTTTCTGTTTGTTTAGGCTTGTGTGAAAGAGTTAAAGCAGTTAATTTATAAGTACTAATTATTTAACAAAAGAATAATTTGCTAATACATTTGATTAATAAATCAACTCAAGAGGTCAACAGAATTAAAGTACAATGCTGATTGTTATGTAAATATATATGTGTGTGGTGACACCCTTGTGGGTTCTTGTTGACAACTACTTTATTAATGGATTTCTTACATGTTTATTTATACTATTTTATCTTGGTCTTATTTAACATACAATTACACACAATATTTGTTGATGAATTAATTTCACATTTGAATAACACGATCTTCATGAAATAAGCATTTCATCAAAATAGAATATAGTTGTGTTGAACTAAAATTTTTCAATCAAAGTGTATTGTATTTAAAATTAATGGTGCACAATCTTTTTTTTTACACACAAAACCAATGAAATACCAAATTAACCTCAAAATTTAGTAAAGAAGCTACCAAAATTCAAAATTTCCGTTTTCTGAAATTGATTCTATCCATTCTGAAAATATTTTATTAAAATTTAAGCTCCAAGGTCCGAAACAAAAATGTATTAGTCACATCTTCTCAAAAATAAATTCTGACTTCCATTAGCTTTTGTTTTGGATATTTTCAAATTACAAGATATACCTTTCTTTTACTTCCAGCCTGGGATATTGGTTTGACCTCTAAAATTTGATTCAAAATTACACAGCAATATTAATTCAAATCCTGATTCTACAGTTTGAAATAAGAAAACAAGTTTATGTAAATATAGGTTCAGAAATGCTTCGTTTCCCATGTGTTGGCTGTTTTATGTTTTTACAAAAAACAAATTATCTTTGGAAATAGATAAGGTATTGAGTGAAAATTTGGTATATACATTATTTTCATATACTTTTACCAGTATATCAGAAAACCACTGTACACTTTAAAAATGGCGGATGTTTAAAATTTTTGATGTTGAATATATCTTAAACCATTAAATTTACAAAATATTTACAAGAATCAGAATGTTTCTCCTTTTCATGGAAAACAAATTGATTTTTTATTTCTTCTATAAATCAAAGGATAAAAGAGTTATTGACAAACAACTAAAAACGTATTTTTTGGTAATTGTCTACAAAACCCAAGATTAACCTCAACCAAAAATTATGGAATTATGATTATTATTAATAATATTGTTATAATCCAAAGCCCAGAAAGGTACCAATAATTTTAATGTTTCCCTTAACAGTTTCAAAATGGTGGATGGTGTCGTAATACTAATTTAAATATTTTAGGGTGTACTTTTTTGTACACGTTTTGAAATATTTTAGGGTGTAAATTTGAGATTTGTATTTGTAATATGTATTTGACCAACTTATGAGAAAAAATTATAAAATATTTAAATTAGTATTAAAACATCAGTTGCCATTTTGAAACTGTTACAAAAACATTTTCATTTTTGGTATATTTCTGGGGGATAGATTATATTATTATATTATTATTATTATTAACAATTACCATAATTCAATAATATATTAGTTTAGGTTAATCTTGTTTGTACCCAAATTTTTTGTATATTTATAAAAGTTTTTATATATACAAATGATGGCAAATGTCCGATTAAACCACATTAATAGTACGAACAATTCATCATTATCAAATAACTAAAACCAGAATTATCAAGATATTATGTTTGTAATTTTTTGGTGATAACTCTGTTAGCCTTTGACCTACAGATGAAATAAATGAAATCAATTTGTTTTTCAAGAAATGTGGAAAATCTTTAGTGTATCAAAAATATTTTGTAGTGTTAATGGTTTTAAGGATGTTATACTTTAAATGTTATACGTTCACCATTTTGAAAATGTATTAAATAAAGTTTTGGTTAGTGGTATAAATAAAAGGTTACATAATTTGTACACTAAATTTTCACCCAACATTTTATTTACTTCCAAAGCTATAATTGTTTTAAAACACAAATGGCTGATAGCCGGAAAATGAAGTGTTTTCAGACCCATGTTTATTGAAACGTTTTGTCTGGTTTTTAGCACTAAATTCTTTTTAACTGATATCTCCTGCATTGCCATTTTTGAAGAGAAGGTGAACCTGTTTTTTGCTCTTGAGCCTTATTGTAAAAAAAAAAAATTAATATATATAAAAGGCCTATATAATTTATACAATTGATTATTATAAAATCAGAATTTTCAGTTTTGGTTTTATGGCAACTTCCTTTTTTAACTTTTTATTTTGAATGTTCTTTCAACATTTTACAATCAATGGGATTAGTCACTATAGTTAAGTAAATGGTGCAAAACTGTCACTGGTTTAAATATAATATCTATTTGCAAGGGCTGATTTTAATTGTATTTGGTATGTGGGCATATTTTTGTCATTACTCAAAATTTGGTGGTATCTGCCATAAGAAAAAAAAACTCAAAATTCAGCCTGAAGGATTTTACTTAAGTGTAGTCTCTGAGGTCCCACACAAAACATAGTGATTGTCATCTCTACCAAAATACCGATTTGTGAGTTACCGGTAAAAAAAAAAATTTGAAGATTAATGACCAAAACAGTTTGCAAAATCACAACTATAATGAAATTACAGTTTAGGAATAATAAGCTTTTACCACTTTCATCAAAACTATATTTAAATCTAACATTTAAGCAAGGGCAGTTTATAGAAGGAAAGCAAACTTGGACTATAATATAAATATCTTTTAATATGTTTTTATTGCTCACATATTGCTTTTGGCAACTAGATAGGTGCGAGAGAAAGTTAGTGCAATATTTCTTATTATAATTTACATACTTTCCACAGCAAAACTGTGATTACTATGTTATCTATGAATAATGTACAATTGACACCAAAGCGAGTGGGAGTGAAGTATGCATTGTGACATTTTGTCTGCACTTAAGCTAGGCTGTGGGCTGATTTTATTTATAATTTAGTCTTAATAGCTTTAGTAGGCTGTGATTGAAAGGTAGGAGTGTTGGATTTATTGGGGCTGGCTTGGGATGTCATATATCAGTGTAGTGGTGAGAGCTAAATGTACCCCCTGTGGTGAGGCTAACAGTTGGGGGTGGAATAACACTTGTAGATCTCAGCAAGGGGTAGCCCCGCCCTTCTACATGCTCAATTTAATAATCAATGAAAATTGGCGCAAACTTCTTTTTATGATTGATTTTAGTGTTTATTAATTGTGTAGGTTTTATAAGTAAGTTCAATATGTTTTTGAACCCACTTGTATCTCCATGTTTGGAGAAAACATTATGTGGGTGAATGGAATAGTAGGGAATTTACATACAAATTGTCTATTGTTTATATTATCATGACGAATTAATGAAACAATTTTTACTTTTTATATATTCATAATTATTTTTCTTGATTGGCTGTGTGTGAAGGAATATTAAATATTGTTTAATTAACATTTTATTTATGCATGTTAGCACTGTAGCAAAAGTAATTCTTGTTTATTTTTTTTCCAAATTTTGTCACAAATATACTTATTTATAACAGCTTAGATGAGCTTGTGGGAGGGGGAAGTGTTTGTAAATTTTAAAACTGTGCACTTTTTGAATAGTTTTATGAAAGTTAATTTTCATTTAAAGATTCTACAATTTTCCACAATACGTTATGGCTTATCTACATACATCTAAATATGTATTTGTACAATAAAAAAAGTAAGATATTGCTAAACATCAAAACATTTAATCACATGCCTCAAAAAATCAGCAACTAATTGCTTCAGTAAACAAAATAGTCTACTTAGTGAAATTTGGTACTTACTAGGTTTTATTTGTTGTTGGAAATATTTTTTATTTAAAAATTAAATACCGATTTCAAAATAACAGCTCTTTCAACCAGGTTTTGAAATTTTACTTGCCTGTATATATTTTAATAATTGTTATTTGTCTATAATAACTATTTTTTGTAGTTTGAGAATCCACACTTATTGGTAAAAATATTGATCCTATAATAATCCTGAGACACTAGCCCAAGACTCTACACCTGTAGTCAGGAAATATGTAATCAGCAAACTGAATTTTTGTCACAATAATTCTAATCTATCAATCAGAATTGTTAGTAATTTTAGCTTTACCTCCTATTATTGATTTAACACCTTAACTTCATGAGCCTCCTTGTTGATTAAACCCAGTATAAGTGTTAGCCACTACACAAACTGAGGGTTTGATAACAAGAAAATAGTTGCCATAACGAGAAATTTGTGTCATAACATCAACAAATCAGACATGGGGAGTTATTAATTTCTTATATGCTCTTTGTATTTCAATCATACAGTTGATAATTTATTTTTGTGCTTGATACATCTGCTTGATACAATTTTGAAATTAATAGAAAATTAAGTTTTATTGAGAAAAATTAAAAGTACACCAAACTTAATGTAATAAACATTCTTATAATTTGTTTTTTTATTTATACATATATCATATAATATAATAATTAAAAAATATGCAATTATTAATATAAATCTGAACATTTAATTTCGTAAGTGTTATTTTGGTTTAAAAATTGTGAAGCAAAGGTTGAAACTTCAATTATTTTTTATTTCTCATTATAAAGATCTCTATGTAGGATAGGAAAACATATACATTTTTCCATAAGTTAAATAGAAAAATGTACACATCATTAGGAAAAATCCCATGGAGGTAAAATTCAACTTTTACTACCTAAAGTGTTACCACAGTGATCAGCATAACAATGTTTAGAATTAATTACCATGTGATTTTTCTTATCAGTTGTTATATATTTATTAATAATTTATTTATATTGGAGTTATGTTTACACAATTTCTCAAAATAAATAAGCACAACTTCTACAGAATGTCAGCTAGAATGTTTTATTCAGTGGGTTTAGTGTCTTTACTGTTAATAACATTAAATAGTAGAATAATGGATTCAACTAAGATCTATGACATCCAAGTATTGCAAAGAGGTTGTATTATGAAAAATCACGAATGAAGAACACTTTTAATAATTTTTCTAAAACAAGCGGAGTAATTAGTTAGCTGACTGGGCGGAGCCTTCATGTCTGCTCCAGTTTCCGATTGCTATGTGTCACTCCACAGGAGGCTAAACACAATGAAACCCACCGAGACTGACTGCACCAACAAACTCATTCATTTCTTTCATCTTCTTTGGATTTCATCCAACGTATATTACTTTGTTCACAAACTCTAATTATAATAATTTATTCTTTTAGATCAATGAAATATTAAGTTTTATAAAAATTGAATTTTTCTTTTTTTTTCCAATAATTTAATACTTAAATATCTTTTAAATAAAAGATGTAAAAACATTGCATTAACTTTCTCACTCACTAATTTAGATCATTTTGAGTAAAAAATTAAGGTGTCCCATAGTGATGTCTTAGAAAGTATTTAGTGAATTATGTTAAAAATTGCTATGCATGTGGTCTTTTGGCTTCTAATATAATCACTGCTGTAAGAAAAATCTTAATGTGTCATCTAATGTAGTAAATAAAGTGTCTAAAAATACCAATTCAGGTGTTATTGTTAAAAAATTGTTAAAGCTATGTCTATGGAATGGAGCCATGTATCAAGAGCCTAATTTTTCAAAATGGGTTCTTAAAAATATTGGTGAAATTTTTACAAAATATTTTTTAAGGAAAATAAAATAAGGTTATTTTTTATTGTATTTTATTTTACCTTTCCTGTATTTCTTATATTTCCTGTATAATTGGTTTATACAATGACTGTATTGTCTAAAAGACAGAATAAATTAAATTAAATTTTTGTAATATTTTGCAATTAAAAATTGAAAATATAAATATACCATTTTACACAATAATAAATTAACATATGACATAAAATAATAATTTGAATTTGCCCCTAACCACAATCACTGGAACTTAATAAAACACTAGAAAATCTAGAAAAGGTAAACTGTTGTTTTGTTCTACTTCATGTAGTTACTACATTACTTCCAAACATATTCTGATTTACAATAATTAAGAAAATTAAAATCCCATAAATGTCATGATGTGGAAAAATAAAAAATTTGATGGTTTAAATAAAAATATATGTAACCGATTATAATTGATCACATTTTTTTTTAGCTGGAATATTTTTAACAACAAAAAAATTCCCATAGAAGGTTATCCAATAAAATACACATTGAGGAAATACAGATATTATATAATGTTAAACTTAACTGATGAAATAATTCAGAGGTTAAAGCAAGTTGATACCAGTGACTTTACCAATTAATAAGTAATTATATTTCACATTACATTTCATGTTACATTTCATTTCAAATAATTTGAACTCATCTGCTGCCATGAACGTAATGGACAGAATTACACTATTTTAATTGAAGTTTTTACTGGTTTGTAGGATAACATTTTTTAGGTAAATTGTTTTATATAAATTAAAAATAGTAATGACCTCAGTATTGTACCCCCAAGGAGTTCCTTACAACTCCTTCCATTTCCATGGAATGATGAGAATGTATAGAACTGTCAGTATAAACAACTTTTTATTATATAAATTTAAATAACTACAGTTTTGTGGTTAGTAGTTGACCAACAATAATAAGGTACTCCTAGGATCAGCTTATAATATATGATAGCATTCTATACTACTGGGAATCCAAATTTTTGTGTATTTTTACAAGTGAGATTGTTTCTGCATGAGTATTTTAATAGCATAGTATCTTTTACAATAAAAACATTGATTATTAAAATTTTTAATTTGTTGTACAGGATGTGGCAGCCAGAGGTTTGGACTTACCCAGTGTGGATTGGATTGTACAATACACTGCTCCTGCTACATCAGCAGATTATGTACATCGTGTTGGTCGCACTGCTAGAGTAGGACACAAGGGTTCAGCTTTGCTCTTCCTCTCTCCTCCTGAACTTCAGTTTGTTTCTCAGTTACAAGATAAGAGAATAAAGTGAGTCATTCATGTTGATGGAAACATTTATTTTACTTAAACCTTAGCCTCTTTTAAATTTAAATTTAAGTAATTTTGTATCGGTTACTATGCATATTCTTTTCAATTTTTTAAAACTTGACATGTTTCAGTAACATTTACAATCAAAAGATCGTAATTTTGTTTCAGTTTATCATTTAAATCATGTCAGTTTTGACAAATTGTCAACATAAACATACAAAATACAAATTACACTGAAAAATACATTTTAAAACTATAATAAGTACCTTACCTTAATATCCGTCATTTGATCTCTTCTATAGAAATATAACATGTTTCAGGACCTTCTATCCATAATTAAATATAACACACTTATGATCACTCATATGAGGTCGTTACATCAATATAAATTACATAAAACACCAAACATATCAATACAATAACTTCTTACAAATATTGAAGGTGTGTAGTTAAAATGAAAATAAACTATAGTTGCTGTCTTTGAACAAATATTTATATATTTAAATAAGGGTTTAAACTTGTTTCACTTGTACTATAAATGTGTTTTCAGCGTAAATCATATTCAATTAAAATTAAGCTTTTAATAATAGCGGTTAAGGTTCATTTTAGTTTTTTGCCAATTATTTCAGAACTGTAATATTTTTTTACTTGTGATTTTACACACAGGTTTGGGGCAATCATTTTCATTATATCACTAAAATTTGAACTTTATGGTAGAGCAGATTTTACGAAATTACTTTTTTTATAGCACCCTCAAAGCCAATGTTTTTGGTTTTTACCGATAACTCAGGAACCAACATTTTATTGAGAGATAGTTACCAATACATTTTGTTTTGGTCCTTAGAGACTACACTTGAGCAAAAGTTGATCAAAATTATTACAGCCGATTTTGAGAAATTCATAATATTTTTTTATTTGCCATGGGTTTCGGTCATTAATCTTCATTATATCACTAAAATTTGAACTTTATGGTAGAGCAGATTTTACGAAATTACTTTTTTTATAGCACCCTCAAAGCCAATGTTTTTGGTTTTTACCGATAACTCAGGAACCAACATTTTATTGAGAGATAGTTACCAATACATTTTGTTTTGGTCCTTAGAGACTACACTTGAGCAAAAGTTGATCAAAATTATTACAGCCGATTTTGAGAAATTCATAATATTTTTTTATTTGCCATGGGTTTCGGTCATTAATCTTCATTATATCACTAAAATTTGAATGAAATAGGTAGAGCTGTTAAGAAATTAGATGTTTTATAAAGCCTTATGGCTGATGTTTTGATTTTTACCAATAAATCACAAACCAGCATTTTTGTTTGATGGCCAATATGTTTTATTTTGGTCCTTAGAAGCTGCACATGAACAAAAAATAATCATATACCAAATTTTATTGAAATTACTTTATAAGGTTGGGCTGTAGTGCAGTGAGACAACAGATTAACATCATCCAATATTCTTTTTTGAACTGAGATCTCAAAACGGATATATCTGAAAAAATTTCAACATCGATTGTTTGGCATATATATTATTCTTTATACTATGTATAAAATGACAATGTAACATGGTTGAATAATTTTAAAATGCTTTGGAGTTTTAATTTTTAATTTCTTCCTATGTAAGCCTATCAAGTTTGAGTATTCTTTATACTTCATGTTAACTGGATGTTCTAGGATGAAGGAAGAAAACATGATGAGGTGTTTGGACAGCTTACAGATGATGGATTTAGAGGAAGTTGATTCACAAGTAAGTGTGCATGTGACATTTAATATCTTAACTTATTTGTTTTTCTGTAAACTAGAAAAGATTGGCAATATGACCACCATTTATTAAAAGACATGTTTTGAAAATGTTAAAAAGTTTGAGAAAAAATGTAAGTGTATTGTTAGTATACAGATATTGTTATGATAAAAAAAAATAAAATAGATTTAGATTTAGATTTAGAGATTTTAGTCGTACCCCAAATTTCATTTTGTGGTACACCTTCTATTACAGTTTTTATTTGAGTTAATCACAAAGATTTTTTTTCATATATATATATATATATATAAAGAAGTTTAAGGAAAGTTGTATCATGGGTTAAATATTTATGTCCAGTTTCATATCTGAAATCTAAAAAGTAGTTTTTTTAAAATATTGTCTATTGCTTATGCTCAGAAAAATATGTCTTTGCAGACTAAATGAGTGGACAGTGTCAATTAAATTTGGTATGTATGTTTATTTTGACCGTATCTTGAAGAATTTTGAATCAAATTTTATGAAAGGTTTCTATGGACCCAAACAAAATGAATGGGTTTGCATTTTCCAAAAATGTTGGTTAGAGAATTTGGTAAAAAACCAAAAATTTATCTTTTGAACTATTATAAAAAATTAATTCCTCAAAATCTCTACATATTTTATTCTAATTTTCATGAAATTTGAAGAATAATGTTTCAAACCTGCATACAAAATCACATTTGATATAACATTTTGGTTCAGGAAGAATTGCCAAATAACTTATTTTAATAGTATTTACACTTTATGGGTGAATTTATGGCACAAGCAAAACAAGCTTAGGATTTATTTAAATATCTTTACATAAAAAAATCACACATAATTAATTGATGAAAAACCTTCTATAGTATATAGGCCTACTCTGGTATTCTCTTATAATAAGGGAATCCCAACTTGGATCACATTTTTCTTCATGTAGTCTTGACTTAGGTTCATTTCTTAAATTATCTTTAAATCCTGATGCTATTAGAGTATTCGAGGGCTAGTGTTCTTAATTGTGTTGTTCTTATTGGTAATGATGACCAATAGATTATTCACCTATAAACCTTTTATAACGACTAACTTTGTACAATATATATATATTGGGCGGGGGTGGGGGAGAACTAGCTAATAAATAAAATTATGTAAATATTTTTTCGTATATAAGTGGTATTAGAGTAGTTTAATAATATTTGTTTAGTTAGTATATTGTTTTGGGAATGGGTATGTAAAGTGTTTTTTCAACATTTACTTTTGATAATTATTATGTTCTAAATTTGAAGTATTTATAGTTTATTTTACATTATGTTGTAGGGCAAAGGTCGTGGGAAAGGTGGAGGAGGGATTGAGGCTTCTGCAACTGCTTTACAACTTGGCTTTGAGAATGCAGTGTTGGAACTGAAAAGCTTACTTACAGCTGCTTGTAAAGGTAAGATCAAACATTGTTTACTGCCTTAAAGTTAAACATAACTACATTTAACTGTGTTGAAATCAGCTGTTCAAATAATTAACATTGAGTTAAACTTTGTTATATTGGTTACCCTGACAATTCATAATGTATTAATTAATTGCATTATATTATTAAATGTATTAAAGCCCTGGAGCTTGTTGTAAAATGGATAATTACTTTATGGTTATATTTACAGTATATCAGTGTGTTTGTGTCAAGGAGACAAAGTGTGTGTGACATTTGTATTATATTTCAGTTATAGCATGTTGTTTTAAATTAAATTTGTATTTTTTTTATTAAGACGGCTTGTATTTCTATCTACTATGTATACACTTTTTTATTTAATTTTCAAGGCATTATTTTTATTTCAAAATGTTAAAGCAAACCTCCAAGCATTGTGTGCTATTAATTTTATGATCTCTATGCTGAGAAAGACAGTTAATAGAAATATGTTTATACTGTTCAAAACAATTTCACTTAAACTAATCAGGGAGATAATTGAATCATTAATGCTTAAGTGTTAACCATAGTAATCAGTATAACAATTTCTAGGGCAATATTATTACCATGTGATTTTCTGATCAGCTGTTATAAATTATTTTGAGGTTTACATCATTTGCCCAGGTGCCAGATAAGTAAACTTTAAATACTAAAACATAAACAATGCTATACATGATAAAGGAGTCTATATCCTTTACTATAAAAAACCAAGATTGAATCATTTTTGGAAAATTTGTAAAGATTAATAAGTTTGTGTTAGTTGGGTTATATAGTCTAGGAGTTATGTAGTCAAAGCTCTCCTTAAACTTCTAAATCCTCGGCCTTGGAATGATAAAAGTGGTTTCTTTACGCAAACTAAAATTTTAATTTCTTTTTGGTGTCTTTCACTTTCCAGACTTATGACTTTCCTTCCTTAACACTTTGTAAATGTATAAAGTGTTATAATGTATAAAGTGTATATGCATTACATATATATATAAAGTGTATATTTTGCCTTAGTAGAAATAGGAGAAATAACCAATTTTAATAGGAGAGGGGGGGGTAAAAATATCACTTAACCATTACTCATTTAAGTAATTAGGAGCTGGGCTCAAGCTCAAAGCAGTATCTGTTTAATTATTGGAAACTTTATAGTATCTGAAATAATTATTATAGATTATTATAATAATAGATTTGTTATGTATAAGAAGAGTTGTGTATGAGTTAAAAAAATGATATCAAGTATCCATTTTGAAGTACTCTCAGTCTAGAAAAGTGGTTTTCACCGTACTGCACCGAAAACAGCTGAGAGGAACGAAAGTGATTGTTTCTTAATCTCAAATATAGAGCAAGGGAAAAACCATCAGCTGATTCTCCATTGCTCTAATTTAGTTTCGTATTTCCCCACCAGGAGTACTAATGTTTCTTTTCAATGCATTTGTGTGTTTGAAATTAGCTGATCTTAAATAGTTATTAACAATAGAAAAAACTTCTGACTGGAGGAATCAATTTTACCAATAATTAAAATGAACATCAATCTGAACTTTTAAATTGTAGGTTTTTTTATGTTGTATAACTCTGTAACTCATTTATGTTTGTTGAGATAATTTACTTAGTAATAAATTTCAAATTGATAGTTAAAAGTTTATATTATGAGAAATGTACTAGTTTTTATTTGGTTAGGCCTATTGTGTGTTTTTTTCATCATGATGAAAAGTATCGTTCATAACTCTTACCGAAAATCTCACACATAAAACACGATTCTACATCGGAAAAGGTCACTAGGTCATTTTGGGTACCAGTAATGAAATACTATTTGGTGTCCTCTACAGCCCAAACAAGAAGATTGATTTTGGTGATACTTGATAAGTGACCATATCTTGAGGTATTTATTTTAGCAACTTAAATTTTGGCAGTCGTTGCCATATCACCAAAACACAAAATTATCATTGGCTCTCAATGTTACTATCTTCCCAAGTTTACCGGTTTTGTAAACCAAAAATGTGTATATGAATCTGATATAAAAGAGTAACTTTCTCAGTAAATCTGGATTTTCTTTAAATGTCGAAATTAATGACAGAAAACTGCAAATAAAACCAAATTCTGCTTCATAAATAATAAACAAAATATTTAAACAGATCTTGACAGTAGTCATTAAAAACTCAATACTAATCAAAAACAATTTATCCCTAGAATTTATTTATAGCTTAGGTTCTATTTAAACATATGTCTTTTAAAATGTTTTCAAAATAAACAGTGTAAAAACATTGCGCAAACTTTCTCACGCCACCAAAAATGTCATTTTGCTAATTGCTAATTAATCAATTAGTGAAAATGAATCATCAATGCAAATCATTTTTGGAAAAATATTTATATATCTAAAGAAGCGTCTAAACTTGCTTTACTCGTGCTATATATTATATATAGTATGTTTAAACATTTCTTGATGTTTAAAGAGAAAAGAACCTCTCGCCCCTTGTCACTTTAAGAAAAAAGTAGAGAAGAACATAGTATCCTAGCCCACGAATACTCCAACCTAATAAGAATGATAAAAGAGAGGGATTAAATCCAAGACAATATGATCCAGCTGAGGCTATAGGATTGATAAACATGTTCTGGTTAAAATCAAGCTTTTTAATAATAACAGTTAAGGTTTATTTTTGTTTGCCAATTATTTTTATTTACTTTTGCAAACAGGTTTGGTTCATCTTCACATTTCACTAAAATTTGATCAAAAGCTTTTTGAATAAAATTTAGTATTATGTTTTTTTACTTCTTAAAACATCCACCCCCAAATATTGAGTTATAAATTTTGATTTTTTTTTTTTCGAATGGTCATAATGTGCATACATATAAAATTTAATTAAAACCAGTTTAAGCGTTTGGTAGAACACTGAAAATATGACAGGAAAACATACAGGATTCACAGACAGATATCATTCCACAAACTACTCTTTGTACTCAGGGGACTATTAAATGGATATATCTGCAAGCAAAAAACTCGAAGTAAATTTTTTGACCTATCGCATAAGTTTCTGTATACTTTGTGTATGTGGCGAAGTAAAATTAACAAAAATTTATGAGAGATGATGACCCAATGGGAAAACTTGGTAATAAAGAAAATAACATTTTTTCTTTCTCTCTATATGTATTTGACACATTTTTAAGGTTATTTTGATTAATTTGTCTATTTATTTATTATTATTATTTATTTAATTTTTTTATGGATTTGTAACAAAGATAGTACAATGTTTTTGGACCCTTTATTTAGATCTAAAAGAATTCAATTTACAATAGTATAATAAAATTAAGTTTTGAATAATTGAACTTTTCTCTAAATAACAGAATTAACATTTATTAATGAAACCCAATCACTCATAAATTAATATTAAATGACTAACAAATCCTGTAGGTGCTTATCTAAATATAGGGGGGATTACACAACAATGAAGTAATTAAGGTATTCTGTGTGCATGGAACTGGAAGGAAATCTGTCCAGTCAAAGTGGTATTACTTGTCCCTATCCATCACTCCTTAGCTCCGCCCACTCAATCATATGTGTGCACTCAACTCCACTCAAAGTAGTCTTTTAAATTCAGTAAGTGGATTTAGTTTTGTTTCTTTGATATTATATTTATTCTGGGTTTGTGATTATCCTCTACCTTGATTGTGAAAAATATATTTCTCATTTGGGTACAAATCGAGTAATTTATTTATTTTTCACTTTACCTGTGGACAACTTTTGAAATTGTACAACCATATTCTTTTAAGTAAGGTCAGTTTTGAAATATAAAGAAAATGATAAAAGATTTATTATAAACAAATAAATGGACATTATTTTTTTAAATAATCACCTTTGCGGTTTTTATCTTTTTCAACAACTTCCTTATTCCATCTTTATAAAAGTCCGTGCAAGTTTCTTAAACCACTTATTAATGTTGAACACCACAAAATGAACATTGAACACTGCCATTAAAATTTATATTTTGATCAAATACAATTTATACTGAGGATGTGTTTATGTCAACAAGTAAACCAAGTTTTAAGTCCTATTTAAGTATGTAAATGTTTTTTTCATAGACACATCCATGTTTCATTTTCATTTTTTTTTACTGATAAGTACCGTAATGGTATTTTTGGTAACGTATAGTTTTGTTTGGTTTTTATTTTGTATTGTGGGTGGGTGGTTGAGAAAGTTTGTGCAATATTTATTTCGCTTAATGAATTTGGAACTAGTTTATGTTTAGAAAAAATATTACAATTTTTGATTTATTTGAAGGTATAATAGTAATAATTTTGTGATACAGTTGTATTGGTCTATAAAAAATAGAGTAGACAAATTTGTAGCCACTGGAATCATTGACAGTAAGCACATCTTGAAAATAAACACAAACTATAAAGGTGGTGATTTATAGATTTGAAATAAATCCATAACAATTTTAGAATTAAAATATAACAAGAGTCTCATCCAGCCACTCCTCTAAGACTATCCACAAACCATAGATAAAAACTAATAAAAGTTCAAAAACCAAAATGGTGTCTCTCAAAATCACCGCTAAAATATGGAGAGAGTATTTATGTCCATGTAGTTTTGTACTTCATACTATTTTTTTATTCACCTCTTTTTCCAGAGAACAATATTTTTTGCTTTCGCCAACCTATCTGTTATTTTGTTTATACTTATTTAATTGCAAAGGTTGATATCTTGGACTGTTTTGTCCTAATATTGGCTAAAGGTTTAATCATTCGTTAAAGGATGTTAAATATTTGACTACTTTCCCATCCTCCCTCTGTCAGCATTAATTTATTCCATATTATCTTAACAGACAAAATTCCAAACATTCAAAATTCATTTCTAATCTAGAAGTCACAAACTGGACTAGTGTATGAATTGATTAATAGATGACGAGAATACTGTATGATTATGAAGAAGGGTCGATTTTAGTAGTTTCTAAGCATTGCTACTAATGTAAAGATTTACTAGACTAACATTGTCTACTTGAGTTAGTGTTGTTTATATTTAATATAATTTAGTTGCAGAAAGTAAATTATAAGGTATTTCATAAGTTAGTGTTGTTCTTCTTCGGTTGGGTGATCACCTATAAGTGCTTATTTGTGTTCTCAACTGGATAATAGACAGTTTGAACACCTAGATATCCCCAGGAAAACTTGAATCTTCTTGACAAGGTTGTTTTGAGGGATTGTCTGCCTCTTTATCAAACACTCTCACCTCTTCCCCGATTGAGGCTTACACATTCGTAGATTAGGTGCCATGAAGTTTCCTCTTGCAGATTTTGTGCACAGAGGTTCCCCAGTGAACATGCCCACCCTGTGTATATATTTTCTCAAATGGTAAGTCTTCCTTATTAAAAGACTTGCCCTAACGAAAGAAGGTCAGATGCAATTTGCTTGCATGGGGTATGAAGTTTGCTCGTCCTTAAACTTGAGACACTCCTTTCTGAGGCCAAGTACTAAATAAGCCCTTGCATATGCTACAGATTGGCTCAAACAACAGTCCAAAGCTGCACCTGGAATGCTGCAAATCGAACATGTAACTGCAAGATATGGCGGTCGTTGGAATTCCCGCCAGACGTTTCACTAATCCCTTGATTCCCCTATACACATAATCACACCATATACCATGATTGGTTTTATCACAGAAGTATAAGGGCCAGAATATAAGTTTTTTGACTTCTGTCGTCATGTCTTTCTTAACATGTGGTTGCACACCATAAGCGAGCACTTATCTCTGTCAATGACATGGTTGAGGTGCTACCCTAAGTTAAGTCTTTGGTCAAGACTTATTCCCAAATAATTAACAAACTTTTTCCTTCTTAGTAAATAGAATGGATACAGTCTTGTTCAGATTGACTGATAATTTATAAGTTGATGCATGGCCTATACTTAGTTATATTTGCTATAGTTTTTATTAAACGGTTACCTAATCTTTACATTTGTGATAAAATAAACTATTGATAACAACTGAAATTAATTTGTTTATAGAATTAAAAGTAATACATGGATGTACTTGATAACATCTATTAATAATGTTTTTTAATTTTGTTATGCAGCATATATTTCTTGGGTGAGATTTTATGCAACATATCCTAGAGAATCTCGAGAAGCCTTCAACTTTCAAAATCTTCACCTCGGACACTATGCTAAAAGTTTTGCATTACGGGATCCTCCGTCTTCCATTGGTAAAGTCAGACATGGCTTCAGCAATAATAAAAAGTAAGAACAGAGTTATATAACAGTTGTTATTGGAACTAAATATCAATATGTTCAGCCTTAATACAGTTCTTACATAGTTCATTTTCATCATACTTTGTATAGTTTTCAGCATGTTTCTTTAAAGGAAAATTAATTATATAGATAGAATTGTCTCTAGTAGGATTATTGGTTGGGCATTTTGAAATTTATATTTCTAATATAATCCCAAAACACAGAGTGTGGATTATTCTTAATCAGTAGATATATAAATAAATATTACGACTCCCATTTTGAGTTACCCCTGGTTTGAAAAATACGGAATTTTGGTATTACCAGTATTTTATCATCACTGAACTGAAGTTCCATAGTTGTTATATTTAATGTATGTTAAATTATGAAAGCTGTGAACTCCAATTTAAAATAATATTATTTTGTGCAAAATGATTTATCCAAAATGTTAATTTTTAACATTGTCAAAATCAAAATCAGTTTTTGTAGTGCACAACTATCTATCTTAAGAAGAAGAATGTTGTAAATTTTATAAGTTTGACCAAATTTGGTATGGAGATATGTTGCGACTTTTTTCATTTATATAAGACATTATCTCCCTAAAAATTTCGATTCGTGAGATATCATCAGAAAACTAAAAAAATGGTCATGAAGTTGTTATAAATTATGTAATCTTTCAAATCAGTTTTACCGATTTTGTATAAATTTTGAGAAAATGCTAAAATTAATTCTCTAGTATGCCCAATTAGAAGCGGAAGAATATTATCATTCATGAATGATAAGCAAAAGTGTAAATGAATTTCAACCGTTATCATTAAATGCTCTATTTCAGCTTAGTGTGAGTTTATGCATAAATAAAAAAAGGTTAGAGTCCAGCGATTATCTTCTATAATAAAATTGAATTTCTGGGGTGGACACTGTGTTGCTTTATTTCAACGTTAATTAAACGTTTCAACAACATCTCAATGGTCTTTCTTAAGGAAACAATGATGCAGCATACAGCCCAGAAATCCAATTTAAATATGTAAGAGTTGTTTACAATTTTATAAAAAATTGGTAAGGAATACAAAGGGGAAGCCTATTTCTTTCTCATGTATAAGTAATATAGTAGTCGGACCGGATAGAGCGGATGTTTAGGGGATGTTAAATCACTTCCTTTGCGATCAACACTCAAATTGATGATAACTAAACATAAGTAACATTTCATAGAAAAGTTAAACTCGTGTTTATAGAATTTGAACAAATAAATAATAAGGACTAATTATAAAAGTAATGGAAATTTTTAGATTTATTTTACTCATATAACAAAGATTACTTATAGATTAGAGTTTAATAGGGCACAGAGCCTATTATGTTTAAATTTTATACGGGCTTACCTGGTAAAGTGGTCATTGGTATTACCTAGTAGTACACAAATAGAAAAACACAACAAAATACAGAAGTTCTGAAATATTTCGTAAACACTATTCACTTTCACATCATGAGAGAGTATAAAAAGAAGACTAAATTGTTAGAACTTTAGTGTTTTATATATCGGGCAACATATTTCTTTCATTGTCATTCATATTTAACAAACATATTTAAAATTGAATAACTCATCATAAATCAAAATATGGACACACCAATAAAAACTGATCAATAAACAACTGATCATCTTAGATATCTTCTACTAAATGAGTGTGAACTGATGAGAAATAATAAAGCCATAATTTTCTTGTACAGATGTGAATGAGTTGCACATGTCACAGCTATATAAAATTGAGTTAATAAAAGAATTCCAAATGTAAGTGCTTAATTATTTGAGATATAAAAACTAAACACAAAATGTGTACTATGGGTATAATATTTCATAAGAACTTAAGATCGAAAAGTATTATAAATGATCTGTTTTTGTAGACTGAATTTGTGGATCCAAATTAATATTATTTATATCACATCCCGGACCAGATGGTTGTGAGTTTACTGTATGTGGATATTGTTTAGAAAATGGTAACAAATGATATATTTAGTAACTCTTTCGTTTTGTGGATGAGCAGTGAAATATTTTCATTGTCAGGCCACATGTGAGCCTTGGTTTGAATTGTTCTGTATATTCCAAACAAAAGCTAAGCATCGAAGTTGACATGGACAGGGTGTAAAGCATAGTGATACAGGAGTAGAATAAAGAAGCCAAGGAGTTGAGCGTAGATAATTCAATAATAACTTATGAATCACACGCTATTGTATAATACATCACATATTTCTCAGGAGATCCACTGCCATTAATGGCTCTCGCTTTTTCATTTATTTTTTCTTATATTCTCTATCCGTATAACTTGTTAGACAATGGCGAGTGTTTTGGACTGAGAGATGATTTACAGAATATAAAACTTGTTGTAAGAATTTATGGTTGTTAGTTATTGAAATACAGCTGACAACAAAATGGGCTTGATTGTTCCTCACTTAAAATAAAATCTATACTTTTACCTTTAAACAAACTATCTAACAACAAAGTATCATTACAACGTACCCATCTCATTCAGTAATTAATTATTCAATATTATATCAATAAAGAATAATTAACATAAGATATACATATTAAAAAACTAAAATAATATACATATCTGATAGTAAGCTATTAGAAAATCATCTACAGGTCCTTCTCAAATATTCTAGGAAATTTGAATTACCACAGATGTAGTTTCATTTAATATTGTTTAATCATAAAAATAAATTCACAAATTGAGGTTTAATTCGTGTTAGAAAACCATACAAAAAAATAACATGAATAATACAAAATGTAGAAAACAAAACAAATATAAAATTGTTAACGTATTTTTATCTTTTTCTAAAATTTAAAATGTGATGAGAGACCATCTATAAATTTATGCATGTCTTGTATATTTGGCAAAATTTTGCTAAAATTTGTCATTTAAATATGCTTCAATTTCAGTTCTGACCAAAGCTGCATTATTAAATATACAGTATATGCAGTATAACAAACACACAAAACACAATTCTCACAAATAATACGCCTAAGTATCAGACACGTTTCAACGAAAGGTCGTCCTCTTCAGTGATACACGAGCTACACCAATCAAACTATAACTCAGTACATGGACAAATTTTCTCCTTGAGCAGTTCCCAAAACTAAATAACAACCAACAAAAACTATTTATTACTAACAGTGCCAGTTTGATAGTTATCAGTCATGAATCTACCAATTATTCCTGAAGCGTATTATTTTTTTTACTTGTGATTATGCACAGTCTTTAATCTTCAGATTTCTCAAAAATTTTAATGAAATTATGTCTTTTATAACAGCCCCTTGTCAGATTTTTGTTTTTTATCAATAACTGACAAATCGAACTTTTTAGAGACATCATGTCCAATACGTTTTGTTTAGGTTCTTAAACTTGAGAAAATTTTAGTCAAAATCGTTATAGCTGATTTTGTAAAATCATAGTTTTGTGTTTTTTATGGCAGTTACTCCAAATTTGGAGTTATTGAAAAAGTTTTTTTTTTTAATTCCGAAATATGGCCAAAATATACTAACATAGGAAAATTGATTAAAATCGGACTATCCATTTGGGCTGTAAATGACTGTAGACATCATACAAACATCATTTCTAAAATCACTTTATTTATCCCAAAAACATATTTGTTAAAAACTCTTTATTGTTTTTTCTAACCCATCACCTAACCGAACCTAACCTAACATTCTCTATACTATGTATGTTTGAAAAAAAGAAAATTGATATGTATTTTTGACAGAACAACTTCTCGTTTTCTTAGAAACCATTATTTCAGCTCCTTGGGTTCTAGCTTTTACAACTCACCAAATTGTGGCATACCAAAATTATGATTAAAATAGTTCTTTCCCTAGGTCAGGGACAAGGGTATATACAATATTCATGATACCTGACAATCTTTGTTCTATGAAAACATTGTCTGGATTTATTGCCTCTTACTACCTTTTCCATCCATTCCAACTTTTGTCACTGAATTTGTCAATAAATTAATCTTGTATGTTGCTTCTAACAGGTTCCGTTATCAGTACTAACAAATTTGATTTACTTAGCAAGTATATAAGTGTTCTGGGTTTCCTAATTTATATAAGTTTTTTTTTTTTTAATTTGATTACACAAAAATTGTAAAAAAATATTTCCAAATATTAAATACATGATTTTGTAACAATCTTTCTAACTGATTAAATTTCTTAGTGGAATCACCATTAAAAATAAGAAGACAAAACTTATCCAATCAGATAAACTGATGAAATAGGCAAGAACAATTTTTATTATAAATATTACTTAATGATATTTACATATGAACAGTAGGGAGAATACTGTTTTAAACTGAAATAGTTGAAAGCAACCAATTATTTAATGATTTTCAGATTTTCGTGTTTATAAATTGTAGTTTTCTTTAAAATGTACCGTTTTAAAAGTAAAGTTTGCTTTCAAATATAAATATGATTGCTAGAAGTGTTTTTTTTTTTTTCTTTTTTTTTCTTGCAATAAATGACTCACGAAATGTGCAAAAATTCATATGCATATGAAATATAGTCAAAATTAGGCCACTCGTTTGGTCTGTAGAACACTGCACATAAACACAGATATCAATTTTTAAAAACACTCAGAATGGGTATTTCTGCCAAAAACTCATCATAATTTTTTTTATGGATCACATAACTTTCTTTATACTTCAAATATTTGAGAAAGTAAAAGGCTGTTTTTAATATTTGAGCTTTATATTAAGGATCATAGCAATGTTCTATATGTAAATATGTTTTAATAAATTGTTTCAAGACACATAGTAAGTACCAGGATGAAACTGATTAATACAGCCATCTGTAATTTCATCACTAAATCTAAAAATAAACTGATGTAATTTGCTGCAACTTGTTTATCCAAACTGTCATTTGTAGAAAACACAAGTTTGTATGATTTATACTTTCAACCCAGGTACTTTGAATTGAAATGTTCAGTATAACCTAATGATATTTAAATAGGAGTGTTTAAGCTGAAGTTGTTGAAAACAGCCAATTGTTGTAAGGATTATCCAATCCATACTTATTATAAATTGGCTTTCTTCCAAATTTTCAGTAAGATTTGTAACATTGTAACATCACTCATATTTTTGTCACATCATTCCGCTGTTCTCTCCCTGTAGTAGTAGTAGTGTGCATCCTAAATTGAACTTTTGATTTTCTAATTTTATTGGCAAAGAGACATGTTTAAACAAAGTTAAAACACAAATTTTTTGTAAATTTTGAAGAAAATCTGACATAACATGTGACCGTTCAGACTAAAAATGATTATATATATATATATATATATATATATATATATATATATATATTAGTTACCTTTATTAGTAGTCAGAGCAATTCTTTTTTTTTCTTTTTTTGTAGAAACACTACAGCACTGTTTCGCCGTTTCACAGCCGGCTTCGTCAGGTGTAGGCTTAACACTTATGTGAAGCCAGCTGTGAACGGTGAAACAGCGCTGTAGTGTTTCTACAGCAATTCGTAAAAAGCTAATAAACTTTATAGTTTTACATAAGATTATAAAGAATATAATAAAAATGATTCAGTCTGGACCAATCTACTGATTAAGAAACTTAACAAAGATATAACAAATAGAAACAACCACAGTAAATTTCACAAAAATCAGACAACTCATTCTAATATTATTTTGCTTAAAGACGTAGATAGTATTATAGTTTCCTCCACGATATATTGACATGATGGATCCCAATCTGATAATTACTTTAATTAATTTTTTAGTGATAGGTTAATAATATTTTTTATGGTGATATTGATAGTCTGAAATGAATGTCTTGTTCTTCTCATATATGTTATGAGTGAGAGTCATTGTCGAGTAGGCTATATCTGGTTTGAGGTTCCCCGAGATCAAAACTGTGTCAATCTCTTGTCTGGTGTATGTACAATGTGTAGAGAGATTTTAATCTGGTGTATGAGTTAATTTTGTTCATAACTTAGGACTTTTTTATAACTTAAAATTAGCTGTCATAAGTAAAAAAACAGAAAATTATGATTGTCTCGAAAACGGCTCTAACTATTTTGATTAGTTTTGCAAGTATAGCCTCTAAGGACCCAAAGAAAATGTATTGGTTGCCATCTCACCAAAAATGTCGGTTTGTGATTTATTGGTAAAAACAAAAATTGCCCATGGGGCTGTTTCTCTAAATTGGCTTTACCAATTTCATTCAGATTTTAGTGAAATGTGAACATTACTGACTCAAACCTGTATACAAATTGTAAATAAAAACTATTACGGTTCAGGAATAATTGACAAAAAGAAAATTAATTGACCTTGATCTCTATCATTGAAAAGCTTGAATTTATTTAAATAAGACTTATGCTGAAGATATGGTTATGGCACAAATGAAGCAAGTTTAGTACCCATAGGCTAAATGAGGATATGAGCATTATATCTTTAAAAAATGTTATTTTTGTTTATATCATAAATAAATCATACATTTTTATTTCCTGTATTAAATAATAATAAATATAATTTATTGAGAAGGCTATGATGAAGCATTTTGACGGATTTCCGGACAGTAACTGATGAATAAAATAAACAATTTGTAAGTAGCGATAATTGGTGTAGGCCTATTGAATTAAAACGTTTAAACAATTTTATCAGTGTACTAATGCTTCGGTAATTGTTAGTATCACATTGACTAATGAAAAAATATTCTTAAACCACATAAAGAAAAGATTAGTAAAACATGATGTTAACAACAAAGGCTGCATAAATAAAAAAGTTGAAAATAAATAAGAAAACACAAAGACTAAATTAGAATGGATACGGGTTAGCAAACATATTACAAATGTTTTGTTGACAATAGCAGTGATCACACATCGGACAACAACAATCATTGAATTTGTACGATGTGCAACATTTTTTTCAATTATGTTGTATAAATTATTTTCCACTTTTACCAACTGTTCCTTACAAAATACTGTGAGAGATGCCGAATATGTACAGACATGTGGCGCTTGCCTTCTCCATTGTCACTATTATTTCATTACAGCATTAATCTGTTCCATTTCCCGACCCCAATGGTATCCCGTCGAGCTTCCCGTCAAGGCCTTGAAAATGTCACTTTGAATGCTTGAATTGTTGGAAAATTATTTTCTGTTGTAATAACGATGAAATTGCTAGAAAATGTTTATCTATTGTTGGATACATATAGAATTTTAACTATGTTGTCCGTGGAATACACGTTATATATAATTGGATACATTCAATGTTACTATCGCACCGTTCACAATAGCTCAATCAATTTTTTAACAATCTCATTATGATGTGGAAATTAATCTCGTTATACATTATATCTGATTTCCTAGTTAACTGGAGGACGGATGTAAAACTGTGTGTCATTGGTATTTATTAATGAATAGAGCAGGGAATATAAGGAAATGAATAGTATCAATATAAACAATCAAATTAAGTGCAAAAACATTGCACTAAGTTTCACACTCATTCATTTAAAAAGACAAAAATAATAATTGTCATATTTTCCCAATACATGGGAGTTGCTGTAGAAAATTTTTTTCTTTTAAATTTTTCTGCATTAAATATATATATATATATATATATATATATATCTTTTTTTTAAGATATTTATATATTAAATATGACCTAAGCTACTAACTTTGCTTGTAGATAAACTCATCATAATTGAAAAATTAATTTGATTGAGTTTTTAATGTCGGCGGTAATGATATATTTATTTATTTCTCAACCATCATTTTCTTTTACTTGTGATTTTGCAAACTTGTTTGGGTTTTTTATAACAACTCTACTGATGATTGTTTTGTTTTTTGAAAATTTGATTAAAATCGGTTGAGACATTTGGGTTGTAGAGCAGTGCATATACAACAGACAGGTATCAATCCAAAAACCACTTTTCTGGGCTCAGGAGACCTCTGTTATGTCTGTGGAAAGCTTAACAACAATTGGTTTCACCCACCAAATAACTTCCTCTATTCTATATATGTGTAAGAAATTTAAAAAGAAGTTGCATTTGAACTCAGTATTTTACAAAACATAAATATCATATATAAATTTCAACAAAATGGGTTAAAAAATTGTTAAATATTTATAGCAGCCTCAAAGGTTCGTGGCGGTCGAGAGCTTAGTAAGGTTGGTCGAGCATCACCACCCCAATTAGCCCTCGCCCGACCGCTCCAAGTTCTAGTTAATAGTCTCCAACTGGCCTATAGGTACAGCCAGAACAACTTTTTACAATTCGAAGTATATAGTCATACAAATATTATTTTCGTAATCTGCATCATATCACAAGAAAATCAAGCCCAAGAACCACTTAGTTACGATAATATAAAGTATTCAGATTACTTTTAAATGTAAAGATGGTTAAACAAAATAAAAAGTTATATTTTTACAGGTTTGTTAGTAATGGAATGAAAGGTAAATGCATAAAGTTGACCTAAATACATGTTTATGGTTATAGGGATTTAACTACTTAATTTAAGACATATATGTATTTAATACATATTTGTTTTCGCCATTCCGACTACTGATTAATAATTAGATATATTAATAAGACTTACCGTCACAAATATAGACTATTGTGACGGTAAGTCTTATTAATATATCTAATCTATTTAATTGTATTAGCCAAAAACAAATAAGTTATTCGTATTATAGATGTTTGTACGTTATTATAAATAATATAAATGTGCATACAAATTTTGTCGTAAACACATCTTATGCCTATCTCACATCAGCATGGACAACTAGCTACTTCTTACCAAAGATATTATCTGATTTTAAAATGTAAAAATATAGCTTTTTCGTACTAAGCTCTCAGCCGCAACGAAAAGTTTAGCAGCCGCAACTGCTATAAGTTTATTTTGGATACCTGAAGTATATAGTGTAGGGATAGAAACTCAAATTTTAGTTAAGGATAGCCGTGATATATTGGTGGTCAGGGTTCATTTTAATATAAAATGAAACAAAACATAATGATTGGTGTATTCATTTTAATGTTTTCCACAAATTAGCAAACCATAATTATCTTTTATGTGTTGTTTAAGACATTGTTTTGATCGAATCTTCAAATCAATTATTAACCAATTTAAAGAAATTTTGGTGTTGCAGGTTACTTTCAAGTTTAGAATTAACATACTCAATTTTTTAAACACCTTGAGATATAGTAAATTTGTTTTATCTGGGCTGTAGTGCACTGTATGGACAACAGACCAAACATCATTGTAAAAATAATTTTTTTCTGCAGTCGACCACAAAACTGATATCCCATGAACAGATTCAATATAGATTTTTTTTTATTCATCACATAACTTTCTTTATTCTACACATTATACAGACTGAATCAAATAAAGTCTTACAGATAGTTGTTTTGTAAACCATCAATCTAACCATTTACTTTATATGAAAATTGTAGCCTTCTTTTTTGTGGCCTTTCAGAATATGTAATCCATATTTATTAAACTAGCACATTTTTTTTTTAAATATATAATTTTTTATTCTTGCCCTTTTAAAAAATTCCAATAAAGCCATTTTGGATACTTACTCATTGATAAGGTATTTAAGTATCATTTTAATGTCTAAAACCAGATACCAAGAAGTACTCCACTTACATGTAAACAGAAATGAGCATTTCCTGTAGCAGCTTATTATGACAATATAAACCACATTTTGGAAAGTTGGCATAACTAAAAATTACCAACTAAAATCAAACTAGCTGCATGCTTCATCTTAAAAGTTTTTAATACTTCTTTAAATTTAACATATGTATAATAGGGTCATTTATAATATATGTATAATTTTATACTATATCCATCTACATTATGATTAAATTTAATAAATTATGCTTAAATGAAACTGCAAGGAAAATATTGGTCATTTTTAGCGTGCATAGAACCATAATTTTAATTTTTCAACGAAAATCCGCTTGTATGTCATAAAATTAGCATTAAAAAACATTCAAGAGGCAAAAATTATTTTCTAGATTCCAACTAACTACACTTAAGAATATTTCTAAACTTTTTTATGTTCATTTTCACATTTTAATTTGACCAGTCTTAAGGGTTTCCCCGGAAAATATCCATTTTTCCAAACGTTATGGGGAAATATAATTTTGTACTTTGGTTTTACGCCTTCTTGAATTATTTATGATTTCTTTGATAACTATTTGATTTGTTCTCCCACCTGTTTGAACTTTTTTTCAAATGGTTCTTGGAAAATATGAGTTTTGTTTTTTCCAAAAAAAAAAAAATCGAGAGTAAACATTTCTTTAAAAACTGATATTACAAAAATTTCAAACCCAAATTTCCTAGTTTGGTCAAATTACTTGAAAAACTTTTTTTTCGGGTCATTTTTTTTCACTCTGGCATGTAAAAATTTGTATTGTTTATAACAATGATAATCATTCAACCATCGACATTGGGGAAGGGAGGGGTATCTAGAGATTTTTACAAAGCAATTCCCCTGGTTAGATTTTTATATTAATTCACTCCCAGAAATTTCACAGGTTTCATCCTAAATATGGTTAATTTGCTGGACTGTGGTTTCAATGCTTTTAACACCATTGTTATTAGAAATTATTAAAAAAATAAATAAATAAACAAAATGTTTAAAATTACCTATAGATTTTCGCGATTCTATTTTAAAAAATAACATTAATTTTAAGAAAGGTTGCCAAAAATTAAGAGAGGTTTTACATCAAAAAAAGTTAGTTGTTAGTGTATCACTTTATTTTGTCCATCCAATATTTGAGAAACTATAATTGACATTATCATGAATTAGCGGATTATGGCGTATGAAATATATATATAAATATATATATATATATATATATATATATATATATATATATAATTGAGTTAAAATAAAGTGTGCCAGAGCCAAATTAAGATTATGCAAATTATCCAAACTATTTGTGAACTATAATTTTTCCTCAGTTAAATAGGCCAAATTCCTTTATTCACTAAAACAAAACAAAAAAACCTGTCAACCGCCCACGTATTAGCGATTTACCCAGTCGACCGTCACCACACCAAACATTAAATCACTGTACATTGCATGCCTTTGAATAATTTAAATGTTCAGCTCTCAATAGCGACTTAAACACTGCAGAGTATTATGAAAAACCTTTACAAGGATATTACACTGTGTACTGAAGCCTGCCTGCGTAACAAGGTGGGTTTACGCTCAATTTTGTGTATTTTATAGATGATTAGAGTAATTTCTTGTTGCAATGGTGGTATTACACAGGTAGGTCAATCATTGGCTGCAGCGAACCGAACACTCATGATTACAACATCGCTACAGGCGGACAATTTCCCCAAAATATCTTTTTACACGTGTTTATAGCAATTTATATATTTAGACGGTTTTGCAAAATAATGATGATACTTGGCTTGCTGCTGATATGCTACCATGATATGACGGGGGTTTTTTTGGTGTTTTCTCATTGGCTGACCTCGACCTTGATATTAAAATATCTATCACTAAAGTTACACATAATGAGTTATTGTAGGCAGAGACACTGGAAAATGATCACATTTGAAATACCCCCAAAGTGAGAGGAATGGGGGGAAGTATTTTTCTGGGAAAATATGTCACTATAAAATTTTTTAGACTATTTGCTATTGTTGGAAAGATTTAAATTTAAACCTTAAAAGCTATAGTAAACCAAAAAAGTTCAAAATATATACGTAATATTTGTTGAAGAATAATGGGATTTATTTTGGTTTTAAAGTTATTTGATAATGATGGATTGTTCATATCAATATGGTTGAATTAAATCTGACACTTTCCATCAGATGTGTACATAAAACCAAATACACAATGTTTCAAGAGCATAAATCAATTCCTGGGTTTCCTCCAGTAGGTCTGGGTTTCTCTCTTAGGTAATAGAGGAACCAAACATGGTCCTAGGAATAGCCTATGTTGGTTTTTTTACTTGTTGTAGTTTTATGACATAGCAGGAGTTGATATCTACTCGGAATGTTATGTGATTAAATCATATCAATAATATATTTGGACGTTAGAAGATTTAACAGATTGAATTCAAGAATATTGAAATAGGAAACAAACTATTTGATATGGAATTTTAGGATCCTAATTTTAACATGTAAAAACAGGATAAACTTTAATGTTATATCACTATAAATATTAGGGCAAGAGTTCAAAATTGTACAAAATTTAAACATGTATTCTACAAATGATTTACAAATATATAATATTTTAAAAATAAAATTGTTTATTGGTTCTTCAAATTTTGATATAACATTTGGTGAAATTTAAAGATTATAAGACCGAATCAATGTGCGAAATACAAGTGAAAGAAAATTAGACAATCAGATGTTGATGAATATCATTCTTTGAGACTAATAATAACTAGTAGGCTATATCTGTAATCACTGTTACTAGTTTTGTA
Source organism: Aphrophora alni (assembly GCA_963513935.1). NCBI lineage: Eukaryota > Metazoa > Arthropoda > Insecta > Hemiptera > Aphrophoridae > Aphrophora > Aphrophora alni. The sequence goes on along the minus strand of OY740769.1, from coordinate 28,346,806 downwards.
AGGTCATTTGGTTTGACTGTAACTACATTTGTGATTATAGAGGGAAGATGATGAGAGGTGGGTGGGGAGTGGGTCATCTTAACTCACCAATGTTAATATGGTAATATTTAGATACACATTTGGTAAGAACAATTATGACAATTGTTCCATTATTGTAAGGTTAGGATTATTTTTTTCTTAAAATTTTTCATTCTTTGGTTTAATACACAAAATATTTTGTTAACTTGAGATATAAATTAGTTAAAATAATAATTCTGCTACCACTTCAGTAAAATATAGAGAGTATGTATAGAAATTTTCAATTTTATATCTCTTGTAGGCTAGTTTCCGAAAAAAATTACCTTTTTTGAAAAAAAGTAGGTAGGCCCTACTTAATTTCGGGAAAAGAGGTTTTAATCAAAACATACTATTTCATATACATAATCTCTTCAAAACACATATGGATCTTAGTCTGGGTCCTTATCCTGATCTTCTTGATGGTTTTATGTTTCCTTCTTCTTTCTTGTCTTACATCCTTTGTCAGCTTTCCAAAGTTCCTCGATGTCCAGTTGTTGGTGAACATCTACTGACCTTTTAAAAAATTTTGCCCCAACTTATTGTAAACTGCAAGTGTGGTGTTTTAGCCATCGTTAAACGTGAGGACAGCATCATATAAATATAATTTCAGAGTAAGCAGCTTCACAAAGATTGACTTAAAGATTTTTGACCATACATGTTGTCGAAACTCTCATTCGGATTTTGAATATAGGCATAGAGACTTTTTTCTAACAGGTCAAGATGGTCTAAATCTTTTTATATTCTCTTTATGGCTGACATTACTTCTATTGGTAGGTTTTTTTATGATCAAGTTGTTGATTTAGGCCTTATACTTGCACTATGTGTCAGCACCTCTAAGGCACAACACATGCTGCCAGTTGATTAGTCTGTGGAAAAGCGTTGCACAAATAAGTTATTTTTCTTGATAGCTTGAAGGTTTGATCGTCTTCATATCATAACCCATAATAGATCTGCAGTTTATTAATTTCAACATCAGTTAATCGATTTCTACCTCCTATCCCCTTTCTATTAGCTGATGTAAGTTATTCCTTTTGACCTTTTTTCCACTTACATAGGCTTATACCCATGCGCTTCTGTACATGATCTAGGCACTCAAATTTTTCAATACCTACATACCATATGGCTCACATTCTAAAATGCTTTGAAACCTGTTACTGTCACCATAGCCTAAATATTTTACATACTGGAGATCATGTGTAATGGAGTTTCAAAACACTTGTAGAGCTCCAGTAATATCCATGTCACTGCTTGAGCCTTCATAATTTTTCGTACACACTTGTTCATGAGACTTTTTAGATAACTTGCATGTTTGGGAATACTTTGACATAACAGTAACATCTAGAACCTTCCCTGTATTAAAACTAGTTACATTTAACAAGGCGATCGAGAGAAATGAGTCCTGTTCTTTGCCATGTCCCGTCCAAAGCAATTCCCCAATCATTGTTTTTACCATTTTCTTCAATAGCCCCCTCTGTAGCAATCTTCATGCTATCTTGGGGATAAGATTGTACTGCTGAAAATATAGTTTCATGTAATCTTTCAAGCTTTTTTAAAGGTAGTAGTAATCCAAGAGCGAGCACAATAGGCTACACTTCCAGCACTGAGTTCTTTCCTTTATAAGTATGTATAGCATAAACAAACTTTGAGTTTATATCATATTTTACCACTTTCACATAGTCTAGAGTTTCGAAATAGAAGTGAAACGAAACAAATAGAACACTTTAAGAATTCCACATTCACAGCTAATCCCTTTTTACTATGTAAAAAAATAACATTAATTTCAATGTAGTCTTCTCGGTTACAATTTTTACATCTAAAAACTTTTTTATTTGATCTGACAATAAACAAACATCAAAAATGAATTTCTTTTCCCCAGAAGCTTCAAAGTTATTACATGAATCGAAACAATGTTTTCTACCTGAAGAACTTTTTGGTGTTTAATTCTGAATGGGACTAAGAAAAGATTCAAAATGTTTAGCAAATATTAATTACCTCTACAACTTCTACTAGTTTTTAGTCTAGGGGTTGTAGTTCTTCTAAAGAAAACACAAATTATATAAAAAACACAAACAAACTCAATATTGTCTCAGTTGCAAGCACTTACTATAACCTTCACAAATGTTTACATGAAACAATCATATAAAACGTTTGTTTCACAGTTAGTTAGAAATGGTTCTGTAGACAAATAATATGACCAAGATAAGAAAACAAAATTTTGATTTATATATAAAGAGAGAAAAAATACTATATATACATGGTTTATGAACAGTTTCTGAAAATCTATTTCTGATTTTGTAATTATTTTACTATGTTATGGTTGCCTAATTGTTGGTTTAGTCACATATTCTGATGAAATTCAATATCTTTGGCCATTTTGAAGTTGTAGGAGTTTTTCCTCTCCAGTTCTATTAACCATTGTGGTTATCATCGCCTACACAAAATTAATATCATAAAATGCTCCTTAACATAAAATTAGCACATTATAGGGCTACAAAAGAGCCCTGCAACAAGTTAACAATGATAAAATACAACAATTCAAAACATTATAGAGCTGTAAAAAGGCCCTGCAACAAGTTAACAATGATAAAATACAAAAATTTTAAATTTTATAGGTTTGTAAAAAGGCCCTGCAATGAGTTAACAGTGATAAATTTTTAAGAAACCTAATAGATAACAAAATAGAATACTACACAGCTGTAAATGGGCCCTGCAACATTGGAATCTAAATATTGTTAATGTGACCAAAAAAAACATTCAAATAACATAATACAATACCTGATCTAGGATCTCAATTATCTTGGTATTGTAGCTCTTGCAGTTGAGGTTATCACACACTAATCATTCACTGAGGTTATCCACATTCTTCTGACATTTTTTATGTGAACAAAGAGTTAAAAAATCTTCACTCATTACTCTTTTGGTGTTTGCATGAATTAAAACATTTTATAATTTTATATGATTATAAAAATATCTAATAAATTATTATTTATATATCAATTAACATTCCTTTGTTCCCTGTACTGACCCCTAAACCTTGATATAACTTTTATATATGCATGAAATAATGAGACTAATAATCAGATTGTTTATGCTTCTAACAAATTGAGTCAAAGGTTCATTTTTCATTTAAAGACCTTTTGTACTATAAGGGTTTATAAACATTGTTGGCTGTATCATAATATTTACTCCCAATGAATAGTAAATCACAATTACAATGCATGGAGTAACCTACCCATAAACTTATTAATTCTCCCTTTATATAGTGTTTTGTTCAAATAGTTGTGGTATTATAATTTTACTTCTTGGTCTATGAATATTGTTGTGTGTAACCGCATTGGGTTTACAAGAACAATTTATTGAATCTATTACAACTTCCACAGAGCGAGGTCTGCTGTTCTACAGAACCTCTAGTTACAATTTTTTTTTTAAATTTTCTATCTTTGTTTTTCCTTTCATTGCTCTTAGGAACCCCATTTACCTTCCTTCCATTCTGTTCCACAAATGATACTGTTAAATTATGATAACATCTCCACCTCCTTCCCTAGCCAAATGGTGATTTCCTGCTCCACCTTTCCTTGATTGTACTAAATTTACAAACTTCTTTAAATTTGTGAGTTTTCTCGATGTTTGTGTCGAGCCCTATAACCATAATTTATTTTTTAAATTTCTCATATATATTTCTTGTCATTTTAAACAGCAAATAAATCATCCAGGATATTTGTTACTGACTTTTTCCGAAATGCACAAAACTTTACCAAATTAGTGAATTAATTTATTGTACCTGATCATGATTTAATGTATATTTTAAAAAAGTGTTTAATTTAAAAGAAATCTGTTGTATATTACGATGCTGACTTTAGTTTTAATGTGGGTATGTTCCGTTATAATGCTGAGTTTTAAACGTCCGAAAAAGATATGTTGTATATTTTAAATACAGAATATATGAACGATGTAAAAAACTAATTAATTTGCGTAGTACTATATTTGAAAATTAATTATGATTTGAAAGTAATTAGCTCCAATAAGTTTGGCGATAAATGTAATTACAACTAATATTTCTGTGGTATTAGCATATAGTTAGAAGGGAGGTCCTGCCGACTCTTAAAAAGACTATTTTAAAATGATTTAGTATAGAATTCAAACCAAGGTCGTTAAAGAAAGAAGAAATGTTCACAAACTTACATATTTAGTCTATAAAATTGTGGTCCATGAAGTATATATAAGAAACTAATGTTCAAACTCTACCCAATGGCATAATAAGTAATACAAAAAGTCAAAACAGAATTTAAGTGGACAAAAAAGTGATTGATGTAAGATTTGATTTGATGTCCCGAGAGAGAAAGCCCAGGTGTGTCATGGTTTAACACTATAATGAGGCCCTAGCCAGCCACCTCACAACTCATATTTGGAAACACCATTTAGACACAATGGATGTAATTTTAGACCACCATTTTGAAAGTAATGAAAAACTAATGTTAAACAATTTATGGATTTTAAATGTTAATAACATCAGTATATTGTGATGGTGCTCTTAATGTTTTGATCTTCTAGTAATACATTTACATTTCCATTTCCTCTAACAGACATTATATTACATATATATTTTAAGTAAATATAAAAGGACTAGGCCTACTATACACATCTGAAAAATGATTAGTGAAGACCTATTTTTTTGGAAGTTACATCGTTCATTTAAAACTAATGTGGCTAATGTGTGAAGTGAAACATTATAATATTCATAGACCAAGCAGTAATAGTAAATAATACCATGACTACTGTACACTTGAACAAAAACCGTTAAACATTCTAATGGTTTGTTGTTGCCATTCCGAACATTGATTATAATCTATGATTAATGGGATTTACCATCTTCAATATTCCTCTTTACAAGTTCAACCATGGCCAATTTGGTTATTCAGCCATTTTCAAGTTGAGCGGGATGTATTCCTTTGTCAATTAACGCTTACGGGACATTACATTAAACTAATATATTATACTCATCCACAAAAATAATAAATTAACATTAAAAAATAGTTTATTATACAGTTCAGTCATTAGTAACTACTGAACAGTTACTTCCAATGTCATGAAATGCACTGTAACAATGGAATACATTCTACTCAACTTGAGAATGGCTGAATAGCCGAAACGGGTGTCGTTGAACGGTGAAAGAAGAATATTGAAGACTTATTATAATAAAAATTCATTACTTTATGGGTGGCTTGCTCTTTGCATTGTTTGCGATTTACCATTCATTGATGTATGTAAACTTTGAAAATTTAACTTCTTTTTCTAACGAAAAAACGTCCTCACCCTAAACCGTTGGTGGGCTGATGTTCTGATTCATACACAGTCAAATTACTGTTTATATTTTACTCATGTAGAGGAAATCACAAAAGTGTAATTGTTATGTAAATAGTAATTTATGTGATATTGTTGGTACTGTTTGAAGCTCTAAAATATTTAAAATGTTTTTATATGAAAAAAGTAGCTACGGATGAAGTTTTTTAATTTTATAGTGAGGTAAAAACTCTTTGAATAAAACTAATAATTTACTAAAGTCCAAAAAAACCATCTAATGAAAAACTGGGTTTTGTGAGCTTTTGAAATTCAAAGGAAGTGGAAGTGATCCAAATTGTGGTAATATTTTACTTTACACAAAAATAAATGAAAGGATATTGTAATAATTTATTTAATATTTTTGAAACCTCCTAAAATTTGACAAAGGAAAAAATTTGTATTCATATAAATAAAAACATCAATATCATTGTAAGTGAGGTAGCTAGTTTTTTCAGTTTTTTAGTCAAAACTTTTGGTGGTAAAATTTAAAATCCAATTAAATTTGTTTTGTTTTTTTTCTTTTTAACTACTTTATAAGGAGCATAATATATTTACATATAATATACTTTACAGCATTATATTTAATAGTTCGGTGTGCACTCTGTACAGTATTCATATACTTAGGTCCGTTTTCAAAACTAACATACATATTATTCCATAGATCCATATATTTTCCTTACAATATTAGCCTGCAACCAAGGCATTTAAAATCCACTAGAGTAACAGCCATACTTTACGCTAATGATTTCATCAGTAATATTGAAATGCTGCTTCCTCCTAGCAATTAAACGGCTCAACTGCCATTTCCTTCCACGTGCTTTTCCTTCTTACCTCACATTTAAGCAGGCTGTGAGGAAAACACTGTAGGTAACCAATCTGTCTCTAAAGTGCGAGACGAATCTGTAATTGGCCGGTGATTGGTCGCTGCCATTGTGAAGAGACCATTTTGTGCCGGAGCGCGCGGAAAAATGTTCAACAGGCCCGGGCGTTTTGTTTCTTTTAGACGTATTGGGGGAGAACAAAAACTAACCCGATTATTTGTAATTTAAAGGTAGGAAAAAAAAGATTTGTGAAAAGGAAAGTGTCAAGAGTGCTTTACGACATGACTCCTGTTGAGTATGTCTTGAGGATTGCTCAATCTTGCAGAAACTGAATGCTTGGGTAATTCTCTGTTTTAGTTTTTATATGAACTACTCAAGGACAGTGTTGGTGAGATTCTAAGTTCAGCTGATATGCTGCATGAAATCTGTTGCAATTCAATGGTGTAAAAACCTTGTCTCACTCATCCTCAAAATCAAACAAAATATTTGTCACCGAAACTCAATTCGTCTGTTCCATAATCTAAACGTTCATAATAAAACGTGAAATTAACAATGGACGCCGTCTATGTATATATACGGAGAGAGAGAGAGAGAGAGAGAGAGAGAGAGAGAGAGAGAGAGAGAGAGAGAGAGAGAGAGAGAGAGAGAGAGAAGAGAGAGAGAGAGGGAGGGAGGGGGGAGAGGGGGCGGGAAGGGAGAGAGGGGGAGGGGAGGGAGAGAGAGACTATATTTAATAATATTTAAACTTGCTTCGTTTGTACAATAAACATATCCTCACCATACATCGTATTTTATGAAAATCGAGCATTTAAAGACCTTGGTCCATGTTTGTTTTTTCCCAATGGAATTTGTTTACTTGTGATTTTCACACGGGTTTGTCTCATTAACTTTCACATTTCACTAAAATTTTAACGAAATCGATATTGCTCATTTTGAGAAAGTCATATAGTCTATTTTGTAACTGTCTTATGGTCGATTCTTGTTGTTATTTTTTACCGATATTTTTGTAGTTATGATGACCATTTCATTTGATTAGAGGCTACAATTGGAGCCGATTTTGAGAAAAACATAAATTTGTATTTTATTTATAGCAGCTGCTCCTAAATTTTAAGTTATCAAAAAAAGTTATCAACAAGAAAACCCCAAAATATGCGCACATACCAAATTTGATTGAAATCTATTTAGGTTGTAAAAAAACACTGCACAGACGACAGACAGATAATTAAAATGGTTACTTAAAATACTCGATTTTTTGACCCATCATATAACTTTCTCTTTACGGCGTCTTGTCGTGCCGTGATCATGTAATGTTTACGAAAATTCCGAGAATATTTCTAAGTAAACGTCAGGGACATGTGACAACGACAGGACCGCTTCAATTTCCTGAATCTGCGTGTTATACAATCATGTATTTGGAACCAGGAAATATGTTTGGACCGTTTATCATATAGCTATAGAGAGAGGGAGAGAGTTTGATTTGACGAAATTGTTATTACATTTTTGATTATTCAACTTTTCACTCAATAAACGAATTTGTTTGCTTTTCCGCATTTAAAATAACCATAGAAATCGAGTAAGTTGATGCTAGATGTTTGTTCAGTCTCTATAATTGTGGAACTATTAAAATAGGTTAGACTAAATAATATTGATCGACATCTCCGCAAAACTATTTGTCACGAAAACTGTCAGTTCGGTAATTTTGCCGCGTTGGGCACTTTTTGGTAGGGGAAAATCTTATGGGTTCGCTTCACGGACGTGCTCATGACTGGCGCATGCGCAGCGGCCGTGTGCTGTGCGCGTTAGGCGCTTTTTGGATGGGTGAAATCTCGTGTGTTCGCGTCACCGACATGCTTTTAATAGCAGTATATCTGTAACTATACAGCTGACGTATTGTGCAACATTAGTGCTGTGTATATCTTGTGTTTTCGTTTGATTATTATATGAAAGTTAGTGCGCTAACTTTCTCAGACTCCAATACATACTCAAACTAATAATAATGCAAACATATTTCACAAACTTTCTCACATAACCATATACATATTAACACTACAAATCTATGAAAAATAGTGCACTAACTTTCAGGCTCCCATACATGGTCAAACTAATAATAATGCAAAAATATTGTACAAACTTTCTCACATACCCATACATACTTTAACTTGTAACATCCAAATTCAAAACATCAAATTCGTAAATAAATTCATTCACTCGTTCTTCCATATATTCAACCTCCGTCCCTTGACAGATGCTGGCACCTGGCGACCTTCTCCAAAACTAAGCATCGCATGACATCTAAGTACAAAGTACAACGGCTGGTCAGCCTAGCTGTTCTAATACCCGTTGTCAGTCTACCTGCAATTACTCACAATGTTCTACATTCTTTCATAGCTCCGTTAGATATATTTTTTTTGTTCTCAAAACTTACATCTCAGTTCTTAAACGATATGTTAATCTACAGTTTTGTGCGTTTTAGTTTCTAAAATGTTAAATAAATTTTTGTTTTCACGGCACAAGCTCACGTGAACTGCGACAGGATTTTCCAGGTATTCAGCTTTACAGATTTTATCATATCTTAAATTTTGTTAATGTTTTAAAATAATTTGTTAATTATCATGTATTCTTTAAAATATGTATTTCATGTTTTATTTAATATTCTATGTTCTTTTTGAAACTGAATGATTATAAAAATTTTCTTTTCTTAAAACATACTTTACAAAACCTTGCAAAGGCACATTTTAAGTTTTGAACAATTATGTGAAATAGGTGCAAACTAATGTTGAACATTAAATGATCAGAATATCTTATTGAACATGTCAAATATATAACAATTAGAGAAATCTCTTCTAAATCAGAAAATTTCGTTTTACAGACTTTTGCAGATTTTTGCAAGTCTTATACAAGCTTTGTTTTAAACAAAACTAAATATATGTAAATAAATTTATAGTCATATAAGAAGCTTTTAATTATAATCTTAACGAATTTCTGTGATGCAATCAATTTACTTTAATTTTGACAAATAACCATAGATTTTCTTCAATAAAGAACATTAATGCTACAACATGTCTGATTTTGCACAGACGCTAAAAAACGTGTTTTTTTTTTTTTTTTTGCCATAGCTAATACGCTGGTAGGAGAAACCCAGCAATTCTTGCCTCACATTGCATAGACCAGCGAAAGATCTTAACATGTTTCGTCCTGTTTGCAAAACACGTTTTGTTTAATATATCTTCAGAGTTTCAAGTGCACAAAAGTGATTTTTTTTTTTTTTTGAAAAACTGACTTTACAGAACTTTAACTAAACTCATATTGTATATGTGCCTAAATTGCTTCAGCGAATATGTGTTTCTTAAAGCTATCTTTAGATGTAGACTTGTGTAGTTATTTGTAAATTATATAACAAATCATTGGGTGGAGCCTGCATGCAAACTTTCGGTCCTAACAACCTCCAAGAGGTTATTTTCTAAATTAACAAAAAAATTGACGTCAATTTAAAAATTTCAATATTCAAAATTTATATTTTTTTTATAAACTTCTCATTTATAATAAATTCTTGTATTTTAAAATATATAAATTTATTGGCCATCAAACAAGTAATATTATGTAATTTTTAGTCTAGTGATGAACCTGATTACAATTGATATGAATTTTTGAATTTAAAACATCAAACTCATTTATAATTTTTTTTTTATTGTTAAATTCTGTAAATGTTTAAAAAACTATCATCTCATAAAGTAAAAGGGGGGGGGGGAATAAATATCAGTATCTTTTCATTTTTTTTTTTTTTGTAATTTTTACATTAAGGGCGTATAATCTTTTTTTTTGGATTAATTATAATCCTGTTAATTATTAAGCTGTGCTCATTGTCTTTTTTTTTATTGTTAAATTTTGTAACTATAAATATATATATAAACAAAAAGGGGGGATAAATTTTCAGAATCTATTGATTAATTTTTTTTTATTTAAATTATTATATGTTACATTAAGGGCGTATAACTTTTATCAATTATAATATTGATAATCATAAGTTGTTTATTGATGATTTGTCTCAGGATGTCTTTCTAAGTTGTAAATGATAAAATCTGAACCGTCGAAATTTCTTTTTTTGTTCAATAAACTTGAGCCTTGTTAATTACTAAATTTGTCTTTGTCTTTTTTTAATTTTCTAAACATTGTTACCATTTTGGTTCCGCCTTTTCTTAAATTTAAGTCCCCTGGTAACAAACTAATAATCAATGAAGAAATATTGCACAAACTTTCTCACATACCCAACATATTAAAACTAAAAATTGACGAAAAATATTGCACAAACTTTTTCAGAATCCCATACATAGTCAAACTAAAAAATGAACTTTTACATATAATTAATACTTTTATTACATTTATTGAAAGTTTAAAATTTATTAATTTTTAAAATTGATAATTAAAGTTTTCCCTCTGTCTACCGTCCCGTGACGGTAACTTTTTTTACTTGCGATGTTGTACCAGCGTTTGTGTAATTAATTTTCACATTTCACTAAAATTCGAACGAATTCTGTGGAGTCGATTTGGAGAAATTACATTTTTATAACAGCTGATTTTTTTTCACCACTCACGAATCGGCATTTTTGGAGTTATGGTGACCTAAATTTGAGCAAAATTTTATCAAAATAGTTAGAGCCGATATAAAAAAAAATTGTAATTTTTTGTTTTTTAAATGGCGTTTACCCCATGATTTATCGAAAAAATGAAAAGGAAGTTCCAAAATATATCTACATACCAAAAAATGTTATAAAAATCGGTCACGCGTTTGGATTGTGTAAACCACTCTACAGACGGCAGACACCAAAGGGTACCTCAAAACGGATATAGCATATCTCATCGATCTTTTAATCCATCACATTACTTCTCTATACTACATATATGTGAGTAAAACATTAAATGATGTTGTTTTGCACGCGACCAAGTAATCCGTTAAACAGTTATATATTGTGTGGGGAGGTCCTCACAATATTCGTCATATCGTCAGGAAAACAGCTGCTAACGGATCGTATAACAAATACGTTCATGTTGATAACACTGTATTGTTTAACAGACCATAATTGTAGGCTTGGTGGTAATGAATTCTGAATGAATCGAGTTGTTTGTTAGTCAGCTACACCAATTTTAATTAGATACCCTACACGTTAGCCAATACGCAACCTCGGTCCGTGTTCTAAAATGTCATTAAAACTGTTAATAAATAACAAATTTCGAAGAATTTTCACAATTACTACCACACTGCAGTTATCACTTCACTCAGGCTACACAGCTGAACTGTAAATTATTGGTTTAAATAAATTAGGTCACCTCCAATGTCGACACTAATCGAGGTTTTCTCAAGTCAGACAGGAAAAGGAACGTTTATCTTTGTTTAAGTTATCAATCAGAATGAAATGCTGTGCCTGAAGTAAATACAGAGGCGTTGTTAAATGGATGATTTCATTGCTAACGTTGTATTGCTCTCTGATTTTCATCCTACGAGCTTAGCGAATGATGGTACAAGGTTAGAGTGGAGGTTAATTCATTTCTATGCATACAGGGTGATTAAAAAAATGTATAACCAAAGTTCAGGAAATGACTGTACGTGCGCAAATAAAGAATGTTTATCTAAACATGTATCAAAAACGTTTCGTTTTCTCTGAGCGATTTTTTTTTTTTTTATATATAAACTATGCAAAAGCATTGCACAAACTTACTCATACATTCTCTAAAATCGAAATAAGAAAACTAAAACGTCACCTCAAAAATTTCAGTTTGGTAGTTGCCATAAAAAAAATGAAAAAGATTCATGGACCCGGTTAAAAAAAAATAATAATAATAAAATTTAAAAAATGAAATATATATATACACGTGGCTAAACCTGGTTCCAAAGTATTCGGAGGCCTCAGGGTCTCTATGCTATGCTTCCTTCTTTATGACTACAAACAAAACATATTTTAACTTTTATTTAATTATTTACCATTTTATTCAATTGTAACTGTGGGAAATTCTTTAATTTAAGAAAAACCTTAGGATTTACCATCTTTTTATATTTTCACTGTCTCATTGAGATAAAAAAAAAGAAGGAAACAATCTGCCACACAACTGAGGGTGAACTTCTAAGTTTATGGGTATAAAATAATAGTACAATTTAAAAAAATATTGCTTCTTGTACAAGTTATAGGCCTATTGGTATAGGTAAGAGTACAAATACAGTTACATAGTAAACCTACATAGGCCTACATAAAATATAAACCTGCCTATACAAAAAATAAAATCAAAAATGTGCTGTTTTAAAACAATATTCTCATAATAGCCATTTTTTAAATTTATTTTCGTGAAATGAACTTCTCTACTGCATTACTGAATTTACATTGGTTTACCAATCTTTTAATTTTGAACAGTTGAGCATTTCTGAAAAAATAACGAAGTATAGAGTAAGTTTGAAATTCGAAAAAAAAATCGACCTCCTGTTTTTGACGGATCTTCATGATCTCGGGAAACACGCCTTCCATCCGTCGTCATATACGTCTGTACGTAAGCACGGTAGCGCCACAAAATTTAATATAGGGGACTATATAGTGTGCAGATATAGTCCCTATTAAAATTCAGTAAAATCTAATGGAACATGTCAAAATGGCGGCTATTTTAAACAGTTTTCTGTTCGTATCAAATTATAACACAATAACTTACATAAAAATTTACAAATTTTAATTCTGTACGTAATGGTAACTCTCTTCTATGAACAATAGTGAAGATATTGTAAAAAAAATAGGTAAGAGTCACCGTCGCGGGACATTAGACAGAAGTGAAAACTTTAATTATCAATTTTAAAAATTAATAACATTTTAAACTTTCAATAAATGTAATAAAAGTAATAATTATTAATGGTTCATTTTTTAGTTTGACTATGTATGGGAGTCAGTTAGTGCAATATTTGTCGTAGATTTTTAGTTTTAATATGTATGGTTATGTGAGACAATTTCTGCAATATTTCTACATTGATTATTAGTTTGACTATGTATGGGAGTCTGAGAAAGTTAGTGCAATATTTATGCGCGTATACATATACCTATATTGTATATTGTATGTATACACTGAATCATCGCTCATTCTCTCTCCACGCTGTACGTTGTCGTTTATATATACTTGATTCGAATGAGGTAGGATGAAGTAGCATGTGCGTGACGCGAGATTTCATTAAAACATTCAGCCAAAAAAGTACCCAACGAGCCGATAGAAGTTTTCACTTCAAAAATGTAATTTCTAACCCTGACCTTGAAAATTTGATGTTATGATATCCGTTAGTACCAAGTCACCGATACAAGAGGAGCGGTGGTGGCTCCTTCACATACCGTACGTACAGCTTCGAGGAAGTATACAGTCCCTTCACATACCGAGACAGTGACTGAAACGAAGCGAGCTGTGACTTTAATATGTACACGGTACGTTAGGACCTAGCCTAGCATTATGACGAGAAACAAACTTACGCTACTGGGTTAAGATCCTTTGATATACCAATACATTGTGTATGTTGGGGCTGTGTATTTGAACGGTACTTTGCTTTATTCCTTAAGGATTGGTAGTCAAATTAGAGCGAGTGATTTTAATATTCGCTACAACGAGCATCTGGTGAAGTTGTCTTTGATATTGAGCGCGTTAACGGGTTGTAATTTGAAGGAAAGAGAACAAAACCTTAATGATGCAATTTGTCAAGTTAATTGAGCTTTACGGTTATTAAAACATTAAACAATAAAAGAGAGGTTATTTCCAAAACGGGTAATAATGAGCGTTTTAATGCGACTTGCACAAAAATGTGATGATGAAAATGTCATAAGAGATGGAACGGTTTAGATTAGGCCGGCATTCACACAAGGACACAATTAATGAAGACATTAGGATAATCTATCAACTACCTCTATCTCATCTCGACCGAGTGTTTCATTAGCAACTCCCTAGGGTTGTTGGTTTTGCGTGTCTTTTGGGGGTTATCGTCTTATCTCTCTCATTTGTTTAAAATCAGGTAGTTTGAAATGAGGTTTAAAATTTTGGTGGACACTTTATAAAAATTAGAAACAGTTTTTAAAATTTTACAACACCTAACTGGATAAATGTTGTTTTCCTTCAAAATCTGATGCATAATATTATTTAGAACAAAACACCTATTTGTTTTATGATAGCTTACCCAAAATTTAAGTTATACAAAAAAATTTACGTGTCAAAATATACCCACATAGCATATTTGTTTGTGTGTTTGGACTGTACAGACAAAGGGCGAATTCGGTCTTTTGTGGAAGAGGAAAGTTGAACCGAAGTAGAAATGTAGGCTACATTTTACATTCTCACATATACGAAATTATGTAACGGTAATTATTATCTATGTCGATAGCTGGTGGGCTTCTGTGGCTGGTGACCCAATTCGTTGGAAACGTAAACGATCCGATTACTGTTTATATTGTACAATAATTAACATTTATGCGTATATTATAGGACAAGTTATAGAGGACATCATAAGAAATAAACTAGTGCAACTTTTGTAAATAATAATTTATTTGGTATTTTAGTGAAACTTTTAATGAAGAGATTTATTCGTAGTAAGCTGGAAGTTTTTAATTTTAATCAAGTAAAAAATTTTCTTGGGAGGGTTTTAGAAAACAGTTCAAATTTCAATTTTCATTGTAGTTTATTCATGTTTCAATTTATACTATTGAAAATGGTATAATTGCTCACTAGCCTTGTTACACAATACTTGGGAGAGATCTCTTTAATCCTAATTAGAGCACCCTCGTCCATGTTTTGGAACTTAGTGATTGTTGTGAGTGGCCGCCATTTTGAAAAGAAAAATAAACTTTCTACCTACATATTTGCTAATTAGTTCCATGTTTAGCCTTTCTAAGTTCTGTGTTAATTTTATTAACATATATTTATTTGTCAAAAAAGTAGTTCTGTTTTTTCGTCGTTACAGTTGTTTCGCCTTCACTAGAGCCATCATCAGGTGCAACACATATCCAATATAAAACATGTTCACTCTAAACATACACTTAGACATTTAAAATTCCATATTAATTTTATATTTGACATATTGTTTACTAAAACACGCTACAGTATTTATAAAGAATAGAAAAGAAGATTCGGAGAACCCAAACAAAATCTAAGGTCATAGGAGGATGGATTGATATCCAGTGTAATTCATTCAATTGCGTTAAAAATGAAAGGGAAGAGCAACTTTTTTAGTAAACGATATGACAGATATGAAATTAATATGCAATTTTATAAGTATAATTGTTAATATATAGAGTAGGTGTAGAGTAAACGTGTTTTGTATTACATGAGTGTTGCGCCTGATGATGCCTCTAGTGAAAGGGAAACATCTGTAACGACCAACAAGCAAACAGAACTAATTTTATCGACAATAAAGGTGCATATTTTAGTCAATACATCGTTCGGTCTATTTATTGGTGAGCGGGTTTGGTTATAACTGTAACAAACAGACGAAATATCAAATACGACTTCGCTTCGCTCTGTATCGTGTATACTTCGATTAGTGTCAGATTTTTATTAGAAATCATTTATGTTTTTCAACCCACAGAGTAAATTTTGAAAATCAGATTTCACGAAATGCGTCTTGATGTCTTGTATTTACGACCAAAATTCATTAAATTTTTGGCGTAATTGCTGAGAAACAGCGTTTGGAACTAAATCAGATTTGAGTCGGCTCCAAGGGAAGCGCTTCCATTAAAGACCCAAATTGCAATTTATCTTTAGAACCTTTTTCCAACCTCATTTCATCCCTTATTGTTTCACTTAATTCCTTTCATTTTGTTTATCTTCACAGCTGATGTCTAGACTCTGCATCCTATTGTTCGTGGTTTCCAATTCTCACGCCGCTCCATCAATCTCTGAAGTCCTTTTAACGTTTTCTTTAAACAAATTGTAAGGCAGGTAATTACGCGGAGGGGTAGCCAAAGCTAAGGGTGTTAAACGCACGCTAACCTCACATTAGTGACTTGGTCAGATGAAATTGTCGCTTAGGTGTTGACACATTATGCCGCTAATTTTGTAAGTCCTAGTGGAGGTTTTACCTTCTCCATTAAGAAATACTGGTTTCGTGTGAATATTACATTTCCTAAGGGTTGATAAGATTACAACCTTAATGTTGTGAGTCAGTTCACTTAAACATTCCGATCATATCGACGTAATATGTCGCTCATTTCCTATGTTTGCCAAACTTAATCGTAATATTACATCGCTAACTTGCTCAAATAGAAATAACAATACAGCTACAAAGCTGAAGTGGGGCTTACTTTTTTATTACGATTTTAATTTTATATATTGTGTATAAATTCTGCAATTTTTACTGCCTTAACTGTAAAACTAACCTTCCTCTTCCTCACCGGGTTTAGTAGCTGGTGTACAATTTGTTGGAAGTGTAAACGATCCTATTACTCTTTATATTTTACTCTAAGTCATTTTAATACACTTCTTAAAGTTAAATGAAAGGTACGTCAAATTTTGGAGAAGAAGACTTGTAATTTGTATGTAAATTTAAATTCCATATAAATGAAATCATGAATAAAGTAGTAAGTTGGGAAGTTTTTTGCCCAGGTAAAAACTACCCATAAGAAATTTAAAATACAGTTTCTAATACCATTTTTTGAATGACTGCTCGTTAGTTGTCGTTCACTTCAGTATGCGCCCTGTACAGTCAGCCCAGGCTTGCTGTGCACCCGCCCGCAAAGTCATGTCGGTTGACGAGGCGGGGGTATTTTCTTAAAAACATCTACTGCCCCTTTGCTTAGTTTAGCGCTCTGTTATAAATTCTTAGGACAATAAATGCAACTCTTATAGTCTTCACACACATTCACAGCATGGTAGGCTTAACAATCATGTGATATAATTATTATACATGTGTGTCGCGCTTATTTAAAGAAGGAATAGAGATAATTACAGTCGACTCTCGCTAATTCGAAATTCATGTGACTACAATTAATTTTTCTTCGAGTTACGTGTAGTTCGACTTAGGCATAGTTCGAGTTATAGAGGTCAATCTTGACTAAATTTGACTTACAGAGGTAACGAGATATAGAGGTAAACCAAATAAAAATTCGAGTTACAGAGGTAAAGAATAGTGTACTGTACTGTACTTTATTCCCTCTAAAAACTAAGCTTTTAACTGTATCAATATTACTCTATCAGTAGAAAATAGGTGCATTTAGAGTATACATAATAAAATACGTGTACATACACGGTAAACAGTACAGTCCTTATATTAATTTCACTGATTAAAAAAATCCGCAATCTTCTTCTGATTTAAGACTGTTGGCAGCACGTTTGTCAATCATATTTTCGATTGAAACAATCGAAGTAAACACACTTCCTGGTGCATCACTGGTTTTTTTCTAAAAACATACGTAAAGTACGTACTGCAGCTTTGGCTTCTTTAGGTGTAATGTCTGCTGGCTCCTCTTCCTCGTTTTCTTCGTCAGAAGGAGCATCCTCATCGTTGCTCGAAATATAGAGGTAAACTTCGACTGATGGAGGTAAAGTGCAAATTGAATTCGACTTATCTACTGAACTTCGAGTTATAGAGGTAATTTTTGTGTCTCTTCGAGTTATGTATTGTTATTTTTTCGACTTAGAAAGGTTTTTCCAAGGGGATTGAAAATAATTCAAGATATCGAAGATTTCGAGTTATCGAGGTTCGAGTTAGCGAGAGTCGACTGTATATTGTAAGGACGGCTAGTAGAGTGGGTGTCGCACACACAGCTACGCTGGGGCTACTATATTCCTTGTCGGACCACTGGCGTCTATGCGTTGGAACCGTGCAGTTACTGTTTTTGTTTTAAAACGGAAAGTAAAGAAATAAATCTCGTTGCATAACGATGGGTTTGGTCATATCTACGAAACGAAACTAACACAAACATGCAGACGAAATGCCGAATTGTAGAGTAGTATATAGCTTTGTTCGTTCAATGAGGAATTTTGAGCAAGATTTAATTTTCAGGATTTAATAACTAGAACTTGTGAGCCAAATTGCCCTAATGCGTGGATATCACATGTTGTTGTGACATTTGGTGAATTACACTTTCCCTTCTTCTTGTAATCAATTGGGGAATTTTCCCTCACCCCCAACTCCTTTAATGAAGGAGGTCAATGGTAGGTATCCCATCTACATGATATCACACCATACTTCTAGTCCTTTTGTGCATTACTACACAACATTCAACCAATAAATGGTGTGGGGTCTCCTTCCTCATCTAGTTGCAGGTCTCAACTCCGATCGTTCAATATGAACCCTATCAGTGTTTGTCACTTATTTTTACGCAGCCTTTCGAACGTCTCCTGTTATAATTTTCTAGTTCTTTGTTCTGTCTTAGCCGTGATTTTATGTATCATAAGTTTGTTATTTCGGCTTCTTCTTGTTTCCTTGATACCTCGTTGAAATATTCGTCTCTAAGGCCACACAATAGTTCTTGTATGAGAGAGATACTGACCTCCATTCTCGCTAGTTATTTCCTTCATCCCCTTCTACTCTTATGTGTCGGGCATCCAGAGGAGGATTACCATGTTATTTTTGCCTGGTTCTTAAAGTTTTTCTAGGAAATTCCTTATCATCTTAGAAAGCTTTGATGGCTGCTTGACTGCCCGAAAGGACATCTATGTCCTGTTTGCCATATCTGCTATCGTCTTTCAACTGTACACATCTTATCTATTGCATCAGTTTCCCTTGACTTCGGAATACAGTACTTAGTTCTTGCCACAAAGATGCCAGGCCCATTTGACTTTCTAGTATTAAATCCATTTAATGTCCTGCTCTGTAAGAAGTACTTTGATTCATCGCTCCAGTTCGTGAACATTGCATAGTCTCAGCGTTGTACTAATCACCAAACACAATTTATTAAACGAAATATATAAAACGTAACGCTTCCTCCCTACAATAAGTTATGACACAGGCCAGTGTCTATAGCTAATCGAATTACTTTCCAGGCCAAAAGGAAAACGAACGTTTATCTTTATTTATCAATAATGATCGCAATGCTGCAACTTCGGCACTGTGTCCAATGCAAATTGCTGGAAATAATTACAGACGAAATAAAAGATTGGATTCATTTAGAAGGTTTCGTCAGCCTTGTGTTGTGTTCACTTGTAATAGACTACATTGCACACACTTGCATATAATGCAATAACGTTAATAAACACACCTATGCATAGCACACATTCTCTTCACCCATCCCCAAAACTAAGCAAAATTATTCTTCACTAAAAATGTCAGTTCTTAGTTGTCAGTCAAAAAATGAAAATTAACCGTCGACATTGAATTTAGAAAATATTTATATATTTAGGTAACATCTATACGTCCTTTGGTTGTTCATTTAATACGTCTTCAACGTGCGTCGTATGTGATTGAAATCAAGCTTTTAATTATGGTGGTTAAGATTCATTGTTATTATTATTATTTATTTTATTATATATCAATTTTGCCTGAACCGTAATATTTTTTGACTTTCCATTTTGCACACGTGTTAAGATCAATAATCTACACTTTCCATTAAAATCTAAACTAATTCAGTAGAGCTGATGTCTAGGAATTACTTCTTTTATAACAATCCAAAGGCCGATATTTTGGTTTTAACCGACAACTCACGAACCGGTAGTTTTTGAAAGAATGGCGACCTGTACGTTTTGTTTGGGTCTTTAGAGACTAGGCTACACATGAGCAAAATTTGATTAAAATAATTGGAGACGACTTTGGGAACAGCGTATTTTTGTGTGTTTGTTATGGTAGCTATTTCCAAATTATGATTTATCGAAATTGAGATAAAATCTCCCGAGATATTCCTAAAATATGCCCAATTATGGAATTTGATTAAAATCTGTCCACACGTTCTATAGAGCAGATTACACATACAACAAATCCCAAACAGGTAGACTACATTCCCAAAACCACTTTTTTGGACTCGGAGGACCTCTAAACAAATTTTAAAAAAACTCGTCATTGATATTTTGACCAATCACATAACTTTCTCTTTACTATATATATTTGATAAAAAAAAAGAGGTCAAAGAATGGTGTTAACTTTTCAAACACATCTATGTTCTGCAGTGGTGAGTTATTTATTTATTTATAAATAAATCAATCCGATGATTATAATAGTTTTAAATTACCTTTTACTAGTAGACTAGTACTGTATATAAATTCGAATCTCAACCCCTACAACCAACCATTAAATTACACTTACCCCTATACCAGCCTTTAGACCCTTCCGCTATGCTCCAACCACAAATCCGACCCGAAAAAACTGTTCCGACAATTCCCGAAAAAATTTCTCCTCCCGAAAAATCAGATCAGCAAAATATTTCGACAATTTCTGAAAAAACATCAGAGATTTATAAACCACTTTTACTTTCTCACGTATACATAGTATAGGGAAAGTTGTATAGTGGTTATAAAAAGGTTTTGTATAATGTGAACATTAACGACCCAATCATTAGTGCAAAATATCAGGAATAATTGCTAAAAAACAAAAATGAACATTGGATCTTATTTTATAACCTTATTTAGACGTGTTTATATTTTCATTTTTTTAAAGTCTTGATTCAGTTTTACTTTTTCACAGACTAAATATTTGTTTTGACAAAGTGTGTTTAATGTTTATGTTGTAATTATGTTTTAATGTCTCGACATGGAACGAGTTTAAAAAATTTACACAAACAAATTGAAAATGGTGGTTAAAATTCATTATTTTTATTAATCAGTAGTTGCGATGAATTGATTGAGATGGCGGCCAGCTTTTTATCGTTCTAGAAATTGCCCTTCAAAAATCAAAATTTAACAATGATAAATACAATAATGTCTGCCTTAGTTTCTATTGGATAAATTCAACACCAGTTAGTCTTGCTTTATTGTTACAGTTATGTATACATTTTCCCAAGTGACATCATTGTTTTATGCAACTTTCATTTACATGCATAGTTGTAATATTATGTATTTTTCTTTTTGCTTAGGTTTGATAAAAGTTTCCCAGAGAAGCGCCGTCGCACGCAGTCTTCAAAGCCACGAGTAGCTGTCAGTGAACATGAAAGTGGTCTGCAACCTGTTAAAAAGAAAAAGAAAACTATGTAAATATATTTGTTATTTTGTTAAATTTGTTGTTCAGTATGTTATTGAAACCTGTTCTCCTGTCCTTTCTATCTAAGAGGACGTACGAGATTGGATAATATTCTAAACTTCTAAGATGTTTAGTAATGAAAAATATTAAGGAGGGACAAATAAATCGTTTACAAGTGTGTACAGTTATTACGATCGTCGTCATGGAAACGCCTGTATCTGAGACAAAAATGTCCACTTATCGTATCCATTGGTGTAGTCTATATCTTATACAATATCTTATTCAATTATATTATTCTACTAAATACACTGATGAATATTTCGATAACTTGGTTATCATCAGTATGCTACTGCTAAACTAAAACATGTAAATTTAATGTAACACTTGATGACCTACCACATCCTAGGCGATATCAACTTGAGGCCATGTCACATTTTTACATGTACAGTAGGCTATCAAAATATTGAACAATTATATATTATTAACCCAAGTTTAAATGTATACAAATCAGGTGTAGGAAGGGGTTGATTGTTTGGTAAGGTTATCGCTTTTCTCACCTCCGCCTTCCCGGTCAATGACGTGTCTCTTAAGCTGATATTGTGGAGTAAGACGGGTCATCATTTGTTTCATGCTAGTTATCCTATAGTTTATCAGTTAAATCGTCTGATAACAACTGGGAAATAAATAGAACAAAGTAAATTATTATTATTGCAATTATTGTGTTTTTAACTGCTGTTCTTATAATTTAAGTTAGAGGAATTATCAATGAGAATAGAAAATACTATTGCTTTATATTTGTACAAACCTTTATCGGAAGTACAAAAAACAAAACTAAACTTGGATTTTTGATAAAAATTATTTTTATTTTCAGTAAACAGAAATATAAAGTATTTTCTACTTTATTTTCATATATATAGTTTTTATTAAAAATCCAAATTTTGTTTTGTTTTTTCTTATATATATATATGAAAATAAGTTAACCTGGTTGTATTTTCTTTTTCTTTGTTGTTTAAAGGCGAAAACTTTCGGCCATCGTCGCTTTATAAAAAAAATAAATAAAAAAGTAAGAATTATAAAGCTCTGGAATACTCTAATAACGTCAGAATCAGAAGGGAACAATAGTTGGTCAAGAGAGACCTGAAAAAATTTAATAATGTTTTTTTTAATTCTTTTTTTTTATTAGTTGTAAACAAATTACAATTGTATAACAAACGTCAATACATAACCTAATGGTTACATTGCAATAAAGGTTATTTAACACAGCATACAGGAAAACACAGTTAAGTAGAATATATAGTAAAATTAAAATGAATTGTGTGAATGGAAAGAAGTACATATTTAAATTCACTAATGGAGTACATACATGTTCGTATAAAAACCTCTAACTCCATTTTAAATTGAGCATCCATAACGACTTTATACAGGGAGGCTATTAAACAATACCGCACCTTTGTAAAGGTTTCTCTATTTAATATTTTCAGATTCACGTTTGTCCTCTGGAAATCATACATTCCTCTTGTACCAATAGACGTGAATTTGTCAATTTTTATTTTTTTTACAGGACTGAAATGAAAAAATATATATGAAAAAGAGGGATCTACATGAAGAAAAGTGTAAATCCAACTAGAGTACCTCTGGAATGCTATACCCTCTGTGAACCCCTGAGGGGTATCTGTAAGTACAGTACCTTATGTATGATCATAAATTCCCAACTCTACTATTTTTCATAATAACTGGATTATAAAAATGAAAATTTGAGAATCTTAATTATTGGTAATTGATTTTACTTTTTTTGGTAGAATAATTTGTTCACAACTAATTAGGGAGGGGGGAGACTGTGAAGTATCTCCATACTTAAATGGTAAGTAGCGTCGTATAATGTGTAGTCTTGAAGATTAGCAGAGAAAGATGGAAAAATATTTTCGTTGAGCCAATCCAAAATGACAACTCTGGAAGGCAATTTTCATATAAAACACATTATTAAACTATTGTAATTTTGTATGCTTCTTTTGAAAGTAAAACTTTTAAATGAAACTCTCGAACGCTTAACAAAATATACGGTACAGAAACATTGCGCACACTTTCTCAGTCACATATCCCTAAATTTGCTACGCTTCCTTAACGTAAATCATATTTTTATTTTTATTTTAATTAAGCTTTTAATAACAGAAGTCAAGTTTCATTTAAAAAAAAAAGTTTTTTTTCCAATTTATTCCTGAACTGTAATATGTTTTACCTCCGTTTTTGCATACGGGTTGTTTAATCAGAGTCTTTAAAAAAAAACCTTAATATTCTGTTTTTACACACTGAATTTAGTCCATTTTCGTACGTACGGAGTAAAGCGCCATTACGTCTTTTATAACAGCGCCATTACGGTTTTGGGTTGTTGTTTTTTTACCGATAACTGACGAACCTGCATTTTTATCTCCGTTGAACCAATCTGAAATGACGGTCTGCCAACTTTAAAACATTTCTGCAACGTACGTTTCATATAAAACCCAGTTATTAAGCAAATGTTGTAATTTTGTGTGCTTCTTTTGAAGGTGAAGCTCTTTTCAAGCTTAAGAAAATATACTTTACAAAATACACACAATACGTTTTGCTTGGATAGTTAGGGCCTATACGTTATAACAAACTTCGATAAAATCTTCGTTGTCGATACTTAGAAAATTGGAATTTTGTATTATGATAGCTACCTTCGAATTTTGAATTGCCTCCAGAAATGCCGGTTCGATGAAAAAACAAAATATCCGCCATTGAACTGTTAAACGTAATTTTTTTAAATTAGATAGTGAAATGTGAAGAATAATGACCTAATCTTACAGCAAAACAGCAAGTAAAAAATTAGTAAAATACAGTTTAGGGATAAAATTAACAAAAATTAGACCTCGACCTCCGTTATGGTGCAAGCAATTAAAGTTGAGTACCTTACCAGCACTTGTCCTCCTTAGATCTATTTCAAAAGTGACATTCATTGTAAAAATTTAAACAAGAGATAGTAATCTTGAATTTATGTATATTACTTACAAAGTTTCACCTTTTGTTGAGTATTATTTCGTCCATTTAAAAATACCATCAAAATCAGTGGAACATCCTGTGTAAATTTGGGGTACCCTTGGTTTTTACATTGTGTAAAGTGTCTTGTACTCGAGAAACCGCGTCAGAAAAGTTATTCCATATTGATCTCGTTTATAATGACCTTTTAATTTAGACTTGGAGCATTCAGAGGCGTTGCTATAAGTTTTTTTGTCATGATGTCTATCGTCAGCTCAAACGAGTGAACGAGTTTCAATACAATTCGGTATGAGAGTTATTTTTTTGAAAACTGCAAATATGGAGGTACCATAAAAATATTAAAAATCAGCAATACCGATTTTGAGGAATCAAACAAAACGCATTTGTCGCCATATTTTCATAAATGTCGGTCAGTAAGTTATGGTTTAAAAAAACAACTGAAAATCAACCATGAGGCTGTATAAAGACATACTTTCTCAAAATGGGTTTTATCGATTTCGTTCGAATTTTAAAGAAAAGTAAAAACTTGTGTACAAAATACGAAATAAAAAAATTATTAATAAATTAAAACAAACACGATTTACACAGATTTGTGACACAAGCAAATTCACTTCTTTTATGATTTCTTTATTTATAAATGTTTTAAATATGATTTCAAAGAAGGTCACTTGGGTCATTTCAGTTTTTTAGGACACTGAGTGAAAATTTTTTAAAGTTTATTTGAATTGGAACTAGAGAACTATAAACGGCTATCATTCATCACGCATCTATTGCACCGCTTTATGTTGGCGTAGGCTAGTCTTTGCAGTGTCCTTGTGGCGCGGAAACACGTAGATCGTCGTGAGAGGTGGAGGCTTGACCCTGGAGGGTAGGTGAGGTTTTGGGCGGAAATAATGGATAGCGGAAAGGCACAGTTATTACCCAATCTAGCTAGAGCACTGCGTAGTGGAGAGTTCTAGGGTCACGGAGACAAGGTTAAGAGAGGTGAACGAGACGTATAGGTATATATATATGTGTGTGTGTGTGTGTGTGTGTGTGTGTTGGAGGGTGGCGTAAGGGATCTGCCTGCAGATTCTTCGGTGCGGAGTTGCGCTCTTCGTGCAGTGGGCGATGGGTCCTTGTCGCTGGAGACGTCTCCGTCTTCGGGCAACTCGCCGCTCCTTTTGCTTGTTTTGGTCATCTGCTGCGCAGGCCGCTACCGCCAGAACCGGAGCGCTTACAATTTCTTTTTCAGGCTGTAATAAAGTGCGCTGGATTCTGCTGGGCCAGGGTTTCCCTTATTTATTTCCCTGTCAGGAATCACGGCGTGTCTACTTGACCTGGGCTGAATGGATGTCTGTGAAAGGGCAAGATGGCTAGGTTTCTTTCTCAGTTAAGAAAAAAAACGTGTATGAGGTTGAATGGGAAGCTCTGTATTCTCTCAATTCCCTCTTTGTCAAGAAGTGTTTAGGGTGTTCAGAAATGGCATCCTGAGGAGAAGTGAAGTGATGGAGATGGTCTACAGAGAGAAGTAGTGTGGTGGTCTCTCTAGAAAGAAGTGATGTTCAGATGTGGCTCCCTGAGGAGAAGTGAAGTGATAGTAGGACGGTATCCAGAGAGAAGTAGTGTGGTGGTCTTCCTGAAAGAAGTGATGTTCATATGTGACTCCCTGAGGAGAAGTGAAGTGATAGTAGGACGGTATCCAGAGAGAAGTAGTGTGGTGGTCTTCCTGAAAGAAGTGATGTTCATATGTGACTCCCTGAGGAGAAGTAAAGTGATAGTAGGACGGTATCCAGAGAGAAGTAGTGTGGTGGTCTTCCTGAAAGAAGTGATGTTCATATGTGACTCCCTGAGGAGAAATAAAGTTTGGAAATTTTGTAAATAACACACGACACACGAACAAAAACTATTCAAAATGGTCGCCGCGACGGTTCAATATTTTTACTTTGATTTTTTTCTGAATTTCAGACGTAATAAAGGTCTGTATACACACACTATTTATTTTTGTGTCCGCTATCGTACAGATAAAGGACGACGGACGGAAAGTAGGCCTATATCAAAAATCACTTTAGGTTTCTTGTAACCATGAAAATTGAACATCAGACAAAAAATAGAGATCCAAATTTTTGATATATACTTCTATACTTGGTGTTCTAAAATAGTAAACTTGTTCTTAATTGGTTAAGCCAATCGGAATATTGGTTTATGGCAGTTTCTCACCCAAATTGTAAGTTTTGTATGTGAGAAAGTTTGTGCGAATTGTTGTGAGCTGTCACCGGACAAGCGACACTATATTAATTAACAACATAACTGACAATTTGACTTAATTATAGAGATTTCGTGCGAAACAGGAAGAGTTGACAAAAAGTCGTTTATTTCTGAGAGAATATTTTGAATGCTAATGGTGGGAAGTGACGACAACAACTATAAATATATGTAACAAATTGCCTAATTCTTGTGAACCAAAGTACTGTTTACGATTTTGGCATACTTTGTAAATTACTGCAAAGTCTCACATTTAAAGTGTTTTCCCTTAAACTTTCTGTTAACGACAGTATCGTATAATCAACCGGAGCACAAGCGTTCTCAGAAAACCAAATCATTTTGATATTTACAAAATGACTTGCAGTGTTGCAAGTTGGTTTCGGTTTGTCGAATTTGAACGAAATATGTGCAGCAACTTTTTTAATAGCTCTATGAATTACCTTCCCACCTTTTTTATCGTTACTATTCATTTTGAGAGAGAATATGACCAGTATATTTTGTTTAGGTCAATAGAAGTTAGCGAGATTTGATCGAAATCAGTTAGACTGATTTTAATAAAATTAGAATGTTTTAGTTTTGGAGATTTGCTTTGTTTTAAAAAAAAAAAATACCTAATTATTTTTTCAAAGGAAATGATATTAAACTTTATATTGAGAAGCACTTCAAACGTTGAAATATATCATGCTATTGTTTAGTAAGACCGCCTCTTGTGTAGGAATCGCTAAACGTTAGCACAACGATTGATTATTAAGCGATAATACACAGGATTTTGACGATGTAATTTACCGTCCATACACTGACGTTATACTCAGACGGTATACTGCCATATACTGGCAGTATAGTACAGAATGCTCAGCGATCCACTGCTATTGGAGTTTGTTCCATATAGGACATAAACATAAAAAATAAATACAACTTATACTACTGACCGACGCTACTTGGTAGAACTCCATTTTCAGGAAAGAAAACCACAAACACAATTTTTAGTAAATTCTACTTTTTACTGAGTCTTGCCGACCATGGTTTCGTCTGTGTTGAGCTGCTTCGTAAATGCCGATGTCATGTAGTATGTTAGGTTAAATAATGATTATCATATAGTAAGTTTCACTTGATAATGAGAGTTGATTTATACTCTCAAAACGTCGTGTACTATGCTAGGATACTTTAATGATTATCATATTATAGTAGGCTAAGTTTCACTTGATAACGTGAGTTGATTAATACTCTCAAAACGTCATGTAGTATGTTAGGTTAAATAATGATTATCATATAGTAAGTTTCACTTGATAACGAGAGTTGATTTATACTCTCAAAACGTCGTGTACTATAGCTAGGGTACTTTAATGATTATCATATTACAGTAGGCTAAGTTTCACTTGATAAGGTGAGTTGATTTATACTCTCAAAACGTCATGTAGTATGTTAGGTTAAATAATGATTATCATATAGTAAGTTTCACTTGATAACGAGAGTTGATTTATACTCTCAAAACGTCGTGTACTATGCTAGGATACTTTAATGATTATCATATTATAGTAGGCTAAGTTTCACTTGATAACGTGAGTTGATTTATACTCTCAAAACGTCATGTAGTATGTTAGGTTAAATAATGATTATCATATAGTAAGTTTCACTTGTAACGAGAGTTGATTTATACTCGCAAAACGTCGTGTACTATATGCTAGGGTACTTTAATGATTATCATATTATAGTAGGCTAAGTTTCACTTGATAACGTGAGTTGATTTATACTCTCAAAACGTCATGTAGTATGTTAGGTTAAATAATTATTATCATATAGTAAGTTCACTTGATAACGGGAGTTGATTTATACTCTCAAAACGTCGTGTACTAGTTTTTATATACACAAACTATGGCAATGTCGGAATAAATTATTTCAGTAATACGAACAATCCATCATTCTTCGATAACTTTAAAACCATTATCTCGTTTTAAATGGAAAATATTCCCAAACAATAACACATTGTTGGGAGATAATTTTTATTGGTATTTGGTATTGTGTAGGGATGGGTAAGGAAGTTAGCCCAATGTTTAAAGCATAGGATGGTCCTCAAAATGGAACCATCTCTTGTCGTTGTACAACTCCCAATCCAAAGTTGCCATAATCACTTTCGCCGACTGAAATGCGTATCTATAAAGTCTTTTGTGGGCTCGTTAGTCTATTGCCACCTTTTAATATATATAAACAAGCAACGCGTTGGTTTCTGATAGAAAAGCAAAAGTTATTTCAAGCATCAATTGGTTCTGCTTTATTACTGATTAGGTCGAATACAATGGGCAGCCAGTAGCGATCGTAGGTAGCGCTTTCAAGCCAAAATATTATAATTAGATGAGTTAATAGTCTTTAATTAAAGTAGATGTTGATTGGTTCTCTGTAGAGCTATTGTTGTGTGCCACAAGGTCTGGCGTCTTGGATCCATTAGTACGTCTGTGCCGCCATTATTCCTTCCAAGGACACGTTTTACTCAAGGAAAATCCTTAACTTTCCTTGGCGTGCTTTTGTTTTACTTCCTCGTAAGTTCTGTGTAGACGGTATAAGTCCTCTAACTCCGTAATGGGTCCAATCAATGAACTAATTTGGCCATATTTTTAAACAGTCTGATAGAGCAGGCTATAATATAAACGTAGTTACGCCTTATACGCCCTTTCTACCCACCGACTTATCTAAAACAGTATCTTTTACCTTTTAACCAAACCTACCTGTTTTCGTGACATTTCTCTTCAAGGGTTCACTTATGGTAAGGATGAGTGCAGCGAACCGAGGCTCACCAGTTGAATCACGCCTTTCTTCACGTAGTCTTGGGTTAGATCTCTCTCTCTCTCTCTCTCTCTCTCTCTCTCTCTCTCTCTCTCTCTCTCTCTCTCTCTCTCTCTCTCTCTCTCTCTCTCTCTCTCTCTCTCTCTCTCTCTCTCTCTCTCTCTCTCTCTCTCTCTCTCTTTCTTTCTAGTCTTTCTTGGTCAACTCTTGTTCTCTTCCGATCGTGATGCTATTACAATGCTTACAGTGTGGAAATCCGGAGGCACCTTAGTTGAATCTACACATCTCTTTATCTAGTCTTGGATTAGAATATTCGAAGACTTGAGGTCTGTTAATTTTCTTGTTTGTTAAGGCAGTGATGACCACGATGGATTTTCTACTTTAAAAATATCAGTTCGGTAATTTTCAAATAATGGGCGTTGTAGATTGAAACAATATCACTTTTTGCTCCACTTATGTCATAAATATTACAAGATGGAAGGTTTACGCGACGGCGGTAAAGTATAGTTGTCACTTTTATTACCTTAAAGATAATTTTCTATAGTGTAAATTTGCACATTTGTTTGAGTCGAAAATCTTCACCTTTCGTCAAAATTTGAGTGAAATCGTTAGTGGGGATTTTTAGGTTTTTCCTTATGGCAGCTATCCTAAAGTTGTCTGTAGTGCACCATATAGACGACAGACATCATTTTATAAACCACTCTTTTTTATCCTAGACCTGAAATGAATATTTGAGCAAAAACAGACACTACATAACTTCCCCTGCACTATGAACAAAAGTGAAAAATTAAAATTGTCTATCCCAAATCTAGTTATAATTTAGTCTATATAAACAGATAGAGAAACGAACTATGAAACTATTTTGCATGAGTTTATTATCCAATGGATAAATGATCCAAGGACGTGGTGGAGGCAAGACGAGGACAAGGTATCGTATGTCCGACTCTCACGGAGGTCCCTAAAGCTTACAAAGTCTAATACAAAGTGACACATCACAGGTGCAAGACAAATCTGTTCTATGCTCCTGGTATACCGGAGCTATTGGATTACCATCTATAATTGGTAATTAGTTGCGACGCATCACATCGATAAACCATTATCTTACTTTTATTTATTTATTAAATAAGTAAGTTGGGTTGAAAATCCATCACAGGATTTCTATTTGACGCGAAGGTTACCAAACCAAACCTAACCTAACTTTATCTTCCATATCCATTCATAATCGTCGTAAACTATTCGTGGCCTAAAATGTCGCTCAAAAAGTGGAAGTAAATAAAGGACGCCCGCTTTGAACGAATATTTATTTACGGTCCTTAAAAAAATGTTATTTTATTTAAATCGAGTTTTTAAAGCAGTCGGTGTAAATTTTAAGTTTTGTCAATTATAACTGCACTGTAATATTTTATTATTTCTGATTTCACACATGGGTTCGAGCGTGTATTCACTAAACATTGAAATCAATAGATCCGAATATCAAAATATACGTCTTTTTTTTAACAGCAACGTGGTCGATTTTTAGTTTCTTAACGATAAATCACTAACCGTTGTTCTTTTAGTTTTGATTGAGTCCTTAGTGGCTACAGACACAAGGGAACTTCAAAATAGAAATAACTCGAGATCGACTTTTGACCCGTCTAATTCTACATAAAGTGAGAAAGTAGGGTTTAATAACTATATATGTTTTAATTTCCAAAGTTGTTTCAAGAATACAAAACGGACATTTTACAGTTACGGCTATCAGTACAGCTTGTTTTAGAAAGATTTGATCAAAATCGTTAGAGGTGATTTTGAAGAAGTAGGCTAATAATCATCAGTTTTATAAAACTCAACGTCTACTCCTAATGTTATGTGATGGAAAACAAAATTTTTGAAGCTTTGAGATATGGATAAATTATCCCTAATATCAAATTTGATGAAAATCTGTCCACTCGTTGTAGAGCATTACACCAACATCAGTCTCAAAAGCGTTTTCTTTTTCTCAGTGAACATCTAGGATATGTATGCTAAAAATATTTGTTTGACTCGTTACAGAAATTTTTCTTTTGTATGTTGGTCTAAATTGTGGGGAAGTAAAAAAGAGGTTAATGTATAACAAATAATTTGTATACAGGTTGCTATATTTCGTCCTTTTCAAATCTGTTTTAATCTGAAAGAGGTTGTTCGATATAAAGATTTATTTTTACATCTAGATTAATGAAGATTATAAATACCTACACACAAATATTTACTCATGGGTGGGATCGTTGAACACGTCATAAAGGTTTCCTTCAGCAACAGATAGAATTCATAAATTTGGATATCGTTAATAGATCTTCCAGATATCTTTTACAATCAATTGTTTAAATCTAGGGTTGGACACGAGTCACATACTTCGCAAAATACACCCTAGATGTCGTTTTAATCTTTGTTCATTATTGCATTTTACTTTTCTTTGTATCTAATTATTTTATAATTTCATTTGTGATATTATTATAGAACTCAGTTCAGTATTTTTATAAAGAAAAACAGAGACATTACTATTCATAAGTAACTCATTTATTAGTTGTTTTTTTTTAATAGTTGTGACGTCAATAGATCTAATTACGCTTGCGTTTTTGCGTTTTTGTAGATTGTTTGTTTTTTAAACTTGGAAAACTTTGAATTTTTTGTTGATTGTGTAATTTAAAGATATATATATATATATATACATATGCAATATATATATATATATATATATATATATATATATATATATATATACATATGCAACTGATATTATGATAGAAGACTAATTTTTTGCGTCGCTAATTTGATTAACATAGACGTTAGACATTAATAATTTTGTAGATTCACCAAGCAATGCAAAATGAAAGGCTCATATTTGATGTGTGCAAGAAAAAACTATCAACAATTACTTGAAATTGTCCACTTTGTTAGTTAAATTAATAAAATATTAGCTTACATGAAGAATTTTACTAAACCTGCTGGTTGCAGGGTTTCTACGCGAGAGGTTTTGAAGTCTAAAATATTTCATTTTAGTTATTTTGTTGTTGTTGATGTACAAAACACGTTTCAGCATAATTATTAAAGACACAAACGGTATATCACGAATTTAGAGAAAAACAGATAGCGATCAGGTCAAGGTTTTCGGGATTTTCCATAATTATCATTTACTTGTTGTTCCGTATACAGTTTGGGGTATAACAAAGATTAACCGAAATTTATTTTGAGAGATTCGAGCAGATTACGGTATCTGTGGTTCTTTCCTCTTTGTTTACAGAACACCCGAAACGGTATTTTTCTAGAGATAAAACCCCAATACGTTTTAATTGGGGTTTTAGAGGTGTTGTGTAAGAAGAAATTATCAAAATCATCTGATTTAACCATTAGTACGCGGGCCTGCCTATGTTTATTTTAGTTAGCTGTGTTATTACAATCCTAATATACAGGAAACTTTTTATTTTTTCAAAGAATTGGTATTTATATAATCAAAAAACCTTATGCTGCGAGAAAAATCTATTGTAGGCCTTAGCATAACGTACCCTACGATCTAAAATGTAAACCTATAAACGCTGTACTTCGGCTAGTAATCTTTGTTCCACTACTACACTACCTGTTCCTCCACACGTAATGTAGCAGTTTTTCTTTCTGAAAACCGAGCTTCGAGTTATGTGGTATTGGTTTCAAACATTTGTTTTTGTTTAAGGTTAGTTTAAATAGTATTTGATGCAAACAATTATTGTTCCTTAATACGCCCTATAGATTAATAATTATTGCTGAAGCATTTATAGTGTATAATTACAGATATTTTAAACTTTCTCCGGTTTTTAGATTCAACCTTGTCCAATCTGCTAATAAAAGTTTTACATATGTTATTATAGTAACAGTGACGTTCAGAAAATTGTGTTTGTTTATTATATCATTAAACGCATGAAAACTTTTTCCGTCATACTACTTCAAAAACAGCTGTTTTTTGCATTACATGCATTGAGATGCTAAAGTTGTTGTTTTTTAGTTCTAGGACCTAAAACCATCAGCTGAGGTCGAGGTCATAAGCTGTTACTTCGTTTATACGAATTAATTAATGATTTTAAAGCATCTATAAAAACAACCGATATTCTCGATTGTAAATAACCGATAAAACAGCTGTTACCATAGATTTGAAGGTAAATAGGTTATAACATTTTAGTTTTTTTTGTAAAATTGTTTTCTTATATTATTTGCAGTATAACGAAAAATATAGTTCATCATTTGGACCAAAGGAAGCTTTTCGATCGTCGTTCATTTTCCGAAGCTTTAACTTTTTGAATTTAAACTTGAGATTGTATTGAAAAGTTTCACTTTTGGTCCTAGTGGCGAAATATACTATTAAATACATATTTAACTTGGAAATATAAATTGTGTGAAAAAATAAAACTAGTACCCTAGAGGACAGCAAATTAGAATATTTCAAAGCTATTACACATTAGATTAATTACTGAAGTGCAGGCGAAGGTTAATGTTTAATAATGTGTATTGTAATACAAACGCAGGTAGTGGAGTAGTGATACACTCTTTTAACTTCTAGACTTTAACTATAGTAATCGTTCTATAGAATTTTGTTGGTTTATCTTGGGCCGTGTCAGTTTTTATGAGAATTTATTGCCTTCCATAAATGTAATTATAAATTAATACGGTTCATAATGAGCAAAGTTACCTAATACCGAGCAGAATTCTGTTGCATCCGTTTTGTGCAATAGTATAACCTCAAAATAATATAATAAATTGGTCGAAAGCACTTGATAAATAGCAGCATAGATCTTTAATATTCTCTTTCTCAATTAGGTGGTCTAGTTTTTCACTACAAAGCCCAGTATTGTATGCAATATGAGTTATTGAATTAACATTTTGTATGTGCGATTGTCGTATGTTGGCAGGTTTAAATAGTGCAGTCAAATTATTCTTTTTTAAGGATCAATGTTCGGAAATCCTCAAGAACGAATTAAATTAAATCTAACAGGAGAATTGCTTCGTTGCAATGTCCAGACAAAATCAGAAAACTAACAAAAATGTTTACATACGGAGAGGGAAAACACCTGAAATTTTTTGTTTTTATATTTTGAAATATATGTTTAATGTTATAATATGTTTAAAATTATATTTTATGTTTAAAAATAAGAAATTTGGAATGTTGTAAAATACGTATATTTTATATAAAGAAAGTTATGTGATGGGCCAAATAATATTTTGTTTATATCTCATTTTTGAGGTCCTCTGAACCCAAAAGAGGTTTTTTTTTTTTTTTTTTTTTTTTTTTTTTTTTTTTTTAATAACGTCTGTCTATATTTACAGCCCAAACACAGGTTTTAATAAAATTAGGTATTTGTGCATATTTTTGACATATATGAATATAAATAAAAAATTTTAATAAATCAATTTAGGGGTAGGGGCCTAACAATCGATAAAAAGCCCACAAAATTATAATTTTCTCAACTTTCGACCAAATGTTTTTGGTTCTAAAGGACCAAAAATACAGATTCGTGAGTTATTGACCAAAAAATCAACAATCGGTCTGTTATAAAATACGTAGCCTATTTTCTCTAACAGGTTCTACAGATTTCGTTCAAATTTTAGTAAAATATCCACATTTATGTCCCAAACCCGTGTGAAAAATCACAAGTAAATAAATTTTACGAAAATTGAACTTTGTCCGACGTAATTATAAGCTAAATTTTCATCAAATATTATTTAAACACATGATTTAGGGCGTTTGCGACACAAGTAAAACCAGTTTAGGAGCTTCTTTAAATATATTTTTTTCTCAATGGTAACTTTTCACAACATTTTGAACTACCGATATGGATGAGTGAGTGGGAAAGTTTGTGAAATGTTTTTGTTTATGAGTAGAGTAGTGTCATCTACAGGAGCCACGCCTAAAATATTTTGTCCCAGTAAAACTTGTCCGAGACACTGGGAAACAGGTATTGATATTTGATACTGACATTGATAGGCCGTTGCCTGTCGACTTAATTATGCCTACATTAGCTAAAGACGATCAAATTGCATTGGCATGTTTGTAATCGAGCTAAACTGTCTCTTGTGTCTAGAGTTTATCTCTATTTGTTCAACACACATCACAAGCGTTGTTATTATTTCCTCGCGTCGTTTTCCAGTAAAGGTTATCTTTCAAAAAACAAATTCTGTTTTAAATACACGGAGAAAAGAGTTACCATAGTGATCCAGTACAACTTATAATAATAATAACGTACAAATTTAGGTAGGATAACATTACTACAAATGAAATAATGGTTTTTTGTGTAGCAAGCATTTTTATCCCTAAATACAAAATTGTACAATTGTTGTACAATCTTTCTCTTATTCACACAACACACTGTGCTGTAAAAATAATTCGTGGT
The DNA here is from genome assembly GCA_963513935.1 of Aphrophora alni. Taxonomy (NCBI): domain Eukaryota; kingdom Metazoa; phylum Arthropoda; class Insecta; order Hemiptera; family Aphrophoridae; genus Aphrophora; species Aphrophora alni. The sequence continues at coordinate 28,311,071 of OY740769.1, read as the reverse complement.
GATTTAAAATTAAGGAAATTTAATTTACTTAGAGTTGTAAATAAATATAGAGCTTGACTTGTGAGATAATATTAGATAGGCTAAAACTCGAACGCTAAATCTTACAAAAATTACGTTTACTTAATCAAACGCTTTTCAACGACAAAGTCGCCATCCTCAGTGATACATGAGCTACAATATAATTATATATAACTAACTATAAAATAGCTCATGTATCACTGAGGATGGCGACTTTGTCGATAAAACGTGTTTGATTAAGTAAGCGTAATTTTTGTGAGATCTTGCGTTTGAGTTTTAGTCTATCTTACTTAGAGTTATTTGCGTTTCAAAATGGTGAAGCAATGATTGAAAGTTTTCGTACTTCCACTTTCGATTTTTCATTTTAAAGATCTGTGTATAGACGCCGTATAATCAGGAAAAAACTCATTTTCTATTCAGTGTAACAGACAAATTTATATATTGCTTAATACTTCAATAAAACTCAACTTTATATTGTGGTTAGAAAATTAAACTATTTGACTAAAGTGTTTACTATTGTGATCAGTATAACATTCCATTGACAATGTAGTTTTTCTGACGAGCTATTATGAATTTATTATTAGCTTTTTGAGATTATACTTTAATCATTTCTTGAATTTCTCCACAGTACCGGCTATTTAAGTTCCAAAGTTTTATTTTGTTTCAATATTATGAAGCATCGTTTAAACTTCTAAGCATTTTGGTGTGCTTATTTTAAAGATCTCTTGGGTGTGGGGTCTGAAAACACGTACATTAGCTGTAAGTTTAATAGAAAAATGTATACATTGTTGTATATAATATACAGTGTATTTAAAATATTCCATTAAATATATACGTGGATCTGAAAAAAAACATATCGTTTTCTATAAGTTGAATACAAAAATGTTTACATTGTTCAAAATTTGAAGAAAAAAAACCATTTGAAACAGATGGAAAGAAAATGTAACCAATAATACCTTAAGATCTATCATAATGATTATTAGGCTGTAACAATGTCGAGAACATGATTTCTGATAATTTGTTATACATTTATTATTAGATTATTTGAGATTAAATTGACGTCATTTCCCAAAACGAGTGCTAACTAATCTGAATCTTTAATTTTCTAAGTGTTATTTTTGTTTTAAAACTGTGATGTAACGGTTTAACCTACCAGCATATTTGACTTCTCGTTTTAAATATATTTACAAGGTGATGATGACCGTAATTTGTGCCATTACATGGGATCGATAAAATAATTCGTTTTGCCGAAAGCACAATAGAAAACTATTCAAACGTTCGACAAAAATTCATAAGAAAAAAATTAATACCATAGTGATCGGTAAATTAACTAGATTATTTTTTGCAGGTGATACTATTTGCTAATGGACAGCACTTTTCTGTTTATTTTCTTTATTAAACCAGAACTCCATGCTAAAAAAAAAAAAAAAAAAAAAAAAAAAAAACCGCACAAACTCAAAACAATACCAGTGTAAAAAAGAAAATGTAGGTACCTCATTTAGGTCTTGTTAGGCCTGTATGGTATACACAAAAATGACAAAATATAATGTATATAAAACAATAGACAATAATAATATTTTAACAATTTCAAATAATTGGAAAATAAACAAAATCCTTGATACAATTACCAATGCAATATAAACATGTAAAACATTCATTCATATTAGTGAATGAGTTAGTGAGTGGGTGAGTGTGAGGGTGTGGGTGTTAGTGGGATGAGTGAATGAGGGGATGAGTATAGGGTTGAGTGAGTGGATTCAACCTTATACTCGTCCACTCATTCATTAATCCCATTAACACCCACACCCTCACACTCACCCACTCACTAACTCATTCACTAACTCATTCACTAATATTTAACTTTTAAAACAATAAATAAATAAACTTTTAAAATAATAAATGGAAATTCAAAGCCATTACCACCATATAAATATACACAAACTCACTGTTTTTCAAAACACAAAATAATTTCCTTAACAAATAACAAAAAACTTTATTTTAAAATATTTGTAAGATGTGCTGTATCATTTGAAATGCAGAGCCATTGGTTTAGGAGTTTATATATTTATAAATTTTAATATATTTTAGAATGTTAAGTATTTTTGAAGCAATAAACAAATAAAATTTAGTGAAACAAGTTTTATATATTTTAAACATGGAACTTAATGTTGCACACGACGTCTAAGACTCACTACATTAAGGTTGTAGGCTTTTTAGGGCTCTTAGGTTAAACGCGAGTGTCTGTTCGTCAGTCTGTCTATAAGTTGCAACACATAACAATCTACAAAAATAACACGATAATTCTTATATATTTCAAACTTTGTATTTATATTATTTGTATTGTTCCACATATAGGAAAAATATAGCGGCAATTATTTGGAATACATTTAATCACAGAATGAAAAATACGTAGCGTAGAAATTTTAAAAGCAAATGTTGTGAGATGTGAAACAAACAATTCAGTAGTCATTAAAAAATGGATCGGATTTTCATTGAATTCTTTTTTTTTTTTTTTTTTTTTTAAGGTTCGTGATCAATAGACCCTTGTAATTTCACGCGTGTGTCTGTTTGTAAATCGCAATCCGTCTTACACGGACAAGTCTATAAATCCTGTATATTTCAAACTTTGCATGTATAATCTTTATATTGTCCCACATATAGAAAAAATACAGTTATATCAAAAATAATGACCTTGAAGTATGAAGGGCCAAAAACTATCCAGTAGAAAATTTTTAATTTTTGTTAATATTATGTTTGGTGTATCAAATACAACAAGAAGTGTTTCTGATTACGAAAATGTATGTTTGTTTGATGAAAAATTAAATGTTAGTGCTAGGGCGTAGCACAGGCTTCCACTCCCCATATAATAAGGATGTTGTATAATATTAACAATAATTTCATATGTTTAATTTTTCAATACGTTCCGTGATAATTGACGTAAGAGGACACGTGACTGAACTGATGTTATAAACTTAGTTTTCATGGAAAGTGGTTGGACCGCTTCACATCAGCAAGTTGGGTGATGCGCTCGGACGACCCGTACCTACTATTTGTAACTCAATAGGCTACATAAAATTCACGCATTCACAAGGCTAAATTTTGAGTTGCTATCGATACCCATTTGTCTATCTAACAGGAACTTCCGCTAAAAAACAAACCTTGATTTTAAGTTTTACAAATAGATTCAGTTAAATAGTAATTAACATTGATTGAACAATTGTATCTAACCGGAAGTAGACTAAAATTAGTTGAAACAATTTAAAATTGAAATAATCCAAAACAAAGAGATCTAACGTAACGTAATTGTTAAATAGCGTGTAATGAGTGACCGGATGTGTTAAGATAATTAAACAGGATTGTGGTTATGCTCGGCTTCATCACTAACACCTGCCCACTGCCTTTATGAGCAAACATATCTTGATTTGTAACTATCACTTTCTTCGTACAGGGAAAGTTAGGTGGTTAGTCAGAATATTTATGTACAGTAAACGCGGAAATAAGAGTATTGATTTTACTCTACCAGATATATTTCTACAGCCTAAAGCGTGGACCGATTTTAATTGAATTTGATATGTGATTATATACGGACTTTTCTTTAATTTCTTTTTTATAGCTCAAAGATTTGGGGATAGCTGTCATAAAAGCAAAAATACGATTATCATAAAATCGTTTTTGATTTTGATCAATTTTGCTTAAGTATAATCTTTAAAGTCTCATACAAAACGTATTTATCAAAAAATGACGGTTCGTGGGTAATCGGTAAAAAAACAAAAATTCGTCTGTGGGGCTGTTACAAAAATGAACCTGACGTCATTACACCGAGGACATGTTTTTTTGGCAGAAGTAAAGCACGTTTACGTTTTTATTTATTTAAATATTTTTCCAAGACTGTGTCTACTTCATTTTCACTTTTTAATTGACACCTACCAAAATTAAGGTACATTATTGTTTATTTTAAAAGGTCCTGATTTAAACTCGACCATTTGGCATTTTGTCTGTAATAAAATGAAAGAATACAGAAACAAGTTGTAGTTCAGTGCCAAGAAGGTTTGTCATTGTAACGTCGTCTTCAACAAATGAAGTAAATTTTGTTCTGCAGTTTGTTACGCGTGCAACGACAGTTATTCAATTTAGGAATACGTTTATTTGTAACTAGTCAGAACGACGTTTTGGGGTAAATATTGATCTTAATATTTTAAAATAGACAGCTACTTTGAAATTTATCGATTAATATTTTAGTCGTGCTTATAATTTCCCTCTGGATAGGACCCCTCAGGGCTCACTTATAGCGAGTACAGGGCGGTAAACCAGAGAATATGTAGCTGTATCTACACCTTTTTCATTTGGTGTCGGGTTAGTTCCCTTTCTTTCATCTCTCCTTTCAGTTCTTTCTTGACAAACTGACGCTATTAGTGTATTCAAGAACTAGGAGTCTTTATTTTATGTCCTTTCTTTTGCTCACCCAGTGTAGGGTAAGTTTGGTAATTGTAAACATTCGACCTCAGTTTTGTTTATTTTTACATTTATGACATCAGTAAACAAAAAATGATTTTCGACATTCCTTCCATCTGTCCGTCATTTTCTGTACGTAAGCACGATAGCGGCCACAAAAATTAAAATAGGAACACGACATTTGGTACAGGGGACTATAGTAAGCTATATAACTCTATTGGAATTCAGAAAAATACAATTGAATATCAAAATGGCGGCCATTTAAAATAATGGTTTAATTGTATCTCGTGTGTTATTCAACTTATAGCAATTAAATTAGATGCGTATTTTTATATTACAATTCTGCATATAGGGTACAAATCCCACCTCTCTATGATTGCGACACTGACACGAGTGTAGTGAATGGAGGCCTATCAGATCCAAGACAGTGACAGAAGTGAAGCGAATATAATATATACACATCTACAAGGCCCTAGATGACGGAAAGCAGTGATATACACAATTACCAGGTTCATAAAAGCTGCGTAACAACTGTTTTAAACAAACTTAACCTATTGAGTTAATTTATCAAACAATTTAACATACTACAAAGGCCGAAAAATAAACTTTTATGGGTTACATTTACAGGCTGCATTACATTATAAGATCGGGTTGGATAATAACATGATAATCCTTTTTTTTATATGCCGATGTTGATCGAGAGATTTCTCGGTTTTAAACGACAAGAAAAACCTTTCGACAGAACCGTTACATCTAAGCGTTTTAAAATCCGGGATTTACTGACAAAATAAATATCATTTGGGAATATTATTTCCTACCTCAGGGAAGTTGATTGAACTAACTTTCTCACAGAAACTTTTACAAAAAGTTATATTAATTATCTTAAAAAATGTCAAGAAATGCAGTTTCATTATTACAAAGTTATTCCACATGTATTTCTTAAGGGTGCAAATTGTGTATAGAAGGGATCTAACTATAAACCTTTTATAATTTGTTAACAAAATATGCTGAAAGATTTACATTCGTTAATAGCTTAAATCGTACTTAATTGAGATCTTATTTTTAATGACGACAGGAATTATTTTCTTTTTTCCCAATTATTTATGTACTGTGGTTTTTTTTTACTTGCAACGTAGGACATAGTTTTGTGTTCAATATCACCAACGACAATGGGACTGCTGATTTATAAGGAAAATAGGATTTTAAAAAATAAATAAAAAATAGAATTTAAACGCAATAAACAGAAAGAAGAAAACAACATACAACAAGAAGAGAAACGCAATAGAAATTATGAAATGGATGTGGAATCTAATCATAGACTACAGGAACAAATGTGTAGATGCAACTAGGTTCCTTCCGAATGTCCAAACCCTTATGAGCCTCTGAGGGTGGTTTTTGAAAACTCCGAAACCGGAATTTTCCGAGAATTAGCTGTCAACACGTTTTGTTTGGATCCTTAAAGACTACATTTAGGAAAATAAGATCAACATTTTTTAGAGAAGGTTGTATAATATGTTCATGACCAAAATAAGCCCATGTACCACATTTTGTTTGGGTTGCAGCAAAACAGACTGCAGTTTTACCACTCTAAAACTAACGGCTTTCTCAGTACCGACTTCAACATTTGTGTTTATTTACCCAATATGAAACAAAGTATGAGAAAATAAAGTGACATTTAACTTAACAACTAAAGCATAGTATTAGGCTAATACTCGTGGGATAGTTGTCTCAACTAACATCACGTTGAGATTTCTGAAACGTCCGACAGAGCGCGTAGGGCAGACAAGCACCGGAAGTTGGTACTTGTTTTATAGCTCTACAATAATTAAAAACTAAACTTATTCCTGTTTAATCTTTGATGTTGCATCTTTATTCATTAAGGTATAAATGTACCGTTAACATAACAAACAGTTTGATTGCGTGACGAGGACATAGCGGGCCTAAACTAAATTTGTTACCCGTAACTCTCAGTATTCTTATTTTATTAAATTTGGTTCTACCAATTTTGAAACTTTTTTTTCTTTCTGAAATTTGCGCTTTAAGGGTTCGAACAAAAACAAAATGTTGTTTCTAAACAAGGATCGGTTTATTCCGTAATGCGTATTTTCTGACTATTTAGCAAATTGATTTGGTTTGTAAATTTTGACATTTTATCAAATTTTGATTCCAATTACCTGTGCCGACTTTGGGATAACACAACTTTTACGACAGCATACATGACAAAATAACCCCTAAACCAATATTGGGAGGGGGGGGGTATTTGAAAAAACGACTAATTTTGTTAGGTTAATTTATCAAATTTCATATATTTTTTTAATGGGGGAAACTGCCTCCGAATACAAAAAATAGTCTACATACAAAATTTGATAATAATTGATTGATTCATTTGGCGGTTGATTTTCAAATTTATAAAATTATTTCTGGTATAAATTGTACTCGAATATCATACAAAGTTTCAAAATAGTTTATTTTATGCAGATTAAAAATTATATGTAATGTTTTCCAATCTATAAATGATAATAATAAATGTATTTATTTCCTCAATCTGCTACAAATTAATAACAATCATTCCCTTTCTTTTTTTATACATAATTAAACAAAAGTCACCAAAATACAGAAATAACTAAACACGTGTCCAAGTTCAAACACTGTAATAAACTTGCCAAGACTGATGTCAACGTAACACTAAATACATAAGAACTAAATAAATATATTATAAAATTTATACATACAAGAATAGGAGAATTATACATACAAAAATAGGATAAAAAAACAAAATAAATATAGTCTTACTTACATTGATCAGTCAAACAAAAGATCAAAAGAATGTTGGTGTATACAAGATTATCAGTACTATAAACTACAAACTACTTAGCATTTTAAACTATTTGTTTTGTACAATCAGAATGAGAAAATTTAGGGCCTTCAAGGCATTTTGCCCATTTGAAGGTTCCTATTTCTTAATATTAATGTTTTTTAAGAAGCGTTCAGATAGTGAATTTTTTTCTTTTTTTCCTCTTTTCGGCCACTTTAATAAACTTTTAAATCCTATTATAATTTATTGCATTTGAACAAATAAATGTTAACTAAAATTTGGTGCTCCCAATGTAAACCCTATTCCAAAGGACAATATATCCATAATTAAAAAAATAAAATAAACTAAACATAATAAATAACAATTGATAACTCATGAAAGGACTAGTCTTGATAGGAAAAATACACAACAACAAAAAAAAAACACACATCCGTACTACTTTGGAATGTCAATTAAAGAATCAAGGTTCTCCAATGTAAACAGAAATTTTTTTAGCTTCTTCAAAAATAGGTTAATGCTATGTAATTGCTTGATTTCATTAGGTAATCTATTGAACATTCTAGGTGCCATAAAATTTATGGTTTTAGTATAAAAAGTTATCTCTTTTACAAGTTAAGAGAATTACATTTAAAATTTTTTTAAACATAACCTTCATTAGAATTCATAGTTCTTAACTCAGTTTAACGTTTAGTTGGCAATGTAAGAAGTGACAATCAGGAGTTATAGTCATTACTAGCCATCTTAAAAACGTAGGGTTGCAGCACAAATTCGCATACATTTTTAAACAGCGAAAGTTACATGTATATTATATTTTTAAATTTTTTTCACAATACATACAATTTTATATGTTTTGTACGCATATTGTATTTATTTTAGACGATGTTTTAACAAAATTTTAAATCGCAGCCTCACTACAATAAATACGCATTGTCAATTAAGTAGTAAATTTAAATTAAATTTATCAAAGAAGTCAGGGTTTACTATACTTTGAATATGAGTTTTATGAAAAGTAAGTATAGGAGAATTTTAAAATGGCGGCAGTTTAAAAAGGATTTTCCACTTCCTCTTTATCTTGCTCCTGAAAGTTTATTTTGAATACCTTGACCATTCGCATGTATTAGTCGGCATAAGAGTGGATACAAAATACCCTGAATAAATTCGTTTATTTGTAGTAAGCCGTTAAAAGACTTGAAAGTTTTCGTATAAGTAATTTATTATTTAAGAATGTGGGAATGAATAATGAGTGTATTATATTTAAATTAGACGAATATATTACTATAATGAAACTTTAGTAAAGTGGAAACAAATTTAATTGAATGTTACGTAGCTCTTATAGTGGGTTTCATAAGTTATCTTTCTATTTACCCACATCTTTTTTACAGATTTAACGAAATCTTGTACAGTGGACTCTGTACGTGTGGCAACCGTTACAAGTAGGCCAGACGTAATAGTTCTTCAGAAATGTGTTTTAACAGCAATCAGTAGTTTTTTGTCTTAAACTGTAGTTCGAGTTATATAAATAAAACATATGCTAAAGTATTTACCCAGGTTTTTTTATTATTATTTTTTATTAACTCGTTTCATTTGCTAACATAAAAATATACCCTGAAATATCCGTGTCATTTATTTGGAGCAATAATTAAAAATAAAAATAATAATAATAATAACTGGTTAAAAGAACTGGTTTTGTACATTAACTCGTTTCATATGTTAACATAATCATATGCTAAAGTAACTGTCTACCCAGTTTTTGGAGCAAAAATATTTGAAAAATAATAATAATAAATACTGGTCAAAAGAATTGGTGTTTAACATTAACTTATTTCATATGTTAACATAAACATATGCTAATATAAAAAAATAAAATAATAATAATAAATTGAAGTATCTGTGTACCCAGTTTGTGGAGATTGACCAAAAGAATTGGTTTTGTAGATTAACTCGTTTCCAACACATTTTAGAGTTAAATATAGCAAAGTTGTGACATCCTTTATGACTTTTTTGCCTTTTTTTTCGAAAAAAAACATTAAAAAATTCGCTGCCGCTTAACATATTACGTCATATAAAGTGTTTATATTTTCTGTACATTTTCCTCCTATCCCCCGCCCCAAATTAAATTTACTCTAATTTATATTTTTTAAATATGTTAAAATTACCATTAGTTTGACAATACGATTTAAAAAGAATTGTTTCCCATCCTCTCATTTTTTTGAGGAATAATATTCAAAACTCTTTAATTTGTTCGACACATAAACAAATCGTAATATGTACCCAATTGTAAGATAAATCTTGTTCTCTCTTTATAGAGTTAGTACGTAAAATTACCTAGAGTTTGACTCAATACGATTTAAAACAAATTGTTTTCTAGTCTCCCATTTTTGAGGAATAATACTCAAAACTCTTTGATTTGTCCGATACATAAACAAATCGTAATATGTACCCAATTGTAAGTTCTCTCATTTATAGAGTTAGTACGTTTTTCTTCGATGCCTATAGAAATAAAATACCTGTGAGAATTTAAAACAACCTTGATACACATTAGACATTAATGAGGCTAGGTTTAATACTACAAGGAAGGAAATTCATTGAACATATATCCGTGTTGTACTTATTAACTAATGAATAATTTATCATATGTCATACTCTCTCTTCTGTATAGAGAAAGAGTAAAAACACTAACTTTCTCACGCATATCAACAAAATTAAAAATATATATATATATTTGTCGTTAACTCCCGTTTTCTACAGTACGTGAGAAACAAGTAATTTGTCTTTTTACTGGGTACGATAAAAAGCTAAACTTGCTTCGGTTGTGTTATCTACTCGCTGTACGCAGAAATAGAACTGTATTGGCATAGAGTTTTTAATGAGGGCAGTTCATTTTCGATTCCTTTCACTTAATCTTCAATTGTACTTTTCCTTTACTTGGATTTTGGTACATAAGTCTGACCCATTAATCTTCACTATTGACAACATTTTTAACGAAATCAGTAGATACATAAATAACTCCTGATAATAAATTTTGCTGACGACTTCTGGTAATTTTTGTATCTATAGGAGATGCAGTTAATAGCAATTGTCTGTTGGTTGTATCCTAAAAGTTTTAATTTTAATTAAGATATGGCCGAAATATATGAAATTTTATCAAAATCGGAGCACTCCACAGACACATGTCATTAATTAAAAAAAAAAATTAAGCTCATTGGATATGTAAAAGTAAAACAAAAGATGCACCTGTTTTAGAAAAACCACCTTAACAAACGTAAAACAAACGATCCCTTGATACTTCGCGTGTTCATGTATATCATTTGGCAGTTGTTTATAAATCATTTCAGGGATGTTTGAAATAAATCTAACCCTAAGCGAACTGTTTAATTAAAGGATGGAGTTCCAGCAGCTCGCACCGTTTAGAATAGACCGCTTCGGGCATGCGCCCCCCGTAGTTCTGCACCATGTTTTTAATTAACTGAGGACAATGTTTAAGCCATCTAGCTACCGCGTCGGCTACAGGCAATCTATTGTCTTGTTCATGTTTTCACATTGGAATTTGTGTATTAATGATCTTGGGCATCTCCTACCGTTCCTTTCCGAGGCCGTCCTTTCCCCCACTCCTATACTCGTCTCTCTTCTTTCGAATTAAACGTTAGAAAAATTAGGAGGGCTGATCAAAATATAATCAGAGCAAATTTATTTATTCAATCGGTTAATTTTACATCAAAATAGGCGGACTTATTATAAATAATATCTTCATCGGTCGGAATATCAGGCACTTACGAAAATCAAGGAAGGGAAAATAACAATTGATGCACTCCAGTAACTTAGTTTAATTGGTTTTAACAGCCTCTGATAAACACTTGTGTATTTCTTGATCTTGCCAAGTGTTTGGGTGTATTGATTTCCTGAAATCTTTGTTAAGTTATTAGAGGTTTAGTCCGGTCCAATTTGTCTAAATTAGGCTACGGTGTTCCACAAATATCTATTTTGGGTCTAGTCTTATTTGTTCTTTATTTAAATGACTTGTAGGCCTACCTTCATCTAAAAGTGAAATCTGATTCAGTATGCTGATAACAAGGCCATTGACTTAGAAAACAATGTTTTTTTAACCTAATAAATACTTCATCTGAATACGTTTAAGAAAATAATCTTAGAGTTAATCTAATGAAACTTATGTGTTTTTAATTTAAAGTATGAATTAAATAAATCAAGGGCTAGGTAAGATGAGCAAACAATAGCGGCGTTAAGAGCAAAGCAGTTATTCAGGCTCACTCGTGACAGTAAATTAATTCGAGTCAATCTTACAATGACCTGTGTAAAAACTTAGTGTATTATTTTTCTTGTTAAGGCTCACTTTTGTCCTGAATCAAGTCTAAAATTAGCATGCTTTTTTCTGTTTTCATCCTGTTTAAATTGAGGATTTGCTCTGTAGAGTATGGATTAAACAGATAGTGAAAGTATTTTGTTTTCAGAAACTAGCAGTAAAAATTATGGCTTATTTAGACTGTATCTTGTCGAAATGCTTTAAAAAATTCGTATTTTAGAATTCTATGTACCGGTATGTACATTTTGGAAGTAATATTAAAGTTTAAGAGTTCTTCAGCTCTTTATAGGGATGCACTACCTGTAGTAGATTTGATTTTCGTAGACATTAGAACAGGTTGCTAGAAAATGTGGAGTCCGTTTTATGAAAAACTTTTTACAAAGTTTATGGAACTAATGAAAGTCAGAATTTGTAAAATATACATTAAAACGGTTGCTAAAAATTATATTATAGGTTATAGTTTCAAATTGATAATTTCCATAAAATTTGTATTTGTTTAAGGCTTGATAGAATAATTTTTTCCCCAAATTTTTCGGTTGTCTTAAAATTTACAGTCAAAATTAAGGTATTGTTTTTTTTTCTTAAATCGCAAAATTAAAAAAATCCCCTAAACTTAATTGTTTTTAAGAAATTCAGAATCAAATATTTCTATTGGTTACCATTTTGAAACGTTTTGACGTGAAATTAGAGTATTTTCTAAAGACGATAAAAATATCATCTAAAGATGTGTGCAAATTCGATATCTTCATCCTTTCTACTATAGATATAAGCTGTTTAAAAAAAAAAAAAAATTTACTCAAACGGACAGAATCCAAATGAAGCATTTCCTGACATACTTTATGTTATGGTTGTAAAATTATTTGATATTGTTGTATTATTCATATTATTAATATAGTTTATTCGGACATTTGACATCATTTGTGTATAGAAAATTAGTACACAACGTTTCGAGGTTATAAATCAACACTCATTAACAAGTGCGAAACTAGAACTTAAAGGTGATAAAAACTGGAAAAAAACAAGAAAAAACACACCAACATAGACTAGGGCTATGTTGAAAACTAATACTAAATCTATAGTCTAAGAAAAGAATGCAAGCCTAAAACTAGGCCTGAGCAGTCAAATAAGAAAAAAATAATAAGGAAAAATATGGATTCCCTTAATCAGAAAAACTTTTAAAAATTATAGCACGATGAAGCGCTCTGTGGTAGACCCTACATTAGATTTTAACTTAGCCATACCTAGACCTTTGTGTAGTATTGGCCTGAGTGTTGTAGTTTTAACCGATCACGTTTGTATTTAGTCTTGTACTTCGTGCACATTTCTGGTCCTAGGTATGGCTTGGTACGACCTTAGTGTTGGAACAGGCCTAGTTTTAGACTGGAGTATTATAAGATTATTGATTTAGTTTTAGTTTTCAACATAGCCTAGTAGCCTAGGGGCATTTTGGAAACTAAAACTAAATCTGTAATCGTTTTTAATATTTTATTTTCTAGTTTAACACTTGATAACTAGAATTGATTTACACTATTGAAACGTCATGTAATAATTTTCTATACACAAATAATGGTAAATGTCTGATTAAACCATTAATAATACTGTATGTATTTTGAGACTTTTGTTTAGTTAGATCATATGAATCAACATCTGTCATCAAAAATATAGGATTCTGTTTAATTTATCAATTTGTTCTGAAAATGTGTATACCATAACTTTATTTGTAACCATTTTAAAGTATTTTGTATCTTAAACGGTTGCAGAGATAGCAATGTCAGCTCATTTAATATAAACATCTATGTGAACTACGAGTCTATAAACAAAAGGTGAAATGATTGAAAACACTCATTTTTCGCATTGATTTCCTGAATTTTAGCTGTTTAAATGGGAAAAACATTTACAGCCGCTAACGTATTAACAAAAGAGTATATAACAGAGACTCCTAGGTTTCGAATACAGGTGTAGCGTTATGTTAGGTTAGAAGAGAATATGAGTTGGTCTAGAGTGACCCGATATGAGAGATGAAGAATACCCCGGGATTACCACACAGGTATAGCGTCAAGTTAGGTTAGAAGAGAATATGAGTTGGTCTAGAGTGACCCGATAGGAGAGATGAAGAATACCCCGGGATTACCACACACGTATAGCGTCAAGTTAGGTTAGAAGAGAATATGAGTTGGTCTTGAGTGACCCGATAGGAGAGATGAAGAATACCCCGGGATTACCACACAGGTATAGCGTCAAGTTAAGGTAGGTTAGAAGAGAATATGAGTTGGTCTAGAGTGACCCGATATGAGAGATGAAGAATACCCCGGGATTACCACAAAGGTATAGCGTCAAGTTAGGTTAGAAGAGAATATGAGTTGGTCTTGAGTGATCCGATATGAGAGATGAAGAATACCCCGGGATTACCACACAGGTATAGCGTCAAGTTAGGTTAGAAGAGAATATGAGTTGGTCTAGAGTGACCCGATATGAGAGATGAAGAATACCCCGGGATTACCACACAGGTATAGCGTCAAGTTAGGTTAGAAGAGAATATGAGTTGGTCTTGAGTGACCCGATATGAGAGATGAAGAATACCCCGGGATTACCACACAGGTATAGCGTCAAGTTAGGTTAGAAGAGAATATGAGTTGGTCTTGAGTGATCCGATATGAGAGATGAAGAATACCCCGGGATTACCACACAGGTATAGCGTCAAGTTAGGTTAGAAGAGAATATGAGTTGGTCTAGAGTGACCCGATATGAGAGATGAAGAATACCCCGGGATTACCACACAGGTATAGCGTCAAGTTAGGTTAGAAGAGAATATGAGTTGGTCTTGAGTGATCCGATAGGAGAGATGAAGAATACCCCGGGATTACCACACAGGTATAGCGTCAAGTTAGGTTAGAAGAGAATATGAGTTGGTCTTGAGTGATCCGATAGGAGAGATGAAGAATACCCCGGGATTACCACACAGGTATAGCGTCAAGTTAGGTTAGAAGAGAATATGAGTTGGTCTTGAGTGATCCGATATGAGAGATGAAGAATACCCCGGGATTACCACACAGGTATAGCGTCAAGTTAGGTTAGAAGAGAATATGAGTTGGTCTAGAGTGACCCGATATGAGAGATGAAGAATACCCCGGGATTACCACACAGGTATAGCGTCAATTTAGGTTAGAAGAGAATATGAGTTGGTCTTGAGTGATCCGATATGAGAGATAAAGAATACCCCGGGATTACCACACAGGTATAGCGTCAAGTTAGGTTAGAAGAGAATATGAGTTGGTCTTGAGTGATCCGATATGAGAGATGAAGAGTACCCCGGGATTACCACACAGGTATAGCGTCAAGTTAGGTTAGAAGAGAATATGAGTTGGTCTTGAGTGATCCGATATGAGAGATGAAGAATACCCCGGGATTACCACACAGGTATAGCGTCAAGTTAGGTTAGAAGAGAATATGAGTTGGTCTTGAGTGATCCGATATGAGAGATGAAGAATACCCCGGGATTACCACACAGGTATAGCGTCAAGTTAGGTTAGAAGAGAATATGAGTTGGTCTAGAGTGACCCGATAGGAGAGATGAAGAATACCCCGGGATTACCACACAGGTATAGCGTCAAGTTAGGTTAGAAGAGAATATGAGTTGGTCTAGAGTGACCCGATAGGAGAGATGAAGAATACCCCGGGATTACCACACAGGTATAGCGTCAAGTTAGGTTAGAAGAGAATATGAGTTGGTCTAGAGTGACCCGATAGGAGAGATGAAGAATACCCCGGGATTACCACACAGGTATAGCGTCAAGTTAGGGTAGGTTAGGTTAGAAGAGAATATGAGTTGGTCTTGAGTGACCCGATAGGAGAGATGAAGAATACCCCGGGATTACCACACAGGTATAGCGTCAAGTTAGGGTAGGTTAGGTTAGAAGAGAATATGAGTTGGTCTTGAGTGACCCGATAGGAGAGATGAAGAATACCCCGGGATTACCACACAGGTATAGCGTCAAGTTAGGGTAGGTTAGAAGAGAATATGAGTTGGTCTTGAGTGACCCGATAGGAGAGATGAAGAATACCCCGGGATTACCACACAGGTATAGCGTCAAGTTAGGGTAGGTTAGGTTAGAAGAGAATATGAGTTGGTCTTGAGTGACCCGATAGGAGAGATGAAGAATACCCCGGGATTACCACACAGGTATAGCGTCAAGTTAGGGTAGGTTAGAAGAGAATATGAGTTGGTCTGGAGTGACCCAATAGGAGAGATGAAGAATACCCCGGGATTACCACACAGGTATAGCGTCAAGTTAGGTTAGAAGAGAATATGAGTTGGTCTTGAGTGACCCGATAGGAGAGATGAAGAATACCCCGGGATTACCACACAGGTATAGCGTCAAGTTAGGGTAGGTTAGAAGAGAATATGAGTTGGTCTAGAGTGACCCGATAGGAGAGATGAAGAATACCCCGGGATTACCACACAGGTATAGCGTCAAGTTAGGGTAGGTTAGAAGAGAATATGAGTTGGTCTTGAGTGACCGGATAGGAGAGATGAAGAATACCCCGGGATTACCACACAGGTATAGCGTCAAGTTAGGGTAGGTTAGAAGAGAATATGAGTTGGTCTTGAGTGACCCGATAGGAGAGATGAAGAATACCCCGGGATTACCACACAGGTATAGCGTCAAGTTAAAGTAGGTTAGAAGAGAATATGAGTTGGTCTAGAGTGACCCGATATGAGAGATGAAGAATACCCCGGGATTACCACACAGGTATAGCGTCAAGTTCGGTTAGAAGAGAATATGAGTTGGTCTAGAGTGACCCGATAGGAGAGATGAAGAATACCCCGGGATTACCACACAGGTATAGCGTCAAGTTAGGTTAGAAGAGAATATGAGTTGGTCTTGAGTGACCCGATAGGAGAGATGAAGAATACCCCGGGATTACCACACAGGTATAGCGTCAAGTTAGGGTAGGTTAGAAGAGAATATGAGTTGGTCTAGAGTGACCCGATAGGAGAGATGAAGAATACCCCGGGATTACCACACAGGTATAGCGTCAAGTTAGGGTAGGTTAGAAGAGAATATGAGTTGGTCTTGAGTGACCCGATAGGAGAGATGAAGAATACCCCGGGATTACCACACAGGTATAGCGTCAAGTTAGGGTAGGTTAGAAGAGAATATGAGTTGGTCTAAAGTGACCCGATAGGAGAGATGAAGAATACCCCGGGATTACCACACAGGTATAGCGTCAAGTTAGGGTAGGTTAGAAGAGAATATGAGTTGGTCTAAAGTGACCCGATAGGAGAGATGAAGAATACCCCGGGATTACCACACAGGTATAGCGTCAAGTTAAGGTAGGTTAGAAGAGAATATGAGTTGGTCTAGAGTGACCCGATATGAGAGATGAAGAATACCCCGGGATTACCACACAGGTATAGCGTCAAGTTAGGTTAGAAGAGAATATGAGTTGGTCTAGAGTGACCCGATAGGAGAGATGAAGAATACCCCGGGATTACCACACAGGTATAGCGTCAAGTTAGGTTAGAAGAGAATATGAGTTGGTCTTGAGTGACCCGATAGGAGAGATGAAGAATACCCCGGGATTACCACACAGGTATAGCGTCAAGTTAGGTTATGTTAGGTTAGAAGAGAATATGAGTTGGTCTTGAGTGACCCGATAGGAGAGATGAAGTATACCCCGGGATTACCACACAGGTATAGCGTCAAGTTAGGTTATGTTAGGTTAGAAGAGAATATGAGTTGGTCTTGAGTGACCCGATAGGAGAGATGAAGAATACCCCGGGATTACCACACAGGTATAGCGTCAAGTTAGGTTAGAAGAGAATATGAGTTGGTCTTGAGTGACCCGATAGGAGAGATGAAGAATACCCCGGGATTACCACACAGGTATAGCGTCAAGTTAGGGTAGGTTAGAAGAGAATATGAGTTGGTCTAGAGTGACCCGATAGGAGAGATGAAGAATACCCCGGGATTACCACACAGGTATAGCGTCAAGTTAGGGTAGGTTAGAAGAGAATATGAGTTGGTCTAAAGTGACCCGATAGGAGAGATGAAGAATACCCCGGGATTACCACACAGGTATAGCGTCAAGTTAGGGTAGGTTAGAAGAGAATATGAGTTGGTCTAAAGTGACCCGATAGGAGAGATGAAGAATACCCCGGGATTACCACACAGGTATAGCGTCAAGTTAGGGTAGGTTAGAAGAGAATATGAGTTGGTCTAAAGTGACCCGATAGGAGAGATGAAGAATACCCCGGGATTACCACACAGGTATAGCGTCAAGTTAGGGTAGGTTAGAAGAGAATATGAGTTGGTCTTGAGTGACCCGATAGGAGAGATGAAGAATACCCCGGGATTACCACACAGGTATAGCGTCAAGTTAGGTTAGGTTAGGTTAGAAGAGAATATGAGTTGGTCTAGAGTGACCCGATAGGAGAGATGAAGAATACCCCGGGATTACCACACAGGTATAGCGTCAAGTTAGGGTAGGTTAGAAGAGAATATGAGTTGGTCTTGAGTGACCCGATAGGAGAGATGAAGAATACCCCGGGATTACCACACAGGTATAGCGTCAAGTTAGGGTAGGTTAGAAGAGAATATGAGTTGGTCTTGAGTGACCCGATAGGAGAGATGAAGAATACCCCGGGATTACCACACAGGTATAGCGTCAAGTTAGGGTAGGTTAGAAGAGAATGGTTGGTCTAGAGTGACCCGATATGAGAGATGAAGAATACCCCGGGATTACCACACAGGTATTCATTATAGGCCTAACCGAACCCATATACTAATTTAAGTTTAATAAAAAATTTGTAGTTCCGTAAATGTATGTAATATTATAAATAAACACGTCTATAATCTGAAGTGTGTAACAAATTACACTGTAACACCGAGTGTCATATCGTTCCACTGTTTTATCCCTGAGGTCAATTTATCTAAGAATCATTTCAATGATGGACCAAGTAAAGAAACAGAATAAATGATATTTTACTTGCGATAATCCGATTATCATAAATTTAATAGTTAAGATTTTAATAATTTTGGTTTTAATTTAATTCTTAATGTCGGATTGTTCATAATATTGATATGGTTTGTCATCAATTTGTGTGTATGAAACGTATTCACCAGCTATACTAAATTAGCTTAAGGCCTAGATTCCTTCCTTAAAATACTAGTTTTGTTTAGTTACCAAAATAGTCCTAAGCTACAAGGATATTTTTGGCTTTCAATTTTCTTTGTTTTTCAAATGATAACGGGAGTTGATTTATATTATCGAAACTTTGTGTATTGGTTTGTAAATGGTGATAAACGCCCGATTAAACTGTATCAATAATTATAATAGTAAACTTTATTATAATTATAATTATGAACATAGACAAAACAAAATATCAACAAAATAATTTGCTTAAATTTTTGTTTGGAATTAAACTAATTCGATACAGCCCCCCCCTCTCCACACCTATTATGTTAACGTACATTTAAGGAGTTTCCATATGATAACGGAGCCACTTCAGAAGGGGTGTAAACAATGAAATTCTTATAAAACTGCTTTGTTAGATTGTGAACAATAATAATTGTGAGAGGGCGGAATTCGAGCCCCCAGGGGCTTCTTGTTAATTAGCAGTGCCCTATTGTCCCGGATAATTGAAGCCTTCTTGCCTTCTTTTTGTGTTTTTGTTTTACTCGCTCTTACACTATTAATGAACAATGAAACCTTTAATAGAAATAGTTCGATGGAAGATGAACATCTTCAAAGTAAATTTGTTTCTGTATATTTTTAATTTATTACTGACAGGAGAAGTGGCAATCGTTTTAGATATGTTTTGGTGGTCTTGGTTAGTTTGTCCATGAAAAAAACAAAATGATCACATAACACACGACGTTTCAAGAGTATGGATCAACTGTCGTTATAAAATAAAAATAAACTCATTCACAATCAACGCACTAACCTAACCTAGCCTAACCTAACCTAACCTAACCTAATCTAACCTATTAGGTTTGTAGCCACAAATTTCAACTCCGTAGGTCTACCATGGATTACGTCTTAGATTTTGTTGATTATTTTGAACGATATTTATGTAAGGTTTAAACATACTGCATTTGTGAAATAACAAACACAAAATAACAATAACAGCTGATCATAAAAACCAAATGGTGATTAACATTTCCTCAGATATCACATTATACTATGGTGACGCTTTAGGTATTAATATCTTGTATTTTTTGTATGTATTTTAAAAATAACTATACGGCATATATTAAGGAAACATACATTTTCCCAACTGTCGGACATATTATATTCATTTGAAAACGTACATTTTCCCAACTGTACGGCATATATTGATTGAAAACGTACATTTTCCCAACTGTACGTCATATATTGATTTAAAAACTTACATTTTCCCAACTGTACGGCATATATTGATTTGAGACGTACATTTTCCCAACTGTACAGCATATATTGATTTGAAAACATACATTTTCCCAACTGTACGTCATATATTGTTTTGAAAACTTACATTTTCCCAACTGTACGGCATATATTGATTTGAAAACTTACATTTTCCCAACTGTACGGCATATATTGATTTGAAAACTTACATTTTCCCAACTGTACGGCATATATTGATTTGAAAACTTACATTTTCCCAACTGTACGTCATATATTGATTTGAAAACTTACATTTTCCCAACTGTACGGCATATATTGATTTGAAAACTTACATTTTCCCAACTGTACGTCATATATTGATTGAAAACGTACATTTTCCCAACTGTACGGCATATATTGATTTGAAAACATACATTTTCCCAACTGTACAGCATATATTGATTTGAAAACATACATTTTCCCAACTGTACGTCATATATTGATTTGAAAACTTACATTTTCCCAACTGTACGGCATATATTGATTTGAGACGTACATTTCCACAACTGTACAGCATATATTGATTGAAAACGTACATTTTCCCAACTGTACGTCATATATTGATTTAAAAACTTACATTTTCCCAACTGTACGGCATATATTGATTTGAGACGTACATTTTCCCAACTGTACAGCATATATTGATTGAAAACGTACATTTTCCCAACTGTACGGCATATATTGATTTGAAAACTTACATTTTCCCAACTGTACGTCATATATTGATTTGAAAACTTACATTTTCCCAACTGTACGGCATATATTGATTTGAAAACTTACATTTTCCCAACTGTACGTCATATATTGATTGAAAACGTACATTTTCCCAACTGTACGGCATATATTGATTGAAAACGTACATTTTCCCAACTGTACGGCATAATTATATTGATTGAATATGTACATTTTTTTAACTGTACGACGGCGTAGAGATTGATAAAATAAAGTTTCGAAAACTTTATAATTTTGAAATAAGACTAACGCTTAGGTAATTTAATATGTAGATACTAAGGGATGCCTATGAGCGCTTCGTACGCCAATCATCATGATCCCTGCGCTCGCAAATCACTGGTCATTTATTTAGATTTATTTAAGTTAGAAATGAAAACTTCATAATTACATAATATAATTATGTCAGTTTATACATCTCAGTGATGAGTTGGTTATCATAACCTTAATAATAATAATTTCATTAGATGTGAAGTATAATGAAATAAATTTGTAAGTTTGATTACTAGGGTAACAAAGTGCAAACAATGCTATAACATTGCACTCACCTATCCTCTGAACCAAAAAAATAAACTGAAACTAGTTAATAAATACCAAAAATGTGATTTCAGTAAGTTGTCAATCAAGAAGTGTAAATGACTCGTTGACGCCGTGCATGAAAACTATTTAAAAAGAGCCTAAACTTGTATCTCTTGTGCCATAAACACGTCTTCATTGTAAGTCGTATTGGTTTAAAATAGAGCTTTTAATAGACGGTGGTCTAGGTTTCATTTTGCTTTTTGTCAAATAATTATTCCATAATTTTTTTGCTTGCCATAATGCATGCACACAAGTTTGAGTCATTAATCTTTGCTTTTCACTAAATTGGAATGAAATCGGTTTAGCCGATTTTGAGAAAATCGTAATTTTATGTTTTTTTAAACCTTCATAAAACTACTTTTTCCGGACACACATGACTTTCTCTACAGTACAAATGTGTGAGGAAATAATTAGTGATTTAATGTTAATATTATGAGAGAAATGTGCCTTTCTAGGGATATTTTTGTCCGATAATTAACATAAGTTAGTGATTTTGTGCCATGCAAAAAGGTACAAGTCACACCTAAACCGATTTTGGCAAAATGTAAAAAACCGATTGGCTTTAACTATAGAGGTTTTCTGGCTTAACCTTATGTTTATATACATTAAAACACCAAAGAAACCGATTTATTTAGGTGGTTTAAAAATCATTTTTACTCTATTCAATAGTTATTATGATTTTAAATATGGACATGTATCTATTTGTTCGAACAGAACAGGACATGTATCTTTTTACACGAAATTACTGAGACTTTATTATGAGAGAAATAAAATTAATGTGCCTTTTTAGGGATATTTATGTCCGATAATTAACATAAATTAGTGATTTTTTGGTCCAGAAGTATTTGTTATTTACAATAATGTAAAATATTGTAAATTGGCTGTGGTAAATAACATTGAACAGGATTCCCATAGTTTTGTTTTGTTTTTTTTTTTGTACATTTAATACTATTGGACATTTAAGCCCCCTTTATTACACATTAGGGGTTGACATTTACAATTTTATTGTTTGTAAATGTTCCAGGCTAGAAGTCCAGAAACAGTGGTGTTTTTAAAACGCATGTATCTAGACCTTTTCTTACTCCAAGGATAGCAAGGACATGGAACAGGTTGTTTCTAATGCGGCTTCTCACGTGATGGAAGTTTGTTTTGTTTTATCCGGCCTAAAATTATGATGCGCATTTAATTATTATAATGTTATTAATACACGCATCTCCTATCTGTTAATTCCCCTCCCTCCTTCTCTTTCTACGGAAATTTTAGTTATTACGATTACCCTCATATCTGAGGTCATGGTATATGTTGCTGATTCTTATTGTTACAGTTAATAAACGTTGTATAGAGAAAGACATGTCGAAGTCTTTTGCGTAAAAAAATGGTTTTGGAATGTTTTCTATTGTCGTCTGTACAGCCGAAATCCGTGGACCGATTTAGTCACTCAAAATTTGGGGGACAGCTGTGATAAAAAAAAAAAGATATTTAAAAATCGGCTCTAACATACCCAAGTGGGTAGTCTCTAAGAACCCAAACAAAACCTATTGGTAGCCATCTATTTAAAAATCCCGGTTTGTGAGTTATCGGTAAAAAAACAAAAACATCAGCTATGGGGCCAAAAACTTAATTTCTGAGAATCGACTCTACCGTTTCCGTTAAACTTTTAGTGAATAACCCAAAGTTGCAAGTAAAAATATATTACGATTCTTGAATAATTGGCAAAAACAAAATAAACGTTGACTGTCATCATTATAAGCTGAGAACGTGGTTATGCCACGAGTGAAGCTAATCAAAGACAGCGCCCATCGTTCATTTTCACTTTTTGATTGACTTTTTGGTGATTATTAGTTTTGCTTTGTATTTATTTGGTTTTAGAGATGGGTGAGGTTAGGTTAGGTTAGGTTTTAACACCATTTATTTCTGAAAAACTTAAATACAGAGTGTCCCGCGAAGAGATCGCTATCTTTAAACAGTAAAAAAACTTAACAGCTATATTCTGAATGGACTGAAAAGTGGTACAGATAAACAGGGTAAAAAATGGGATAAACAATACAATAAACAAGCCACTTTTAACTGGTGTTAATGGGTTTAAAATATTTTAATGATGCCAGGTATTAGAAATAAATATCAAATAAAAATTAATCAAGTAACTAAATCAATACGTTTAAAGCATTATACAAACTTCTGTCTGCCAATAGGTACACAAACATAATCAACGCAGCATTTTTAAACAAGTGATTTTTTTTTGTCTTATCGTTTAAAGGTGAAAAACCACTTGGTCATTATCGCCTTATAAAAAAGGGAAGGAAAGAACATAAAATGAAGTCTTCGAATACACAAGTGATAAATTATAATACATACCATACATTAAATAAATATAATATTACTTAATATATATATATATATATATATATATATATATATATACAAAAGCCAAAATGGGTCTCTAACTACTTGACATGGTCTTGGGTGTATGAGGGAACATTATCTTGACAAGTAATTGAACACACATCCACAGAGAACAATAAAGTAATTTCAACCGGCCTAGATTCAACACAACGGTCATCAATTACAAAATGTCTGTTTGGCGGCAATTATTCCTCTTGTACCCCTAATTAATCCCTCTGTGTAACAAGATTAATGAAACTTTCTCTTACGTCATAATCTGGGGTGTGGGGATTTAGTATTTTGAGAAGAAAAAAATGTTAAGCGTATCCTAAAAAGAAACATTGATATAGAAAGTTTGGATATTGCTAAACCTGTTGGAAAAATCGTCACTATAAAAAATGTCTACAGATTTACACATTGGAGTAATTTATCACCATCTTGGCTCTCTCTTTTTACTCTTTCCCTCTCCTCCCTGCCTTGCCTCACTCTTTCTCTCTCTCTCTCTCTCTCTCTCTCTCTCTCCCCCTCTCTCTCTCTCTCTCTCTCTCTCTCTCTCTCTCTCTCTCTCTCTCTCTCTCTCTCTCTCTCTCTCTCTCTCTCTCTCTCTCTCTCTCTCTCTCTCTCTCTCTCTCTCTCTCTCTCTCTCTCTCTCTCTCTCTCTCTCTCTCTCTCTCTCTCTCTCTCTCTCTCTCTCTCTCTCTCTCTCTCTTTCCAGGCATTTATTTATGTGCGTATGTACAGTATATAATCTCAATTTCGTTTGAAGACCTCTATTTTATAAAGCTTTTGACAACTTCCTTAATCAGGAAAATCGATTAGTGACTTTAACAACGGCAACATATTAGCAAATGTAAAAAGCTTTCTGTAGACGATATCGCCTGAAAATCGGACAACGTCCAACTGTGTTTACTTTTATATAGTTTTAAAATAAATATTCAATTATTATGTAAACCTGATTCCTTAAATGTAAGGTTAATTGTTAAAAACTGTTCCCTTTAAAATTATTTGGTACTTATTTAGTACCAAATAATTTTAAATATTTTAGTTTACATTTTGTAAATTTAGTCCTTCTCTGGTAAATTGGGTTTTTGAAGAGCAACTAAAACATTTTATAACCTCTATCGTTTGGTACAATAGCCTCATTAAAAATATCGTTAAGACCACTTGAAACTATCTGTATCAGCAAAAATTTAAAAAATATATATATTTAAAACTATATATATACAAACGTAATTAAAGATAATTTTCCCAACATAGTTCGAAACCTGTGTGTGATTTTTTTGTTTAAAAGGAGAAAACCTTTCAGATATCATCGCCTTTTAAAAAGTGGAAGAGAAGAAAATAAAAAAGACCTCTTTAGTTCTCGAATATCTAATAGCGGTAAGGGTCAGAAGTGAACAAAAGTTGGTTATGAGAGAAAATATAGGAAAGATGAAAGAAAGGGATCTAACCCAAAACTATATGAAATAAGGTGTACATCCAATTACGGCCCCCTCAGGATTGCCTTGTCCGTACTCACTATATTTGAGTCCCTGAGGGTACCTATGGGTAGGGTCAGAGCTTAGTCCCCTCCCAAATGAAGTAACACAACAGTTATCTTTTTGTAAAACGACTACAATTAACAAAAGACAATTACTCACTATTCTTAATTAAAAAAGAAAATTATTAAAATAAATAAGAACAAAATTTAAAGTCAGTACTTTAAAAGAAATTTCGACGTGCCATAAATAAGACATGGTCCTCATTTAACGGTTGCAATGATGGGAATCACATTTTGACTGAAAAGATTGATTTCGCGACAGAGACACACAAGAGAGGCTGAAGGTGTATGGAAGCAATAATCGCAGCCAATACGCCATGAAAGACAAATTAGAGCATAACAAGGTGGCATTGTGTCGTCCCTTTGTATTTTAAATTAAATTTTACGTTTAGTCTCCGTTTTGGAAACTTGTTGGCTG
This sequence comes from Aphrophora alni, assembly GCA_963513935.1. Taxonomy (NCBI): domain Eukaryota; kingdom Metazoa; phylum Arthropoda; class Insecta; order Hemiptera; family Aphrophoridae; genus Aphrophora; species Aphrophora alni. Next base: position 28,285,390 of record OY740769.1, on the reverse strand, counting down.
ACGTAAATAGCATGGCGACGTTTGCTTATTACACGTGTCTTACTCGTCCTCATCTCACCGAAACACGGGTGTCGTGCTATACTGTGTTTCACGTTTAGTTTGAGAGACTGTGCTATTGGCCGTTTAACAAACATTTGTTATGAATAACTTTATGTATTCTGGATTAAAAAATTAAAAAATAAAATAAACGGGTAAATTTTTTTAAAAGTGAAAGTTTGTTTGATGGGGTATAAAAATCGATGTAGATTTTTTTTTTGCTGATATATCCGTTTTTGGTCCAAAAGTTTGTCATCTCTGCAGTGTTCTACATCCCTAACGCGAGGATCGATTTGAATCGATTTTTTAATGGAGAAGTTGCCATAAAAAAACAAAACATTATGATTATCAATAATTTGTTCTAACGAATTTAATCATATTTTGCTCAATTGTGGCCTACATGGAACATGGTGCTGTTAAAACGCTTAATTTCTCAAAATCACATCTACTGATTTTGTTAAAATTTTAGTGAAATGTGATGATGTGAAGATTAATGATCCAAACTCGTATGTAAATAATATTATGCCTCAGGAATAATTGGCAAAAACCAAAATAAATCTGGACCGCCGTCATTAAAAGTTCGATTATGTTTTGTTATAATTTATATTTTTTGTAAATCCATTTATATAACTAAATATATAAATATTTTTTCAAAGATATTAGGAAATATCAAACTGATATTTATGTCGTCAGTCTCGCGTCTGATGTATGTACAGTGCTTTAAAGCATAAACGCGTTGACCGATTTTAATCAAATTTGGTATGCCATTATATATTGTGACTGTGTTTTTTTTTTTTTTATATATAATAACTTTTTTGTTCACTCAAAATTTGAGGTACTTTCCATAAGATAAAAAAGACACAAAATTACGATTTACTAAAAATCTGCTTCATCGACTATGATTAAATTTTGCTCAAGTGTAGCCTCTACGGATTGAAATAAAGATAGATCGATACCTCTCCAAAAATGTCGGTTTCTGAGTTATCGGTAAAAATCTCAGAAAATGTGGTTGTAATCAAATTTGTCAATTTTAAATTTATCAAAATCAGCACTACTATTTTCGTTAAAATTTTAGTAAAATGTGAAGCTAATTGCTTAAACTTTGTGCGAAATCGGAAGTAAAAAAATATTCACAAATAATTGGCAAAAAACAAAAATTAACTTCGTCAGCCGCCATTAAAAGCTCGATTTTAATCAAATACCACTCACGTTAATGACGTGTTTATGGTAGACTACTAGCGAGGAATAAGCTCAGGCCTTTATTTAAATATATGATTTTTTTTCCAAGACGGTGTCTATGGTCTATTTTTACTGTCACATACTGAACTTAAACTTTAGGTTTGGTTCGTTTTTAGGACGGGTGAGTGAGAAAGTTTGTGCAATATTTTTCAAGTATAATCAGAGCTATTTTATTAAAGCACAAGAGTCTCTTGTATTAAATTTATTAATTTTACGGTCGTTATCATGGTTAGGGTACAACAGTCGGAGTCAAGCTAAACGCAAGTTGAATAGATAGCGCCAGGTGTCAGTGTTAACATTTGGTAAATAAGTGGCCGCTCATTAAATTCAGCGATGACCTGGCAACATTCTGCGTGGGAACACGGTTGCTCTCGATCACTAAATGGCGCCAGGTCTCTCATCTATCGCAGCTTCCGACAATTCAATCAACACTTAATGGAATAATTCACGATACTTCCTAATAATGCTACGGTATCTATAGAACTGGTGCACAAATATCGCTAGAGATCAATTTATTCTCTTGTTTGTACTGTGTAGAGAGAGTTTATGTGATTAAACAAAAATTAGTTATTGTATTAAAAAAAAGATATTCCTTTTAAAGTTTCGTAAGTTTAAGGAAAGATGTTTTTGAAATAATATCTGACTGTGTCTGTGATGTGATATAACAACCAGAAAAAGTCTCTGCATTTTGATAAATTTTGGTACGTGGATATATTTTGGCCACAATTATTAAAAAAATAGGCATCTAAGGATCCATACAAAACATAATGTTCACCATCTATCTAAGAGACACCGGTTTGGGATTTGTTTGTATATATATTAATAACTATGGAGATGTTATAAAAAAAACTAATTTCTCAAATTTTGCTATACCGGTTTTATTCAAATTTTGTTAAATTTTAAAACTGCAGTGCCAAATTGCAAATGTAAGGTTTAGGGATAACTATTAAAAAAAACGAAATAGAACGTTGACCAGCGTCGTTAAGAACTCTATTCAATCGGATAATAATAATTTATTTTCCTTAGTTTACGACAACAAACAACACACACATTTATTACGAACCCGATTGGCCAACATTCTCAAAGAGCCATTTAAATAATAGGCTATTTATACAGGGGAGTAGTTACCACAATACTAAAAATGTAACCTTTCAGATAAAACGTGAGGTTCTAGTTTTATCTGTATAATTGTGTACGGAGATGTTATAATAACCATTTCTCTAAATTGGTCATACAGATTTCAGTGAAATTTTGTGAAATATGAAGATTAATTTACCCAGCCACAATATATGTATAAGATAACCAAGGTTCAGAAATAATTTGAAAAACCGAAATTAACTTTGATTGTCTTCATTAAAAATCAAATTTCAATCAGATAATATAATATATCAAAGGGGTAATAAAGGGGTAATATAATGGAATATAATTATAATGGGTAGTTTCCACAATACTAGAATTATTAAATAAATGTAAGTTCTAACTACCAAAATAAAATGTAGGCCTATTGATCGCCATCTTCAAAAATTACTGATTCGAGTGGTATGAGTAACCATGTGGTATAATGATACCACATGGTTACTGATACCACTCGAATCAGTAATTTTATTAAAAATTTACAGAAATATGAATTTTATTCTGTATTAAATTAACCATGGAATTATTAGAAAAAAATATTTCTCTACACATCGAGTTCAAATTTTTAGTGAAGTATGAGAACTAATAAACCAAACCCTTGTAAAATCGCATAAAAAGAAAATTACAGTAATTGACAATTTTTGTTATGGTCAGTTAAAAACATTCGTTGGAGGTTATTTTTCTTTGGGAGTTTTTTCGTATGACTGCTCGTTATATATGACTCTTACATTTATATTAAATTCTTACCTTACACCTATGCCTTGGCAGTAGGTGCCATTTTGAAACGTAAATTACAACCAAACACTTTGTATAGTTCCAAGGAATCTTATCCTATTTCTTAACGGTGTAACAAACGAACAGACCAAATGGTCGATTTAGAAGAGCACCTTGTTTCACTCGGTTTAATCAATTATTTGAACCGATAAGGTAAACGCTCAATTTTCAACAGATATAAAATTCCATCGGAGCGGCATTCATTGTGGAGATATTAATTTGCTATGACCGTGTGAGTGCAATCGAATGATAGGATCCAGTAGTAATGGGTTGGGGACAGAGAGATGAAGTGATGGATTGTTAGCCGCGGGCGGTAATTAGAAGAAGAGGACATCAACGTTCAAGACAGGTTATTAAACACGGCTACTGTGGAAGCCTATTACTGAAATTTTATTTTTTTAGAGAAAGTATTTGTGAGCTGTCAAAAATGCATTCGGGATTTTGTGTGTGTTGTATCCCCATGTGTTGGAGAAATATGTATGATTGTTGCTCGGGGCCTTTTCCACATGACTTTTAAAACCCATGGAAATTTGTATATTTAAATTTGTAACTTTTAAAATGGTGATTTTAAAATAGGCCTACGTCGTAAGGAGAATGTTTATTTGGCTCTGCTAGAGATATTACCAATTGAGTAAGGGACAATAAAATAGAGAGATTTATTTTGTACTAAAACAACATGGATTTATATTAATAATCCAGTCAAATTGGAAATCTCCAGGAGTAAATTAAATAGAAATCTAACCGGGGAATCGCTTTGAGACCTCTAGAAATCCAAAAACAGGCAACAAATTCTATGATGGAATGTTTATCACTGTTATTATCCACATATTAAAAACAATATTTTGTTTAAATACCAAAGATGAAAAAATATTACCCATAAATTTATATAGTCATGTTTAATCAACATATTATATATATATAAAGTCATGTTTAAATAAAAAGAAATTATACTTAAATAAAATAAATTAGAGTGACCCAGGACTACATAAGAAAAGGTAAGCTACAACTACAAAGAAAAACTAGCTGGTAGGTTCCCTAAGTTTAAACTATTTAACAACTTTATCTTGAGTCAGGCTAGGCGTACGACTTTACCTCCCCCCCCCCCAGTTCGTGTTTAAAAGTTTTCTCCTTCATTTTTGAAAAATCATTGAGGAAATGAAGTCTTGTAGTTGAATATTATACATGCATTTTTCAAATTTTTTATTTCCTCTTCAAATTTTTTGACTTTTCAACGGCTATCTGGGAGAATTTGTTTTTTTAATAATGCCGATTAATAATGTATTTTTTTTTTGGTCAAATAATTTCCAGGAGATTGTTTTGTTCTTCTCAGGATTTGTCTACATCTTATTACAAACGGATTAACCAGTCAGATTTTTATTTCTTCATTTTGGAGATTTCTGGCTTGATTTCCTAATTTTACTGATATTTAATATGAGTTCTGATATTATGTTGTCGATATGTTTTTAGGGAATAAACATTTTTGTAAAAAAAAATACGCCTTTAACTTACGCCTTAAAAAAATAGTCCTTGAATCCCTACAGGGATTCAGGGTTTTGTAATAATGTTTTTAATAAAAAAATAGCATCAGGGTAGGAAAAGTGCACGAGTTAGTTAAGAGAGGAAAGGTGAAAGAGTACACTTGCTGTGAATACTTCTGTATGTCATTCATTTACCAGAGTATCACTCAGTTGGATATTGTTGGTAGTAGTGTAGTGGTAAAAAAAAAGTTAGGTGATAGTCTTTGAGGGCGGCCATTTTGGAAAATGGACGCCATCTTTGATAATTTTTTAAAAATAATAAATGCAATGCTTATAGGCATGTGAGGTGTCATTTTAAATGTACTTATATGTAGTATATAGAAATAAAAGGATATTGCTTCGTTACTCTGACTTACTAAATAATTTAATGGTAACCCCTTTTTAATAAGCTTAACAGATGGCATCCATTTTCTAAGAAAATACTACCAATAATTATTTAACATAATTCAGTAGGTATAATTTCAGTTCTATATATTTAAAAGTTCGTTAAAATGCTTTTGTAATATCTTTAACGTGTTCAGCACTCTAAAAAACATTTAAAATGACACCTCGCATGCCTATAAGCATTGCATTCATTATTTTTTAAAAGTATCAAAGATGGCGTCCATTTTCCAAAATGGCCGCCCTCAAAGACTATCACCCAACTTTTTTCAATCACTACACTATAACCAACAATATCCAACTGAGTGATTCTCTGGTAAATGAATGACATAGAGAAGTATTCTGCGCTGTTATATTAAGAGGGATCTAATCTACGACTAGATGAAGAAAGGTGTACCTTGGAATTGTCACTCATTATCAAATAACACAGTTGTCATTAAGACTGCATTGTATTTCTTTTTTGTGATCAATAATATTCGTTGTATAAGAAAGTTTTGGAGTACTTTTGTCAAAACAAAAATCTGAAGAAATATATATTATAAAGATAATCTCGTACATTCCAGTTGGTTAACTTAACCTTTTGATTTTATGGTTATTCTAATAAATCAGTTCACCAAAATTTGAACGAAAAAGGAACAGTCGATTTTGTATTTTATAACAGCTCCATGTTTATTCATTCTTTCGTGTTTTACCGTGACAAAATACGTTTAGTTTTGTCTACTTAATACCTACACTTTATTGAAATTTGATCAAAAATGTTAATTGCGATTTTGAAAAAAAAAATTGTGTTTTGAGTATTACGATTATGGTAGGTTACCTTTAAGTTTTAAAATCGATAAAATCAAACCAACACTTTGAGATTTGGACACAATCTGCGCATGTACCAAATTTGTCATATATGCTACAGTACAATGTATAGGGATATCATTAACAAAATTACTTTATTAGACTTAAAGGGATCTCAAATCTGGTAACTCCACGTCGATTTTTTGACCCATTATATTGTGTAATAAATTTGGGCCCTGTTATGTCGGCAGACTTTACATACAGCCGACATTTAGGAGTGCAGTAATCACGCCCTTGTAACAAGATGTGTTTCCCATTAACTCTGACTAAGAGAGGTAGCAAATGGTTTTATAATGTGATTAAAAAATACCTCAAGTGTCCAGTGGCAAGTTGTCCTTAGATAGATCAATCTTCGTCAACACTAACTGATCTGTGTGCTGCGCTGCGCGTACATTCTTGTAATCTGGTGTGTGTCTGAGACTAGAAATAAACCAAATTACAGTAGGCTATAGTTGCACTTTATAAAAAAAAAAATATGTTTATTGAATTTTCAGAACATACTGTGTTTGTTACTTTACTTTTTAGACACTCTGTAGATAGGGAATGTAATGAAGATTTGTATTTATTAATTTATTTGTTCATTTGCCTTTATTCTTCTTCATTATGAGCCCTGTTTATAACTTTTATCAGCCATCAAGGGTTTATTGCTCTCCCAAATAGAAATAGATGGTTTGATACTTATAAAGACCCTTGTATTGGTCTCTTCCTTTGTCAAAGATTCTAGGATCTCAGTCCTTTTCTCTTCAAAGCTTTCGTATTCGAAGACTCTGCAAAGACGCTCCTCAGTGCATATGTGTTATCAGCTGGTATTGCTCTGTAACGAACTTTATCAATTTGCTTATGTTGCCCCGCCTAATGAGAGAAAGTCAAATGCAATTTGCTTAGAAGAGATATTCCATCATCTCTAGTGCTCTTTTAGATCCTATTTTCGCAGTAGGCTACATACAGATTTACTCACCATCGAAAACTGACAAGGAAAAAATGGTCACTTACATAATGGACACAGCTAATAATATCTACTCTGAGAGAGATAATCTAAACTGAGAACTAAATCGTATTAAGGTTTACTTAGTTATCACTACATATTCTCAATCCATAGTATCAAGTGTAAAAATAAAACATTAAAACAATACCCAAACGTTCATGGTTATCTGTTAATGTGCCAGAATTCGCGTTACTACAAAATGTAAAATTTGTACCGTTTATAATAATCAAAAACTAAACATAAGGAAAAAACTAATCTAAAAATGGCACACGAAAACTATATTTGCATTATTGATGCACGTGTTTGGCGAGACAAAAAGACTTGTGTAAATGGAAGAATTAGTGAACACAAAAAGAACACGCGATTAGTTGATAAATTGAAAATAGCGAACATATTTGGTCCGAAATGATAATAAACAGGAACATATGTATATAAACTATAAATCATTAAAACCTTATATAGGCCTACAAGGAATCATATCAGCCAAACTAGTGTAGAAATAAGGCAATCATTAATACCAAATTATTAAAAATTTCTCTTTCTTAGTGCTTACAGTTAATTCTCCGCAGGAAGTGACTGCGTTAATTTTTGATAATAAGGATAAAGTTTAGGTTAGGTTAACTGCATTGTTGGTACGCTTTGCTGTCAATAGCGGGAGTGTATTTGCTGGCTAATAAAGTGACAGCCGTTCTGTGGCATCTCCGAGAGGCTAGTTATCAGAAAGAGCACGAGAGAGGGAGGTAGCGTGGGCCTTCTAACCTTCTCTCGTTAGGCCGGGGCAATATCAGGAAAGTGGTAGGTTTAGACACTACGGGCTTAGATGGGCATATTTACTGGGCCTCTGTGCAGAAAATGTAGAGCACTTGATAGCGAATTCAAATTCTTCGATTGGGAAATAACTGAGTTTCGATCTTTTACAAATAGAATATACTGAAGTTCTTATAGCTCAAAGGTCGTCCTGGGAATGTCTAGCCCAATAAGCCCTTATGGCTGATGTACAAAAGTAATTACCGCCCAATTGAAGATGAAAAACTACTCTAAAATGACATATAGGTTTAATTAAGCGTTGCTTTTACAATTTGCGAATAAAATTGAACACTTGAGAATTTAAATATACAGATTGGAAAATTTGTCTGTTTTTAAAGTTCGTGGTTCTTTCTTTATGGAACTTACTATATTAGACGAATGTTGGTCTTCCATCACACTGTCGCACCTTTTCTAAATTCTTGTTTCCCTTCTTATCTTTTAATTTCTTTAACACAATCATTACCATATCATTAAGTTTACAAATCAGCCATCGGTCGATATCCAGTAGCAAGGATGTCCTACGCTACATTTCAAATCAACTTGACATTTAACTGTTGTACCCGGAGCTTTCTCTACATATTGGGTAGGGTAGAGCAGACCTGCCAACATATTTTTGCTTAATAATTAAGGACTTTGTTAATTATCACTAATTGGACCTTTAACTTAATTAATTTCTTATTAAATTAAGTAACGATGGCGTCTTGTAGCATCGTTCACTAGAAAGTTGATTAATGGACCCGCTTTGATTAGATTATCTCTAATTTGTAGATGTTATGTTTTAAACTGTAACGAATACGTTGAAAATAGTGTGATCATAAAATGTGAACTCTATTTTGTATACAACTATAACTAAATGGTGCAACAACTTTCTCAGTTTGGTAGTTGTCAGTTAAAAAGTGAAAAAAACATGGACGCTCTCATTAAAAACAAAAAAAAATTATGTAGTTAAATAAGGCCTAAATTTTCTTTGCTTGTAATATAAACGCGTCCCCACCGTAATCAAACTTTTAAATTTCAATTTTGTTTTTTTACAATTATTTTCACTGAACTGTAATATTGATTTGCCCACATCTTTGTGTGTTAATTTCCATACTTTACTAAACTTTGATAGAAATCAATAGTGTTGATTTTGAGAAATTCTGTGTTTTGTAACAACCTCATGACTGTTTTTTTGGTTTTTACCGACAACTCACGAACCGACATTTGTTACTAGATGGTGACCAATACTTTTTGCAAGGCTCCTTAGATGATATATACTTGAGCAAAATTTGTTTCTTTAGAGCTGATTTTGAGATAAACAATTTTTGTTTGTTTTTTTCTTCAGCTAATCCGAGTTTTGGAAAAAGTGTAATAATAAAACCCAATATATATTTTAAATGTTGCCACCATACTAATTTGGTTTCGGACCTTATTAATACTTATTAAATGGCGGCGTTGATGATTCATTTTAACTTTTTGATTGATGGGGTGGTAATGGAGAAGTGATAAAGAGTATGCAATGTGTTTGCACCACTTATTTTTATATATTTTCTTCCTGAAATTTTTGGATTCCTAAATTTGCTGGAACCTTCTTAGTTTCTTTCGAGATATTGAGGAGGGTGCGTTCCCACCTGGACTCATTGTCCGGGATACTTTATTAGCCTATTAGCTTGGTTATCTCCATAAATTAACAGTTAATACCAAATTGGCAAACGAATCTATCCATAAAAAGAACATGGAAATTCATGTCAACCTTGCGTGCTACATATTATCGACTTTTAGGAAACCAGGAACCGTGTTGTAAAAGATATCTTAATTGGTCGGAGACTTGAACGCCGAGTCTTATCGGAATCCACAATCAACACCTTGAAAATTAGGTTCCATCAAATATGTTGGCTAATAACTCGACGTGTTGACAAGCACGAATTGAGCCTAATCACAAGACAAGATCTGCCACGTCTACCGCTAAATATTCATTACGAGTGTAATGAGCCAGTTTTGTTCACAAATTACAACAATACAAGAAAACCGGAAGTTGAATTTTTACGATGATCTTATCGACGGTTTGTACGTGCGACACATACAGATGTACAGGGTCAAGGAGAAACTTAAATATCAGTCATTTCTTGCTATTGTATGTCTTCTACGATTTGATTCTAAAACATGATTAACTTTCAGAGAGCTGGAGTAATCTATCGAACTTCTCTTCTCCTTGTGATAGTTTTGTCGAATTATGGGAAAATATTAGGTTAAAAAATCGGGGATACAAAAGGGCATTCTTTTTAAGGGGCAAGAGATTGTTTCTCCATATTTTGAAAATGAAATATAGGGCAAGTGATAACTTATTTTAAACGTCTTGTTTAAGTTTTTTAACTTAATATCTTCTATAGCTTTAAAAACGCGGCTCTATATTTGGTTCAAAATTCGGGAATACATAAGGGCATTCTTTTAAGGGGCAAGAGTTTGTTTCTCCATATTTTGAAATTGAAATATAGGGCAAGTGATAACTTATTTTAAACGTCTTGTTTAAGTTTTTTAACTTAATATCTTCATAGCTTTAAAAACGCGGCTCTATATTTGGTTCAAAATTCTGGAATACATAAGGGCATTCTTTTAAGAGGTAAGAGTTTGTTTCTCCATATTTTCAAATTGAAATATAAGGCAAGTGATAACTTATTTTAAACGTCTTGTTTAAGTTTTTTAACCTAATATCTTCTATAGTTTTAAAAACGCGACTCTATAGTTATAAAAACGCGGCTCTTTATGACTTGCTCCATCTTAACTGATCCGATTAATGCAATCAAATAAGGAGTCAGTATGAAAGGTACTTCTAAATAATATACTACTTATTCAGTTTAAAGTCTTAGTATGCAGAAATTTGAATAACTCAAAGTGGCTTTATGTCAAATTGATTGATTGTCAGAAAGTAAGAGAAGTAATATTTCATTTAAAGGTCATCAAATTTTAAATTTAATGTTTTTTTTAAATACATACAGTGTGCAAATGTGAGCCAAAATTTGTGATCTCTGTAAATCATTTTTATAATTCTAATTTACTAAAACGAATAAATAAAGCAACTTTCAAATAATTTAACAGCTCTTTGATTTCACGTGGTAAATTTTGTGGTAATGTAATAAACCGCATTTTTTGGCTCCCATTTTCACTGTAACTGTAACAATTAAAACAATCTAAAATCATGTTTGTCTTTTAAAATGATTTACTACTTAACTTACCTTTTCATTTGAAAATTTTGAGTTTTACAAATTTCTTGATAGAGATACTTTGGTTAAACTTTTGACAAACTGAAGAAATTGGATATCGTTGAAAACTTCTTCACCACAGGTTGTCTCAAATTTTGTTACATTTAACACTTTCAATCACATACATTTTATCGAAAACGTGTAAACCACACCCCCCCCTACCTTTTTTAAACAGCTAACTTGCTAAAAATGTCCTTTTATAAACCCCGAATTTTGATTTTTAAAAAAAATTAGTAAAAATATTATTTTAAACATATATTATTTTTTAAGCGGTTTTTTTTTCCACATTACATTTGAGATGAATGATCTGATCCAGAACAATTTAAAGATATATTATTTTTGGGTTGAAAATATGTATTTGTTGTTTATCTAATAGAAATTAAAAAACAGCCAATTAAATTATAAAAATAGAATCTTTCCTTGGTGAAAAGTAAATGTTATTTCTAATAAACAGTCTACTGTCTATTATAACCCATTCAACCTAAGCCTACCGTCATCATTATTCCTTCTCTCCTTTTTCTTCCAATCAAACATAAAGGGGCAAAACCGATTTCCTCTTCATCTCTTCGTCTTTAAAACATCAATTTATTTTCCTTTTGATTGCTACTTGTCAATTCCCCCGTCCTCCACATTTTCCCAAGAGGGCGTTGCGTTACATATTTGCAAATTAATCTCCACCGTTGATATTTTTATAACTGTTTTTATATTTTTATTTTCTTGGTAGAAGTCAAACTCCAATTACAATTCCAACCCTGAGCCCGGCACACATCGTTGACTTTGTAAATTGCTTGCTTTTAGTCTCTGAAATAAAAAAATTAAAAAACCATTCCCCTCTAAAGTCAATTGAAGTGTTTACTATAGCAAAGCTCGGGATGCTTTTCTTGGTTTGTTTAATTATCTTTATAAAGTAATGTAATTAGAACAATCTTTAGTATATAACGTACGTGTAGATTATATGGTACGGCTACATAAGCCAAATTTGTATTTCTTAAAGTAATAAGGCCATGAGCAAACAAACTGATCAAAATGCGTTCTGTACCTGGACAATGTTAGATAAACTTTGTAACGTGGTAACTTCAAAACAGTCACAATCCATTCTGGTCTATTAAAAACTACGAAAATACTAACTTCGTAAGCTTAATCAGTGATTATGATCTTTGAGTAAAGTAAATGATAAAACGAGTTATGGCTTGTGTATAATTAACACGAAGAGCGTGTTTAATTGGTTAGGGATATATTTGAAGGATTCTTACGATGTATACAGATAGTGATACTTATAAATTAATTATCATTCAATATAGTTCCTCTGAAGTTCATTCATTCACCTCCAAATACTTTATTCGTCTACTAGACTACGGGCAATTTGTTTTGTGAGGGATGATTTTTAGTCCCACTTCTTCACTAACTTGCACTAGCTTCTGCACAGATATTTGCCGTGATTCTCTATTCCTTGCAATTACCGCCACATCATGCTATGAAGTGTACCAGTTGGATTAGTAGCAATCTTTCTTATCAGTGTTTCCAAGACGATGTGGGATAATGCACAGCAGAAGCCCGTGATAGTTGATTCTGTATGCAGACACTGCATTTACTATTTTCAAGACATATTCTCATAAGCCTAATTACTTTATTATTATATTAAATGTTGAGCTTGACTTATGAGAAAACTATACAGTATAACAAACACACAGAACACAATTCTCATAAAAAAATACGCCTAAGTTTCAGACGTGTTTCAACGACAAGGTCGTCCTCTTCAGTGATACACCAGCCACACCAACCAAACCACAACTCAACAACAAGAAGAGGACGACCTTGTCGTTGAAACGCGTCTGATACTTAGGCGTATTTTTTTATGAGAATTGTGTTCTGTGTGTTTGTTATACTGTACTTTATTATTGTATCCTAACTGTTTCATACACTTAAACAGCTCCATTCGTTTTATTTTGTCTTATGCTTGTTTGAAATCTATATATAGCTGATCCAGGTGCTCGTAGCATTTTTCAAGGACGTTGCGTATTGTAAATAAAAAAATTCGCTTTAACCAACTCTGTCGTGATACTTTGTTATAGCCTGGTATTTTCTTATTCATAAGTTTTTCAATGATTTCTTCAAGAGATGGTGGGTGCTCCTCATCAACATGCTCAGTATCTTCCTCCTCCTCCCCCTCCTCCCCCCCCCCTCTCTCTCTCTCTCTCTCTCTCTCTCTCTCTCTCTCTCTCTCTCTCTCTCTCTCTCTCTCTCTCTCTCTCACTCTCTCTCTTTCTGATTGATCTCCTATTCGTTAATTATCTGATATTTCCCTCCTATTAGGTTCCACCCCGTCCTTCAATTTTTGACTGGAAACCTTTCCTGATAGTTTTGACTATGTTTTAAAACTTCCTACTTGTAGTACCCTTATGAAAATCAGACTGCATTTGTGCAAACTTTTCATCTGTAAAATCCTTGACTTCCCTTCTTTTATTACTATAGTATCCTACATTCACTCTTATTGCCCTCTGTAGTACTTTTATCTGGTCTTGTTTCTTTCCCTCATAACCACTTTCACCTCTTCATCATACCAGTCATTTTTTTCTTCATCCATTGCTGATTTTTGTTCAGATTTTTTAATGTTCTCCCAATATTCCTCTATACTTTCTTGATCTCCCACTGTTATATGGTTTGTTATTTAATTTCTTTATTCGTTGTATATTGAGCCTTTCAACATTATACTTCTCCTACTTTCTTCTCTTGAATCACTATTCTTTGTTTTATTCTTTTTCTCACCAAAAATCTGCTTTTAAAAATTTCTTACATCTGACATACCCTAAAGATGTCTTGCATCTATAAATACATGATTATTTCGATGTTCTTCCGTCAGGCGAAACCCAAGTCTCTCTTTATGTATATTCTAAATACCCACTTAAACACTATTTTTCTAAAATTTGTATTTTTGTTTTTTATATTAAAATTTAAAACAAAATTTATAAAATCTAACCACAAAATTAAACAAAAATCAACAATAAGTACCCGGAAGTTTTGTTAAATTTTCGTGTGTGTAGTCTTATCCTAGATTTAAATAATAGTTAAATATTATTTTAAAAAATGGTGCAAAAACACTGCACAAACTTTCCAAATAAAAACCAACGAAAACTATTCGTCACCAAAAATGTTAATTCGGTAGTTGTCATTGTTGTCAATCAAAAGATAGAAATGAACCACACAGTCTGTGGGGAAAAATGTATTAATTAAAATAACAATCTAAACTTGCTTCGCTTCTGCCATAAACGCATAAATTATAATCAAGTTTTTAATGATTTTGTTTGTTTGCAAATTTGGTCTATTCCTGAAACCTGCAATTATGCGTACGAATTTATTGGTAGGGCCGATTTTGAGATATTACGTATCTTATAACAGCCCCATGGCCCATATTTTGGTTTCTTACCGATAACTTACTAACCGGCACTTTTGTAGAGAATACTGCCCATACGTTCTGTTTTGTTCTTAAAGACAAAGTTTGATCAAAATGGTAATTTGTGTTTTTCTTACGGCAGCTATAATAAAAATAATAATAAAGTCCCAAGATATGGCGAAAATATGACCACATGCCACATTTAATTAAAATCTGTCTTTTCGTTTGAACTAAAGGTCATTGCACATACGAGAAAGAGATAGATAGATAGATAGATATAGACAGACATACGGACGGACGGACGGACGGACGGACGGACGGACGGGATGGATGAGATGGATGGATGGATGGAATGGATGGATGGATGGATGGATGTATCGATGGATGGATGGATGGATGGATGGATGTATGTATGGATGGATGGATGGATGGATGGATGGGTGGATGGATGGATGGATGGATGGATGGATGGATGGATGGATGGATGGATGGATGGATGGATGGATGGATGGATGGATGGATGGATGTATCGATGGATGGATGGATGGATGGATGGATGGATGGATGGATGGATGGATGGATGGATGGATGGGTGGATGGATGGATGGATGGATGGATGGATGGATGGATGGATGGATGGATGGATGGATGGATGGATGGATGGATGTATCGATGGATGGATGGATGGATGGATGGATGGATGGATGGATGGATGGATGGATGGATGGATGGATGGATGGATGGATGGATGGATGGATGGATGGATGGATGTATCGATGGATGTATCGATGGATGTATCGATGGATGGATGGATGTATGGATTGATGGATGGTTGGATGGATGGATGGAGAGGGAGTGGGAGAGGGAGAGGGAGAGGGAGAGGGAGATGGAGATGGAGATGGAGATGGAGAGGGAGAGGGAGCCGAAGAGTTAAAGTTAGAGTTAGAGTTAGAGTTAGAGGGAGAAGTAGAGGGAGAGGGAGAGGGAGAGGGAGAGGGAGAGGGAGAGAGAGAGAGAGAGAGAGAGAGAGAGAGAGAGAGAGAGAGAGAGAGAGAGAGAGAGAGAGAGAGAGAGAGAGAGAGAGAGAGAGAGAGAGAGAGAGAGAGAGAGAGAGAGAGAGAGAGAGACACACATCATTCCAAAAAACACTTTTTTATGGGACATAATTTTCTCTATACTTGTTAGTAAGATAAATGGTCAAAAATGTTCAAAATGGTGGCTATTTGAAACCGTAGTTAGTTTTATCTAGGTCCTATAAAAGTTTGTAATAACTCTTTATGATCTGTAATATAAATATCATGGTCAAAATGTGCAAAACATGCTTAAACATTTTCGTTTAAGTCCCATATTGCTGGCCCGAGTTTATTTTTTATTTCGTGGGTTTAAAAGACTATGGCCACAGATTATATTTACAAATTAATTAATAACCTTTTAAATGGTTCATCTTTCACGTGACGATGTATAGAGCAGCGTTATTATAGATATGAGCATTGACCGGCGCTGGCACTTTGGTCGGCATCTTTGTATCAGTTAATATCATTACACCAGCATCCAATCACATCACATTGTCTCTACCAATCAAAAAGTGGAATTAATTATGTTTATTTCAGTTAAATAGGAATTACAAGGACTCATTAGCTCTATGAGCGCCGTTCAGTCGCGTTACTTTACAAGCGATTGTGAACCTATGACCTAGTAAGTTTAAACATTCCTTAGTGTAACAAACATTTCTATACGTAACAATTAATTGAAGGTTTCGCCTGATTGGCAGCTACATATTTAAACAATTCATTAAAAGTATTATTATGAGCTTAACGTGGTAGATTTGATTGGCCACAGAGCAGAGCTCTTCTAAAGTTTAATATTTTACTTTCGGAGCCCCATCTAAAATTGAATGATTCAAAAGTACACCAAAAACCTCTGAAAAGAACAACGAACAGACACGCTTCGTTTATAAAATAGATTACATGCAACAAGTATTAAGTTTCTCACTACAACCCCTCATTACCGGTGTAGCAATCCCGAGATACTCCAGTTGGATCTACACATTTGTTATCTAATCTTGGATCAGATTACTATCTTTCATCTTTCAATCAGATTTCTCTTGACCATGATGCTATTAGAGTAGTCTAGGACTAGGGTTCTCTATTTTATGTTTTTTTTTCTTTTTTTTTTTTTTTTTAAACAATGATGATCACCCTGGTAAAAAAAGACGGCAGTCTAATTTTGAAATTTAAAATGTTTATTTGTTGTTATCGTAGAAATGTTTGCGGAAACAGGTTTGGTTGTCATTGAATGCAGATTGTGGAACGTTGTAAGACGTTCAAATAAAAAAGTCTCCCTTTTTTTGCAATTAGAAAATCGACACCTATTTTTTAAATTATTGATTGATTTTTCTGCTTAACAAACGGTTATAATGCTTTATAAAACTGAGCTTACATAATAAATCGAACTAAATCGTGATTTCTAGATCATTTATTAACACATTTGTATAATAAGTCTAAAGTTTAAAAAGTGACAAATTACTCCAATGGATGGAATAGTTTGAAACGTCGTGGTGTTAGATGTCGTCAATTGAAAATAAATTTTCTTGTATTTATTAGGTTAAAAAAAACCATTTTTGGTTTTAAAGCTGATCTTTTTCAAGAAACAAATTCTTGAAAATCAGGCGATTCTAAAATATTTGTTAAATACCTTGAAAAATTAAGGTGGGATTGAAAAATGTTTTTTTAACGTTAAATAATAAAATACAAAAACACTTTCCTTGAAATTTACATAAAAAAATAATTATCCTATTTTATTTCCCCCTCCATACCAAAATATTATTTCTGGACTCGTGTATTCACTGTTGTCAGTGTAAATAATCACCCTATATATTAATAAAAGAAAGTCGCGTTCTGTCTTGTCAATGGTTCAACAAATTTTTGTTCTTGAAACACAATTTACTCAGAATGTTGTAAAGTACAATGGAGTGAGAGAATTGTATATTCCAGTTAGAACAGAAGTAACAATTTATTGGCACAGCTGGTTTATTCCGTATTTAGCGGGAAACAAAAGCTCGTTCCCGCCGTTGCATTTACAGTATTTGGCAATTATCGACAGCTGTGGAGGTCATTAATAAAAGTTTCAACAAATTATTTAGTTATCTCTGTTCCCACCGTCAGCGTCACCGATTCGGAACGGACCAACTGGACCGTTGTCAGATCAGATAAAATGACAAAAAGAGTAAAAACAATAAAAAAGCAAAATGGCGTGTAACTAGGTGTCCCCGTGAATGGGCACAAAAT
The DNA here is from genome assembly GCA_963513935.1 of Aphrophora alni. Classification (NCBI taxonomy): domain Eukaryota; kingdom Metazoa; phylum Arthropoda; class Insecta; order Hemiptera; family Aphrophoridae; genus Aphrophora; species Aphrophora alni. The sequence continues at coordinate 28,267,733 of OY740769.1, read as the reverse complement.
GCTCATTAGTTCGGTCGGCTTTGTTTCTACTAGATAACATCTAGGCTCTATTTCCTCCTGAGCAATTAGGTCTACAGCTTGTTCCATACAGCTAGAAGGACAATGACAAGGATCCAGAGTGTAGATGGGTCGTTGTGGATGTCGAGTGTTTCCGTAGGTTTGATTCCTTATTATTAACTAAGAGGTTCTATTCTCTAATAGTGTGGAAATTATGTCCTTGTAGTTAGGTGTCATACGTCCTTTTATATCCATCATCCTCATCTAGTGAACATTATTGTACACTTACCCTTTATCAAAATTACCTCTACAGGGAAGGCCTATATTCAAAGTGACCACACCTATATTCAAAACTACCTCTTGCCTTATTCAAAGTGACCACACCTAGCATTTCTCTTTCTACTGCACATTACATGGGAAGCAACAAAATGCTCAGTCTCTTCCTTCAATAGCACTCTTTTCTCCAATCAAAGTCTATTCACAGCAGAGTTTCCTGTTAAAATACGTATCATCACTGGCAAGGGCTTTCTTTTTACCCCTTCCTTCATCAGATATGTTAAATAAGATATTTTAGTCTATACTAACCACTCTGTTTCCCCACTTACCTAAATTGGTATTCGTGACAAGTTCCTAATTATTATTTTTCCTGTTTGCCTCGAAACTGCAAATTCAGATGCAGGACCTACAACGGAGTGGATAATCCCTACCCGACAAACTTATCCACCCATTACCCACTATTCCACAATATCCCGGCTTCCAGATCAGCTTGACCTCTTTGACCTGTACTAATTTTACTAGGACATTCTTGCATTCACTTATCAATATAGATGTAAACTTAGGCAATCTTCAATCACAACTAACTTAACAATTCCTAACATTACTTTTATCCGAAGAAGTGGATGTCTTAATGCTGCTTTCCAGTAGGCGTTGACAAGACCTTAGATGTGTGATATCAATGGGAGAGTACGACACATACCAGAAGGAGGTTGGTGTCCTGTCTTCTGTTATTGGAGAGTAGGCAGATGTTGAGGCCTTGATACCTTGTAATTGTGAGCCTCACAGTAATTAGGGTGGTTAGAAGTCGTAGTTCTGTTACAACCTCTGCTCTTCGTTTCTCTCTCAAAGGGTTCTGTGTGTTTCAGTCGTGCCCATATGTCTGCCGACACACCTCTCTCTTTCGTACGCACCTCTAGATCGGCCATCACTTCTACTTCGATATTAATATTTGTAGCTTCCACGGCTATGTCGCCCTCAAATTATTTGATATAGAAACTATAAATGTGAGCCTCACAGTAGTTAAGATGGTTAGAAGTTACAGTACTAACATACTATTCATCATGATGGAAATTGTTACTTGGTTAAATTTGTTTAGCATCTGTGCTGAACTAACTCGGGTCTTATAGCTGCAGTTAGGTATGTTAAGTTTTTTTTTTTTTTTTTTTTTTTTTTTTACGGATTTTCTGTTATTAGATGATGTGCCTCAACAGCTATTTGGAATTTCGTGGCTGCAAGTTGGAGTAGATTTAATAGTAACCTATGACGTAATGGAGGGCTGTGTTTTGGAACTTACTAGGGGGCTCAGATTGGGGTTGCTCCCAGAGAGTATGTAAGTACTTTTTCATGCACAAAGTTGCATATCGAATATAAGAATTTTTCACCGTGTCAAGTATTTGATATCGGTTTCGTGGTTGATAAATTGTATAACTTTATGCGTTACAGTTTCTTGCTAAGTGGGCTTCGTTTACTCCGTTGTTGAGGTATAACCATTAAAGTGTCTGAAACTAAATATAAAAACTGAATATAAAAGGTTGAAAGCATATAAACCTGTATTAGATATCCCCCCATTACAAACTTCCTGTTTGTTATTTCCGTTGAACTCTAATCAGATCTAAAACTCCTGTGAATGACACATTTCATGAAATTATAATTATATTTTCATGATTCGTTGATCTTTCTTATAGATTCATCATAAATGCAAAAGGACAAATATTTAGAAGGAAAGGTTTCCGTAGTGTGTAGAATGCGTTATTACACATCTTGAAAACATCTTACTGATATGATGATACCAGAACTATAATCTGCAATAGTCTATACAATTTTTCAGAGGATTTGAAAAGGATAAAATTAATATGTACTGTTTTAAATTGTAATATGTAAAATTTTCAATGGAATTCAATTTATTGATCTTATAAAATAAAATAATGATATAATTACGATTTTTCAGTATTATAATGTAGTCGGTAAAATTATCTGTTTCGGAGTATTTTCCTGACCTCATCTGGTATATGAAACTAAGAAGAAAAGAGATTTGTGTGTGTGTGTGGGGGGGGGGGTTGTGTGTGCCTTATGGGGGGGAGGTATACGTGCGAACGTGTGTATAAATATTTTACTGAATTATCAAAGGAACCAAGTAATTGTTTTATGGTAGTAAAAATAATAAATTTGAAACTATCCAACAAAGTTATACATTGTACACACTATTCAAGTCTACATAATCAAAATGCAACCAGTGGAACATAGACTTTAGTTACTGGTTATAATGTGATAAACGACTTTTCTGTGTTGAGAGATGATAGTTTAAATAATTTGAACTGTAAGGCTTATTTCCAAACAAACACATTATTTTTTCAACTGAATTAACAGAATTCAATAAGAAAATTGTTTTAGTTGTTCCAAAGTGGAAAATGTATCTCACAGTTAGTCTTCTATTGGATTTATTGAACAAATAATTAATTTTTATTTGTTGAAAGTGTTAACCTTAGTAGTGGTTAAAAGAGAAAAAAACAACAACAATACAAATAATCAAATAACATCAAGTGTACACTTTTTTAATCACATTTTTACTCGCTTTTAACTGAAGAGGAACAGGTTGTAGATTTAGACGTTTTTAATATTAATAATTACACAGCAATCTATAGGCGGGGAAAATATGATATTATAAAATTTAAAATAAATAAAATAAAGAAGAAAATATAATTTCCCCCCCCCCCCCTAAAAGTGAAATAAGTTTTCCGGCGCCTCTAAGCTGGTGGTGGTAAATCAAGAATTTCATGGTAAAACATCGCCAACTAAATGCAACAATTAAATTTTTAGAGTATGGACAATGCTTGGAAAACAACAATGGGAATGAAACAATGATGAATGTTTTATTTTCTTCCATATACATAGTAGTTAGTGTACAGAGTGGATCATTATGGGCGTTCAATATTTAAAAGATGGATTTAGTTACTAAAATAAATAAACATTTCAATAAACATAAGTCTGTAAATGCTTCGTTTACCCTATCTCGTTCTTTTTCTAAACTACTATACACAGTGTTTCAGAACTCTCTACCAATATTTTAAGGCATTGTTTCTGGCCCAAAAGCAAATCTAAATATCATATCGAAATCATCCAAAAGTCCCCATTACTCACAAAGATGCTTTTTTTTCACGTATTATTTTATTGTTGGAAAACCATCAAACCTATAGTACAGTTTTTTTATAGTATAGAAATTTTTAGTACAGTTTTATAACAATTAGAAGAACCTAAAAAATGTAATCAATATTTTCCGAAATCCAAAACCAAAATGGCGGCCATTTAAAGTCCTTGTACAGAAAAAACTTTAAAATGGTTAATTGTATCAAAATTGTACATGAATAACTTTTATAACAAATCTAACGATACCTTATTTGTCGAGATTGGCCAAAGATTAATCGAGATATACTACTTTTTATGGTGCGCAACAATCACCTATCTCTGTTTATTAGCTGTTGTAAATGGTAACACAATAACCAGTTGATGAAAATATTCATTGCGGGTATTTGCTTCTAACCAATAGTCTATTATAGTTTATTCGTAGTTTCCAATATGTAAAGAGCTTAGTAATTACATTCATTGTTTATTTTTGGGTAATAATAACTACACACCATTGTTTAAAAAGTACCTCATGGCTAACTACACCAATGAAGAGTATTGTGTCATCCATTTTACGTATGCAGCTGCTTTAGGAAACTATTTTGAGGCACATAGAATGTACGCTGTACGATTCCGTAGAAGAAGATGCTCAAACACAGACACTTTCACTGCTGTTCACAATCGGCTACTTGAAACAGGGTTATTCCAAGTCAATATGGCAGATACAGGACTGAATAGGGATATCGTTCCGTTGAATTTAAAGAAAATGTTTTGGAGCGGTTTGATGAAGTACTCGGGCAGTTGCTAGTACAATGAATGGGAGCAATGCCACAGTATGGAGGGTTTTAAAAGGTGAGAGAATGCATCCGTTCCATTTGCAAATAGTCAACTCATCGGAACCCCAGGGTTATCCTCGTCGTGTGGCTTGCTCTCGTAGGTTTCTCTACAAGCTGGTGGATAAATTGTTGGAGAATGTTTCGCTGGAAAAAAGAGGCATATGGTTTCAGCACGACGCGACGGTACTCCTGTGCATTGTGAAAACAATGTGCGAAGCCATTTAGATGCGGTATTTGGTGAGTGTTGTATTGGTCGAGGAGGACCGACGCTGTGTGGCCATCAAGGTCCTCAGACGTGACGCCATTAGATTTTTACATTTGAGGGCGGAAGAAGGAACTTGTGTAATCGAGACGGCAGTGGGAAATGATATGGAATTATTGGGTAGAAGCTGGGACCGTTATTCAAGAAGAGAATGCGATTATTTGGCAGTCAGTAACAGCTTGTAACCGTGTAGGAGGAGGACATTTTGTGCAATTTCTTTAAACGGTCATTGCAACAGCTGTTCTTACTCTTATTTATTCTTTATATAACAAAATTCAGATTGTATTTCGTTTTTAATTAAAAGCATGTTTTAAACAAAATCCTTTTTGTATTTTCATTGGTGTAATGCAACGAATACATAGTAAGATTTGAAAGAAAATCCGCTAAAGATATTTCCAATTATTCTTATTTTTTAAGAAGAAAACACATTTTTATTTATAGTTAAAACCATGGTAAGAGTTAGGCGATTGTTGCACTATTGTGGAGGATATTAGCCGCGTATCTGGACAAAAATGCAATATGCTACCAACAGCCGCGCATCATAATAAAAAGTAGCATATATCGATTAATCATTTGTCAATCTTCAAAAATGGTACCAAGCTAAATATTTTGTCAGCTGTTGAAGAAGATCTATCTAATACGATAATAAGAATAGCTTCTGCTCTGGGCATCAGTAGACTGATCATCCGTTTGGAGTATTCAATGAAGTTTCCATACCAATTACAACGGGTCCAGGCTCTTTTAGAACATGACTCCATAAAGCCGAGCTTTTTGTGAACAGTTATTAATAAAATGTGCTACAAATCCTCTCTTTGTGTCTTCTGCACTCTTTGCTGTATTCAATAGACATGGGATTTTAAATTATCAGAACACGTAAAAGAGAATCCTTACGTAATTTTACAATCCAGGCATAACCAGAAGTTCTCTGTTAATATTTAGGGAGGTATTGTTAGGGAGAGTTTAAATTAGTTCAGTGTTTTTACCTCCAAGATTATTATACACTTCCTTCAACATAGCTTAAGTAACTACATGGTGGATATGCCCTTACTTACAATGCATATGGATTATGTACGATGGCGCAGCCTAGATGTACGAAGTTACTTAGATGACCAATACAGGAATCAGTGGATAAGTCGTGGTGGCCTCATGGATTGGCCAGAGAGATCACCGGATTTCACAAAAAGTTGAAGATCCAGCTAAGTTTCCTCAGAATTGCCACACCCGTAGTCATTATAGTGAGCCCCTCCGTGTTGGTAAAATAACATGCGGAATTGAAATCTGCAAATTTGTTTTATCGAATGACTGTTTAAAATGCCACCCATTTTGACATTTTTAATTCTAATTTTCTGAATTACACTATGGTTCCTTACATTATATCAAACATTATGTTTCTGCCTTAATTTATACCTCCGCTTTTGTGTTTACGAAATACAAGCAACGTCGACGAATGTCGAAAATCACTTTTTTCTATTTCCTGAGGCCAAGTAAAGATAGCCTTTGGGTCAAAAAAGGAGGTAAAAATTTTGTTTATTTCTTCGTATACTAGGTAAGTAAAAATGTTCGAAAAATCCAAAGATTGTCAAAAAATCGGTAATTCAGGTTAACGTAGGATACTAGGTAAAAGAGAGCTTAATTAAAGTTAATTTCTAAACAATATTTTATTAATTTTTAATTTATTGTTTTTAGCGCTAACACGTTTTTTACCAGGAAGTATTGAAAATTTAATAATATTTCAAGTGAAAAATATATGACCTAGACTGGGAATCGAACCCAGGACCTTTGGTTTTACGCGCCAATGCTCTACCAACTGAGTTATCCTAATCACTTCCCAGCACAGGACGTAGACTTCTCACTTGACTTTGCTTTATTGCTGCAATTTTTGAGTTATCAAATTAATTATAAATTGAAATATTATAATATTTTATTGTTCATTTCTTTCCTTGAAATGGATTTTCACCATAACAACTTTTCTGTGCATTATGAAAAATGCGGTTGAAGAGCTCCGTCCGCCGGCCGCCACTTTAAATTGGCTCAACGAGATTCCGTTTTCTTTTCTCCATTTTTCCCTACTCATTAAAACCTTTAAACTAACATATGAAATGAACCCCTACTCACCTATTTAGATATTAGAATCGACCTTACGATAACGCCTCGCAAGAAGAGGGTGAACAGAATTATACCAAAAAATAGATTTATAACCCAAGGTTCTCAAAATTTTATTTTTATTATTAACAAAACTAGAATGAGGCATGATTTTAAACTTTGTATTCGTTTATTATCGATATATACAAGTCATAAATAAATTCGATTTCATTTAAATTCATTTTTCAATTTCATTTTTGTCTAATTGCTCGCTATGATATTGTTGAGATTACGGCAATTAGTATATTTAAAAAATGCATAGTTGCGTTGGAAACACGCGAGAAGGGTGCAGTAAAACGTAACCGTTTAAGTGGTTTACATTGCATGTGTAAATCAGCCCAATCATTTCCCTTTGTAATTAGAACCTATGTAATGTGGCGATCCAAGATAAAACCTTAGGTATAGTTGTAATTAACTGACTGGTAACAGCTGACGTTTCCTTTCCTGTCCCGGTCTTTGTCATTGCATATGTCCAAGCTCGCAGTATTTTACTATTAGGATAAGCTATTCTATTATTTTTCATATGTTCCTTACAATTTGTTTTACATGTTGGGTGGTAGGCAGTGTTCTTGACTTGTGTGAAAGAGGTTTCGTGTTTAATCCCGGAAATGGCTTACAAAATTATACGGTGTTGTTCTACCATTGTGAAGAGAGTGAGTAAATACGATAGGTAGCAAATCCGAGACACGAAACATAATTACGGCGACGGGAACTCGATGTGCTGACCACGCGTCAGCCTACAAACGTAGCCTAATAAACATAGCACCCCCATAGCATGGGTTGTTGTGCTCAGGATTTACTTATATACTGTTTTTTTTAATTATTATTATTATTTTTTATTGGAGTGAACTATTTTAATACAAACTTCTTTTAATACATTTAGTAGATCTTTCCTTGTAAACCCAATTTGGTTACTGTCTATCCCATGACATAATATTCATAGACCAAGAAGTACTCCTACTGTACTCTTGAACAAAACATTACTCACCAGGAGGAATAGTAAAAGATAAATGATATGTGTGTTATTAGATTTTTTTTCTTTTTTTTTTCCTTCATGAAACTAAAAAATTCAATTAAATGAAAATATCAATAAATTAGTGCTGAGAACTTGTTTAGTTTTTAGGAAAAGTTTCAAATAACAGGTAAAATTATTTTTAACTTAGGGTTGTTTCTTTAGGGTTGTTTATTATGTAAATGTTATTCCTCATTCTCATAAATATATTTAATATATCGGAGCACTCGTATCAATATAATAATTTTCGTAATTATTATATTGTTAATTTTGTATGTTACAAGTTTTCACAGTCCATTTTTTTCTAATCCACGAAGTAAATAATATTATTATTAATAATAATAATTTAATAAGTATAATTTGTGTTTCTTTTTTTTTCAATGAGAATAGCTTCAAAACAGGCTAATAGCCTAAATGAGTGCCTATATTTTCTTTTGTACAATAATGTCAGAAAGGTATACATTTTTTGTTTTGCTTTGTTAGTTGCATATTTAAGTGTTTAAGTTCTATTTCGAATTATTTTTTTGTAAATTGTATTTTAGTTTGTATGTAGTATCTGTTATTATTTAATGATATTATAATAAGTTAAATAAAAATAATTATGTTATATGTTGTTGATATTGTATAAAAAGAATAAATGAATAAAAATTAAATAAATAAAAACTTGTTCAATAAACTGAACATTCTAGCATTTCTGCCCTGTTAATGTGTAACTATTTTGTGCAGGACGTTAGAAATGTCTCTCTGATGCTGGAGTTTCTGCCGAGTAGCTAGACAGAGAAGAGCATTTCCAGCGCACGGGAGAAGTTAGCTGTTAACTCAACAGTAAAACGATGCCCCTACTTCGAGTCTGGTTTGCTCTACGGTAAGCCTATTTTTCGTCATTTCAACTCCTTATATTTTCCCCTGAAAGTGTTTTAGGAAAAAACCAGTTGTTTTTTAAGATAATCGGACGGGTTGATTTTAAGATAATCGAAATTTTTGTGTTATTCTGTTCTCAATTTTAAGCTCAATTGTTGGTTTCTGCAATGTCTCAGTTCATAGGGTATATTTAATGATTACAGTGTCCTTGCAATGCAAACACAGAAATGAGTTAATTGTAAGGTGTGTTTTTTTTTTTACTCCAGTTGCTAAGAATTATGTAATTAAGTAAATTAAGAAATTATTTTATTTTCTTACGATAAGAAATGTGAGCGACAATTATAGGTTAGGATTCGTTATCTTGACTGCAATGTGCGATCGTCCAAACAGATACGACATGCCATGTAACCGAGCTTTTTGTCTTTCTTATAGTTGCCACGAAAATGACCTTAATTTTGTTGATTTTAAGAAACCTACCCTAGCTCAAACTGCTTATAATCTCCTTCAATTTCAGTCTAAAATGTTAATTTTTACACACATAACTCAACCAATTTGTCTGAACCGTTTTAATTGATTGTTTTCGAAATTAATAAAAAATCAGACGAAAAGTATGATAAACTAGAGTAACTAGACGATTCAAAATATCGCAGTAACTATCTCACATTATTCAAATAATAACATTAGTCGCCATCTCCCCCATAAAGTCTCTAAAGAAAAATAAAAAACAATATTTTTCTGATTTCCCTCTTTTATTTTCAATGGAAATAAGTTGATATAGGAGATTTATAATAATACATTTAAGTAGAGCCTAAAATTTGCTTCGTTTGTGCCATGAACTCGACTTAAGTAAAAATAATATTCAATTGAAATTGAGATTTTAATGACAATGATAATTGTTTTTTTAATTTTTCTTCGCCCATTGTTTCTGAACCATTTCCTTTTACATACGATTTGGCAGGTCATTAATTTAACATTTCATCAACTTATGAAATAAAACATTTTCGAAAATGGTATAAAATTACGAAAAATTATTTGTTTGACCAGTCTCTATATTAGTGTCTGTGATGCGGTATGAAACAGAACAAATCAATTGGTTTTTAGAACGAGTTGAAAGTGATTTTGCTGCCATATCTCACCTTTAAGGACATATATGAATAGAGATGATGTAAAAGAATGGTTTTATCTCAGAGCAAAACCGAATTATGGGTGTACAGTTCCTGCCTTCAGGAATTTGGTACGGATTTGTCGCCCCGACCCCGTCACAGAAGTCAGGCTATCTCTGCTTTAATCTACTCCTTGACCCTTCATAGGAAATAACGTCTGGATATAAGAGAGACATTACCTCCGTTGGTTGCGACCTGCACAATAATGGACTGTACAAATTACAAATAAGCCTTATTTTTTTAAAATATTTTGTGAATGAATAGTATTTTACTAAAAATATATGTAAAAATCAACGCTTTTTAAAAATGTAAATATTATGTACAAGTTGATGTCAAGATCGAACGTTTTATTAAGAGTTATTAAGAGCTCATAATTATTAAGAGTTTTATAAAATATGATAAAATTTAATTGTAGAGACTTAACTTATGATCACTACTCAAAACACTTTATAAAAATTTCAATACTATCGTAAAACGTTTTTATTATGTAACTAGAAAGTTAATATTGTTTACACGAAATTAGGGGGAAATTGAAAAAAACAAATACTAGTGCTATGGAGAATTTTCATATGTACCAGTAAATATTGTAACTCAGTTCTGATTAAAACATACCTTCTAAGCCATTTTATACTCTCAAGACACCTTCATAATTGTAGGTATTAGAAAACTTATAGGAGTAGTTGATGTTTGTAATCTTCTAAAAATCTATTTTTTTCTATAATTAAATTTTTAAAATTAATAAAATCGTTATAATATTCATTATTATATTTCTACGGTTTGAAAACTTGCTATTAAGACCATTAACCACAAGGTCCTCCTGACCCTTTGAATCAGGTAGCAGTTCAGAACAGACCCGCACTTTTTGTATCTCGAAGATCTTCTCTTCGTGTATAGACCATGACAGGTACTCCTGACGAAAACACTGCTGTATCAGGGATGTCATAGCGTCACATTTACAGGGAAATGTGAAATGATGACTGACATTGTTCCCACACACTTCGGCAGGGCGGATTATCCACGAACCATAAGATATTTGTGGCAGTTGTGTCTAGTCAGAGGGGGCTAACACTAATTTTACTTCTGGTCTGCCGAGAACAAGCAGTTCTTGTTTGTAGGTCTATCTAGGCCATCTCCGACATTTCTTTTCACCTGTGAGAGTGTTCAATTGGAACATCTTCTCTACATATCTTTACGAGTTGCTAATAATTTGCTCAAAGACTTACAGGGGTTTTCCTAGTCTCTCTTATTACCATTTTATCAACTATTTGGGCCCTCTTTATCCCCATATATGACCTGGATCCAAACGAGTTTTATCTGCCTCCGAGACGTGAGCTGCCCAAGCAGCAACTAGTACTCGCAAACTAATCTCGATATTATTTTCGGAGCCATTATGCTCTTATGACTACCAGAACGCCTTTCTCTATATTACATCAAAAAAATGTGTTTTCAATTAATTTCCTATTTTTAGATTTTTGCTAAGAAACTATTGCTTTTAATTTCTTTTTTGTAGAAAATACCAACTGCCTTAAATAACTTTATTAATACACATATAAGTTAGGTATATATATATATATATATATATATATATATATATATATATAAATTGAAGAATATTAGAAACACTAATACTTTTTTCGATTTAATCTTATTCCACTTATAAAAGAAACAGAAGTTGAAATAACTGGAAAAAACCTATTGTCGTTATGGTTTTCTGATCTCCAAATCACACTTTTAGTCTAGTAAATGAAACATACGTAGACCCGTTTAAAAATACTACTTATATTTTTGTACAAATTTATTCATAAAGAACAAACAAAACACCACATTTTAATCAAAATATTTTCAACAATGCAACTTACTCTACACGCTACTAGTGGGGCAGAGAGGAACTAACTACATGGAACGTTTGAATATCCATATCGACGCTACACAAAAGTCTCTCTTATTTCCGTACAGCCGCATTAAAAAAATAAATTGAAGGTAATTTAATGAGGTATAATTTCGATAAGAATTAAATATTTCGAAGGATTGATACTTTTAAAGATTTTTTTTTTTTTTAAAGTGAAAAACATTAATTTTACAACCCCTTTAAAATAGCCATTTAGTTCAGTTTTTTGCCAAACTTTTCGGAATATTTAAATTATGAACTAAGGTACCTTTGTGCAAAATTGGGTAATATATAGATAATATTGCTTAATATTGGACAAGAAAAACTGAAAATAATCATTTTTTTTTGCCTTTCGAACCCCTCAATACCCTCAAATGCAATAAGCAAACCTCTGCTATGGTCAGCAAAGTTTCAGGACATCTCGAGGAACATTTTCCAAAAGAGTGCATAAAAATACGACTGACTTATTATTTTTTTAAGGGTTCAGGTCTTTTTTCGACTTCGTTTACTATTTGGAATATTCCCCTTGAAAATACAAGGTAATCTGAAATTGAATTACATATATAGGAAAAATATATAGATATATGGATTATCGTGAATTTATGTTAGAATTTCACCATCATCAAAATAATAAACTTTTTCTCCTTTTAGATATAATTACACTTTTAATGAATATATAATAGTAATAGTAATAATCAATAAATAAATAAATATAAATACTTTATGGAGAAAATTAGATACCTTTGTGACTTTACCCGGTTTGAGTTTAACATCACTTAAATAATTTTAAAATTATGGTTGAAGTAAGAACAAAAACAAAACTCTATAATGCTATACATTAGAAAAATAATACAACACGCTGCACAATCAACATTTTTAAAGATATTTACATATACAAACATTATTACATCATCAAAACAATCTTGTGGTATTAAAACTTAAATTACAAGAATAGTTTACTCTCATTGGGTTTCAAAAACCACTTCCTTTATCAATATAGAAAACATTTTGAACGTTAGGCAATAAATATAAACCAACGTGTTATTCATAAAACTGTTGTGTTAATTTTTCTTTCGATAATATAATGACTGTAACTTGACCACTTTGGTTTCTAACAATTATTTCCAGAATGGAATAAATATAATTATGTCCAAAGGGAAAGATATCTAGTAACTTAAACAAAGGAAATAAATTCTCCTTTCGAGTTTCAACACTTTCCATACTACGAAATTGGTATGGGAAACCATTTGATCCCAAATTTGGTGCAAATTGAACAAAAATTACGTGCTTCGTAGACATGACTTATTGATTGTATCATTTATCTCTACGAAAACATACCAATTGTGAATGTAATTTGAAATCTAACAGACACCTTATAAATTATAGAGTTTGGATTGTACTTCGTGAGAGTTGTATAAACAATCATTGAACCTAAGGATATCAATTAGTCGAGACTTCTTGTTTGATCGAGATAATTATGAGAACCCGAGTCGCGTTGGTATGCAATCTAAACTAGCAGATAGTCAGTTTTGCTAAGTAGGTTAATGTGATTGTATTGGATTGCTATTCAAATATGTATTTATCTGGCATTATGCAATGTTAAAACTTAGCGCTTTAAATGCGATAAGGTCAACTATACTCTGTTTCATGTTTCGTTGGCAGTGTATGAAATAGATTGACTCGGGGAGTTATTATTTACTTGGCGGTATAGATGAGTATATTCTGGTTATATCCTAAAAAGTATTTAACTTCTCCCAAATATTCCTGTGGTCTTCAGATGTAGGTTGTTCATGATCCTTATACCCTTTCCTTCTGAGGACTCACTTGTATCGAGTACGAATGTAACAGTTCAGAGGTATTCTATCTGGGTTAGATCACTTTCTTTCATCCTATCATATCTCTCTTGTTCTCTTACAACCCTGACACAATTAGAGTATTCGTCTCAAACTTAGTATTGTTTCTAGAGCTAAAAACAACTTCTATAATTTCAAAAACTTTAGAGAGCCTATAATAATGTCATCTTAAAATATATTAATTCTTATGCTGAAGTTTTGTTAGCTAGTTTCACAATAATTAGAATATGGACAAATTAATGCTCGAAAATTAGTTTTTTAACGTTCAGAAGTACCGTCAGTTCCATTGAGGTTCTACTTTAATACAAATTGAAAATTGGTTAAGACTAAATCATAACTTGAAAACTAATGAAAATAATTGAAAAAAATAACTAAATTTTTTTATTACAAAAATTCTGTTTAAAGTGAGTTTTCTAAATAAACAAAATATTGTTTAGACAATACTTATTTTGAAATTCTTACGTAAGATACGTTAGAGGAAAGGTTTAAGTATTTTAATTCTTCTATCGCCAGTGATTTACATCCCGAACGAATAGACTGATTTTTATCCAATTTCAGATGTGGTCCATATTGCCCACATATATTTTTTTAAATTACTCTTTTAATAACTAAAAATTTGAAAGTAATTACCTAAAAACACGCAAAATGAAGATTTTCTCAAATCGGTTAAAACGATTTTGATCATTTTTGTCTAAAATGTAGCCTTCCAAGAACACAAACAAAAGAAATCTATTTAAAAAAGGCATTATTTATCTCTAAAAAAATGAAATACGAATAAACTATTATAAAAGATGTAATTTCTCAAAACCGGTTCTAACGATTTCGGTCAAATTTGGATGAAACTCGAATATTAATGACACAAATCACAGTGTTAAAATGAAAATAACAAATTATTGTTACTTTGTTAAAAACCCGAAAGAAACGTCATCAAAAACTCCGAGTTTATAGCAAGCTCAGGCTCGATTTAAATAAATCTTTATCTTACAAAATATTTTATTTAAAAGTTGATAGAGGGGGGGGGACAGACTTATTTCCCATAAGAAATACACGGGAAAACTCAGTAGTAAAAACCTTTTACAGCACTTGTATTTAAATAATATTTGTGGTAATATCTAAAATAAATTTAATAAAATGTTTTAGTACAGGTTTTTTTTTTACTTTACAACTGCTTTGAACCTCAAACATCGTAGACGAATAGCATCATCCAGCTAGAGATGATTCGTTACAGCTGAGAGATTCAATGCCAGAACACAATCTACATAGCCGTACTTGTTTTTGCTTACAGTTTATCCTGTCACATTTCGATATTGTATACATAAACGCTTTGTGTTAACTCTGATCATATCGGGGGTAATTATATTTTAGTCACGGGTTATTTGCATTCAAAGGAATCGACTCTATAGTCGGTATGGTGGATAGACGTGTGACCAGGTTCAATGGATTTGTCTGCTGATAAAACAATCTCTACTGACACAATATATACCTTGTTTAAATGTACAGTAATAACCTATCCACTAAGTTTCTCATATACCCAACTACTTAAAGTAATATTTGTCACTACAAAAATGTTTTACACTCCTTTCAGGTGAGAAAAAAATGTTTGACCTGGAATTGAAGGGTTTCTCTTTATCAAAGGTTTGTGTATATATTATCGGTCAAAGTCATTAATGACAACGGTCAAAGTCCATTAATTTTTATTGTAGTCTATATTATTCCTGAGCCATGATTATTGCACTTATAATTCGCGCTGATTTTGGGTTAATAACCTTCATATTTCACAAAAAATAGCCGGTTAAATAAAATTAAGTTTTTTGTAAACGGCTCAATGAACGGATTTTTACCAATAACTCCAGAACGTTATGTTTAGGTCGTAATGCAGTTGCATCCAGATTTTAAATAAATTTCACAATTTTTCTCACCTATCTCTAAAACTAAATAAAACTAACCAAATTTGTCAGTGTGTTAGTTGATAATCAAAAAGTGAAAAAGCCGTTTTTGAAACAAATACAAAAAAATTTAACTTAAGGACTAAACTTACTCCGCTCGTATCATAAATTTAAATCCTCAGTTTATATTAAAATTTTAATGACGGCGATCAAAGTTCAATTTTTAAAATTCCTGAACTGTAATATCGTTTTTACTGGTATACGGTTTTTGGTGAATTAATCTTCACATTTCAATGAAATTTCAACGAAATTAGTAAAGCCGATTTTAAGAAATTGCGTTTTTTATAAGTTTACGATGCCAATTTTTTCTTTTTTACAGATAACGTATGAGCCGTTATTTTTAAAGATAATACATTTTATTTAGGTCCTTAAAGGCTGCACTTCAATAAATTTTGATCAAAATCTTAAGAGTCGATTTGAAAAAAATAATAAAAAATTATGGGAACAAGCCTTAAATTTCGTATTAAAAACTTCTGAGATATAGCCAAAATATGTCCATGTGTGAAATACTATTTCAATACGCCAGACGACATCACGTCATGCACTGACGAACGACAGACATCATTCAAAACATCATTTTTCTGACCTCAAAACAGATATTTCCGCAAACAAATTTGACTTTAATATTTTGACCCTTCATAACTTTTTTTATACTAGATACCCTATATGTGAGAAAGTAAAAACATTGGAAGATAATGAACATATCGGGACATGTTTATTGGATCACTCTGTAGAAGTAAATCAATATTTCATGAGTTGTTCGCACATTAACTTTCAGAAAGGAAATATTCAGTAAGATAAGGAACCTAGATTATCTTAATGACTTTATCTTAATTACTTGACCACATAATTAAAGTAATTAGAGTTTTTAGGTTACATTAACATAAGCTATGTACATTAAATCTAAGAAGTCTTAGCGTAGTGGTCCGTAGATTGTTAGAAATATTTACATTTACAAATTATGAACTTAACCCTGAAAGTTATGAGATTTGGAGTAAATTGGGGGGAATTGTTGAAGACGTTTAAAGGATACAAACATTATATTCAGAATGATTTAGTTAGAGGCGGTGCATTTGTTCAGTTTGAAGTTTTTTAAAAAAATATACGTTTAAACGCCTAGTCTACATATTCATTTCCTTTTCTTAATCCCCTAAAAAATATTTTTCTTAGGCACGAATTTAGAGATTGAGTTTAACATTGAATGCTGTTTGAATTATATAACATCTGTACACGATGGTTTTAAAATATGGTCTAAGGCTTTGGAATCTTCAATGGAACACAGCTTTCGTATTAAGAAATGTTTTGAATATCTATATTGTTATTGTAAATCCTAGGCCCGCCATTTTATTTACCCTCCTTGGGTATTCAAATAGTTTTAGTAATCTTAGTTTGGGTAAACTCTTCCTTGTGCTATAGCTTCCTCCTTGAAGGGAGTTAATTTAAATATTTGTATAATAAGGAGAGATCGTGTGTAAATATTTTTAAGGGTCGTGAATAGCAGAAATAAACAGTGGAAAAACTTTCCTACTTAACCTTCTTAAAACCAACCAAAATTAATCGTCACCAAAATATCCGTGAACCGTAATATTTCCCCCCGTTTTTTATCTTATAACTTACGAACCGCCAGTTTTATAGAGATGGTAACCAATATGTTTGTTTGGGTTTTGAAGGCTACACTTGAGAAGCTCGTAATTTAATGTTTTTACCCATAAAATTTCGAGTTATCAAAAAATGACTCGGAAAACTTCAAGACGAATATACTATAGGGAAAGTTATGTGATGGATTAAAAATTGTTTTCGAGTTTTTGGCGGATACATCCGATTTGAGTTCCGAAAATGTGTTTTTTGGAATGATGTCTGTTGTCTGTGGTATATGTAGTACTTTACAGTATAAACGCAGGGACCGATTTATCCGAATTCGGTGTATGGGTATCTCGGGAACTCAAAATTTGGGGGTAGCTGTAATAAAAAAAACATAAAACTACTATTTTATCAAAATAACCTCAAACTATTTGTATCAAGTTTTGCTCGAGTGTTCTCTAATGACCCCAAACAAAACATATTGGTCGTGGGAGTTGTTGGTAAAAAGACAAACAATTGGCTCTACCGATATCATGAGTTGTGAATATATGTATATCTGTTTAGAAATGTTTGGCCAAAAACAAACATGGACCTTGATTGACGACATTAAAAGCTAGATTGATATCAAATGCTGAGGACTTGTTTATGTCGCAAGCAAAGCAGGAAATTTAACCGTAAAAACTTCTTTTTTTTTTAAAGACTGTGTCCATGCTTCATTTTCAATTTTTGATTGACAACTACGGAAGATATTTTTGGTAACTATTAGTTTTGTTTTACAGAAGGTTGATTAAAAACGTGTGTGCAATTTTTTTGCACCATTTGTTACTTTAATGATGTATAATTTAATCCCCTGTACCAGAGAACGACTAAGAATTTGCAAAACCACGTGACAATAAAATAAATTTGATTCTAGTTCAAATTTATTGAAGTATAATTTCAGTATTTGTAAAAGTATTATAGCTAACTAGTAACGTAATAAATACAAATAATAAAAATAATTTAATCAACATAACAATTAAAATTAAAAATTTGAATTGTTAAAATATTAAAGAGCTACTATTAAAGACAATAATAATAATAATTTGGTTACTTCCGTGTAAATAAGTATTAGCATTATATTCTACATAAATGATGTTTCTTTAAAGATAAATAAACAAAAGCTTAAAAACATTCTGTTATTAAAAAAAAAAAATGAATAGTATATTTCAGTGTTACTAAAATAATAAAAAGTAAAGGATAGCACTGACAATATATTTAAAGTTAGGTGAAATAGACACTGCCATTCCATTGAAATAATTCTTCAAATCCCATCCCTGAGTCTGTTTTTATACGTATTTTCATGTTTTAGCCACCGATAATATCCCTGCAAGATTTGACGACTGCTTGCATATGCAGTATAATATAATATGATATATGATATTTGTGTAATATATCAAATTAATATATCAAATGTTAGTTTTAGCACTAGTAGACTAGTCACAGTGAAAATATATTTTTATTGTTTGGGTGTTTTTTCTTTCAGAATTCGTATATATTTTGTATACATGTTGTGTTTATTTTAAACAATGTTTTTAGGTACGTAATAGCGCAACCCCATTGTATTAAATGTAAAAAGCCAACTAAATGTGAAATGGAGTATAGAGTACCGCGTTTGAAGGACCTGTGTTCTGTTAACTTTTAGTTAGTAGTATGTATTTAATTAATCCATTGAAGCGGTTATATCACGCGTCTAAAAAACATTGAGCTAACAAAATTCCTAATATAAACATAAAACATATAAAATAATATGAATTATAAAAGAAAAATCTAAGCAATAAAAAGAACGTAACAAAACAAAGTGGTAGCGTAAACTACTCTCTTAAAAGTGAACGTAAGTTTTTGTGCAGACCTTACTCTTACATCATGACGAGTTGAGCTAAAACTCACATTTGATCTTGTTTAGATTTTCTTTTATTTCGCTTTATTTTGTATATGTATAAACTATTACTTTTGTTTATATTAGCTTATATTCAAACTAAAATTCCCAGTGTTTGAACTTTTCAATCCAATTACAAAAATAGAGAAGACCAGGGACTTGATCATCACAATGTGTATACAGTTTAGAACTAATATTTTTGAAATGCTAGTGTTATATGTAGGCGGTTGATTTATTTTATAAAGCAAGTAATATTAGTTAGTGTAGGTAATATCATATAAAAACTATTAAAATGGCTGTTACTTGTTGAAGCTTACAAGGTCTCAACCTAGCGTAACTAAGTGGTCATCATCAGCTGCTTCCGCTCGCTATTGTACATTTGTTTTTCAAAATGGTTGCTCTGTTATGACAATCGCTTTCACCTTACATAACCTATAAATGTAGTTGTGGATAAATACGCATTAACTTATGTAAAAGTCTTCACATACGCGTGCGCGCATAATGCGTGTCGGATTTGTTTGCAATAATTTGTAGTGTTACGGGGCCTTCGGTTATGCAGGCTGTGTGAAAGTATCTTCGGGGTGAGGGCAAGTTCAGTGAACCGTCCAAATATTCTGTGTCCTTCGCTAAACTTTACATGTTCAGATAACAATTAGTTAAGAAGGAACAAACGTTATTTTTTAGTAAAAATTATATTAAACGAATAATTTCTGTGATAGAGTGAACCTCTAACAAAAACTGTTACAAATTGGCCTCTTGTGATGTAAATATTTACACCAACATCCCCGTCCAACAAACAATAGAAATACTGTACGAAAATTTAAAAGAATATTCTAACCTCTCCACAACAGGAATTTGTCATTCCTGGAACTTCTCAGAACCTTTATCAACCAAAATTATTTCCAATTCTATAATAAATGTTTCACTCAAATAACATAAAAGTTAGATACGAAACAAACTCGAGTCTTTCCTAAAATATAGAGCGACCAATTGCATGTAATCGCATAACTTAACGAGCATATATAAAATTATCTGCAATGAGTGTCTCAGTTTTTACATAGGGGGAAACAGGACGCCACTTTTACGTGACGCGTAAAGAACGTTTACCTTCAAGGAAATTAAACTGAACTAAACTTGAATACACAAATTTTTATCAGTGTGTCTGCAGAAAGGGCCAGTTTGGATACTTTGGAGGAATTTGAAATTTATAAAAACCCAGAAATACGATTCCCCCTATACTCAACGGCCAATTTTCGTCCCAATCAAACTTGTTGTTCGACACTATAATAACAATACACAGTCCATCTCCTCTGATTGTAGATAACAAACAAGATGACACAGTGTCTTATTGCCGCTCTAACGTGCAGGTCTCAGATTATGACGTATATGTTGATGTTTTGTTGTACTTATAACGACCTCTACATGGAGTGATGAATTGTGTAGTGTTTGTGTTTTGCGTAAGTTTATGTGTTCTTTTATTATCCTTTGGCCGAAACTGCAGTCGGTAGGAATGTAATATACCTTATTAATAATAGGAATAATAGACATATTATCTACAGTTAAATCTAAATTAATAATATTAAAGAATTATAAGTGAGGGACTCCTCATTTTAATTATTTATTTCTCGAGAAAGGGGAAATTTATTATAAATATTTCGAAGCCTGTACTTCCAATAATGTGAGATTCTTCCTTAATGGAAACCACTTTTTGGTAAAGCTCACCCCTACCGCTTAGGACAAGGATTCAGGAACGGCTTTCCATGTGCTAAGCTAAAGATAAAATTCATGTTTATCGAGAAAATTGATGAAAAATGGTGAACATAATAAATTATCCTCGCGAAAGATGATATTGAAAACCAGGTTGGAAAAAAAAATCAGGGTCTCACGATAGATCATGCAGAAACCCAGGTTAAGATGAGTGAAGCTAGGCACAGTCTGATTAGAACAATACGGGGTTGAACAAGCAAGGTGAATGATGTGAATTATCTTACAAATAACTTGTTAGTGAGTTTAATGAGGGACTACGCCACGTGCAACATCTTCTGCAGCCTCTACGAAACTGAAATAAGCGTGCAATCAGGTTCTCGCTACAGATCATGCAGAAACCCAGGTTAAGATGAGTAAAGCTAGGTACAGTCTGATTAGAATCGTACGGGGTTGAACATGCAAAGTGAAGGATGTGAATTATCCTACAAATAACTTGTTAGTGAGTTTAATGAGGGACTACGCCCTACGCCACATGCAACATCTTCTGCAGCTTCTACGAAACTGAAATAAAAGTGCAATCAGGGTCTAGCTGCAGATCATGCAGAAGCCCAGGTTAAGATGAGTGAAGCTAGGTACAGTCTGATTAGAACCGTACGGGGTTGACCATGCAAGGTGTAGGATGTGAATTATCCTACAAATAATTTGTTAGTGAGTTCAATAAGGGACTACGCCACATGAAACATCTTCTGCACCCTCTTCGAAACTGAAGCGTGCAATCAGGGTCTAGCTGCAGATCATGCAGAAACTTAGGTTATAGTGGATGAGGTTAGGCACAGACCGTAGAGGGTTAGGCATGTAAAGTGAAGGATGTGAATTACCTTTCAAATAACATACTAGTGAGTTTAATGGGTGAATTTGTTACATGCCTTCTGCTTCCGGGCTCCTCGAAAATAAAATGAGCCTGCTAAACTTTATGATGCAATATAACTACGAACTGCCTGTTGTTTTTGGAACAGCTATTAATTAATAATGTACGAGCATGCGAAATTTTCTGCTGCTAAAAAGAAACTACTGAGAAATATGTCTTATGGAATTACATTGTGCCAATAGCTTCTGAAACATAATTGATAAGCAGTCATATTAGTAATGCTATAAAATTTGATTAGGGCTCAAACGGGAGTAGCATGTCGGTCTTATCTCAGGAACAATTAAATATATAACGTTATTAGCCTTTAAAAAGGTTGGTTTTTAGTTTAACTGTGTGATTATTACCTACTAAATTAATATTCCCAAAGTCAAGGCGTCGCCAAATCGCTTTTTCGTACCCTATACCCTATTTCGTCACCCTATTCACCCTATTCACCCTATTTCGTCAAAAACGTTAGGTTCGATTTCAAGATAAAATGTACAAATATACAAGGATTCTTCATTTTTAATCTGAATAGAAGCTGCATATAGTCGAAACAGTGAACTAAAATTTTTTAAATGCTTTTTTGGGCCGATTTATTATTTCAATTATGAGATATTTAACTCAATAAATGAGTTTTCCCAAAATCAAGACCGAGCTAAATCATTTCATAGCACCCTAAATCTCATTCGATTTCAAAAAATATTTCGGTTCAACAAATTTTCAAGATAAATTTAACAACACAAGAATAGCTCGTTTAATAATATCGGTTGTTAAGACTTCAACTAGTACACGGAAGTAATGTTTGTATTACATGCGTGCTTGATATAATTGCCAATCCTAAGGTAGGTAAGCCTATAGAGATGAAGGAGATATCGGCTAATAACGTGGAAATCTCACACATTCAACGATGCTAATCACAGAGTCTAATAATTAATCTGGACGTATATTATGCTAAAGATAATGGCATATTGCTTCCTTGAATAAATATTAGATTGTTAATGCGTACTCTATCATTTACACTGGAGGAGTCTCAAGGAGTCACGAGTTCATGTCTAAAGTGCGTAGGAACTAGTTGTAGACCTCGTTCCTGGATTCTTTAATATATTAACATTCAAGTAAATAACACCACAACTACTGCACACTTGAACAACACACCACTAACTGGCAAAAATAATAATAAAATTATTTATTTCTTGCTTTGCAACTGTGGTTTACCATTCATTGTGTTCATAGTGCTAGTCAATATTCTATTGCCACAGTTACTGTTCACTTGAACAAAACACCACTACCACTGTCTTGGAGAAATAAGTTAATAGTTGAATATTTCTGCGCAGTTTATTTTTTGCAATGCGACTGTGATTTACTATTCGTTGTGATAACAGTGCTAGTTAATATGCTGTTGACACAGCTACTGTACATTTGAACAAAACACCAACCACTCTGGGAGAAATAATAGTTAAATGATTTATACGTGGTTTATTTCCATTGCGACCGTGGTTTACCATTCATTGTGATCATAGTGGTAGTCAATATTCTCTTGCTACAATTACTGTTCACTTGAACAAAACACCACTCTCTTGGAGAAATAATAGTCAAAAATAGTTTTGCGCAGTTTATTTATTGCAACACGACTGTGATTTAATATTTGTTGCGATAACAGTCCTAGATAATATGCTATTGCCACAGCTATTCTACACTTGAACAAAATACCAATCTCTGGGTGAAATAACAGTTAAATGATCTATACGTGGTTTTCTTTCTTGCATTGAGACTGTGGTTTACTATTCATTGTGATCATAGTGGTAGTCAATATTCTCTTGCTACAATTACTGTACACTTGAACAAAACACCTCTTAGAGAAATAGTGAAAAATAATTTTGCGCAGTTTATTTATTGCAACACTAGGCCTACTGTGATTTAATGTTTGTTGTGATAACAGTCCTAGTTAATATGCTATTGCCATAGCTATTCTACACTTGAACAAAACACTACTCTCTGGGAGAAATAATAGTTATGTGATTTATACTTGGTTTATTTATTGCAATGCGACTGTGATTTAATATTTGTTGTGATAACAGTCCTAGTTAATATGCTATTGACACAGCTATTGTACCCTTGAACAAAACACTACTCTCTGGGAGAAATAATAGTTAAGTGATCTACACCTGGTTTATTTATTGCAATGCGACTGTGATTTAATATTTGTTGTGATAACCGTCCTAGTTAATATGCTATTGCCACAGCTACACTTGAACATAACACTACTCTCTGGGAGAAATAATATTTAAGTGATTTATACTTGGTTTATTTATTGCAATGTGATTGTGATTTAATATTTGTTGTGATAAAAGTCCTAGTTAATATGCTATTGACACAGCTACTGCACACTTAAACAAAACACAGTCAATATGGTAACTTTGTTATTACTTGAAACTTCGTCATATCGTATACAAGCTAATAATCTTATATCTATATGTGTTCGCTTTTCTTGAAAACGAATCTAAAAATTTAAGTAAAACGGGATTTATGAAAAATTCATCGATATAGGGCTATCTTCAGGAAATTCACCTAGGGGTGAAATTGGAGGGGGCTGTGTTGAAATTGTGACATAATTTAGGTTACCTAGCAAATTATATCCTATCATAATACAAACTTTGGATGATTATGCTTGTCTAGCTTGGACCAATTAATTATGTGCAAAAACTAGAAGTTAGTCTAGTAGATCTGTATTTTTAGGTGAATCATCCGTTTTCGGGTGGGAAAAGTGATTCAGTGTTGATTTGGGGAAAACTCAATTATGTGTGATAACTACATCGTTATATTAAAAATCCAAGGCTTTTCCAAAGGCTGACACAACGATTTACGGTCATTTCCTTCTCTCGAAGCCGTTCATATTGACGAGTGAGCTGTTATCAGCAGTTTTTGGAATAGACTCATGAATAGACTGGCTTAGTGACCCTTTCTTCACAGAGTCCATCGCGTTAGATGTGCTTGTTAGATATTTTATATAATGACAGTTTTTGTGGTGATCGCTCATCGCACTGTCACGCTTGTCTGCTCGTCTGTCTTCAACTTATTCGCTCTTCATGAGGACAATTTTCAATATTAAAGGATAATATAAGTTTCTTGTACGGCTGTAAAACCTTGAATTGAATTGTACAGGCTATTCACACAGAGCTGATGAAAGAAAACGTTGGGATAGCGTCTTGTCTTCACACGTAATCTATAACATTAACAAGTGATGAAGTGGGAGTCATTTGTGTAAGTAAAACTAATACACGGCGTTTTGAAAATATGGATCAATTCTCGTCATCAAGTGAAATGAGGACAAAATGTGCAAAAATCCAACAGTACCAGGACCATGTTGGGCGGTCAAAATAACTAGGATTTTGACAAACATGATCAGGAAACCTACAAGTCATATAATTACAAAAACCAAGGAAAAGTAAAGAACCTGTTAAACCGAGAACATAGAGGAACGGCGTGGTTACTTGAACCTCTCCCCCCCCCTATATAACATGTCACCTTGTGGTAACTCTTTGTGACTAATTGATCGGAAAAATCTACCTTGTTTAAAGTAGAGATTTTAATTTTTAATTCAGGCTTTATTATCGGAAACTGAATAATAAGACATTTAATAGCGATATTAGTTTAATAGATTATTTATAAACAGGTTTGGTTTATGGAATTGTCGGTCCGTAAGCTGTACATATGATGGGGGCTTTACGAATTATATATGTAGAGAGTGCGAGAAGTTGAGTTTATGATTACATTTTGTTTTAACAAAACTATAAATAGTCCCCATTACCATATAAGAACTAAAAGTCACCAAAAATTTATTTTCTGTAAATGTCAATAAAAAAATGAAATTGTCCATCACTTGAAAAAATAATAATAAGAGCTTAAACTTGCTTCGTTTGTACTATTAATACGTCCTTATTAAATTGGATTTGATTAAAACCCACAACTATACAAAAACCACAACACACAGTTACTCTTTGCGGATGGGTCATGCGAGGATTTTCAGCCCCCCCCCCATTGCGACAGTTCTGTTTATTAACTTAAACGATTAAATGAAAATGTTTCTCATCAGAGAAGATTGTCTTTGCAAAATTGTCGTCTGGATATTGTCTCTCCAAAATCCATTCAACAAACTGTCTCCGTTTCAAATGGTCCGTTGGTTTAAGTTATTAAGTTAACTGAATTTTGTAGACATGCATATGGAGAACCTTTGTGAGAATTCGCTGAAGGGTGCTTTTCGAGATGCCCAACTGTTGTGAATGACGGCGAGTTGACTTTAGTGGATTTACGGCAACACTGTCTCCCACAATTAATTGCGATGTTCTTTACAGAGCTGCTGGAACGAGAGCCCACTGGTGTTTTGATGTTTGCATTCGAAACTATTGTCTCAACTTTTTTCATTAGTTTATCAACTGTTGACTAATTAGGTGCATTCTGACTACCCAGCTTCTACCACTCTTCATAATATAATTTGTTTTCACAATTAATATTCGTTGTTTAATTGTAAAGCGGTCCATGATAACTAACCTCAAAAAAAAATACTGATTAACGTTTGTTATAAATAAAATATTGCCATGGCGACAATGCAACAATAGCTTGCAATTTAAAACCGGTGTTCTTATTGAATCACTCTATACATGGGAAAGTAAACCTTACATATTGCTTATATTATAAAACTATTACAGAGTTGTTATTGATTTACAAAAAACTAAACATTGAAAACGTTGTACAGTTCTAGCTTTCTTTCGACTTTGGTAACAGCTATAAAATTTACTCTTTCTAAAAAATTACTAGACGTGTAAACTGTTCATTTGCAGTTCTAACTAAGGAAATGCCATTTTTTGATTGTCCGATAAATACGTAATATAAAGAGTCCTAGATCGTTCCTTCAACAATTTATGACATGTTAACTTCCGGGTCATCTAACAACTCTGATTAATACGGCTATTTCAGTTTAATTTGTCTAGCAATAAGAAACCAAACACAAATAACAGTGACGAGCATGTTATAAATAAAGAACTTGTTGGAAACCATCGTCCAGCTCCATCATCCAATCTAATACAAGCGGATCTTAAAATGAAATTCACAAATTTCAAGTCTTGTTCAACATTACCCAGACTACGTTCGTTGAAAACAGTTGTTAGGCCTCTTCATGTTTTGACTCTTGTAATTGTGTATTTCAGTGCTGTCTTGTCGTCAGCTAGACACTACCGAGACTCGTAAACGTGTCTATGTTAAACAGCCTCCACTTGTTTGACTCGGTTGTTTCGGATCTTGTTTTCACATTTTCGTGGGAGGTTAGGTTTAGTAATTACATTGTAGACATGGGATTGGATGCAGAATGGAAATCTATAAATTGGTATTTACTTTAGTGTTATGAAATCTGTTGAATGACAGCCATTTTGACATTTTCAATCGATTTTTGTAAATTTCAATAAGGTTTTATACGACCACTCTATAATCCCCTTTACCAAATTTCATGTTCCACCGCTATCGTGCTTATAACGACGACATACAGATGGCCTGGACGATGAAACGTTTACTAGGTCCACCTATACAGACATTAAAATCATTGCATCAATACTACAATATGTAGAAGTGAGTTTAAAGCCCCTTTTTCCTAACTTTTTTTATATGCTTTCAGTTAGAAAATTGAAACTCCGCATATTCATATTGGACTTCAATTCCTAGGTTTTGATGTGCTCACTGACTGTCCAACTCTAATGGGGGACGGCCCACAGGAAGTCAGATGAAAATCTTAAATATAGGCTTCTTGGATCCAAAGATATGCTTTAGAGGTAAAAAATACCCACGGAGTGGAATTTTTTCAGAACCTTTTCTTAGTACGCGTCTACAGACCTACCCCAAACAATGTAGCCTATGAAAATTCATAGCTCTAGGGTTCTTCGATCCAGAGATTTCGTGATCAGTCAGTTGGTTTTGACTATTATAATCTATAGATAGATGACATATGACGCAATTTTTAATTATAGGCCTATTGATTTCTTTAAAAGTAATATAGATCTACGGCATCCTTAAATTTGAAACTATAAAATTTGAACGTAACTTTGAAAATATTCTTAATAACTTTAATAAAATACATTGATTTTTCATATAGTCATTTTAATATCAACACATTAAATTTAGTTTTTTTTAAATCATATCTCATTTTAATTAGTTGATAACAAAATGTTTTCGTAGTTTTGAAATATATTATTTATACAGATGTAAAAACATTATCATTGTAAATGAAACATAAACACAAAACATTATTATTAATTCTAAAATTTCTTGAGTCTAGCGTTTCGTCAAGTTACGTCATTTACGCGGCAGCTTAAAACACATTGTTTAAGTTAATTCCGTAATTGTGAGCACAAGTAGGAGACCTTATGGTGCTTGAACAACTGATGGTTTACTATTAACTAGTGATGAGCGGTGATTTTCTGATCTGTCTTTCTTTCAGTGATTGTAAAATCATCATTAGCTCTATTAGTTGCACTATACGTGATAAACAGTGTTCAGTGATTTAATCGCTGACTTAGTGTTGAGACGCCATTCTCGTCATTTTCGCTATTGAATAGTTGGATAAGATGACAACAGTGATTTTGGTAATTTAGATTCAATAGTTGTTCGTGAAAAAAATAAATTAATGTTTCGATCGTTTTTCGTAACGAGTTCTCTCTACTAAGTATTATAGTGTTATTGTTTTAGGTTATGTTAAACCTTCTTTCATTTACCGTAGATTTAATTATTGGTTAAATTTTAATTTGCTGTAAATTTTAAAAGATAAAATGTCATCACGTATAAAAAAAGTCTGTGTGTAGAATTTGTTTTCACTCCTAATACTACACATATTACAATATACAATTTGTTCAAACTAAAAGTTTGCTATAGAACTTCAAAGTCTAACTTGAAAAGTCATTTCAAGAGTTATTTCACCCTCTACCTGTGAAATGATTTAATTTTTAGTACAAAAATAGGGTCTCTTGTTTAACTGGTTGTTAATAACTGTGATGGGTCGGTAACTCATGTGAAATCACTACTATTTAATGTCATTTGAAATATTTTTTGTCTCTTGGAGGTTAACGCCACGTGTACCAAGGTAATGAGACATAGCCTGTGTAAAGAACTTAAATAATTACCTTACATAAGAAAACACAAGCGAACATAATTCAAGGAGCGCTGTTGTCTAATACAAGTTAATTACGTTTTGAATTCATTAAAATGATACAAAATGTAGCGTTTACAAAACACAAAGACACACGAGGTCGGAAGTGTAATCATTGTAAGCCTTCGGTAGTTCCGGTTGGCGAAAAGACAAAACCGAGTTTAGCTTCCGTTCAGTCTTCGTGTGTAGATGTGTGAGTGTATGCAAACGAGCCGAAACGAGGGAAAAGAAAACGTCATCACAGGAAGGATGTAAAGAATACAACGACCCCGGCGACAGAGATTACAACTTGCAGTATTATATTTAATTATACATAGAGAGAAAGTTATGTCATGGGTCAAAGAAATCAATATTGTGTTTTCTGAGTAAAAAGTACCTTGGGTTACCTTCTAAAGGATTCAGTAGCCCAAATTTCAAGTGCTAACATAGTTGTTGCTATATCCCCAAAAATGCAGGTTCGGGAGTTAAAATGAACCTGGTAAAAAAAATAATAAATCGCCCATTGTTGGAGATTGGCTGTACCGATTATTTGTGATCGTACAAATATCAAATAAAATAAAATAACGTAATAAACACCACGTTTATTGCAGCTTAATAGGCAAATAAATTGTGCATTATTGATGTTTAATTACATATAGTGTAAGACATATTGATGTTTGGAGATTTTCGTCATTTTAAAGTGCTATGATCAAATTTGGTGTGTGATCTTATTTATGGTTATATCTCAAGATTTAGGGATTATATTCCATAAGGGAAAAACTCAAAATTTAGAATTACTGAAACGATTTTGAACATATTTTCATGGCCAGTATTTGCGGAATGACGAGGAATGTTATGACGAGTGCAATGAAGAGGATGGACAGTGCAATGTTTATTAAAATATTTAATATATATTAAAATATATTTACTGCTTAAACTTCTTCCAGCCCAATTAAATTCCATCAAATTTAATTTTATGAAAATTTAGTTTGAAATTTTCATTTGGTTATATGTAATTTTACCAAGTTCTGAATTAGTATTAAAACACCAGTCGCCATTTTGTAACTGTAACGGGAAACATTTTCAATTTTGATACCTGTCTGGACAATGGGTTATATTATCCTATTATTAACAGTTATCATAATTCCAGAATATTTTGGTTTGAGTTAATATGGGGTGTTGTAGACAATTTCCAAGAAATAATGTTTGTTTTGTTGATAACTCGGCTATCCTTTGACTTTATAAAAAAAAATCAATTTGATTTACGTGAGAGAATGAAAATCGTTTGTTTCTATATATATATATATATATATATATATATATATATATATATATATATATATATATTTGTTTGTGGTGTTCGATATATTCGAGGTTAAACATTTTAAACACCCGCCATTTAAAAAATGTATCTAATAAAGTCTCGGGCTCACTGGTGTAATGGTAAAAAATGTGTAGGCCGATACCAAATCTTCACTCAATATCTAACTTCCAAAGATATATTTTTTGTTTGTAAAAAAACAAAATGGCGATCAAAGCGTTTCAGTACCTATGTTTATGTAGCCTAAACTCTTCTAATCTTAGAATCACCCCCTGAAATATTGTCGTACAATTTTGAATAACTCTGTATAGTGTATTTACTTTTTCTGAAATCTATAAAACATTATGTGATTTATCCATTACGGAATGGAATTAGTTGTTTGGTTTAATTTAATGATAATAAATAATGTAAGGAGAATAACTTTGGAATCGAAAAATGTCTACCATTATGACTAATCATTTCATTTCATGCCAGTCGTATGTAAGTAAGCACAATAATAGTTACGGACATGAGGTTTGGTGTAATGGGAAGAAGCTTATTGAAATTCAGAAAAATCAAATTATAAATATAAAATGGCTGCCAAATTTAAAATATAAAAATTTGTTTGTATCTCTTTATTGTTGTTATGTTTAAGTTGTTATTTAATTTATAACACACCGAATTAGATACAAATATGCAGATTTCAATTCTGCATCTAATGGAACCAAACCTCGCCTCTCTGTGATTAAATTAGCTTAGTTATTGTCAAAAATGTAGTTTCTAATTCGGACCTCTCAAGGAAATTATATATTTGTATATTACGAAATCCGATGAATGTTTCTTGAAATATGTACAGCTACGAGATCCGTCAAGACCTAGACACTGATACGAGCGGAGCGAATGGGATCTGTTTAATACATAGCGTTGTTAGATTTTACAATGCTGGTTCTACCAGGATAACACAACGTGTATACTTCTAATGAAACGCTGGATATGTTACGGGAATGTTTTGGCCATCGTGTGATATTAAAAGGATTGTGGCCTCCAAGATCCCCAGATCTTACTCCTGCAGACTTTTTCCTTTGGGAGGGATTTAAAAAGTAAGGTTTTTCAAAACAATCCTCATAAACTTGACGAATTGAATGATAACATTGAAAGTGAGATTTTAAACATTACTGAGCAAACGCTACGAAAAGTTGCTGCAAATGTTATGAAACGTGTCCGAACTTGCGTTTCAAACGGAGGAAGTCATTTTGAACATTTATTATAAAATAATAAAGGTAATTTGAATATTGTATAATTATATAATGTTATATTATTTTTTAAAGTAATAAATTCACACCATTAAAAAAAGGGTTGCGTCTCTTTGAAACACCCGTTATATTCACATTTACGAGGCCCGTTAGGACTAAATCGTCTAATTATACAAATTAAGAGGTTCAGAAAACCTGTGTAACCATTGTTACCCTACAACATGTTGTATCCCTCTTGATTTACAAATACAATTTAACATTTCCTACATAAGAAAAGATACTTTGAGTGTTAAATTTAGAGGATTTGCTGTATGATGGGGCTGAGTTAGTACCATGATGACCTGTTTAATTTCCAAGCGAGTCAAAAGTTCTAATTAAAAACATTTTTAAATAAATTAAACCAATAGGAATTATCAAATCGGCTGACTCAACCTTTCAACATGCGTTATTAATTGAAATGTAATCGCAGATGATTCATTTGAATAACCGAATATAGAACGATTTATAAAACAGACTTATGGGTATGTTTTACAGACAAGAACTTTGACAAGCGTGGAGTCCTTAATGATGACAGTCATTTTACCTTTATAGACTTGCTCCGCTCCAGTTTCAAGTACTTTAATAACAGCTGATCAGTTACATCTATTAGTGTATTCCGTTGTTTATGGTACGAAAGACTTTGCCTATTGGAACAATGACCTACAGGTATGCCAGTAGCCAAGATTATATTTGTTCTTGAGATAGGATCACGGTTCTATCAGTAAATCAATTTACAAGAGGCAGTCCTTATGACCTCCATATTGCACCCGTTATTGCTATACTGATTGCTACTAACGGTAATCACATTACACCGTAAATTGCTCATTTTCCAATACTTTACAATATTTTGTAGCTCGTTTATTGATTTGCCTTCCAGCATTCGTAGCCTACACAATCACCTTCGTTTCTTACTCATTTACTCTCTCTCTCTCTCTCTCTCTCTCTCTCTCTCTCTCTCTCTCTCTCTCTCTCTCTCTCTCTCTCTCTCTCTCTCTCTCTCTCTCTCTCTCTCTCTCTCTCTCTCTCTCTCTCTCTCTCTCTCTCTCTCTCTCTCTCTCTCTCTCTCTCTCTCTCTCTCTCTCTCTCTCTCTCTCTCTCTCTCTCTCTCTCTCTCTCTCTCTCTCACACACACATGTGGTAATTTTTGTTTTACCCACCACATGACTTTCTCTTCACTACGCATCTGTTAAAAATGTTGTTTTGTTTTTAAGTAAAGTGTAATTTAATTTACGAAATCATTTTGGAAACTCTTGTTTCAAGAAAGCGAAATGTTTAAATCACTTCAAATCTGTCAAATAAGGATCACAAAAATTATACTAACGTAAATAAATCTAATCGAATTCATTCTTGATAAATGGACATCGGCCCACTGCTACCTCTTCAGAAGGAACTTAGTGTCATTTATTCTTATTTAGATTCCAAGTACTCTTGCAGGGTTTCTTAATCTCTCTATACACTCTGCATCTTTCTACATTAGTTATTTCTGATTTGCTTTAAATATTTTATTCCAGTGAAATACGTTTCTTAAATTTCCGTTCATATTTTCTTTCCTACTGCAGTATTAAATTTTCCTTCAACTCAACAAGCTTAGTAACTTTTCAAATTTTATTTTATGTTATTATTGATAAACAGTATTGTAGATTTTGTTATTATCTATAAATTTACACCAATTTTAGAGTCGTATATTCTCGGAATTCAAAGTTATATTGCTCAAACACAGATCTTCGTCGACATTTTCGAAGTTCAAGTCCTTCGCTAAACGCTAACCCCCCCATCCACTAATCATCATTTTAGATACGGCCTTTCTATCTAACAATATTTAAATATAAAAAATTTAAACCTAACCCTTCGTTTTTTCTTCTTCAATTTTTAATTTAATATTGAATTCTATTATAAATACTCTATATTGATATTCAAACTATTGTTTTACATATAAATTATTAACTATGCCCTAGTCTTTGACCGCGTGAAAATCGGGCTTTGTGTGCATATACTTTACTTAGCCTACCGGTTCTACACGATTTTCATTATTTAGTTTTTTAAGCTCAGTACAGCGTATTATAGAATTCTGCTGTTTTAATTTTTATAGTATTTATTTATAACCCGATCTCTCTTGACCAACTCTTGTTCTTTTCCGGAGCATTTGAGGACTAGAAAAGTCGTTGATGATCAAAAAGTTTTCCTTTAAACAACATGAGAAAAAACAAACTTTTGTCAAATAATTTAGACGTTCCAGTTTTTATTTTGTAATGTATCAGTGGAATAAATTATTATTATTCTTAAAGTAGGCTATGAGGAGTTTAAATCCACTAACTCTAATTCTAAAATAAATAAGGTATTAATTATGTACAAACGTTATTATTGATAAAACGTATGTTGTTGCTGATATATGTACTGGAGAATATGGACTTGGCCTTGCTGTCTGACACTTGGTTAGTTAAATAACAACTTGTCGGCATATTTTGGCAATTTTAAAATAACAAGTTTAAACCGATAAAACAAATAATAATTTCTTAAATTAAATAATCTAAACTTTGGGTTAGCTGTTGTAAATAAAAAATCAAAAATACGTTTTTTATTTATTTTTTTTTTAAGACGGATTTTACGTTTTTATAAATTATTGCTAAAATAATACTTCTAAATCAACAAATAAAAGTTGTGATTCTGTAATTATTGGTAAACTTACACCCGTAATGAAGCCTTTGTAAAATGACATAATTTCTCAAAATGTGCGCTACCTATTTCTGTTAAATTTTAGTGAAATGTTGAAAGTATATCCAGATTAGTTTACTAATCTGAGGCCTTAGTAATAGAAATGTACCGTTCATGAATAACTGGTAAAACATGAAAAGTTACCCGGATCTCCACCATTAACTCGATTTCAATCAAATACAATTTTCGCTTATTGAGTTTAATGACGCTAACGATAAGTGTAGCATCTAAGGACACAAACAAAACGTATTTATTCTAAAATGCTGCTACATGAGTTATCTGTAAACAAATATCGGTAATGGGGCTGTTATAAAAGACGACATTACCTCAAAATTGGCTCTAGTAATTTCGTTTAATTTAAGTAAAATACGAAAATCAGTCCGAGAAAGTTGGCAAAAAACCTTGATCGCCGACATAAAAAACTCGATTTTAATCAAATACCACTTTACACCTAGAAAGTTTTTATGCCACAAGGGAAAGAAGTGTAGGCTATTATATAAGTATATAAATATTGTTTTAAAGATAGCGTTATTAGGTTTTTTTATTGATTGTCAACTACCGAATTGACAATTTTGGTGACGATTACTTTTGATTTGGTTTTGGGGATGTTCAAGTAAGAAAGTTTATGTAATATTCTTTAATAATTAATGTTATTCAGTTATGAATACATATTATTACAGTTTGGCGAGAACTCTGTATGCAATACCACATCGCGGAAGTCTATGGTAAAGCACAATATATCGGTGTTAATTGATCTTTAGAAAATTAAATGTCAACCATACAAATTAAATATTCTATTACATTCCTCATTACTAAAGGCCATTTCACACCGGCGTACCGAACGTCCAGGACGTTCGGTACGTTTTTGTCAAAATAAATCGCTTCCCATGCTATCAAATGAGCCATTTCACACCGCGCGTACAGTACGTACCGAACGTCCTGGACGTCCTGGACGGTTTTCGGAGGATCGCTCTGAGAGTGATTTTTCACAAACGTCCAGAACGTCCACGGCCTAGCGCATGCGCAATGAACACTTCGGAACCACGTGCTCCGCTCCTGTCATTTCTGCAAAACCCCGCGTCATCTGCAGTGTGTTTGTTGTTGCTGGTGTTTTGTGCATTTGTACCATGGAAGCGTTGTTGGAAGAAGTACATGATCATCCTGTAATCTGGGACACAACCCTAGAAATATACAGGGACCTGGTTATGAAGAACGCAGCGTGGGAGGAGATTGCTGCAAATCTTCAGAAAGATAGTCAGTTGTCATTTACTGTAATGTAATAACATTAGAGCAACGATTATATATTTATATTGTTATATATTTTAATGGAAGTCATTATAGTATAATTATTAATGACCTCATTTTATATTAGTTTTACTAAAGGCTTAATTTAAAAAAAAAGAATAACAATCGTATTAACTTTCACAGGCAAAACAAATATTATTTAAAATAGAAATCATGTTATGTTATGTTATTCTTAGAAATAGAAATTGATATATAATACTAGGTACAGTAATCTATAAAATGTACATGTCAAATACCTAAAAAGTAGGCCTACATGTAATATACTGCATTGCATCTAGGCATTGTGGATTACATTAATACAGTGTGCACTAATAATAAAAGGGAAAATGTGGTAAAAAAAATAAAATAATACAAGAGCACTGTATTTTATTGAACTGATCGAGCGAACGTACTGGACGTTTGGTACGTTTTTGGGCGGTGTGGAATGGGCGCGTACCGAACGTCCCAAACGTACCAAACGTCCAGGACGTTCAGTACGCCGGTGTGAAATGGCCTTAAGACAATGGTCGTGATTTTCGCAATTTGTCAATATTAAAGCAAGGGTAGCGTGGCCGAGCGGTCTAAGGCGCTGGTTTAAGGCACCAGTCTCTTCGGAGGCGTGGGTTCGAATCCCACCGCTGCCATTAGTTTTTATTTTTAATGTTAAAAAGTTTTTGTTCATAAATTTCCGTTCAACAATAAAAATATTTCATTATTGACTATATTTTTATGGATTGCTCAATTACACTTTTAAGTCGTGTAACGGAAACCCCAAAAGTAAAACCCCTTTTTATTTTCTCTGTGCAGGGACAGTGGAAGTTTTACAGATGTATCGGTTTTGTTGAGGTCTTCTGTGCAAAAAAAAAAATAAATAAAATGGTTTGGAATGTCTGTCTGTCGTATTGACAGTGATTTGCAGCCAAACCCGTAGACTCATTAGTCGTCCTATGTAAATAATTTTGCGTTAAAAAAAAAAAAAAAATTATCTTATTTAAAAAAGTATTAATACAATTGACACCTTCAAAAATATTTTCACTTGGGGGGGGGGGAGTTATAACCCAGTGGGTAATCCCATTAATTATAGATGATTTTCACAAGTACTAATGTACCAAGTTTAATTCTCTTTATTTGTACTAAGTTGAGTCTCGTCCATCATTTTTCTTATCTCTGTTTCACTGCACTGTATTCCCATATTTAAATCTCCAAGTGGGGTTAGGTTTATTCGTGCAACCTCAGAGCTGGCTACGCTCTAAGTCTGCGCAGGTTTTAGAATTTGCCGATGTAGAAGGTTGTTTTATATTATCAGTTCAAAAGGTTTACAAATAAAATGGTAGAAATTTCTATTGTTTGGTTTCTTGACGTTTATAGGCGAAAATCTCTCGGTCATCATCGCCTTACAAATAAAGACCTCCTAGCGCTCATATACGCTAATAGTTTCAGTACGGAAAATAAGTGTTGGTCAGTCGATGTTTGACTCTAGCATCTAGAATCTAGAGTCATACTTAAATATTTGTTTGTATTCGCACGAGGAACTTGTTGTGTTTATTATTTTCTCAAATGTAACATAAAGAAAGTTATCTGATTGGTCACAAAATCGATGTATCCGTTTCGAAGTGTATACAGGGTGAGGCAGACCACCCGTACACAATTTATAGTGGGTAAACTAAGTGAGGTAAATCCTTCGTAAAAACTCCCCTATTCTACCCCAAAGAATTTGGAAAAATTATTTTGAAAACTCCAAAACGCTCTAAAAGGGTCGTTTTTTTGGGTGGAGGTAGTTTTTAGAAAATTTTCAAATACAACGGTAGGTTAAGTGATACCTCATTTTATAGGTATTTGTTCATTGATT
This sequence comes from Aphrophora alni, assembly GCA_963513935.1. Taxonomy (NCBI): domain Eukaryota; kingdom Metazoa; phylum Arthropoda; class Insecta; order Hemiptera; family Aphrophoridae; genus Aphrophora; species Aphrophora alni. The sequence goes on along the minus strand of OY740769.1, from coordinate 28,230,659 downwards.
ATTATTTTAATAAAAAAAAGTTTTCACTTATCTTGATGCTAATGTACAGGGTAGTCCAAAACGTCTAAAAACCGTCTAAAAAGTTTCGACACCGTTGGAGATAGAGTCAAAGTTTACAGAAAATTTTTGTTTTTTAAAGATCATTTTAATGAAGTGCAACACAACCTACGTTGCTATTTGAGTTTTTTCGCTTTCAATCTCTTACATTTTCCAAAATTTTATGTATTTTTTAAATGTGTAAATTTTGGGGTAATGGGACATTTGAGGATATTTTTTGGAAAGGCTGTCCTTTCATTAATCTTTGGTGAAAATTGTTTTCCTATACATTATTGTAGGTGGTGGCAATAAAAATAACTGTAAAACCCTGAATTTTAGACGTTTTGAACTACCCTGTACATGAGCATCAAGATAAGTGAAAACTTTTTTTGTTAAAAGGAACCGTGAACAAATACCTTTAAAATGAGGTAGGGTATCACTTTCCGTTACATTTGAAAATTTTCCAAAAAGTACCCCCACCCCCAAAAAAATACCCTTTTGGAGCGTCTTGGAGATTTCAAAATAATTTCTCCAAATTCTTTGGGGTGGAATGGGGGGGAGGGTGTCTGTTGTTATGAAGGATCTACCTCAATTAGTTTACCCACTATACATTGTGTACGGGTGGTCTGCTTTTCTGTATATCGTCTGTTGTGTATGCAATGCTCTACTCGAGTGTAATCTCTAAAGACCACAATAACCATTTATACAAAAAATGCTGCTTCATAAGTTGGAAGTAAAAAAAGCAATAAAATCAACCACAAAATTATCAAAATTGGTTCTACCTATTTGGTTCAAATTTTTTAAAGTGGAGATTATTAATCCAAAACCAAAGTAAAAAATACTCGTACAGTTTAGAAATAATTGCACAATAAAGAACGGTGATGGGCGTCCATTAAAAACTACTTTAATCAAATACCACCGAAGTTGAGGACATGTTTATGGTACAAGCGAAGCTAGTTCAAGCTTTCATTTAAATTAATTAATATTTTTTTCATAGTCGAAATCCTCGATTCATTTAAAAATTTTCATTTTCAATTAAAAAATTACATTTTTTTGTGATTCTTAGTTTTGGGTAGCTTTTTATTTATTGGTATTCTATAATTGAAAAGGTTTGTTCAATGCTTTTGAATAGTTTATTTTTTACACTGTGCTTGATGAGGGAATCAATAAACAAATGAAATTTTACAATCCCACACGATCATGAAAAGAATTCTTCCTCAGTACAATTCGCCTATAATTATCCAAGCACACGCAATGCAATACATATGGAAGCAGAAGGAATAAAACCGAGAAACCTTTCAACAAATTAACACAACTTGTAAAGGGGTATGTAATACAATCAGATAAAATAAATTGTGTAATTGCGAGTCATAATGAAACCGGTTTTTCTAAATGAATACTAATTACTTTGTAGAAACCAGTTTTGGTTATGTGACATAGGCTGATACCGCAGAGAATGGATTCAAATATCATCGTCTCCCGTCTATTACTTAGTTTCAAGTTTCGCTAATAGGATGCTCTGTGGTCGAAGCCCTGGTGATTAGCTGCTACATCGATAAGGAAATGAAGCGTCTTGTGGTTTAATCCTTGATCAGGGGGAAAGATATTCTAGGTGTTCTTACATTGTGTTTATATAATAGAATGACAATACCATAGTTGTACTTTTTGGTTATTGTAACTTTCTACGTAATATTGAGAGAGTTATGTGATGGTTTAAGAAATCAAAAAAAAAACTCATTTCATAACTTGGGGCCTAAGCAAGTGTTTTTTAAAAATGATATCTGTCGTCTATATAGTACCTGTTTTGTACCGAGATTACTTGTGAATTGTAAAATGCATAGGATATAGATTACTGTAGAATGCAAAATTACATGCACAATTAAAATAGATTTATACTATATACTATTTACAAAGTACTAGTAGCCGGTACAACAACCTGCTACTGAGTCTAGGCCTCCTCCATTTGTTTCTGTTCTGTGCAGCATAGTGCCATTCCCGACCCCAATGATATTTCTTGAGCCCAATTTCACTCCATCCAGCCATGTTCTATTCGATCTGCACTTATGAGAGAGTCGTCTATCATTGCTACAGCCCAGCATGTATACTGTAAAATAACGCATATACATATCGGTGATTACTTATTAGTCATATACTAATAATTTGCAACCAGAGTAAATATACGGTTAGTTCAAGACAGGTATATAGAGACCAAGATACGTCAATGTAGAGGTACTTGAAACTAGTAACTATAGTTGACAAAGAGTACGAGGTTTAAATATCTCTTATCAGTAATGGAGAAATTAAAGCAAGATTAAAAACAGCACCTGTTACTACAGAAACCTAGCCATTTGTAAAACTAGACTGAAAATAAGAGAAGACTACACACTTGGGTCTACCTTTGATGACGGTGTTTGGTGAATAAAACCTTTAAAGAGTTGTGTGAGCAGCGACTCAGATGGGTAGGTTACAACGTAACCAGGAGGCAGAAGAAAAGATGGAAGAGGTGGAACAAGACCTGAGTGTGAAGCAGAAGGGACGCTCAATATAGAAGAGAATGATGGATATCTTGTCCCGCCTAGGGTTGTATATCACCAAAAATTAAGAGAAGACTACACACTTGGGTCTACCTTCGATGACGGTGTTTGGTGAATAAAACCTTTAAAGAGTTGTGTGAGCAGCGACTCAGATGGGTAGGTTACTACGTAACCATTATACAGAAGAAGAGTTGGATCAAGACCTGAGTGTGAAGCAGAAGGGATGCTCAATATAGATGAGAATGATGAAATATATTGTCCCGCTTTGGGTTGTATATCACCAAAAATTAAGAGAAGACTACACACTTGGGTCTACCTTCGATGACGGTGTTTGGTGAATAAAACCTTTAAAGAGTTGTGTGAGCAGCGACTCAGATGGGTAGGTTACTACGTAACCAGGATACAGAAGAAGAGTTGGAAGAGGTGGATCAAGACCTGAGTGTGAAGCAGAAGGGATGCTCAATATAGATGAGAATGATGAAATATATTGTCCCGCTTAGGGTTGTATATCACCAAAAATTAAGAGAAGACTACACACTTGGGTCTACCTTCGATGACGGTGTTTGGTGAATAAAACCTTTAAAGAGTTGTGTGAGCAGCGACTCAGATGGGTAGGTTACTACGTAACCAGGATACAGAAGAAGAGTTGGAAGAGGTGGATCAAGACCTGAGTGTGAAGCAGAAGGGATGCTCAATATAGATGAGAATGATGAAATATATTGTCCCGCTTAGGGTTGTATATCACCAAAAATTAAGAGAAGACTACACACTTGGGTCTACCTTCGATGACGGTGTTTGGTGAATAAAACCTTTAAAGAGTTGTGTGAGCAGCGACTCAGATGGGTAGGTTACTACGTAACCAGGATACAGAAGAAGAGTTGGAAGAGGTGGATCAAGACCTGAGTGTGAAGCAGAAGGGATGCTCAATATAGATGAGAATGATGAAATATATTGTCCCGCTTAGGGTTGTATATCACCAAAAATTAAGAGAAGACTACACACTTGGGTCTACCTTCGATGACGGTGTTTGGTGAATAAAACCTTTAAAGAGTTGTGTGAGCAGCGACTCAGATGGGTAGGTTACTACGTAACCAGGATACAGAAGAAGAGTTGGAAGAGGTGGATCAAGACCTGAGTGTGAAGCAGAAGGGATGCTCAATATAGATGAGAATGATGAAATATATTGTCCCGCTTAGGGTTGTATATCACCAAAAATTAAGAGAAGACTACACACTTGGGTCTACCTTCGATGACGGTGTTTGGTGAATAAAACCTTTAAAGAGTTGTGTGAGCAGCGACTCAGATGGGTAGGTTACTACGTAACCAGGATACAGAAGAAGAGTTGGAAGAGGTGGATCAAGACCTGAGTGTGAAGCAGAAGGGATGCTCAATATAGATGAGAATGATGAAATATATTGTCCCGCTTAGGGTTGTATATCACCAAAAATTAAGAGAAGACTACACACTTGGGTCTACCTTCGATGACGGTGTTTGGTGAATAAAACCTTTAAAGAGTTGTGTGAGCAGCGACTCAGATGGGTAGGTTACTACGTAACCAGGATACAGAAGAAGAGTTGGAAGAGGTGGATCAAGACCTGAGTGTGAAGCAGAAGGGATGCTCAATATAGATGAGAATGATGAAATATATTGTCCCGCTTAGGGTTGTATATCACCAAAAATTAAGAGAAGACTACACACTTGGGTCTACCTTCGATGACGGTGTTTGGTGAATAAAACCTTTAAAGAGTTGTGTGAGCATAGACTCAGATGGGTAGGTTACAACGTAACCAGGAGGCAGAAGAAAAGTTGAAAGAGGTGGAACAAGACCTGAGTGTGAAGCAGAAGGGATGCTCAATATAGAAGAGAATGATGGAATATCTTGTCCCGCCTAGGGTTTTATATCACCAAAAATAAGAGAAGACTACACACTTGGGTCTACCTTCGATGACGATGTTTGGTGAATAAAACTTTTAAAGAGTTGTGTGAGCAGCGACTCAGATGGGTAGGTTACAACGTAACCAGGATACAGAAGAAAAGTTGGAAAAGGTGAGTGTGATGGAGAAGGGTTGCTCAATATAGAAGAGAATGATGGAATCTCTTGTCCCGCCTAGGGTTGTATATCACCAAAAAGACAGGACGGTTGAGGTTAACAGCTTCCATATTTATTTAACTAAACTTTTAATCATGGTTTCACTAAGTTATTATGATACAATGTATACTGAATAGGAAAAAAAAACACTTGGTTGTCTGGATCTACCCAAATAATGAACTAATACTTGTTTACCACTCTTTACTCTACTAAGAGCGGGAAACTATATTCTCATTAGCGTGTCACTCTAAAATCATTAGTTGCGCGCCCAATTAATGGCGTAACAAACCAGTAAGGATGCCATTCGATGTCTTACAACAAGAGAAAATTCACTTTTAAATTTTCATTTCTCAACTGTTAATTTTTAAAGTTTTTGTAAAAGGATATTATATCCTTTGTAAACATAATTATTAATTTCTTAAGTGTTCGATGACATTCATATCCTATAGCCTATGGAAAAATAACCACTGTTTTACACCGATTAACGGAGTAATATGTTTAATATTTAAGTGAGAAAGAAAAATACAAAATTATGTTATCAGACGCCTAAATTTCGTATTAGAACAATTCCTCTCTTTAAAAGTAGCGTTATCACCTTAATCCAACAACATATTTCCATTAAATTGGGAACTGAGAGAATACACATTTGTTTCAGACCTACAGATGTAATTTCATGAAATATTATTCCTTCGTAATAATATATTGTATTTGATTGCATATTTAGGGCAATGTTTAATGTTTTGCTGTTTAAAATGACGTTACAGTTATAATTTTCTAAAAATTAGTCAAAAGTTAAATAAGTTCTTATAGGCTACATTATTACGGGATTAAAGTTCAGATTTGAACCAGGATATTATTATGTCTATAGGATATCCTATAAATATTAATTTGCATGTTTATGTAAAAATTTCGTATTATACATATCTGTAAAAAAATCTACAAAGAATAAATTCGCCCTGGTATTTTTAAAATAAGCAAGGTATATGAACTTTTTGCTCTATTTCTTTTGATAACTAAACATTTGAGAGCAGCTGTTATGAGACTAAAACTAAAAATCGTGATTTTCTTATCGCTTTTAACGATTGTGTTCAAATTATATAAAAGGTATTGACCACCGTCTTCCCAAAATGGCGGTTTGGACTTTCGATAAAAAACAAATAAGAAGATGGAGTTTTTACAAAATATCTAATTTAAAATAACTAACTTTATCAATTATTACGTTCCAATTGTTATTAAACACGAAAATATTAATAGTCTAAGCCTGTGTCGGTCTACCAAATTCCAAAGTAAAAGAAAAGTAGCCTGTGGCTTAGAAATAATTGTGATGAAATGAAAACATATCTTGATTAAATTAATAAAAATCTCAATAAAATAATTGAATTATATAGGCCGTGAATTTTATAGGTCAAGTGAAAAAAATGGTGCAAAAACATTGCACAAACTTTCTCACACACTCACACAATCGAAATAGAGTACTAATCAAACAAAGTTATTTGTCGCAAGAATGTCTTTGAAATAGTATTTATATATTTAAATAGTGTTTAACTTCATTTATTTATTTATTTTTATTATTTTTTTTTAATTATTATTTTTTTTAATAATTATTCCTGAACCGTAATGTTTTTTTTACTACCGATTTTACGCACGAGTTTCAACTAAAATTTGAACAAAATTAGTAGAGCCAATTTTACTAACTTAAACTTTTCATCGAGGATAATTTTTGTTCGTCATTTTGTGTTGTTTTTCCTATGGCAGGTCGAAATATGATAAAAAAATAAGCACACATCAAATCTGATTAAAATCTGTACACGGGTTTTGTCTGAATCTACAACAGACACTAGACAGGTACAAAGACATTAACCACTTTTATGGACTCTGTGGATCACAAAAATTCGACGTAGATTCCGTATCACTGAACGCATAACCTTTTCTGTGGATAAGTATAGCAAATGAAAAAATGTATCAGATATAATTGAAATTGATAAAATAATGATGGATGTGGAAACACTTTACATGTTTGTTGTGTGAGTCAGAGCACGGCTCCAGTGAGTACGCCCTTCTATTCTGCAAATTCTTTCTGTGAAATTCTACCGTTGGCTGATTATAACATAGTTGGATCGCTAATTAATTTGAAGAAACGTTTGATGTTGGGGGAAGGTAGGATCGCGTGCGGTTAGATGAAATGAGTGGTTGAGAGTTGAGCGTAGCGCAATGACAGAGCATTTTGGTCGGGACCCGGCGGGCACTGGCTTCTGGCGCCTCAAATCGGCCTCGACAAACGTTCCTATTACTGCCACCTGCAATCATCGACGAGAGTAAATGTCACATCTGTGAGCGTCAGGGGAGTCTACCTATACAGCAGTATTGTGGACAATACAAACATAAACAACTTAAATACCTACTATGTTGAGAACAATCGCCTTACTATTACTAATTAGTAATATCGTATTTGGGATTTCCTCCATTTACAAAAACTACGTAGCCTAATGTAGAGGCGTAAGTTATGGACGTACTGTGTAAATGAAGTACACTATTAGGTCTACTCCATCAAAAGTAGTCTTCCCTTCAAGGGCTCATTTATAGATACGGGTCTGCCAATCCGAAGTTTCTTTCCTCTCAGGTATTTCAGGATTTATTTCTCGTTTCAGATACAAGCAATTTAGCATTCTAAAACTTGTGTCTATTCGTTTTAAAATTACGTTTCTCTTGATACGTGTTATCATTTAACATTTTTGAGTTACCTTCGATCAGGTTATTTGCAGCGAAAGATAAAAACGCCCATAAAGTAGATGAAAGGTGTGAAAATATTGTACACACTTCCTCACTCACCCATTCCCAAAACGAAATAGAAACGAATCTCGATTAATCGTCACCAAAAATGTAAATTCGGCAAGTTGTCATAATAAAAAGTGAAAATGAATCATGGTAGCGCCTTTGAACAGAACTTATATATTTAACTAAAGGCCTAAACTTTTGACATAAAGATATTGTACTTTTAATGACGACGGTAAAGATTCTTTTTTTCTTTTAATTATTCCAGAACTGTTACATTTTATTTGCAATTTTGCTAACGGGTTTGCATCATTAATCTTTAAATAGGCAGTGCCGGTTTTGATATATCACTTCGTTTATCACAACCCCGTGGCCAATTGTTAGGTTTTGTACTGATAACTCTTGAAACTTTTTTTTCGGAGAAGTACCAGTAGCCTACATTTTGAATCTTTAGAGGTTACGCTTGAGAAAATTTGACCAACATGTTTATAGCCGATTTTGAGAAGTATGTTTTTTTCTATTGTAGCTACACTAAACGTCCTGCAATATGGGCAGAATATGGTGACATACCATGTTTATTAAAATCCGTCAAGACGTTTGGGCTGTTTAGCACTGCAGGAAGGACAGCGACAGAGAGACAGACATATTTCTAAGAAATACTTCTAGATCAGGAGACATCAAAACAATTCTTTTTAGTTTAATTACCTTATCTAGTTCCTCAAAGTTCCGAATTTTAATTAGGCAAATCATACTATATCGGGGTGTGTATAGCCGTAAATATACCATTGTATGGTAATTCTGGAGTCTTAGAAATAAGATAACATAATTAAATATTGTATTGATTGATCGTCAAATCTAATGTGAATTTTTGTGAGCAGCTTGGAGTTTAGCCTACTAGGTTGTGATAAAAACAATATCGCAAGCAAAAAATATTATGGTTCAGGAATAATTGACAAAAAAGAACGTTGACCACCGTCATTAACAGCTTGATTTTAATAAAATACGATATATGTTAAGGACGCGTTTAAAGTTTAAGACATATTTAATTTTTTTTTCTAAACGGCGTCCACGATTCACTTTCATTTTTCGACCGAAAACATATTTTTCGAGGGTTTTTATTTGGTTTTGTAGACAGGGGAGTTTATGCAATATTTTTTCATCATTTATTTAATTTTCTGTTTGATCGGTAGATTTGGTTTGACGTTGTTAACCTTAACAGATTTTGTAAAATGACCAATTACACAGAACTGTCCAATTTGTACGAGTGGAATGACATTGTTAGTGTGTTGAAGTTAAACAGCACCAGTCCAAATACAGAACGTCGGGGCAGTCCACAAATCAATGTTTCTGAGTAATCACTCTGTAGTAATAAAAATAATGAGGTATTTACCATTAAGCAAGGGGGATTGCCTCGAGCAGCATCTGATGAGAGTTTTATTGATGCTTGGCTTTTTTATAACACAATCTTAGTCTGGGCTACGAGTTGTGACTTTCTAAGATGTACACGTTAAGTTGGTGAACAAACATTATCATACGCAAAATACTGTAAACATATATAGATTTATTCTGCTGTTTGTTATAATAACTTGTACAATCCCAAGTAAAACATTGCACAAACTTTCTCACTCACCCAATCTATTCGTCACCGCAGTTGTTAGTAATGAACCATGGACTTTTCTTGGAAAACACTTGCTTCGCTTATGCTACAAACGCGATCAGCGTAAATTTATTGGATTAAATTCGAGCTTTTAATGACGGTGATTAAGGTTCATTTTTATTTTTTGCCAAATTTTCCTGAACAATAATATTATTTTACTTACGATTTTATACGCGCGTTTGGTTCAATAATCTTCACATTTCACTCACGTTTGAATGAAATTGATGAAGTGAAAAACAAATGTTTGGATATATAACAAATACGTACACATAGGCTATACAAAAAATTGGTAAAACGATTTAGAATATGATATAGCTCAACAAATTGACAGTTGGACGGACCACGGATATATATGTATTTCTTGTTATCACAAAACTTTTGATATATGTGAGAAACTTCATAAATAATTATTGATTTCAGATTGAGTCCTGACATGAAGCCTAGAGGTGAGTTAAATTATATATAACTATTTCGTTTATTTTACTTTTACAATTCTGTATATAAACCCTAAAACATAAATATACACAAAATGAGCTGTTAGAGTTAAACATTTTACTATCATTTTCTAATTATCTTCCATGAATAGTGAAATATAGTTTAATTACTACTGATTACTAGAATTATTTTTGTTCTGTTTTGTTTGTTCGATTTAACATTCTTAGGACTACGTTTCACAATTCAATTATTTCTGACGCCAGTATTACTTCATTCTCTTGTTCCTTCTCTGTCGTTCTTCCTCTGATATTCCCTTTCTTCTCTTCTTGTTTTTTCGTCTTCAGACTCTTTACATCTACTATCTTCTTTCTGAACCAGTCTCTAGCATCAAATTGTTTTGTAATTCCTGTTTTACCATTACCATGACTTTACGGAACTATTATTATCGCTGTTTATTTTCTAACGTTAAATTTCTTATCTCAGAAATAATCTCGGATGCAGATTTTAAAATTGTATGAAATACGACGTTGCGGAACGTTCCACGATTTTCGATTCTAAAATTACATATTTTGTAAAATTTGTTTATGCCACCATTTTGAATTTACAGATGTTTATTTATTTAACTTCCAGAATACTCCTTATCCATTCCAATTTTTAAAGCTGTTTATAAACATTAAGATTAGAATTAATTTAATTGAATCCTTGGCCTAAATATCGTACAGTAGTTGATAGAACCATTTCAACTATTAATATAACAAGAGTCAAAATTAGATAAATTATTCAACGTCTTCATTTGAACGAAACATTACAGCAGTCTACAATTGATAAGATAACATTCTAAATTAGGTACAAAAGTCTTTTATCATACTCCTGTTACTTGAGAATATTGCTGAAAATAGAATTCCTAAATCTTAACTAATGAAAAGTTGAAAGTGGAGAACTGAAATTTACTTTTACTTTCTCTTTAAAGTACTTTCTTGTTTGTTTACTACAGAAAAAAAATCTACGTCGAATTTTTCAAGTATCTATCTGTTTTTAGGGGTTTTGAATCCACAGAAGTGTTTTTTTTTAAATTATGTGTGACATCTGTTTTACGTGCAGCACAGAACAGTTCAAACGCAAAGAGATATTTAATCATTTTTTAGACATATTTTGGTGATTTTACTATAACTCATAATTTCTTTGTAGCTGCCATAAGCTTATGGCACAAATTTACGATTTTATGAAAACCTCCTGTGACGATTTTGTTAAAAGTTTAGTGACATATGAAGATTAATTACCGAACGTATTCTGAAAGATTGTACGTAATATAAAATTACCTCTACGGAATTCATATTATAATATTTATGCTTAAGTCAAGTTTATGGCTCAGGTGAAACCAGTTTGAAATCATTACTAAATATAAATGAGTTTATTTAAAACTAACATCTACAGAATAGTTTTGTTTGGTTCTGTGAGAAGGTTTAAGAACTGTTTCACTTTATAATAGATAATTCTGGAACCGGAATGATCGAGGGAATTTCGTTAGGTATGTTTTTTATTTATATAGTTTGTGCAAACTGCTTGATGGAAATGAAGGGGACATTCACAACCAATAAGTCCTAGATAGAGAATTAAACAAGGGAAAGATCAAGGCTGTGTTAATGTTACATAGGCTGGCCAATTATTGCATTCAACGAAACAACTGTAGTCTTATTATAACATAAGAGGAAATACTGTGAAACTATTTTGAAATATTATTTACACCAAAATAGTGTTCAGGGTCAAAAACTGATTTTTTTGTAAAATTGCTACATAATAAATAATAACGGTTCAAAAACATTCCAAAAAATCTCTCATTCCCCCCCCCCAAACTAAACAAAAACCGATCGTCACCAAATCGGCACTGAATCAGGGTCAACATTTTTCAACAAATGTTTTTATATAAAGGCTTAACATTAAAAAATCTCAGGGGTATACAAAATTGGTATATCCACAAACAAATCAAACCATCAAATAATGTAATCCCACTATATAAAATCCGAAGACGTAAAAACAAATGGTACAAACATATTAGACTTATTTTCCCACAAACACTTCCATAAAAACAATTTATGTAACTCAAAGGGAGATATCCACAAACAATTCGACATTGTTGGGAATGGTTGAGTGATTTTTGTGCACAGTTTATTTCAATCAATAAAAGCCTCCAATGTTACTAACCCAACATTATAATGAAATGAAATAACTTCTTCTTTTCTCTACAAAGAACCATACTTGCTCGCTTAGCTCCCGACAAATTGCAATTCCCGAAACACTTTGCAAATACCAATCGTACGAAGAGAACAACATTCCAATGCCAATATCTATCACTGCTCAATTCCATTTCAATCAGCTATCGAATGATCATTTATCCCACGGTTGATTGTCGCCTCGAGCTGTAAGTCACAACTCACCATAATGTAACACGGTTACAACGACTCTATCGACCGGTGAAAGTCGTCGATTCAACGACAATAGATCGATAATTATTAGTCTAAACAGAGTCTTAATTCGATTTGATGAAAGTTTGGGAGGCTGAGCTGCACGATTTTGGTACAACAAAAAGATTTATTTCAAGTAGATCGAATCGCTTTGGACGGTAACTAGATATTTATATGCGACCACACATTGTGCTCCCAAAGTCTGTTAGGTCAGACACAAAATTTGGTGACAATGCGTCCTGTTGCGACAGAACTAGTGTATGAAACTTACGTCAAATTATAATACTGTATTTGACTTGCAAATCCTGAAGTAATAGGACACGACATATCACTGTACCAGTATGTTTAACGACGTTGACCTTGGTGTTGAGATGTAGATTTAGGAAATAAATTAGTTTACTATAAAATATGACACGCCATCTATTCTCCAAACTGTTAATGTAAGATAAAATTAATTATGTGACATATTATATAGGCCTACCTCGTTGGAAACATCTGACTATTGTTTACATGTTACTCTTATTTACAAGTGTTATGAGTCATTGCTTACATTTTATACGAGTAATTTGAACACGCTTACCTGAATGAGTAATGTTTGAAGATGATAAAATCCAAAGGATTTGTATTTCAACGAATACATATGGGGGGGGGGTGAAAGTAATTTCAAGTAGTAAATTACACTCTATTCTGTATTGAGAGTAGACTTGAACAAATTTTGATCTAAATACTTAGAGTCGATGTTGAGAAAATCGTGTTTTGTGTTTTTATGGCAGCTAGTAAATTTTAATTATTAAAAAAAAATTGGAAAAAATAGTTGCTAGATGTGGCTAAAATATACCCTGATACCAGATTTTAATTAAATCTGTCCACACACGTATGGGTTATAGAGCACTGCACATACGACACTTTTGCACTCATCTTAAAAAACTACACCTATTTTTTTTAGCCATCTCATTACTTTCTCTATTCTTCATATATGTAAGCAAGTAAACAATTATTAATAACCTTAAACTTGAAGTTTTCTAATTAAAATTTCCACTTTAATTTACTCAAATCAATAACTTTCCGTGGGATTATACGAGTTTCTTAAAAACTATTAGATTTACAAAATTTATTTCTAGAATTGAGTAGTGCTGATCGCTGACTCATAGCCATGTAAACTACGATTTACTTTAAAACTATTAGATTTACAAGATTTAGGTCTAGAATTATGTAGTGCCGAGAGCTAACTAATAACCACGCCAGACTACAATTTTTCATTTAAAACTAGTAATTAACATTTTTTTTGACAATTTATATTTATTTGTGTGTATAATTTATTGCTCTTTCTTCCTGTTAATAATATTTTTCGTGAATCTTAATATTTAAGGAGTTATTCCAAAAAAAAAAAAATATGATTCTCAAACTTTGACCCCATTATAAAGTATATAAAGAGAACAATGCACAAGTACAAATTTTTATTCTCGACATCAACAAAAATTTAGCGATTTATGTGAATTATTGTAAATTACGACTATGTTTCATTTGAACCATCAAGATTGCATACACAATACATAAGCTATCTCCATAGTATGGTTTGAAGCTGAAAAATTAGAAGATTTGGTGCTGCCATCTAACGGCTCACACTAGCTCATTCTGTACTGAACCTACAGAACTATCTGTTTAATCGCATGATCATATGTTACAGAACTTTTGTGTATGGTTAAGTCAGAAAACTTGCCATTGTTTTACAACGTTTATTAAATATTTACCTGGAAACAGTTTGTACCTACTCGCTTATTAAGAATTTATCTTTTGTGTAATGATCCACATTTTAGAATGAATTGTTCAAATTATACATTTAAACGTATAATTTCTTAACAGTTTTCCTTGATCTGTGTAACAATTCTATTGTTTTAGTTGTGTGTGTCATATTTAGGATGTTTCCGGTGCCGACCTCTCTTAAATATTTGTCACTGACCTCATTCGTCTCTACCCACTACGACTGTCTGCGATCAAAACAGGCGACAATTTATCCAAGAAATCCAAACTATTTTTTGTAGAAAGGACCGTACCATATTAATTTCTCTTATAGGCTATACGCAGTATAAAGAAAGTTGTAGAATGGGTAAAAAAAATGGGCGTAGATTTTGATCAATATTGCTGAAGCCTCTCCTCGCTAATTTCTTATCAGGTCCAAGAAATATTGAATAATGCGAGAAAACATATTTTACACCCTTTAACTATTTTAAAGGTCGAATTTCGTTAAATCTCTTTTCAGCGGGTTCTTAGGTTATGGAAAAAAAAATCCGTGAAATTGTTGTTCCTACGTCAAAGGGTTGAGTCAATTAAGACATTTGCTTTGGTATATTTAGATAGATTAGGAATTATGATAATGATTATGTTTTTAGGTACATGTATGGACAACCTATGTAGCAACCCATATTTTTTCTCATCGGGTTGAAGAGATATTGCGAAATCCGTGAAAACACTTTCTTTTTTTTCAACCTCTTTAGGGGTAGAAATTCGTAAACAGTCCTAGCGGGTCCTTAAGCTATAGAATGGATATTGTCTAAGTCCAGTGATCACCTTGACACATATGCTTGATATAATGTTACCTTATTTATACATATCGGTGACTAAAGCTTCAGTTTGATTGATGTGGGTGGGCGTGGCGTGGGAATAATACGCAGATATAATTGGTCGCTTCAACATTCCTTAATAGTAGCACAGCTTACAAAGTATACGCGGCACGCGGCCGTGGAATTTGGGCTGTAACCGTTCATTTCACTTTCTTACATATACAAAGTTTTATGTTGGCTCCTGAGACGAAAACAGTGGCCTGTCAAACGTTCTATCGCTTAAACGGTTAAGGTACATTGTCTACAATATCTAAGTCTGTTATTGTGAGTGTATGTATTGTTCATGCAGGCTATATAATTAATTATATAGACTTTATTTTAACTTTCACATTAACGCAAAACATATAAACCCACACAAACAGACTAGGAATTAATGGGTTTCATTTCCCCTCCCGTATATTAGTGGATGTTGAGGGCCCCAAATTTCATTTATTTACCAAACCCCCCCATCAAAATTGGTTAGATAATAATCATATTTGGGGTCACACCACCACAGTATGTTAACTGTAGCTTTTAAAAATTTATCCAAAATTGGTTTAAATGGTTACCCCAAACATTTTTGGGAAGGGCGTTATAGTTTACGTTGGTTTATAAAGTTACCCCCCCCCCTTATTTTAGAGAATAAACATGGTAAATATGTATACATATTCAAATTTTTGGTTTACAGTAAACTCATAGTTAAATTTTTGGGTTTAAACCTGTACGTAATATGGGCCCATTTTACATTATTAGGATATACAGGCCCTATGTAAAAGTCATTTTTGGAATATACACTTTCCTATATTTAGGTTTTCGAAACAATATACAAGGCTCATATTTTTTCTGTATACAGTTAAAGTACATTTTTTAAATGTACATATATTAGCCCATTTACCTTTACTTAGGTATTTTTTACTGTATAACGTTTCCAACTTTTTTTGTTTAAACCGAAATCAAAATTCGTAAACTTTGGACGCTTAAAATTGGTATTTTAAAAAAGTGTATATATATTAGTGTTTTGTTCATAAATTAAAATAATGGAATTTCCGAGATCAGCACTTTACTGTCTCGGTCATTCTAAAATGAACAAATCAAAATTGTGGGCTTATTTACAGTTTTTTAAAAGATTTTTCACTAGGGACAATAATTGTTGCATATAGTTTTACATAATTTATAACTAATTAATGATTGTAAAGTACCGGCTTAATATTAGAGAGTAGAATTTTGTAATACGATTTTTCCTAATTTGGTCTTTTTGTTGATTTACAATAACGTCTAAATTGAAAAAAACCAGCTAATTTTCTTTAAAAAAAGTCTTCAAAACGTATACTTAATTCATCATCTAAGCCAAAGGCCGACACTTTTATAACAGTAAAAATGTACTTTTTAGCTTAGTGCAGTACCATTCTTTCCAAACTCATTTTGTTATCGTGTAGAACTTTAAAATATCCTCATTTTTGTTTTGTATGTATATTTGGAAAGAATTATACGAAAGACTCGTAACATTATTTTTGCTAATTTTTCACTACCAACATTTTACAATTTAGGATGACATTGAGATTAGACTCTTACCAAGCATATTGTGCATTACTGTTTCTTCAACAAATTAAATTTTCAAAAAATATAGGTAGTTTCGATAATTACCTTTTATATGGTTTTCCTTACAATTATTTGGACAGTTTTTGATATCGAAACTACTTATACTATAGATTTTGTATAACATAGAGGAAAATATATATAGTCGATAAGTTTACTACAGTCAGGAATTCAGACCTCTGGCTAACTCAAAATTATACGAAATTTCAAGCAGCTTAGGTTTTAGACTTTTTTTTGAATATTTTAGAACCTTTGTTGACACTCAATGTACTATATACATTCGTTGGGCAATGTAAGTTACAAAATAGCAAATATAGCCTATAATTACAATTGAGGTGACTCCGAGTGGTAGTAGAGATGAAAAAGAGTTTATAGGCTAACTTGTTTTGGGGAGTGAACTCAATTTATAGTACTTTTAACCAAAATTTGAAACCTTTTTATGAACCCAATGTATAACACATTTAACTAAAATTTGAACGCTTTTTATGAACCCAATATATAGTACTTTTAACTAAAATTTGAATCCTTTTTATGAACCCAATGTATAGTACTTTTAACTAAAATTTAAATCCTTTCTATGAACCCAATGCTTAACACATTTAACTAAAATTTGAACCCTTTTTATAAACCCAATATATAGTACTTTTAACTAAAATTTGAATCCTTTTTATGAACCCAATGTATAGTACTTATAACTAAAATTTAAATCCTTTCTATGAACCCAATGTTTATCACATTTAACTAAAATTTGAACCCTTTTTATAAACCCAATATATAGTACGTTTATCTAAAATTTGAATCCTTTTTATGAACCCAATGTATAGTACTTTTAACCAGAATTTGAATCCTTTTTATGAACCCAATGTATAGTACTTTTAAATCAAATTTGAATCCTTTTTATGAACCCAATGTATAATACTTTTAACCAAAATTTGAATCCTTTTTATGAACCCAATGTATAGTACTTTTAACTAAAATTTGAATCCTTTTTATGAACCCAATGTATAATACTTTTAACCAAAATTTGAATCCTTTTTATGAACCCAATGTATAGTACTTTTAACCAAAATTTGAATCCTTTTTATGAACCCAATGTATAATACTTTTAACCAAAATTTGAATCCTTTCTATGAACCCAATGTTTATCACATTTAACTAAAATTCGAACCCTTTTTATAAACCCAATATATAGTACGTTTATCTAAAATTTGAATCCTTTTTATGAACCCAATGTATAATACTTTTAACCAGAATTTGAATCCTTTTTATGAACCCAATGTATAGTACTTTTAAATCAAATTTGAATCCTTTTTATGAACCCAATGTATAATACTTTTAACCAAAATTTGAATCCTTTTTATGAACCCACTGTATAGTACTTTTAAATAAAATTTGAATCCTTTTTATGAACCCAATGTATAGTACTTTTAACCAAAATTTGAATCCTTTTTATGAACCCAATGTATAATACTTTTAACCAAAACTTGAATCCTTTTTATGAACCCAATGTATAGTACTTTTAACCAAAATTTGAATCCTTTTCATGAACCCAATGTATAGTACTTTTAACCATAATTTGAATCCTTTTTATGAACCCAATGTATAGTACTTTTAACTAAAATTTAAATCCTTTCTATGAACCCAATGTTTATCATATTTAACTAAAATTTGAACCCTTTTTATAAACCCAATATATAGTACTTTTATCTAAAATTTGAATCCTTTTTATGAACCCAATGTATAGTACTTTTAACCAAAATTTGAATCCTTTTTATGAACCCAATGTATAGTACTTTTAACCAAAATTTAAATCATTTTTATGAACCCAATGTATAGTACTTTTAACTTAAATTTAAATCCTTTCTATGAACCCAATGTTTATCACATTTAACTAAAATTTGAACTCTTTTTATGAACCCAATATATAGTACTTTAAACTAAAATTTGAATCCTTTTTATGAACCGAATCTATAGTACTTTTAACCAAAATTTGAATCCTTTTTATGAACACAATGTATAACACATTTAACTAAAATATGAACCCTTTTTATGAACCCATTATATAGTACTTTTAACCAAAATTTGAATCCTTTTTATGAACCGAATATATAGTAGTTTTAACCAAACTTTGAATCCTTTTTATGAACCGAATATATAGTAGTTTTAACTAAAATTTGAACCCTTTTTATGAACCCAATATATAGTACTTTTAACTAAAGTTTGAATCCTTTCTATGAACCCAATGTATAGCACATTTACCCAAAATGTGAACCCTTATTTATGAACCAAATGGATAAGGGTCTCGTATATTACACAAAAATTTGGAACGTGCTTTGGGGAACTTACCAATATACGGGTGGGGAAATGAGACCGAAACTAAAAATTGGGAATTTGCAATTTCGATGGAATTTTACTAAATTTAGGACTCTAAACAAACGTATTAGTATAATTTAAAAAAAATCCGGTTATTGAGTTATCATTCAAAATAAAAATATTAGGTTTTAAAGATTTCATTCAAATGTTGGTGTCACATGAAGATTAATGACTGGAACAACTTTGCCAAATCGCAAGTAAAAGAAAATTACGGTTCTTAAATAAATTACAAACATTGGCCCAATCTTTAAACGAGCGGTTTCAATTAAATAAAATTTAGGCCTACTCTCAAGATGTAGCGAATTGTTAATTGAAGTAAAAACCTTTCGGCCATTATCGCCTCTTACTAAAGTTAAGAAATGAACCCAGTCATCATCACTTTATAAAAAAAGGAAGCAAAGAGCGTAAACTAAAGACTCTTAGCCCTTGAATACTCTAATAGCGCCATGTGCTACAGAGAACAAGAGTTGGTTGAGAGTGGGATGATAGGAAGGATGAAAGAGAGGGATCTAACCCAGGTCTACAGGAAACAAAGGTGTAGGATCCAGTCAGGTTCTCTCGGTATTGCCAAGTCTGTAGTCACTAAAGTTTGTCCCCTGAGAGTAGAAGATAAAATGAAGACGACTGCTACCTCTCGAATACTCTAATAGTGTCAAGTCGGCAAAGATCAAGGGTTGGTCAATACATATTGATAGGAAAGATGTAAGAGAAGGATCTAATCCAAGACTCCAGGTAGGGTCTCTACGAAGTGGCACGCCCTCAGGGGAAGTTGCACTATTAATTAGTATTTGGTGTTGTATACATGTGTATAAAATTAAAACTGAAGTTGTCAGACGTAAAAGTAGCCTAATTGATTTATTATGTACCGTACCATTGGGCGCCCTGAGTTCTCTGTGGTAGTGGGCATCCGACTTATCTAGTATGTTATTGAAATCAAGTTTTTAATGACGATGTTAATATTTGGCAGTAACCCTTACTCAAATTTTCTTTTGATTTTTGGTCCACCGGTTTTGAGTTTTTTAAGCAGTTAACATATTTCATAGACTTTTTCGTTAACTTCAGAACGAACAAAAGAGAACGTACGAACTTCAGAACGTAGGTTTTTAAGAGATACGCTACAATTTTTATAAACAATAGATTTTGTTCTAGAATTTAATTAGTATACTTGAGTAAAATTTTATCATAATCATTTGGGATGATTTTGAGAAAATCCTATTTTAGTATTTTTCTGCGTGAAAGGTAATCTATCCCTAAATTTTGAGTTGGTATGCATAATAGGAGTCCAAAAACTTATAGAATACCAAATTTGAGGCCAGACACTTTTTTTTCTAAAACTCTTTCTTTTAAAATGAGGAGGGTAAATAAACTACAAAACAAGCAAACGACATGACAATTTTATTAGTATTTTCGCCCAGTTTATTATGATCATTTCTGTTAAAAATTACGTTTCCATTTTTTAAATGCGATAAACAAATTTGATTTTTATCATGCAAACTTTAAACTAAGTGGTAGCGTGGCCGAGCGGTCTAAGGCGCTGGTTTAAGGCACCAGTCTCTTCGGAGGCGTGGGTTCGAATCCCACCGCTGCCATAATTTTTCTTGTAAATACAATATTAATTTTATTCTCGTAGTTTGTAATGGTGGATTTATTTTAAAACAATATCCGTTTTGTTAAAATTCCATACATTTTCGTATTTTATAAAAATAACTAATTTTAAAAAATATAAAATGAGATATGACATACTATAAAATAACATTATAATCAAATCATCCTCTTCTTTCTTAAATGTAAAATCAGAGTTTTATAGTGAGTACGTGTAGAGCAATCCCGAAGGAACGTAGCTGGATTTACACCTTTATTCTTGTAATCTGGGGGATTTGTATAGGACATTTAGATCAACTACCCTAAAGAAATCATTTAAAGTATGTTTCATAGCCGGAGTGAAGTCTCGATTTTAATTTTCGTTTATCTTGTTCTTTGGTTAATTAATTAAGTAAATAAGGATTATGTGGTCAATTTTTACTTCTTAAAAAAAGTATTACTTTCTATAATGAACAAATTTATTTTCATATTCAGTCTGACTTTTAATGATTTATTTTTAGTGGAACACATCCCTTATGTAAAAAAAAACGCCCCTTACATTAAAAAGTTGTAATTATCTGTCGAAGAAGAAATCCTTAGTAGTATCTCGAACTATGATTCATGACTCGTTGTTTTAAATATACTAATTTCGTCACCGTACAGCGTCTATATTTCACATATAACACATATAGACCTAACTTACATTGTTTGTATAAGACAGTTTGTACATCGCAGTCATATGTGCTCTGTAAGAACGCCCACGTTCAGTCTATTTTTACTCGTTGCTTAGACATAAATATCGGTTGAAACTTAAACAGACAAGATGGACTTGAAGGCCTCAGATGACTGATGTTTCCGTAGTTAATGACATAACGTGATATATAATAAATTGTTAGTATTTAATTTCAAATGTTAGTTTATTTTTAATTTTAATTATAAGACAAATAAGCGGTAGCCTGGCCGAGCGGCTTATGGCTTATTTTCGGAGGCGTGGGTTCGAATCATTATTTATATCTGATTCAGTTGTTTAAAAAATTGTTTCTAACCAGGGTTTCCAGACATATTTACGAACATTTTGATTTTTTTATATAGAGTATTCCACAGCGACTCTCACAGTTCACATATTTTTATATACCTAGACATAGGTTGATATTTCCTGTCACAGGATTCCATTTCTTGAAATGTATATGGCTTCTCTATTATTTTCCGTAAAAAAACTTATCTTAAATTGTAATTCATCGCCGTAAGGCTCACTAGGAGTAAACAAACATTGCGCTAACATGAACTGCCTCAGAAGACAGGCCCTTTCCCTTTAACTACTTACAATTTTAAAGATACCTGAATTCCAAGTGCGGACGTCTTATGTCTCAGGTGTACGTAATATAAGGGAAAGTTATGTAGTAGATCGATGTCGCTTTAAGTGTCGTCTGTCCTCCGCAGACCAATCGCGTAGATCAATTTTAATCAAGTGTGGGCTGATTAAATTTTAATCAAAATTTGTGGGTAGCTCCCGTAAGAGAATCACAAAATTACAATTTTTTCAAAACCGTCTCTAACGTTTTTGATCAAATTTTCTTAATTAGTCTTAATTACCCAAACAAATCGGATTGGTAGGCAATTCTCCTAATGCTGTATCGTGATTAATCGATTAAAAAAACAAAAAAATTGGTTTACCGTTTTTGTTCAAATTTGAAGATTAATGACCCATACCCGTGTGCAAAATTGTAAGCTATATGTATATATATATATATATATATATATATATATATATATATATATATATATATATATATATATATATATATAATCGGCAGAAAACAAAAATGAAGTGTCAATGCCGTCATTAAAAGCTCGATTTAATCCAATATGATTAACGCTGTGACGTGTTTATGGCACAAGTGAAGTAAATTTAGACCCCTATTTAAATATTCTTTCAAAGGCGGCGTGTATGGTTTAGTTTCACTTTTTTATTGACATATTTGGTTTTGGGGATAAATAAGTGGGTTCTTTGTGCAATGTTTCAGCACCGTTTATTTTAAAACGTTTTCTTCCACTCTTGGCAGTAAAGTGACGCAGTGGTTCATACAAATACTGCTTCTTGTTAAGGAGAGTATCTTAGTTCACTTCGGTGTGATTTTATCCCGATTTAATTGTGTGATTTCTCTGTGTAGTTCCACTAAGTAGATAACCCAAAGTGACGTAGGTTTTAAGTAACAAACAGTAAATTTCAACAGTCGTGATTATTGTTCGTATAAGTTACATTACAAAAACGGATTGTTTGTACATATTCAAAGTAATATTGTTTCACCCAGGTAATATTGATGCCAATACACATACTCTCCTAGAGGTAATGCGATGTCCGTTATCGATAGCACAGGTTGACGGTTTTTGAAAAATTGCCATTTGAAGCTAGAACCCATTTATGAATGTTTTCCCTTACGAGTTTAAAAAACCAATGCTACTTTCTAGACACTGTAATACGGAGTGTCACATTATTATTATTAGTGTTGAGTGAGGAAGTAAAGCTGGCTCTTGATATTAAAGTAATTTGGGTGGAACATACCAATGATTGTTCAAAACTCGTTTCAGTGGTCTTCTTGCTAAGAACATTGGCTCAGTTCGGTCATTTGCTTTCATCCAGCTTAAATTGAGGGTAAATTCTACTAAACAGATGACCCAAAGGATTTTTAGTTTCAGAAGCAAGGAGGAGTAAGAATTATAGCTCATTTGAACAGTCTTGATTCTTGTACAAATGTATTGGAAAAGAGACTTTTCATTGAAAGTAAATTTTAGAAGTAACAAGTTTAAGAATTCTTCAGTTCGTAATATTGATGTACTTGTACGTAATACCAGTAGGAGATACGATTTTTATGAACAACAGCATGGGTTGGGGGTTTATGAAAAATTGTCATCTGAAGCTTTAGTCCGTTTTATGATTAAAGTTTCTAAAGATATTTAAGTAACCAATGGAATATTTTTTAAATAATTAAATCAGTTGCTGAAAATCAATGGATTTTACTCCGTGGTAAAGTTTCTTGAGGGCATTCTATTCATTTTACATAATATACAGGGTTATCATAAAATAATGGTGGGGTTTTCAACATGATTTAAATGAAAACAGAATTACTTACAGCTGATGTTGTTTATTTAAATCGTCGTCTGAAACAGTTTTTTTACATAACTAATAAATTTCTATATGTGCGCCATTAGTCGCTCGGCAAATGTCCAATCCATAATCAAGTTGTGCCCAAACGTTAGTTAACGTGTCTTCGTTAACGGTTGTAATTGCTTTATTAATCCTGTTCCTTAAGTGATTTATTTCACGATTTTTTTCTCGATAAACAATGTTTTTGAAGTACCCCCACAAGAAGAAATCGCAGTGTGTCAGGTCTGGACTCCTTGGATGCCAGCGTATAGGTCCTTGCCGGCCTATCCATCCATGTCCAAACTTTTCATTCAATGTGTCAGTGACAAATGCACTAAAGTGCAGGGGTGCGCCATCTTTGTTGAAAATGAAGCTGTTGAATGTTTTCGAGTTCATCCAACTAGTAGGCTAACTAAACACACTTTGCTTTTTCTTTATTAGAGAACACACTCCAGAAAATACAAAGCACACTGCCACAATAATGCAAGAACTAAATTTGAGGTTACAACAGCTGTTAAACAAAATTTTGGGTTATAGGATATAAGCGATACCAATATACAACACCACAAAATTTCTCTACTGTCTTCGTATGAATTAATGAAACCTCACCATTCTTTTACGATAACACTGTAATTAATTTTATAAATATTAGGGTTATATATTTAAATAATTGTATGTATATTATTTGCTTTTATACATTGTATTGTTATAGGTTATACGTTTTAATTGATATTTGCCATAAAATGAGTATTCTTAAGCTTGATAGAATCTGACGTTTTTATTGTGTTCAGTAATTCTGGCCTACAGTTCGTGAATCCGACGTGGCTCAGGGGCTCAAAACTTGAATCACAAATTTAAGCCATACTTTCCTATGCTCCATCTCTCTGTTATAACACACCGACTGCCACCCACAGGCCAAGCCCAATTACTTGTTTCTTCTATTTGAATTTCGCACGCAACCTAACCTCATTTTATTGCAGTTTTACAAGTCCTTGATTGCCGGCTGTGGACACGTGACCTCATAATGAACCTTTATCCCTCGTAAAACTTATTTCCCAAACATTGCACTGACGTAATTATTGTTGTAAACACCCAAAATTGATGCAAAATTAATTAAGGGTAAATATATTAGAGTAGGCCTAACCTGGAATCGATGAAATAATTATTTTTAATGAAGAAATACGAAGAGTATTTTATACGCGCACGCTCTTGTTTATACGCACGCGATCGCCACGTTAACGGGGAAGGACGTGAAATATTTTTATTTTATTGTGCTCCGCTCGTCTGCAGACTTGGTATCAATATGTAGGACTGTTGCAATGGCCGCCATTATTATATTACAAACTGGTACTGTGCAGAAATTTGGCGAATCCGATTTAAGCAACAATGTGGACTTAAACCCTAATGGTCGGAGCAATAAAGGCGGAAAAAAGCAAATATTGAGATCCAGAGTGACTCCACACGGATTTACTTATGTATCTAGATCAAAGTTGAAAATATTTTATTGATTGGCAACTTAATAATTTGTTTATTAATGACTTATAAACAATTAGAACGCCGGACGATTGAACATAGCTTGAAACGAGGGAATATCTTTATAAATCGATGTCATTTCAGGACTAATATGTCATCTTATAACCATCTTATACGTTTTTGGGTCTCTGATTCCGATTCTCATGTCAAAAAGATGCAAATCCTAGAGGTTCCCCACAGAAAAAGTCAATATCACGTCAAAATAGCGATAAATTATGAAAATGATATCTTGTATCATTCAAAACTTTCTTCTACGTTATATTATAATACTGTATTGGCTTTGAGGAGAATTTTGAAAGTTCGTCACTGAAATTTGTCCTTTGAAGATGTCAAGTCATGAAAAGTCTCGAAAAATCTTTGAAAAATCCCCCCAAAACAGGAAAACTTTTAATAAGCGTTATTCTTTAGAATCATATATTAAATAACCAGTTAGAAGAGGTGGTATCCATTAAAGAAACAGTTGAAATTTGAAATGGAAATATTGATTCTTGTTGGAGATATCACCATAAAGCGCGAATAAAAGGTTTTATCATTTTCGGGTTAAAAATCAATTTCGAAAGTGTTCCCCACCAAGTTTTGATAAAAAATATTTCCAGATTCGAATTCAGCAAAACTCGAAAACGTATAGAAACATCAAAATTAGCGAATATTATGTCCGTGGTTGCTTTTTTAGTTTCTAGGAGCAATTAAACAATTATATTATCTATCTAAGATTTAATTTTGTTTAAATATCTGCAATGAAAGGAGGAAAGTAATCCCTTACAACCGTCAGTAATCTTACCACTCTGATAAGCTGATAAGGCCCTGTAGCATACGCGCGATAATTTGTTCATGAACATTCAAACTATCATTTATAATTTTATATCGTCACTATTACCTAATGATAGTTGTATATGAACAGGAGGAAAAATTTGAAAGCAGTCCAACTTCGTAAATTGTTTTTTGTTTCCTATGAATTATAACTTTTGAAGATAGTATACAATGGAGCGCATCCTATACACTAGATAGTGCGAACAAGATATCTACAGTTCCGATTTCTTTTAATAACAATGTTACCAGAGAGAGGGATGGAATGCGTTGACAAGGTAAAGAAGAGGGGTGGAGGTGACAAACGCGGAAGTCATTCGTTAAATACACTGCCACTGCCATTGCCATTGGAGATGAGATGTACGAGGCCGTGGCGCCAACGATAGCATATGTTTCCTGATTTAACGAAGGGATAATCCAAGATGACAATTTATATCCGAGACATGTTGAAGCGCACCAATTAGGTGACATAACACTGTAGCTAAACAGATTTAAAACTGCAGATGAATAAATTAAGAACCTCTTTGAGGCTATTTATAAACAGTTTAGACTACTGAGGGCGTAATAAATAATGCATATTGTCTTGAGCTACGTTTCTAACTGTCTTATCATGTACAGAAACAAATTGATGGACTCTATCATAGTACTTACCCAGTCCCACCATACAATATATATATATATATATAAACAGATACTCTAAGTGTAATGAGCAAAAGATAATTTTTTGGACCTTTTGGAAATTTAAAAAAATTGCATTAGTAGATAGATGAATTTTATCCAGTAGAGAAAGTTTGTTTAAAACAGTTGTTACACAGGTTTTATGTTGGCCTATCACGAAATTATGTTTATTATTACTTTCTTGAAGCTGGCTAAGCTCTAATGAGCCGCGTAAATATCTGTATATTTAAAGGTATCCACATGCTTCGCTCTTGCCAGTGTCTTAACCCTAGAAACATATGTATAGGTTCTAGGGCTGAGACACTGGTCTGAGCATTTTAAATATACATACATCTACGAGGGCCATTAGGGCCTAGCCAACACGCCAAGAAAGTAATGATATACTCAATATCGTGGTTTATAAAACTTGCGTAATAACTCAGGATAAGACCACTTGATCTAAAGTCCAAGAAAGAAACTTTTGAGCCATATATTTAGAGGATCTGATAGTATTACATTGTATAGAAGGGCTGGGTAAGTACAATGATAGTACCCATCAACTTCTTTCCTTTAGGGTAGCACAACCACGGGTATAGTTTCCCCATTATGCCCTACCATTCAAATTGGATCTATTGTGGAAAATGTATGACCAATTTAGAATTCTTTCCATATCCTTATGAAAACAATGAAGAGATAGAGATCAGTATCTCTAAAGACTTCTGGCCCTTCCTAGTAAGCTAAATTTCAACTGATCTAACATCTCCTACGAGAAGAAACTAGAAACGTCCCCATTGTGCGTAATCTCAGTTAGCTCATTTACTCTAAGTCATGTCGGCACAGTGTGAGATACTTCATTGCTTTAACTGGAACCTCTCCAAATTCAAAGCTAATGCGTAATTCCATCTTTGCTGTTTCTTGCAGATGTAAAGTCAACAGATAGGGTTACTTTCGATATCGCCTTTTGTTGTACTCTTCTGACAGGGACCTAAAATATGTACCCTCTCCCCGTAACTTTTAGATGGCTCCCTCCGACTAGCAGAGAGAGAAACCTCATTATGCAGTGTCCTTGTCAGTATTGGACACAGAACCTTAAAGAAAAACGTATTTACATTACGGAGAACAATACCCCAAAACAACTTAACAGAAAACAATTAATTATTAAATTACCTTTTCCTTCTTGTTAATGAAATTTTTATTTATTTCACATTATTCTAAATATTAAATTAACATTTTAAAAGACGGCCAAAATTGACCACGAAATTAAAATTTGTTAATGACATTGATAATCTCGATTATTATTCGTCCTTAACACCCCTTCCCTCCCCCAACAAAAATTGTTGAAAATTCATGTGTTACGTGTATAAGATACTTTTAGGTCTACATTATACTCGTATGTTTCAACAACTTCAGGATTTCCTCATTGTTGTCAAAAATTCCTGTTCGTCGTAATAGTTTGGAATTATTTCGGATAATGTGAACGAAGTAGGTTTCATAATAATTACTACAATATAGCTGATTTCAAACTATCATAGGTGGATATTTAGCTAATCAATTATGATATCATGTTATTCTTACTGGGAGACCATCGGTGGAAGAATATCATGTGTAACAGGTTCGAGCTTCTATCCTGCACAGTCCAAAAATTTCACGCCCAGGATAAGTGTAGAACTTAATATTCCACAGCCAACTGTTTGGAGGATTTTGAGAACATATCTAAAGATGAAACCTTACAAGCTACAGCCAGACACGTTTTGAAGATCCAGACACCAATGGATTTTTGATCGACTAATCTTTTGTGACGAATCAACGTTGCATATTAGTGGAAAGATTAACAAACACAACGTGCGTATCTGGGGAACAGAAAATCCTAGAGTAATTGTTGAACATGAGAGGGATTCTCTTAAGCTAAACGTCTTTTGTGTTGTATCAAAGCAAAAGATATACGGGCCTTTCTTCTTTCGTGAAATAACGGTCAGAGGCTCATCCTACTTGGATATGATGACTGAATGGCTTATCCCTCAACTAGATGAAGACAGTGATAACTACATATTTATTCAATATGGAGCTCCGCCGCATTGGAACCATGATTTCAGAGAATACCTCGAAGTGCAATTACCGGATTGCTGGATTGGTCGTGCAACTGACTACAATATGCCACTCGTGCGTTAGCCACATCGCAGTCCAGACCTGACCCCATACGACTTCTTTCTGTGGGGTTACGTTAAAGATCAAGTTTGCATTCCCCCATTATCATTGAGCCTCTTGGAATTAAGGCAGCACATTATAAGAGCTATAGAGTGTTGAGTGTTAACGTCGATACCCTTTAACAGAGTCAGGTCAGAACTTGACTATCGAATTGATGTCTGTAACTCGTGGGGGTCATATAGAACATCTATAACACCGTACAAAAAACTTTGAAATGTCATCTTTGTAATGCTACTATTTTTTTTTCTGTTGATTAAAACCATTTTACTATGTTAATTAAAAAGTGTCTATTTTTTAAAATATAACTATATATATATATATATATATATATATATATATATATAGATACGCAACTGTACCCTTTCTGAGGACTGTCCTATTCTGATGACCAACTCTTCAGAAAGGGGTCGGTTTTGTATAAATCCTCAGAAATGGGACATATGTGTACAGGCTTGCAACGCACCTCCGTTTTTCATTTCTTTAATGTTACTTACTCCTGTCATTAATTTCAGTCAAAAAATAATTAGGAATTTTAATATCTATATTTTTTGTTATTACAAGAACGATAAGTATGTCTTCAATTAAAGTATAGACTATTAGCCTGATAAATGTACACTTTTAACATAGAATTTATTTTTATAATGGATTAAAATTAGGATTTAAGTAGTTAAAAGTGTATTGAGGGCGGCAACCACCCTTATATACATTAATATGGCCGGCGGCAACCACCCTTATATACATTGAATTTTACGCGAGTTTTCTGGTTTATTACTGTTTTTATTTTACTTAGATACAACATTATGATGAATCAAATTTCACAGTCTTATCTCATTTGTTTACATTTGCTATCTGATAATGTAATTAGTTTTTAATTGCACAGTGTTCCAAAAAAAAATTTTTTTTTTAATACAAAAAATGATTTTATTTTGTGTACAATCCAAAACTAAGAAAAACTACAAGCTGTACTAAAACTGTTTATATTTAACAACGTAAACCATAGAAGACTACGGAAAGTATGTGTTTATGTTCAAAATGTCCACCAAGAGCTACTTGACAATGTTCCAAACGAGTATAAACCGCATGTATTGCTTTACTTTTAATTTCATCTCTAATTTTCTGTATTGCTAGTCGTATTTTTCTTTCAGGTTTCAGATTCGTAGGTCTATTATAGTAAACGTTTATTTTCAAATAGCCACAAAGGAAATAAACTAAAGGATTTCAATCTGGAGATCTAGAGCGTCGTTCGATGGCCAATTCGCCCAATACATCTGTTGGGTAAAAGCTGGTGTAGTTTTGCAATACTAGGGAATAATGAATGAGAATTCAGAACCTTTGGACTAAGAGTTAAAAACCAATTCACTTTGGAGTAGAAATAATTAATTCACCAAAATAATTCTATAAAAAAATAATTTTAGGAACACTCTGTGAAGAAAATTTATATATTTAGTTACTTTATCAGATAGCAAATGTAAACAGCTTTCAAAAGAGATGTCACATGAATGTTTTTCTCGAGTTAATGAGATAAGACTGTGTAATGGGGAAAAGAATGTGGACTTTTTAGGAGTAATTGAAGGGGAAACAATAATATCGTTATTTAAAAAAACGGGGGAAAAACGTTTAATATTTTTCGGAATACCCTGTATATGGAACCTAAGATTTAGCACTTCCTATAGATAGACCCAACCCAGAGCTTTCCATTAATGTGTCTATTACCTTCCTACGCCAATTAGAAGCTGATATGTATTCCAATGCGCGATTTTTGAGACAGACTCTGTAGGCCTACATACGACAGACTCCAAACATTTTTTTAGATTCAAAACGGATTTATCAGTAAATTTTATTTTTTCACCTTCATCATAACTTGCTCTGTAAAAAAGGGTAAAGAGGTAAACTAAAATCGTTTCAACGTACAAACACGCGGTCAGTTCGCGTTTTCCGTTTGTAGCCCTACCTTTTGTGGTAACGTCACGGAAGTTACCACGGTGTTTCTGTAATGCGCGGAGATAATTTAGGGGGTGCTTATAAGGGTTTAAATTTAAAAGTAGTTCCTATAAACACATATTAGGTAACGCTTCTTTTACCAACTATCCGCCATTTTGTATTTTTGTTACTAAATAATTTATATCTCTAGAACAGTACGACCAATTGAGTAGTAATTTTGCACGATACTCATCAATATGCTCTAGTTTGAAAAAAAAAAAAATCTGTTTAACACCCATATTTTATGCTTGTATAACTAATAAGGACAGAAAAGTTTTAGGGTTAATCCACAGCATGGCAAACATACCTTAAACCATTTAGCTAGTTATAAATTGCCTTAAAGTAATCCGTTTCATAATGACGGTAATTTAAAATATATCTACATTAAAATTAGTTCCTATTATTTATCGATTTTATAAATAATAAATATTTCACATTCATTGTGAATATAAGTAACATAAACATAAATAGTGAGTACCTGTAATAAATGAATAGTCTGACACAGCCATATTAAACAATAACCGTAAAATTAAATATATTCAAATACATATCGTTTCATAGTGCTACAACTATAAAAAAATAAATTTTGATATTAAGAGAGAGGAAGGTAACCTATAAAGAAAAGATATGATAAGGAAGACATTGTGAACCTAAAATAAGAGTGTAAACAAAGACCAACTCCCATAACGCATAAACCGTAATTTTTGTAGATGTCGACCAACAAGTTTTGTTCGGGACTCTTGAGAAAAATTAGATCAAAATCATTTGAACCGATAAGTCAAAAATCGCATGAACTTTTAGGCTCCAATCTCAACAATTTTCAAGGTATCAACTTCAACTTTGGTTTTCTAATAAAACATAAACAAGTTAATGTATATACAAAGTTTTAAGCAAATAGAAAAAAATAGTTGAAAGTAAGAATTGGTATATGCACGGATTTTCCCGTCGGTACTACACAAAATTTTATCATTCCCAAAATTTTGAGATATTTAATCCAACCTTGGAATGCAAGTTACTCTGCATGTGTACCTAGTTTCAAGTCATATTAAATTTTTATTTTTTAATGGAACAAAAACCATAAATACACAGATATCCAATCTAACATGGAGATATTACACTTTTGCAAAAAAAAGTAAGTACATGGATTCCGTAGAAGAGTTCGAGATCTATAAAGGTGTAAAAATAGATTCATCTAATATCCCCAATGACAAACTATCCTTTAAATCAAATCTAATTTATGATGTCGTAAGCATCTAGACAGACAGCATGATAAACAAACTTCATACTAGACCACCACGATAGATAACAGAGAAGGCAGGGAGTATCTGTGCCTACAGCAATAATTCCGCAGTTTAGATTTGCCGGGTATTGGCCATGCACGCGATATTTCGGCCAAAATAACTGTTTGTGCTGTTAACGGTTTTACGTTGTGTTGTGTTTTTAGCGTTTTATTGTTATGTGACGACCTCTAATAAGTGATTTGACTATTTTGTGCGGCCTGATGATGGAAACCTAGTGTAGTGTAGTGATGGAAACCGCGATAGCCTTTATGTCTTGAGGTGAGTAATTAGATACAAGACAATATACTATAGAATATAATTCTTTCATAGGCCTATACTCATAATCACTTTAATGACGGTGGTCAAGGTTCATTTTTGTTTTTTGTCAACTATTCCAGAACGGTAATACTTTTTCCTCGTAATTTTGAAAACGAAATTGGGCCATTAATCTTAGCATAATTTTAAAATTTGAACTAAACCGTGTTTGATAAATTACGCGTTTTATATCAATCCCAAGACCAATGGTTTTTCGTTATTTCCCATAACCGATACCGATTAACGATTTCCGATAACACATGAACCGGAATTTCTGTAGATGTCGACCAATACGTTTTGTTTTGGCCTCTTGAGAAAATTTTCATCAAAATCATTTGAGCCTGCCTTTGAGAAAACTGTAAATTTGCGGTGGGTATTAGGAAACTGCATGAATTTATAGGCTCCAATTTCAACAATTTTCAAGGTATCGACTTCAACTTTGGTTTTATAATAAAACATATACTAGTTAACCTAAAATTTTGAGATATTTACTACAACCTTGCAATACAAGTCATATCTTAAATATGTTTTTAATTGAACCGGAAGAATCATTTTTATTTTCAGTACCAGGGGTATATTTAGCGCTAATTACTGGCTTTAATGTATAATATTTTCTCTATGGGTTGTCAAAACTCGGTACACTAATAATAATACACTTACCAATAAATATGTATACCTATTTTCAGTTGTTACTATGGGCATTTTCTAAAATAGATATTGTAATGCGTTCGGATAGTGCCGTCGGTAATGCAACAATTCAAGCAGTGATTAGCTCTATTTTAAAAATATTGATAATATCGACTTGAAATTCGGTACACAAGTGGAGAATGCTTGTGAATTACTATACTAGTTTTTGAGACCATATTACAAAAATTGTTGAAACTGAGTATGTCGAATTTGGAAAATATTAAAACTGGACCTGATGCATGTATGCAAAAAAAAACCAAAAAAATATTCAAATTATTTTCATGGTAGTAGAATATCGAAAAGATATCCAGCTAAAAATGTTAAGTAGACTTTAAAAAAATCTTCTTTTTTTTTATTAAATAACAATTCTCTATTTCTGTATAAATAAAAAATGGCTTCTCAACAAAAATTTAATTACTCAAAAGTGTTACTCAGAAACACAACAAAATATAATTATTGTTTAAACATAAAAGTCCAACATTTTAAAATAACCAGTAGTTCCTGTCCAAAGAAGTCAAAATAGCAGATTTAATATAAAATTTTAATAATTATTTTAAAATATTGAAATTATTCTTAGAGCCATAAAAACTTCAACGGATTTGTTAAATTGTCAAAAATCGTTGTTTACACATAAAAACGTACTTTAAAATGTTAGAAAAGGTAAGTTTTTCCACACAAAAACTGGAAGTCAGGACGGACCCAAAGAGAGCAATAAAATCAAACTTTGTAAAAATTCATGTTTTCAAGTATAGAATGCAGTATTTAATTAATTGATATATTGCATTCATCCCTCAGTCCCAAATGTGTAAACATAGTATATAATGTAAACAATCTATTTTGTATTTTTTATAAAATCGTTAAAATTAATCCCAATGTTAAACTTTTGTTTTAGGTTAAAATACATTTTTAAATATTATATTTGTGACGATTAAAATGTTTTAAGAATAGTTAACACAAAGTATCTAAAATAATCCTAAAAATAAAAACACGTTCAATATTCTCGTTTCTCAAATAAAACCCACATGCGCGTTCTCTCTCACACACACTCACACACACTCTAAAATCATACTTAACATAATACCAGGTGAACCAAAAGTCTAAATACCTCTAAATATTTCGCAGGAGAGTAATATTATCATATACAAATTCAAAGGCTATTTATTATGATAAAACTATTTAAAAACATGTTCCAAATTTTTACCATCCGTCTTGAATTAACTGATATGTTCTAAATGGAAAGGTGGTAGTGTGATACTTTTTTTTTCAACTAGGAGGATTACAATGGTGAAAGCTGATTTTTATTATATTCTGTTTACCAACCAGGTAACCAGTGAGTATGCCTTACTACCAGCTCGAATGTGTAGGCACCTTAACACTAAGAAATAATAAAAAAATAACATTGAAACATATTTGTTGAATATTGCAAGCATCCAATACACAGTACAGTACTTTGAAATTAATAAGAAACTAAACAAAGGTTTTAATTTTTCGTTAAATGACACCTAAGCCAACTTGTAGTTAGATTAATTGGATTAGATCACACTGGTGTGCAAGAGACAAAAGAACCAGAAAGGCCACAAATAAAATTATAAGTTCAACCACAGAGTAAAGTTCTTGGCTAAATATATAGACATTTTAAAATATAATTTAACTAAATAATTATTTCTTGATTTGATAAATTACTAATCCACAAGTATTTTGAACCTCTTCCATTGTTATGCTAGCCAGTACAACAGGTCTCGGAATGTATGATCTAACGAACAACTACTACCATTCAGCAAACATTCAGTGGGATCTCTATTCTGCGGGTGCGATACTAAGTTGACGGAAAACATTATCAAAACCGTATATTTATGAACAAAAAGGTTTTATGCTACTTCATTAGCACTGTTTTACTAAATTGAACGAAGTCTGTATTTGAAATAATTTTAAAGAAAGTATTTATGAGCACAAATAATTATGTTAGTATATTAAACTATAATGGTATTTTAAAGGTATTTAGAAGCAGGTTATAAAAGTTATTTTTAACAGATTGTAACAGATTATGAAAGTTATTTACCTTAATTTGAAAATTAAATTAAAAACTGGTTCTATTAAAATCCGTCTGTAGTAGGAAGCAAATAACATTAACATGATAAATATATTTCATAATAAAATTAATATCATGACAGAAAAAAAAACTAACACAAATATTATAATAGCCTAATAACAATTTAATAAATTAATTAATAAATAATTGATAAAAATTGAACAATATTTTTACTAACGTTCTATCATTCTAATGTTTTCACTTTGATTGTAACAGAGGCCAATGTATGTAATATGCTGCTTTCTGTGTACCATTATATTTTTATTGAAACCTGAAAATAAATCATTCATATTTGGTTTCGCCATTCCGACTATTGATAATTTATTATAATTATGACTTACCGTCAACAATAGTCTAGTTTTTTTATTTTTAATGGCGAAACCAAATATGAATAAATTATCAGCAAGTCAAGCTAAACTCGCCTATAAGTATAGAAATACTAAATTTAAAATACAAAACATAATACAGGACATTAAGTTTAACAACAAATGTATTTCTAATGCAATAATTAAGGATTAAGATTAACAAATCACAATTTCAATAATTATATACTGACGATGTACAGCTATATTAAAGAAATTCAAAAACTTATTTAACTCTAATTGTGAAAGAAAATTATAGATTATAAAATAGTATTGAGATATGTTTTCTCAAGAATAGTTAAGGGATTAAAGATAATTGTTATTACTTGTTTTTACATATGAACATTGAAATATTAACATTTTGTTATTGAAGTGTTTTCTTACCATTCTTTAAAGTAAATAAAATAATTTCTTTTCTTGTCCCTGAAAATTGAGTTATTTATTATTTAATTTTGCCATTGTAATTAAGAGTGATTTCTAGAAGTATAATTAATTAGTGAGATATAGTTTTATTTATTGTAACTTCTTTCTTTATTTTTACCAATAGAACACACCCTAGAAGTGTTTTTACAAAACTCCTAAGACACTCTGTATAATATGAGTGCAAGTTTCTATTTATTTTAATACTTCGGATCGGTAATTCTCAGTAAATTGGGTGCTGAGATGTCTCGTAATTGTATAAGACATTTAAGGCTCTGCAATACATAAAATTCCGGGAGCATTCTCGCCCAAAAGAACAATGTTAATATTTTTATGCTGACATTTTTAAGAACAGTTGTTTAGGTATTAGAAAATTCGTATTAGGTTTTTGAAAAATCGTTATACTATATTTAAAAGAAAGGGAAAGATTCTTCACTTTTTGTGGTTCTATTTGTGTCCCCAGAAAAAATTATAAAACAAGAATATATATTTCCCCCCTGACATTTAAGATGAGCCATCAACGATAATAATTCTGTGTTAATAAATGGCAGCGTTATAACTGTTCTTATTTAACACTGTTTAACATTATTCTAACGGGTGATATGTTAATTCAGATGTATGCACTGCAGACCCTTAACAATAAACACCAAAACAGATCAGAAACATTTACACATAGTTGGGCAAATAACAGTTATTAGTCCCATGGTCTATACTATTGCATACACCCTTGGCCTAATCACTATTTTTCACCTCAACTAAGTATATAAGTTGGTTTCATACTGAATGATGTGGTATATTAACCAACAATCCTATTAGTCTATGCTCTTTACACCTTTAGCCAAGATTAGTCTTCGCCCATTGTTCAACAAAAACTGTTGTCCGTTTGGCCAGATTTATCAAACACTCACTGGTCTAAATTGAGCATACACTCAGTGGCCTGTTGATTACATACCCTTACATGTAGTGTTATACATGAAATAGTAGAGATTAAACCTTCTTGTAATTAAAAAAAAGATAATTTTATAGCTATTAAAATAATCTTTTTCATTCATGCACCTATATGTTTATACACATTGTAATAATAATGTACAGCATAACACAAACATTTGATAGTTACCTATGAAAAACGCATGTAAAACAAAAACATTTAAGAG
The DNA here is from genome assembly GCA_963513935.1 of Aphrophora alni. NCBI lineage: Eukaryota > Metazoa > Arthropoda > Insecta > Hemiptera > Aphrophoridae > Aphrophora > Aphrophora alni. Next base: position 28,193,890 of record OY740769.1, on the reverse strand, counting down.
AAACAAGTTATATCATTCACTACTAATGTGGCATTTTTTAACAAATTATGTTTTGTCATTATTTTGGCCAGTGATAAACATAAATAAATAATAATATAATAAATTTATATGTACTGTATAAATATTTTTTAAGTATTATTTAAAGTGCACATAACATCCAAATATAATGTGAATACATTTTACAACAAAATAAATAACACATTAACTTTAAACAGCTGGAAATATTTAATTAATTCAGTCCAACAAGTTCCCCTCGGTTGACTTTATCAATTAATTTTTTTAGAATTTTTATTTTCTTAAGTTTACGGCGAGCAGCACTTGTTCGGCCGGCCTTTTGGTCCATCGATTTCATTTCTTTTAAAATGTTCAGTTCTGAGTAAATTTGACTTCTGGTTACACTTGGATCACCTGTTAATGAGACAAACAGCTTTAGTAATTTAAGACTGCAACCAAATTTACTGGTTGAAATGACTAACTTATAGCTGATAAAAACAGGAAATAGGCTATATTTATTCTCTATCCAACTATGTCATTTAACAAAATATACAAAATAAACCCATGATAATGTTGAAATTTCAATCAATCAATAATGTTACATTGATATTATTCCAGTGTTTATTTCTAAGTTAGGTAATGATAGATTTTTACTTACTGTATTACCTCAAATAAGAGTAAATAAGATGATTTAAAACAATAAAAAAATAGAAAGTTGAGCTAAAATAACCCTGTCATAAATAACAACTTTAATGAAAGTTCATTAATCAATTTACCAGTTTAAAAAAAAATGGGTTGCTTCATTCTTAGAATTTGTCAATTGCATTGACTGAACACATTAGTAAAGTTACAAAGAGAAGAATCAAAAATTGTTTTGCTAAGAAAAAAGGTAAAAAAAGGGGGGAAATAGCCAATTCTGATATAAAATAAATATTACATTGATAAATGTAAGATATTTTTGCGATTACACAAGTAAAATCTTATATCAGTTTTTTTTTTTAATTTAAACTGTAAAAAGTCTAAAATAATTGATATGTATGTATATAAATATTTTGATATGTTCATTATTTATCTTACCAGCTAAAATATGTTGGGTTGTTTCATTCTCAGAGTTTGGCAATTGGATTAACTGAACATTAGCCAAATCATAAAGAGGAGAATCTAAAATGCTTCTTGCTATTTGTCTACAATTTTCTAGATCATTGCAGCTTACAGATTAAAAAAAAACAATCAATGTAGGTACTTAGTTATTAGACAACACAAACCTTTCTTGTATTATGTCTGGCTTGTACTTGGACGGGCCGGACATATACTCTGCATTATTAAAGATATTTTTCAAAAGTTAATACCGTTGCTCTTTGCTCTTATGGTTACATTAGACCGGTATGGGCAAAAGGAAACAAAAGGTGTGGGATGGGATGGACTCGATTTCGGTGGAGCCACATGGCCCCCACAAGGGTGGGGCTGGTGCAACTCTGGTCACAAGGCCCGGGACCCCGGGTGGGGGGCCCTGGCCTAGCCCTGTTTTAATTTTTTTTAAATATTTATTGCAGAATATTTTACAGCGGATTATAGATTAAAAATTCAAATATATAATTATTACAAAGTCAAAGTTTAGTAAAATAATATTAATTCTAGATTATTAATGATTTTAGTGAAAAGAAAGCTACGATTAAATAGACTATCAAACATCAAAGTAAGTTTTCTGTTATAAGAGTATTAAACACTTCAAAACATTTTAATAGTTTAGCTCCTAAATTTTTAATAATCTTATTATTTTGTCAACTTGAATTTTAATCTTGGTCAGTAAAGGAAATCAATCTCAAAATGGAAATGTACTTTCAGTAAAATAAAAGTGAATGATTTACTTTAATTTATGTTTGATATAATTTTGTCAATAAAGTTTGTTTTTTAGATTGAACTGATAGGCTTAATTATTCCTTATTATCAATTATCAGTTTAAATAAAATTTGCAAAGAGTTAAAAATTACCATGTAATTTTTGAAACATAGAATAGCACGCGAACATAGGTGGGGGGGCTAATCCTGGTTACAGGGCCGGCAATCGAATGTGGAACCAAACAAGAAGTGATAAATTTAAAAAATAATATTTTTGCAATGAATTATTGTTTTGCTTTGTCAAAATCTAATAATTTTAATTCTTACCTGATGACATTCTAGCAGTGGAGATTTCGTATGTTTCGGTGAAGATGGATTTTCATCATAAGATGTGTCTTGAAAAAGGCGTCGTGTGCAGGTTCCTTGTAAAAAGAAAAGACTTAGTGTAGTAAAATATATTTTAATTTAGGAAGTATTAAAAGCTAGGCTGTCGACAAATTGTACAAACACAACTAACCATTTATTAAATAGAGCAATAAATACGAATTCCACTTTTAGCATCATATGGTGCTTTCCATCAGGGTCACGGGCAATTTAAATGCCAAGTGATGCTGTATCATTTTTTATGATAAAATAATATTATGTACGAGTAATTATTGAAACAAAATTTCAGTTTAAATCAAAACTTATACCCGATTCAACCGTCACTGAACACTTTATAATAAAGCTTTACATAGTATAAACATTTTCCAACACGAAAAGGAACTACTTTTATACTGACGGTTTAAATGATTTGATTGATTTTATAAATATCAAAAGGTTTAAGGATAACGTATATTGTCTAACTTACAAAAAATTCGAGTTAACCATTTGGCGATTAGAAACATTAAGTCTATTTGTTTTATTTTCTCGTAGTGAAATTAATAAGTTAGAAAAAAAGCTTTATTATATTTTCATAATTTTTTACTGTCTTTTTCCCAAAACATTTATCATGCCTAAAAGTCTAAAGAAATGTTAAAAAGGGTTGGGTTACATTAATTTCTTTAAAAAATTATCAAAACTCGTAATCAAACTTCAATTATCTAGTCTATATGTACACAAATCAAATTACTACAAAAAAAAAAAATAATAATAAGTAAAAAAACTTTAAGCTATGCAATTTGTAACAAATTTTAATTTTGCAGTGTCCATAGATCTTATTTGAAATGATTGAACAACATCGTCAGAGATATTATGATTGAAAAGAAGGGGGTGAAATATGTAAACATGAAAGATATAATAATACAAATATATTAGGCTAAACACTACATCTAAAGCAATTGAAAATATTTCTTACCCTTTTTAGGGTTATGTTCCTTTGTACCCTTTTTAGACAGGCAGAAAATATTCAAGGAAAAACGGAACAAATGAAAATGGCAACTGTTAACATGTAACGAATACAAAACTAGTCGATAGTCCCATCACTAAACATAAACAAATTTACACACTTTCACGGTCAAGATCAAACAGTAGCTAGAAAAAAGGCCGCGTTATTAGTTCACACGTGCCAACCCCTGTCGTGAGATTTATAAATGGTTAATGATCTCTGGTTAAACAAAAATATTTCATTAATATCAGTATGTCAAAATATATCTTGCATACTACTCTAAAATATATATTTTTAATTTTTTTAATTTTATTTTTTTATTAGATAGGTTTATTTCAAATAAAAATTATTATTAATACATTAAAAAAAAATCAAGATACCTTACTTAATTAATAATTGATTAAAGAACGAGAATAATTTAGGAGATAATAGCTATATTATATATTATTTTACTTACCTAGTAACGTAGTTATCTTCTAACTCTTCTACTGGCAAAACTAATCAGCAAAGCTATAAACAGCACTTTTTTATTGGGTACGTTAAGAGTAGGGCTAAAGTTGTTTTCAGAGGAAAAGATATGTCTAAAAAAAGTTCTAAAATAATTTGTTTAAAGGCTACAAAATTTGTTAATATTAAAATAACGTTTTAATTGTTCACTTTCTTCAATAATTGACACAATCACAAAATGATGATTAATTAGTAAAGGCGCAATTCCACTAAGGCACTGTAACTGAGTCACTGCACAACTTTACTGTGAGTCAAGCCATTGAATACTTAGGAAGTGCGGCTGGAGCTCGGCTCTACCTGCGAGAGACTAAGAATCTGCTGGACCGGAAGCTAACCTTCCGGTCCATATGTTAGAACTACAAAAATAAAACGAAAATGTTATATTGCTAGTCTACAGTAATTTGTTTGGGATACCGATGAACTACCGGTAACAGAAATACAACACGGGGGGGGGGGGGGATTAGGAAATAGGATATACAAAATTATAGTTTATTCCCACGTTCTAATAATAGAACGGCCCAACGATTCCTAAAATTTGGAGAGTGAATCGCTCTCCCACTCTCAGTTATTCTCTCTCTCTCTCTCTCTCTCTCTCTCTCTCTCTCTCTCCCTCTCTCGCAAGCAAGCACACTCAAAAAAATCAACGTTTTCAGAATATCTTTCCGATCATGAATCAAATTACTTCTTTCCATAAACAATACGTTTGCCAAATTTAGTCATAATCGGTCAAAAACTATGAAGAATGAAAAATACTCGTAGACGAAAAATCGGTTAAAAATAAGCAAACATTTGATAAAATCAAAAGAAATTAACCAGGGAACTTAATCATTTATAAAAATAACAATGGTTTTACCACATTTGCTAGGAATTTAACAATAAACATACGAGGTAGAATGAAAATGATGAAAAATTGGCCAAAAACAGAATAGAAAACAATCTTCCGATTACTCGGTTTTCTTGTGACAACAACAATTGGCTAATTGACGAGTCAAATATTATCCATTTCTACTCCTTCCTTCCGTTCTAATGGTAGCTCACTGCCAGGCAGTATAGACTGTAGAGTATAAACGTTTACATAAGTTAAAAACATAAAACGTTTTATAAATGTTTTGTATCTTTTTTTAATGAATAATGTTTATCCCCTACTAACGGGGATTCTAACCGAAATTAGTATTTTAATTAAATAGTAGGTTTTCAATTACATTATTGTTTGTATATAATCATATTTTTGAAAGAAATATATTTCAGAAACAGTTTACAAGTGTAGCCTACTTTCATAAGTTAGGTGTTTTATTTTCGTTGAATAGTTTAAATTCGATACTTTGGCGCACCTATATGTTTAAAAAAAAATTGAGTTGGAATATTGCAAACAGTATTGAAAGTAGTGCCTTTTACCTGTAAACCGTGGCGGATCCAGTGAGGGGCGATTGGATGGATCGCGCCCCCCCCCCCCCCGTTAGCAAAAAAAAAGTTAATATAGAAATTACAAGTAAGTAAAGTAAAATACGACTATGCTGCAATACTGTATACAAGGAAAACTAAAGACGTTCTAAAGTCGGTAGTATATTGTCAAATGAGGTACTCAGTGATCAGTGCCGGATCTACAAATTGAGGGCCTCCAGCAAAATTTCTCCAAGGGCCCCTTGAGCAGACATGGATAGAGGGAAGGAGGGAACCGTACACAATTTAAGTGTAAAACGTTTAGAAATTAACACTTAATCTCTTTTCTTACACTTAATTAAATTATAACTTTTGTGTTAAAAACCTTTTCTGCCACTGCTTGAACTCAATATTTTATATATATTTTTTTATTTTAGCCTCATTTATTTTTTGAGTAGAGGACCTTTGGGCCCCCTAAGGGCCCGCCCCCCGAATTGCGGGGTTTCGGGGTTCCTAGATCCGGCCATGTCAGTGATGAAAGCTTATTTGCGAAATAGCGCTAAGGTACAGAGGTAGGCCAGCTAGTGGCTAACCTGATATTCGTAGACATAGAGACGTAGGCCTACGAAAACGTCACGGAAGGTCGACGGCGCCGGTGGCGATAAGGCGGTCTGTTTGTGTTGAGTTGATTGAGTGACAGTACTTTTGTAGGCTTACATGTTCAGTGTTATGTTTCTTATATGATAACGTTTGTTTAGTTTGAGCATTAGACTGTCGTGCCTCATGATAGATGAATTAATTGTTGATTAGATAATACTTGACCATAATACTATGTAATCAATTTCGGGCACAAATCGGTAAAATAATGTACTAAATCCAAATTTGTTAACATTTCATTGCGATTCAATGTCTGTGAAGTTGGCCCAACCATGGTAGCCCAACCGCTTCAAAATAGTGCCAATCGTTAGTTTTGCGTTAGTTTCGGTTAGTTCTCATAAATTAAACGTTAGTTTCGCCTTGGTAGTCGTCTAAAACGGATGTTAATTATGGTTGGGCCAACTTCACACGAGCCCAACCAAAATTAAAAATTGAATTTTTTATTACGTGAATCAGTTCCTTTACGTTAGTTTCGAATAGTTCTGACAAAGAAATCGTTAGTTTCGCATTCCTAACCAGTTTTATATGAGACAAAAGAGTTGGGCTAACTTCACGCTTTTTGAGAATTGCACGGAAACAAATTAAAACCATGCCAATCGTTAGTTTTGCGTTAGTTTCGGTTAGTTCTCCTAAATTAAACGTTAGTTTCGCCTTGGTAGTCGTCTAAAACGGATGTTAATTATGGTTGGGCCAACTTCACACGAGCCCAACCAAAATTAAAAATTGAATTTATTATTACGTGGATCAGTTCCTTTACGTTAGTTTCGAATAGTTCTGACAGAGAAATCGTTAGTTTCGCATTCCTAACCAGTTTTATATGAGACAAAAGAGTTGGGCTAACTTCACGCTTTTTGAGAATTGCACGGAAACACATTAAAACCATGCCAATCGTTAGTTTTGCGTTAGTTTCGGTTAGTTCTCCTAAATTAAACGTTAGTTTCGCCTTGGTAGTCGTCTAAAACGGATGTTAATTATGGTTGGACCAACTTCACACGAGCCCAACCAAAATTAAAAATTGAATTTATTATTACGTGAATCAGTTCCTTTACGTTAGTTTCGAATAGTTCTGACAAAGAAATCGTTAGTTTCGCATTCTTAACGAGTTTTATATGAGACAAAATGGTTGGGCTAACTTCACGCTTTTTGAGAATTGCACGGAAACAAATTAAAACCATGCCAATCGTTAGTTTTGCGTTAGTTTCGGTTAGTTCTCCTAAATTAAACGTTAGTTTCGCCTTGGTAGTCGTCTAAAACGGATGTTAATTATGGTTGGGCCAACTTCACACGAGCCCAACCAAAATTAAAAATTGAATTTATTATTACGTGGATCAGTTCCTTTACGTTAGTTTCGAATAGTTCTGACAGAGAAATCGTTAGTTTCGCATTCCTAACCAGTTTTATATGAGACAAAAGAGTTGGGCTAACTTCACGCTTTTTGAGAATTGCACGGAAACACATTAAAACCATGCCAATCGTTAGTTTTGCGTTAGTTTCGGTTAGTTCTCCTAAATTAAACGTTAGTTTCGCCTTGGTAGTCGTCTAAAACGGATGTTAATTATGGTTGGACCAACTTCACACGAGCCCAACCAAAATTAAAAATTGAATTTATTATTACGTGAATCAGTTCCTTTACGTTAGTTTCGAATAGTTCTGACAAAGAAATCGTTAGTTTCGCATTCTTAACGAGTTTTATATGAGACAAAATGGTTGGGCTAACTTCACGCTTTTTGAGAATTGCACGGAAACAAATTAAAACCATGCCAATCGTTAGTTTTGCGTTAGTTTCGGTTAGTTCTCCTAAATTAAACGTTAGTTTCGCCTTGGTAGTCGTCTAAAACGGATGTTAATTATGGTTGGGCCAACTTCACACGAGCCCAACCAAAATTAAAAATTGAATTTATTATTACGTGGATCAGTTCCTTTACGTTAGTTTCGAATAGTTCTGACAGAGAAATCGTTAGTTTCGCATTCCTAACCAGTTTTATATGAGACAAAAGAGTTGGGCTAACTTCACGCTTTTTGAGAATTGCACGGAAACACATTAAAACCATGCCAATCGTTAGTTTTGCGTTAGTTTCGGTTAGTTCTCCTAAATTAAACGTTAGTTTCGCCTTGGTAGTCGTCTAAAACGGATGTTAATTATGGTTGGACCAACTTCACACGAGCCCAACCAAAATTAAAAATTGAATTTATTATTACGTGAATCAGTTCCTTTACGTTAGTTTCGAATAGTTCTGACAAAGAAATCGTTAGTTTCGCATTCTTAACGAGTTTTATATGAGACAAAATGGTTGGGCTAACTTCACGCTTTTTGAGAATTGCACGGAAACAAATTAAAACCATGCCAATCGTTAGTTTTGCGTTAGTTTCGGTTAGTTTCGTTAAAATAAACGTTAGTTTCGCTTTCCTGCGAGTTTTATATGAGACAAAAGGTCTGGGCTAACTTCACGTTTTTTGAGAATTGCACGTAAACAAATTAAAACCATGCCAAATGTTAGTTTTACGTTATAACTATCTCACACAACTATAGATCTTAAAACTATTGTTCAATGTAATAATAATATTGCACTAACTTTCACATACATACATAGTAAAACTATTAATAGATTACAAAATATTACTTTAACATTGCACACTTATACATTGTAAAACTAATATTTAGTGAAAAAATATTTTACTAACTTTCTCACACACATATACATAGTAAAACTATTATTCCGTCCAAAAATATTGGTGGAAATCCCAGTTAAAATCAAAGTAAATTAAATAATTACAAAAGGAATTGCCTAAGTGTGACACAGTGTTCGGACCCGATTCGATAAACAATAAACTGCCTAAAGTAAATCTAAAGTGGTAAAAGGAAATAGAACAGTAAGCAACTGTGCACTATTATTTTTTTGTCTTCCGAGATAATGAAGAGAGGATGTGTTGACAAATCCATCATTCTTATCATGATTTGTTATTGGAAGTGTATTTAATACTGGCATCCTTTACTAGGGGGGGGGGGGGAATGCTTTGTTAGTAAACAGGAGTTAAATAATAAATAAATCTGTCATACCTATGTATGTTATTCTTGGTTAACTTTGGTTTGTTGTTAAGTTTAACTTTGTTACTATGTTGAATATTGTATGTTATTTCAGTAAGTTTGTATTTAAAGACTTACTATTGTAATTATTGCTGTAGCTAATGCAGTTATTAGTTTTACCCACTTAAAGACTAGTACTGCATTTATTTCCTGTTACTGCATTTAGTTTGTATTACGTGTAGTAATTCTTGAAAAATCTCATTAAGTTGTCAAGTTTTACCCACTTCTGATATTTACTATTTATATTTTTCAGTTAGTTTCTTATCTATGGTTCTTTATTTACATTACAAATGTAACAACACTATGATTTTTTATCCTCAATAATAATACTCTTTCTTTTGTAATAATTTTGGGGCGTTGTGTTTTTTAAATAAGTTTTAAATGTGCTAAACAAATCTAGTGTTCAAAAAACTCATTGCGTTGTTGGGTTAATCCCAAATACTATGTATTTACGTAACAATAATGTATGGAATCATTTTTGTAAACAGTAACAGTACCCATTATGAGTTAAAATTTCCAATAAAATGTAAATAGGTAGGCCTACGTAATGTGTTTATTTGTGTGTTTACAAACAGCTTTCATTACTATACCAATGCTTCGTTGAGAGTAAAATATCAATAATGTTTCATTGTTTGAATTTATTACATTTTTGTTGTTTTATAACTGTCTAAATAATTATAAACCGTGTTGTTATTAGTCACGGTTGTAATTTAGTAAGTTGTAATTTTCACGCTATTTAAATTTGTTTGCACGTGTTTATTTCAGTTTTCTAATGATAATTACATTAGCCTATTCAATCGGTTTATTATTATTATTTTACAAACACCTTGTACTACAATAACTGTAAATAAATTATCTATACATCTATCTATTTTGTACCTAAATCAGTATCTGAAGGACAATTGTTAAATAAGTGGGTCACTGCGCCTTATCCTTCGTAATGTTAACTTATGTTCCTTTTTCCCAGAAATGGCTGAAGATAACTTTTTGGAAATATTTTTATTATTCAAAGTAGGTTTTTGGACATAGTGGAAACTATATATATATTTAATAATGTTTAGATTTATGGTAAATTTAAAAAAATATTATTTTTTTATCAAGAAACATTTTTTTTATGTATATATATACCTATTAGGTTGATAACAAATATTATTATTTCAACCAAAAGAGTTCTTCCCCTGAACTATTTAAAAAAATCATTAAGATATCTTATTCCTTTCCTGAGAAAAAGGTACATAAGCTTTAAAAAAACTAACTTTCGGAAAGCGAAACTAACGTTTATTTTAACAAAACTAACTGAAAGTAACCCAAAACTAACGATTGGCATGGTATTAATTTGTTTCCGTGCAATTCTCAAAAAGCGTGAAGTTAGCCCAACTCTTTTGTCTCATATAAAACTGGTTAGGAATGCGAAACTAACGATTTCTCTGTCAGAACTATTCGAAACTAACGTAAAGGAACTGATCCACGTAATAATAAATTCAATTTTTAATTTTGGTTGGGCTCGTGTGAAGTTGGCCCAACCATAATTAACATCCGTTTTAGACGACTACCAAGGCGAAACTAACGTTTAATTTAGGAGAACTAACCGAAACTAACGCAAAACTAACGATTGGCATGGTTTTAATTTGTTTCCGTGCAATTCTCAAAAAGCGTGAAGTTAGCCCAACTCTTTTGTTTCATATAAAACTGGTTAGGAATGCGAAACTAACGATTTCTTTGTCAGAACTATTCGAAACTAACGTAAAGGAACTGATTCACGTAATAAAAAATTCAATTTTTAATTTTGGTTGGGCTCGTGTGAAGTTGGCCCAACCATAATTAACATCCGTTTTAGACGACTACCAAGGCGAAACTAACGTTTAATTTATGAGAACTAACCGAAACTAACGCAAAACTAACGATTGGCACTATTTTGAAGCGGTTGGGCTACCATGGTTGGGCCAACTTCACAGACATTGCGATTCAGCCGATTTAATTTCATGATTTTTTTATCTATGCATTGAAACTTTATTTCAATAATTAATTAAGGTTACAAATTTTATAGGTGAAAGAAAAACTCATCCAGATTAAGTTTCTGCAGTTTTTCTTTATTATTATTTGTTTAATATCAGTTAATTATTGAATCCAGAAATAACTAAATATTTCTATAATTTATCTAGGTTTTATACGAATTATAAAATTAAAATTGAAACAAAGCATCTTCGAGGAACCAGTTTCGTGGAAAAGGAAAACCTGAAAGAACTGCGTCATACGTAGTTCGCAATCCAGCCCTTCTCTTCCCTTTTTTTTAGTACTCTCTTGAACATGTCGAAGGACGTAGGGACTTAAATCTATGTAAAATTATGTATTATTAAAATTTACAGTTTAATATATAGACGTTTTGATTGTTGTATATGAAGATAAATCTCCAAAACTCCAAAACATCATCATAATCCTTATAGGTTTATGTAAATAAAAAAACTTAGTCCTTCAATTAAATATATATGTTGGTCTTTATGAGTAAACATTTTATAACATTTTAAGATAAGATAAGTCCTGGATCCGCCCTTGCTTGTAAAAGTATGTTTCACGCGCAACTGAGTAGTTCTTATATAATCACCATTATATATATATATGGTGTGGCTATGTGGATAGCCACACCATAGCCTACGTCTAATTACAGTACTTTTCCATTGAACACTACTTGTACTTGCTTTATTTAGAAGTAAGAAATCCCTTTTTTTCTTTTTCTAATAGATATAAGATAAAATAACGGAGGTTTCCTCTCTTTGAAAATTTCGATATCGGATTTCATTGACCAGCAAAAATAAAAAGAACTTGCAATATTTTCAAACTTGATTTTAATTTTTTTTAAAGAACAAAAAATTGCGATTTAAAAAAAAGGGAAACATCCGTGTTAACGTTATCTTAGAAATGAGCAGTAAATAATACAAGTGCGATTAAAAATGGCGGCGGTACGGGTGTTCAAGTGTGACTAGGCCTATATATTTAAAAATATTTAAGCGAACTTTAAAAGTTATTTTACGAACAAAGATAAATTTAAATAATAAATAAAGTAAACATAGAATAAGAATGGAATTTACCAAAATAATAAATAGGCTACAAGTTTCATGTAATTCTTATCCATTACTTTTGGAAGAATTTCCAGTAATTGGGGTTTATTTTATAAGTTACAAAGTAACGGTAAAATTACTTTTGTAATTAATCTAGTTTTATTAACCCATTTATAATACAAATCAAATCATATTAACACTAACAAAATGATATATTTCATAATTGATATAATGACCAAAAAACAAACTAAAATATAAAATAATAATAAATAATCAAATATATAACAGAAGGATAGAAATGTATCAAATGTTTTTATTATGGTCTACCATTTTAAGGTTTTTATGGTTAGAACTTACTGAGATACTGCTGTTTGCTTTAGGGTGGGAGGACCCCAATTACGCAGAACAATATTTGGCATAATAAATCTCAAAACTAGACTTTCTACATAACAATCTTACGTCATTACTTTTACGCTTAAAAATTTCTTACAGTATGGCTCTTCAAACTATTCAATAGGCTACTTGAAAATTTACCGAGTAGGCTAATTGTTTCAAAAAACAATCACAACCTACTAACGCTAACATTTTAAAATTTATTTTAATTTTATTCTCGGCTATATTTGCACATTTATAAATACACTACCTGAACCTGTATATAGGCCTACGTATATACAAAATTTCAACACAGTCGATAAGGCCGTTCTAGAGATATAAATGTTTCAGTTTAGAAAATAATAATTCAGGATAAGTTATATAATTCTTTATAATCTACAAAGATAACTTATAACTCGTTGAAACGCATATTGGATATAAAATCTTATCACGAGAAGAGTGTACGAATTTTTTTGAACAATTTCTCGCTAGTTTAGTTTAATATTGTTATTAATATGAAATACTGGATAACAGTACAAAAGCACCAATCGCTAGACGGGTAGGCCACGTCATATGATTGTTAATATAAAATATTTTCTACTAATGGACTTCCTGAAATAGATACTGTATGAATTTATAATTGGTATACGAGTTCTTTAAGTAACGTTTTATCAGAGTAAAAATTTTAAAAAATCATTTTGTATATTTTAAAATTGGTGGCCTTTTACATTTTTGATCTTTTGCATAAAACAAATCAGTTTAGTATGGATGTTTAATGTTTTCACCTGCACAGACTGAATAGAATTAATATCTGAGTGAACGGGTAGGACCATAAGAATTGGTATAATTCCCGCCAGTTTCTGTTGTTATTCTCACGTTATCACTCTTGTCTCAATAACGCAGTTTGTGAACGTAAATTGTAAACTTATTTGATAATGGTGGACTATATAACTATTACAACAACTACTAATATAATGTGTTTTATAGGAAGTTTTTTTCTTCTTATGGTGTAGGCTTACATTTGATACTGAATTCTTTTCTTGGTTGAATATTTGAAAAGTGGTAAACTCTAAAAAAAGATGTTTCTTCGTGAACGATTTAATAGATGCCCCTAGTTTCCGTGTCCAGTAAAACCGTAACAACTTAATTACAGCAGATAATTATTATTTAAGAAGTAATTATCTTAACTAAAATGTTTTAACAAAAATATTAGGCTACATATTACATATTTCTTTGATGAAATTCATTTACCTTTTTCTTCGCAGAGTTTTTTTAAAAATTCTAAATATGAGTTTTTCTAAATTTTTTATATGCCTCTTGATTTAAAAACATGTAAAAAAAAAATAATAAAATAAACTAACGAAGGAATTACAATGGACTTGTACTGTAACTATACTTTACATATCATACTGTAAATAATATATTTCTGTTCTAACAGCTGCGAGTTTAATATATACAACTGTGCATAACTTAAGTCTGGGCCGGCTTACCACATAATCACGAGCCCTTAACCGCCATTCACAAAATAAGGTTAAAATTGTGTTTTTAAAAACACTGTTACACTCTTGTATATCTTTTCTTCTCTAATATTTTTTAAAATACATTTTATTTTAAACATGGGAAAAAATGTAAAACTGTGTTGATTCTCAAAGGAACGCATATCTCAGTCGTTAGAGTCGTCGTCTAGTTTACTACAGTTGGAATTAGGGCCTACTTAGTAAAAAACCAAATTGCGGATAGCTGGTACGAGAAGCGTTTCCAAGCTGAGGTTTACGTGTTTTTTTTCTTATTTATATAAAATTTATAATAAAACAGCACATAATATACAATATTTTGTAAATTCTACTATTTTTATTGAGTCTTGCCGACCATGGTTTTGCTAGTGACGGCATTCACGAGGCCAAACAAACATTATTCTTTCTTCCAAAGAATTAAAATTTGCTTTTTTTTGCATATTTCAGCATATTTTTTTGTTAGATTTAAAAAAAAAATACACAATCTCTCTCTCACACACTCTCTAAAACTACCATTGTGGAAAGACTCGCCGGGTAAATATATTGTGGGATCTCTCTCAATATTCATTTCAGAAGACTATGTCTCAACAGTTTTTAAAATAAAAATTCGTCAAAATGTTCTTTTCATTTTCTCTTCTAAATTATGATTTTTAGATGTCTGTGATAAGTTGCCTCATGAATGCAGTCACGGACGAAACCATGGTCGGCAAGACTCAATAAAAATAGTAGAACTTACAACATATTGTGTGCTGTTTTATTTTAAAAATGGAGTTTTACCAAATATTTCGGTCGCTAGTATAACAATTATTTTATCACTTCCCGAGAGATGGCATGAAGTTCTGAATCACCCGGTACAAGCATTAAATATTTGCAAGAAAGAATTTCTATACATAAAATAATTATATAATTAAAGATTCAGTATGAGTATTGAACTAATAAAGCCAAAATAAAGTATATAGCCTAAAGATTATTAGTTTTTAAATGAACTTCTAAACATCAAATCTGGAAACGAAATAAATTAATATTTTAATTCTGAGACGAATTAGGATGTCAAATAGGACCTGTTAGCAATTTTAAAGGATTTCTAATGTACTGTAATATTTAAATTTCGAATAGTTTTTTTGAAGTAATACTAACTTCTATTAGGGTTCATTGCTATTAAGATCATTGCTAAAAACAAAAATCTTTAGTCTACAATGATTTATTAAATGTAAAATTTTTTTAACAGTACACGAAAGTAGAAGTCAATTATAAAAATAATTAAGACTCAAAGTAGTATGCAATACATATACACTGAAATATAAAATAAAGATGTCCTATTCTGATGATCATCAGAAAAGGCCAAACGCATCAGCAATGGAACACTTATGTATAGAAATCCTCAACATTGGAACAAATTCTTATATATATATATATATATATATATATATATATATATAATAATAATAATAATAATAATAATAATAACAATAATAATAATAATAATAATAATAATAATAACAATAATAATAATAATAATAATAATAACAATAATAATAATAATAATATAATAAGCCTTATTTCCTTTTGTCAAAAATGGTTAGTTTATTCAATTTTAATGGCTTTTTAGACTTGAAAATTGTTTCGTGTTATTAAAAAATACCCGATTAATGACAAACATGGTAAATAGTTTGAGTTTCCAAGATTTTTAGCGACTAAAATCTAAGATGACCTGTATTTTAGTAACAAACCTGTATTACACGTGTTTCCCCTCGCGTTTGTTTAAAGGCGAAAAACGTAACATGGCTAAAAACCACTATTCACTCATTTCGCCTTCCCATCCTTTTTTTCCCCTACTGTTTTGGGTAAAATGAAACCAACAACATTATGGCCGGACCTCCAATCTACCTATACATACATAAAATGACCACCGATTCAACACATAACATAAGTTATTACTCACATCTAGTGGAAGAGACACATCTACGAATGGATGTACTGTATGTAAAAAACATTTTAAACTATGAGACATGCACTGTTGTATAAAAATATGTAGTGTTTGTGTTATATATTATATTAATTAACTGAATTGATGATATTATAACTGTTCTCGTGATATTAATCGTCGTCTAATAGCAGCTCTTTGTTTATCAGCGACAGCTGTTTCGCCACTCACCGGGACACTACAAACATTAAAATTTGGTCACACTATACAATTCAGTTAATTAATATAATATATAACACAAACACTACATATTTTTATACAACAGTGCATGTCTCATAGTTTAAAATGTGTTTTACATACATCCATTCGTAGATGTGTCTCTTCCACTAGATGTGAGTAATAACTTATGTTATGTGTTGAATCGGTGGTCATTTTATGTATATATAGGTAGATTGGAGGTCCGGCCATAATGTTGTTGGTTTCATTTTACCCAAAACAGTAGGGGAAAAAAGGATGGGAAGGCGAAATGAGGGAATAGTGGATTTAGCCTAAAATAAGAATAATCAAAATAGGGAAGTTCATTTTAATTTTCAGTTCCCTCTATATATCTGTTTTCTCACGGAACTCTAGCTACTGTTAGGATTGGTGTCTCTAAACTGCCTCGGTTCTTTATTTTCAATATAATCAAATCAATAGTTTATTACTTAATTAATGGTTCTTTATTATTTAATACAACTTTACTATTTCTCTTATATACTAACTAAAAATATTTTAATCATCTTAATTACTAAGACTCCAGAACTGTTGTCACTCACAGATCTGATTCTATGTTATAGTTTATAATGACTTGTCTCTGACAATTACAAGTTTTATAAACGAAGTTTGCTCACCCTACTTGCATTCTTGTGGATGCTCGTCCGAAGTCTCAATACTCCTAGGAAACTCTTACTCGTTAAGTCCGCCTGTGTATCTTTAAGAATTATACTCCCAGGAAGCTCTTACTTGCCAAGTCCGTCTGGCTATCATCAAGAATTCCTGCAGCACCTTCCCTTGATCAATCTCGGCCCACTGCCAAGTTTTTCCTACTCAAGGGTTTATATATCTTTATAGCATCAATGACGTCTGCCTTGCTTGCAAGCTAAGCAACTTCATCATTTTTCCAGGTCTGTCACAATAATTGTTATCATACTGTGTTCTTAAAAAGAACTTTGACTAAAACTATCCTAATTCCTAACATTACCCTAGTCTGTAGAGAATGGGTTTTACTATAGAAATTTTCGTCTGAGATATCCTCTCGGACTTGGAGAAAGTCCAGTGAGAAATTCCCTTTTTTTCAGACGTGTATTTTTGTACAGTGATAAAATAGTTTACTTTTCCATAGATTCGAAATTAATGATAATCGTAACTAACATAAAGCTCAGTATTATAAAGCGATTGAGGAGTAAATAGTCACTTTAGATTTACTAACAAGTGAAAACCTAACAAGTGTTTAGAATAGATTCAAATTGATACAAATGGGATGAGAAGAATCCCTTAAATCCGAGCTTGTTACAAGCAACGAACGTGTCGACATATGTGAGGAGGGAAAGTCTTTGTTCACAACTGGAATCAAATAAAACGAGGAATCCATGCGATACAAAATGTGTGTATAGTCGCCATTTTATATCACACCCTCCGCAACGCCGATGCTAAATTAGATTTACATTGGAAATAAGTTGGATAACTCGGTCTGATGGAAACGAATGATTATATTTCAATTAGGGAGAGGAAATGTTTGTGAGATTGTTAGTACAGGCGGGAATACACTTCGTTAAATTTATTCGATAAACACCCCTCTCCTCGACTATAGGGTGCCAAGTGCACACAATTATTAAGTTTATTGTTTCATGAAATGGATATAACGCGTCCTTATTGGGTCCGCAGTAGTTCTGAGCAATGATGTGAACATAGCTTTAAAATAACAGCTTACCGGGTAAAAACTTAAGTAAGAATAGTTTTTTTACATTAATGTATGCAAACTATGTTACATACTTTAATTCGAAGACAGTTCTAAATTGGGGTAGGTGACTACCGGTTTCGAAGATTCTCACCCTCCATTATCAAGTCATATAAACAAAATCAAAATTAAAAAGTCACATATAAATAACACTGTCAATACGATCAACGAAACGTTGAATTCTGTCAGCTGGCCAGTGTCCGTGTTGTGCTCTATTTGTTGAGAATTTGACTTGTTTGTTTAAGAAAGTAAAGAAATATATATATTTCAGGATTAATTATAAAAAAATTGACACTGACAGCCCTCAATAAATGATTGATTCGAATTAAATGCGCTGTATAAGACAAGCAAATTTAGTACATAAACATGTTGTTCTTTACATTTTTACTCTTTGACTAACAACAACCGAACCGATTTTTTTGTTGATGAGTCTTTTTGTTTTTTGATTTGATTTTGGGAATAGGTGCGAAAAAATGTTATTTCAATATTTTTACAACTTTTATAAAATGGTTAACAGTATTTTTTTAGCAGTACATCGTTGAAAACTTGTGTAGGCATCATTTCATGGGGATTTTAAAGAATTGTTGTGGGATGTATACGGTCGAAATTTCAAAATGGCAGTAATTCTCACAGCTAATGCGGCTGAAAACGTTATTTAGAATTGAAATAATTATTAAAATCTCTTTGAAGAGCGCAGGTTAATTAAGGATATGTTCAACACGCACGGATCCTCGGGCAAAACTTGTATTACATAAACACAGTTTACTATTAAGCTACTATCGGTGGACAACTGTTTCTGGTACTGACAATAACTAGAATTTATAAATAACAAATAAAAGCTTGTTATTACGTATAACTATGCTTCAAAATGAAAACTTTATTTACGACTTGGGGCGGGAAGTTAGACAGACACAGGCAACATTAGTTTTATGAAGTTTATTCAGGCAACTCATAAATCTACCTTTAAACGGCCTGATTAGGGAAGCATATTAAATAGCTGTATCTGTCAAAATTAACGGCGTCTGAAATGAGACAGTTTTGTGGACGAGTGAGGGGGCAGCAATTAACCCCTTTTACAAATGTTGTGCATGTGTCTTTCCTTGGCGCCGAGAAGACGCCTCTTTGCAAACAGCTTCCTTCCATGATTCGCTTCTTCTACAACGCGGGTTGGGTTAACTTAGGTTCGGAACAAGTACTTAATGTATTGTTAATTTTTTACACTAAGCATTAAGACTCACTTAAGAACTAAAGTTTTCATTTATACATTCAGACAACTGGAGGAATCTATTGAATTCTTATCTTCGCCTTGTGTGAAGAAGTTGTTGCAATTGTTTTGTCTTTATGGAGATGAAAAACATAACTATAGAACTGTATGTTACAAAGCAGAAATAATAGATATTATGATAATAATATTTCGTAGATCTATTCATTGTAATGAATAGGTGATATTAAATTTGATAAATTTGTTATTAGTAGCAATTGTTGAAATGGTGGAGGTTTCAATAAACAGGCAGATGAATTTTAAAATCTCGAAGGTTTAGTGCATTTGAAATTTTTGGTCAATCGGAACTCAGGTCAAAATTTTTAAATTCACCTCGTTAGGCCCTAATCGACAAACTACCGAATTTTAATTATGTACAAAAGTTTGAATAATTAAAATTCTAAAATGTACATGGTAAATTATCTACCATAACCAATAGAAACAATTATTTGTAAAGCTCTTAACGAGTAATATTTTAAGATTGTTTAGATAAACTTGTGAGAAACTTGTAAAATATTTTTGCGTTTGGTTTACTTGTAGTTTTATGAGGGGGGGGGGGTAATTGTTTGCTCTTATCAACTGTTGAAGTTGTTAATTTTTTTACGTAGTATAGAGAGAGCAACTTGATGATGATGATTTTATTCGAATTTTTCGAATTTAGTATGTAGACATATTTTCGTCATATCTGAAGATATTTTTTCATTTTTCGTTAACGAAAAATTTTACGGTAGCTGTTATAAGAAATGAAACACGTAATTACTATTTTATAATCATTTTGTGAAATTTTGATCTATTTTTATAGTTATAAGTGTCCGAATGAAACGTGTCGCCATATTTCCAAAAATTTCGTTTCTGGAGTTAACAGGAAAAAAAAGAAAAAATGAGTATGGTGTTGTTATAAAAGATTTATTTTTTCAAAATTTATTAAATATATTGTTTCCAAAACTGTGTTCGTTTTTATTTTTTGAATGACACCAACAGAAACAAAATTTTTGATGTCGCCAAGTTTTGATTGGTTTATGGTGAGTCGGTGAGGCGACTTGTTTTTCACTGTTTAATTTTGATACCTGTTTCCCACTCACTTTTCACAATCCGGCTATTAAATAGGTTGTAAAAGTATGCTCGTGTGTGCTTAGCCTATAAGTGAGAAAGTAAATGCATTATACCCTAGCTTTTAACAAACACAATAGCAACATTAACCCTCTAATGAGTTGCCTTGGTATATTCATTACCCTTTCCTTACTAAAAGCCACTTTACTCTTAATATAATTAACCCTTTTTAACGAAATTATCAATAATTGACTAAAGTTTCACTTTCTTACAAGCTAAGTGTTTTCTAAACTTGAGACTCTAATTAAGCTGCTTTAATTTGACAGTTTTACTAATTAACACAAGTTAATGGAATTACAGTGATGCGGTATATCGATTATGTGTCTTGCGGTTTTAATAAATGGATTAATAAAGTTCGACAAGAGTTGCTTAAAGACTAGATTCCTTAATTTTGTTTTCATGGAGATAGTAAAATGCATATAAAATTTAAACTTGCAGTATAGACAAAATAATCGTATTACGAAGTACATGAAAATTTACAAACATGTATAGAAAATATAGTGTGGTTATAAAGTCATGATGTGAATTGGAATTGATATTTTTATTAAAATATAATTTAGAAAACATGAAATAAGAATAAAATGAAGAAATATATTAAAGGGGGGGGGGCAATTTGGGCCTCGAGAGAAGCTCTTATAAGACGTATAGAAATAAAGTTTGCCCTTAAAGTCATGGTGTGAATTGGAATATATATGTTTATGAAAGTAAAATTTTAAAAACACAAACAAGAAACATGTTTAAAATAAAAGAACAGTTCATAAAGTGATTTTCTTGTTTATCTAAGGTCAATGTGTACCCGAGGGAAGCTCTTAAAAGACGTATAGACATAAAGTGTGCCCTTAAAGTCATGGTGTGAATTGGAATATATATGTTTATAAAAGTATAGTTATAAAAACATAAACATGAAACATGTTTAAAATAAAAAACAGTTCAAAAAGTGATTTTTTTTGTTTACCTAAGGTCAATGTGGACCCGAGGGAAGCTCTTAAAAGACGTATAGACATAAAGTGTGCCCTTAAAGTCATGGTGTGAATTGGAATATATATGTTTATAAAAGTATAGTTATAAAAACATAAACATGAAACATGTTTAAAATAAAAAACAGTTCAAAAAGTGATTTTTTTGTTTACCTAAGGTCAATGTGGACCCGAGAGAAGCTCTTATAAGACGTATAGAAATAAAGTTTGCCCTTAAAGTCATGGTGTGAATTGGAATATATATGTTTATAAAAGTATAGTTATAAAAACATAAACATGAAACATGTTTAAAATAAAAAACAGTTCAAAAAGTGATTTTTTTTGTTTACCTAAGGTCAATGTGGACCCGAGAGAAGCTCTTATAAGACGTATAGAAACAAAGTTTGCCCTTAAAGTTATGGTGTGAATTGGAATATATATGTTTATAATAGTATAGTTATAAAAACATAAACATGAAACATGTTTAAAATAAAAAACAGTTCAAAAAGTGATTTTCTTGTTTACCTAAGGTCAATGTGGACCCGAGAGAAGCTCTTATAAGACGTATAGAAATAAAGTTTGCCCTTAAAGTCATGGTGTGAATTGGAATATATATGTTTATAAAAGTATAGTTATAAAAACATAAACATTAAACATGTTTAAAATAAAAAACAGTTCAAAAAGTGATTTTCTTGTTTACCTAAGGTCAATGTGGAACCAAGAGAAGCTCTTATAAGACGTATAGAAATAAAGTTTGCCCTTAAAGTCATAGTGTGAATTGGAATATATATGTTTATAAAAGTATAGTTATAAAAACATAAACATGAAACATGTTTAAAATAAAAAACAGTTCAAAAAGTGATTTTCTTGTTTACCTAAGGTCAATGTGGACCCGAGAGAAGCTCTTATAAGACGTATAGAAATAAAGTTTGCCCTTAAAGTCATGGTGTGAATTGGAATATATATGTTTATAAAAGTATAGTTATAAAAACATAAACATGAAACATGTTTAAAATAAAAAACAGTTCAAAAAGTGATTTTTTTGTTTACCTAAGGTCAATGTGGACCCGAGAGAAGCTCTTATAAGACGTATAGAAATAAAGTTTGCCCTTAAAGTCATGGTGTGAATTGGAATATATATGTTTATAAAAGTATAGTTATAAAAACATAAACATGAAACATGTTTAAAATAAAAAACAGTTCAAAAAGTGATTTTTTTTGTTTACCTAAGGTCAATGTGGACCCGAGAGAAGCTCTTATAAGACGTATAGAAACAAAGTTTGCCCTTAAAGTTATGGTGTGAATTGGAATATATATGTTTATAAAAGTATAGTTATAAAAACATAAACATGAAACATGTTTAAAATAAAAAACAGTTCAAAAAGTGTTTTTTTTGTTTACCTAAGGTCAATGTGGACCCGAGAGAAGCTCTTATAAGACGTATAGAAACAAACTTTGCCCTTAAAGTTATGGTGTGAATTGGAATATATATGTTTATAAAAGTATAGTTATAAAAACATAAACATGAAACATGTTTAAAATAAAAAACAGTTCAAAAAGTGATTTTCTTGTTTACCTAAGGTCAATGTGGAACCAAGAGAAGCTCTTATAAGACGTATAGAAATAAAGTTTGCCCTTAAAGTCATGGTGTGAATTGGAATATATATGTTTATAAAAGTATAGTTATAAAAACATAAACATGAAACATGTTTAAAATAAAAAACAGTTCAAAAAGTGATTTTCTTGTTTACCTAAGGTCAATGTGGACCCGAGAGAAGCTCTTATAAGACGTATAGAAATAAAGTTTGCCCTTAAAGTCATGGTGTGAATTGGAATATATATGTTTATAAAAGTATAGTTATAAAAACATAAACATTAAACATGTTTAAAATAAAAAACAGTTCAAAAAGTGATTTTTTTGTTTACCTAAGGTCAATGTGGACCCGAGAGAAGCTCTTATAAGACGTATAGAAACAAAGTTTGCCCTGAAAGTTATGGTGTGAATTGGAATATATATGTTTATAAAAGTATAGTTATAAAAACATAAACATGAAACATGTTTAAAATAAAAAACAGTTCAAAAAGTGATTTTTTTTGTTTACCTAAGGTCAATGTGGACCCGAGAGAAGCTCTTATAAGACGTATAGAAACAAAGTTTGCCCTTAAAGTTATGGTGTGAATTGGAATATATATGTTTATAAAAGTATAGTTATAAAAACATAAACATGAAACATGTTTAAAATAAAAAACAGTTCAAAAAGTGATTTTTTTGTTTACCTAAGGTCAATGTGGACCCGAGAGAAGCTCTTATAAGACGTATAGAAACAAAGTTTGCCCTTAAAGTTATGGTGTGAATTGGAATATATATGTTTATAAAAGTATAGTTATAAAAACATAAACATGAAACATGTTTAAAATAAAAAACAGTTCAAAAAGTGATTTTTTTGTTTACCTAAGGTCAATGTGGACCCGAGAGAAGCTCTTATAAGACGTATAGAAACAAAGTTTGCCATTAAAGTTATGGTGTGAATTGGAATATATATGTTTATAAAAGTATAGTTATAAAAACATAAACATAAAACATGTTTAAAATAAAAAACAGTTCAAAAAGTGATTTTTTTGTTTACCTAAGGTCAATGTGGACCCGAGAGAAGCTCTTATAAGACGTATAGAAACAAAGTTTGCCCTTAAAGTCATGGTGTGAATTGGAATATATATGTTTATAAAAGTATAGTTATAAAAACATAAACATGAAACATGTTTAAAATAAAAAACTGTTCAAAAAGTGATTTTCTTGTTTATCTAAGGTCAATGTGGACCCGAGAGAAGCTCTTATAAGACGTATAGAAACAAAGTTTGCCCTTAAAGTCATGGTGTGAATTGGAATATATATGTTTATAAAAGTATAGTTATAAAAACATAAACATGAAACATGTTTAAAATAAAAAACAGTTCAAAAAGTGATTTTCTTGTTTATCTAAGGTCAATGTGAACCCCGAGGGAAGTTCTGCAAACATTCATGGGGTACTCCAATTCTTCTCAAGCTTGGCCTAGAACATCTAGAGTTGTTGATGCCATTGCTTATTGTATTTATTGTTTCAAATATTCAAAATTCCGATTCCTTTTACTTTAGACATTTTGTTTAACATATCCCATAAATAATCCATGAATGTAAAGGTCAGGTGAGCGTTGTCAAGCTACCTCACCAACATCATCTCTTCCAATCCATTTTTGAGGAAATTCTCCATTAAGGAAATCATGACAACATTGTTATAATGAGGCGGTGTCCTCAGTTTGGGAAAGAACGTATAGCTCCAACATGTGAAGATAAAGGATTACAATGATTTCAACAAAGACAAGGGAGCCAATAATGTGATCCCGAGCAAGAGTGCACCAAACAAAGGCGCGAAGGACCGAAATATTGATCTATTTAACTGTGCTGAAAGTGTACCCAATATTCTCCAAATTGAGCATGAAAACTTGATATACTATTTCAGCAAGATTGGGGTATCGTCACACTACGTCAATGTTGTTCCTGATATCGTTGTTAAAACATTTCCTCAATGTTGGATTGAAAGAGGTGGATGGAAGCGTTGGCAGCGCTCAGCCGACCTTATATCCATAGGCTATACTCTTAGTTGTGAGTGGGTAAACAAAATGTGAACGGATTTGGAACCATTTAACATAAATAATTCATGAAGCAGTGGCATCAATAACTCAAGATCTTCTCAGTATCGCTTGAATACACGGGGCCCACTTGATATATTTATTCTAAATCCTACCTTTACTTTATGGAATTTTGAAAGCTCTTTGAGGTCATTTGTTCGCACCATAAAAATAGATAGTGGTGTTAAGGCTTCGAGCATCTAAGAAACAGCGCCTTACCTTGATACTCCTTACTGTAACACTTACATTGTTCTATACTACGGTATTTGGTTATTGAGAAACCTTTGTGCTAGGGATATCCTCGATCGGACAAGACATACATACCCGACTCCAGGAATCTGGTGATATGCGCTCAGCTTGTTTTATACTTCACTACAGGACCCTCTGGGAGACATTTCATGCTTTAGTATGTTTATTTGTGATAATTATTACTGATATATAGATCAGCTGAGGTTTAAGTAAGTAAAATACTTGACATATTGACAAAAGACACTTGTTGCTTACGTCACTTAGCTGTCAATATGTCAATATTTACGTCCCTCTGGGGAAGTCTCTGTTAATCAAACAGCTTTTACAAGGTAAATATTATCAGAAAGGGATTCTTTTCACGACTGACTTTTATTTTGTGTATTATAATAAAACCAAGTAACATATACTGAAGCGGAGCGAACCTTATTGATTCCAAATGAACAATTAATTGCTCGCAAAACAATAAAACTGTAGAAAAACTTTGCATAAACCCTTTCACTCCAAAATCGCCAAATATTCGAGTTCGGTGGTTGTCATTCCTAAAGTGAAAATAAACCATGGACGCCGTCTTTGATACTATTTAAATACGACACTAAACTGTTTTGCTCGAGCCATAAAAATCGATCGTTTGATGACGGCAGTCAAAGTTTGTTTTTGTTTTTATTTACAATTATTCCTGAACCGTAATATTTTGTTAATGCAATTTTGCACTCGGGATGGGTCATTAATCTTCATATTTCACTGAAATTTAAACGGAATGAGTACAGACGATTTTGATAAGTTACATATTATATAACAGCCCTAAGACCGATTTCTCGTTTTGTACCGGTAACTCACTAACCGGCATTTTTGGAAACACGGCGACCAAACATTTTGTTTGGGTCCTTAAAGGCTACACTTGAGCAAAGTTTGACAAATCCATAAAGCTTTTTTTTTAAACTTTAATTTTGTGTTTTGTCCCGAAATATGGTTAAAACATGACCACTACCAAATTTGAATATAACAAGTCCACGTGTTTGGACTGAAGAGACGTCATTTTAAAAAAAAATACAATGTTTGGTGGGTACTACAAAACAGATATATCAGCAAAACACTAGGCATCGGATCTGGACCAATCACATAACTAAGTATAAACTTTTGAAGAACTGCACATCTTAACCTCAATTTGATTTTATGACTATTGAAATAAGTCAGTTATTTGTAAAATTGGTTGTTATTGTAAAGAATTTTGAAATGGATCAAATTTTCAAGATACAGCTGATTTGTTAGTTCCCATTGTATTTCAAAATTAGAACTTTTAACTCAGGTTAAAAATAATCCTCTTTTGTCGAGATTAAACGTTGTAGAGTTATAATTATGTGCAGAAAGTCGAGATGATCTGTTACAACGTCAGCTCTCTAGATAAAGTGCTTTAAGTGAAACAAAAGTTCTTTTTCAGGTTTTTTTTTTTACTGTTTAGAGGTTAAAAACCTTTCCGTCATCGTTGCCCTAAAAATAAAGACATCAAGCCCTCAAATATTCTAATTGCGTTAGAGTCGGAAGATAATAAGAGTTGGTCAAGAGAGACCTGATAGAGAAGCATCTAACCCAAGACCACATGAAGAAAGGTGTAGAGCCACCCCAGCCCCTGAAGGTTCATTACACGTATTGTCACCATCTACCGAAAATATTGCTAGTTCTGTAGTTAATCTGTCGAAAAGTAAAAATAAGATAGAGTCTGTGTCTAAGATGGCCGAATAAACAGTCATCAATTTGAGAAATGACGTATTTTAAAACAGTCTCGAGGCTGATTGTTTTTTGTACTGATAACTCGCGACGTGGTATTTTTGGAAAGATAGCGACCAATACTTTTATTTTAGGGCCGTAGAGGCTATATTTGATCAAAATCATTAGAGTAGATTTAAAAAAAAAAGAAATAATTTTAAATTTTAGTCTATTACAGAGTCGGCCATGATAAGTTACTGCGGTGTTTATTTATAATAATTATCAGTCCTCTACATCACATTATTGTAACATCAGAACGTGTAACCTAATCTGTCATGAAGGCTACGTGGGTAGTGGAGCGAAGCGAACAAACACTGAATGTATCACTTAAGACAACTTAAACAGTGGGAAGCTTTGAGACTCTACGTTCCTTGAATCAAATCTCGCGAATCTTGAGTTACTGCGAGACAAACACATCATTATCAGTTATGTGACGTAATTGCAAAATATATCCTTAGGGTTATTTATTTGTTTCAATTTTATATTAAGTAACGATTGAACATACAAATATTTTGAAGATCTCTACGATGAGACACAACAGTGTAAGACAAAACAATTTTGGTAAAGGAGAGGAGGTGCAATTTTATGGCTTACATCGGTTTCTGGGGACAATTTAAAGATTGTTTCCATTTGTGGAGGAAAGCGTAATTTGTTATTATACATTTCTAAAACTCGTACGAAACAATTAATCATAAACAAATAATGTGTTCATTATAAAAAAAAATGAAGTGACTTTGAATGTTGATTGATCAATAGTAAGTTGTTAGGTAACCTTAAAGTTTTATGGATTTTAATATAACTTAAATTATTACGAGAAATTATTTAAAACATGACCTAAAAGCAATTTATCCAAAAACTTCTATGTATAAAGCCAAAACGTCGTACAGACTTACATTTCCCTTTAAACTGTAGCTTTTTTCAATTAGTTTGTGAAGCAAAAGTAAGAAAATTTTAAAGGCTCATTTTGTAGGTTCAGTAAAACCCATCAATAATTTCTACACTTAATTGTTTAAAATAAGCACGTGTAAATTTTGAGTTTAGGTAAACAAGTGTATACGCTTATCTTTTTAGTATCCTAGGAGATACAGACCCGGAGGTATTTATACTTTTATACGAAATTACCCTCACTTCTGAAAGAGACAATTTTTTAACTTTAAAATGTCCCTAAGAACTGATTTAAGTAAGAAAATTGCATTGTCTTAGTTTACTCGAACAGTAGGGTCGGGAAATTATACTAAAAATATCATTTTAAAATAAACATGAGCCCAATAAGTCTTTAAGACTTAATAATAATTACTTTAAGTAATTATTCTACAAAGTATAATAATTTTTACGGTAAAAAGGATATTTCTGAAAAGGAAAAAAAACACTATTCTACGAATGAATGAATTCTAGAACTAGCTGACAATAAAGTAATAGGCATTAAATTTGTGGCACTGCTGTATGACAGGTGATTCATCGTATGGTTATTTGTTTATTTAGTAAGTTACTATACAATCCTAAAAATAAGTTCATGGTTTGTGTTACTGTTGGAAATTGAGAATCTAAGATGGCAAGAGATAATGAATTACCTAGTTAAAAAACGTCGGAAAGACCAATAAAAATAGAATGAAATACGTTAGTCATTGTCCCTTTTCTCGTACTTCCACATATACTTAGTAGATGATGTGTTGGGGGCTTTGATGTGTAGACGTATTGCTGTATTGATTATCCAAAAATTCCGGTTCGTAAGCTATCGGAGAAAACAAAAATCTGCCTTGGGCTGTTCTAAAGACGTAATTTCTCAAATTCAGTTTTATCAATGTCGTTCAAAGTTTAGTGAAATGTAAAGGTTAATGTAAATAAATATTGAGCTTGTCTTGTGAGATAATATTAGATAGAATAAAACTCGAACACAAGATCTCACAAAAATTACGTTTACTTAATTAAACGCGTTTCAATGATAAAGTCGCCATCCTCAATTAATTATAGGATACTTATTGTAGCTCATGTATCACTGAGGATGGCGACTTTGTAGTTGAACCGCGATTGATTAAGTAAACGATTTTTGCGAGATCTTGTGTTTGAATTTTATTCTATCTACAGACTAGTGACTTAACCTCGTTTGTCAAATCGCAATTTAAAAAATATTGGTTCAGTAACTAGGTATACGCCAAAAATTAAAAACTGCTGTCATTAAAAGCTTGATTTTAATCAAATGGGACTTACGTTGAGGAGGTGTTTATGGCGCAAGCGAAGTGAGTTAAATGTATAAATATTTTGTTAAAGATGGCGACCTTTGTTCATTTTTACTTTTAATCGACAACACTACCAAAATGACTATATTAAATGTTGAGATTGACTTATGAGAAAAACTATAGTCTACACTACAGTATAACAAACCCATAGAACACAATTCTCATAAAAAAAAATTTTATGAGAATTGTGTTCTCTGTTTTTGTTATACTTTATACCAAAATAGCATTTTTGTAACGTTTGATTTTTATTAGTTTTTTCTAATGGTAAAGTTTGTGTCTGAATGTGTTGATGATTTTGATTTAGTATTGAAATTTGTGGGAACGACTGCACAATAAACACGGGAACAACACCCGTTACTGTTAACCTAGATTTAAATTCTGTATTTAAAATACAAAAGACGAATCAAATCAGTAGAAATAGTTCCAGAAAATTGTGATTATGGAGATGATCAATACTCGGCGGAAGTGGAAGTATACGCTCCATTGTAACACATGAACCGATAGCCGTATGTCCAGGGTTTTAACACCAGAGGTAACACTCAGTATCCGGTGTGGGGTTCATGGCTCGCATCACCGCAACAAAAGCAACACACAAAAAACTTTGGTAAGAATACGCTACGCCGTAATTTAATTGCGGCTTTTTACGCTGCTCAAGCAATTTGTCTGGTAAACAGTGAATGTGTATGTTTTGAGTAGTGTTGGTCTCTTCCGGCGGAAAACGGAAACAGCTATTAACTCGTGTCTTGCTCTTTGAGGATTTGTGGCCGTCTGTCGCAACCCTTTATTTAGTTTGGAAAAATTAAAGGTGCGAAAAGCTGGAAGGTGGTACTTGTTGTCTGTTATCTTGTCGCTCTCTTATTGAAATGTCAAGATAAACTGTTGTAATAAGCGGCAATTCGCTTATAAACACCCCCATTGTCATTTGTAGAAAACACTAATTTTAAATTGTCATTATTATCTACAGGTGGTATCTTTAAGGTAAACAGAGAGGAAAATAGAACTTTAAGTTGAAAAAAAAAACTTGGTAATGATTTTCTGATACATATTGACATGACAGTTTTTTATTTAAATATATAACGTTGTAATATAAAATATAAGTTACCGTTTTAAAGTTTAGATTTGTACCCTCCAGGAGTTATTTTCCGAGCTGTATACAATTTAACTTATAAGTAATAGTGTAATCTAATTCTTGTTTTTCTGATGTTATGTATGCAAAAATTATTACCTATTCCATAATTTTCCAACACCGTGTATTATAAAATGGAACCAGTTTCTTATGGAAATACTGACCGATTTATAGGAGTTATTTGTTCATAGACATACAAATTATCTTTCGTAGATCACGTTAATTTAAAATTGTCAATATTACCTAATGATATGTGTGTATGATAGGAGGGAAAATACTACTTTAAGCTGTAGTTGAAAACTCTCAATCGTTGTGATGAGTTTTTGTTTTGTACCAATTATAAACGGCTTCAAAATTTTCTGTTGGATACATGTCTAAAGTTAAAAGCAAGGTTGCCAGAAGGAAGATCCTACAGGCAGTGTGTACCATTGAGCGTCAAATCGTTCTCCTGTTTTATACCTGTCCTTGTAAAACTTATAACTCTAATAGGCATTTATTTTCATGATGTGGTCTGTTTGTCTACTTTAAAAAGTAAGAATTTAACCACTCTCATCATTTGCATGTTAATATTATACTTCAATAAACGATGTAGATTGAACGCGTTTAGTAGATGTCGAGGAAAATGTGTATATTTATTTATAATGTTAACAATTATATTGTCTTTAAACCTTTGGTTGAATTGAAGCCCGCTAGATGTTGAGGTATTTTAACCCCCCCCCCCCTATATTGGATTCTTGAAACATACATAGAATATGTTTTCTATAATTTTATTAAAAATATACCTAGATACCGTCACTCAAGCAAGTAACTTATACCAGTAACCATAGAACCAAATTTCAAAGCTGAAGAAAAGTTAACAATAAACTGGACAGTGTTATCACTGTTCGAATAATGTGTAACTCTGGACCTTATGGGTTGGATAGCCAGACTTCGGCGATGGTCGTAGACTCCTGAAGGCTGCTTTAACAAGTTCACCGAACAAAAACGCCCTTACTTTGCTCTGGGAGAGGACCACGCTCTCCTCATTACTTTTTTCTGTGTCTTGGAGGTTTGAGTAAAAAGTTTGATTCCGACGGGATTCCATGTACGTCATAATTATTTATTTCATGCAACCTTACATTTCGCTTGTGTTTGGAAACTCGTCCTTGGCTGCCTTCGCTTCTGTCGTTCGTTATATGACTGACTGTTTATCGTTAGAATTTGTATAAAATTAATAAATATTACCAAAATAAAATGAGGGGTTTTCTTTTTGTTCCCTGGACAAACGTCAAGCTGTGAACTTTGTTCACTCAAAAATATAACGTATTAAATACTTTTTCGATGTATCGTGAATACCTATCATAAAAATTATATTTTTCTTAAGTGTTATGTAAAAAATACTTCAGGCCTAGTTTAAATGTACACGCAAAAATAATAATCAAATTGATTTTCCTGAGTAAACTTATAATTTTTATAATAAACTGTAACAAAACTGAATAAGTATCATATCATATGTTATTTTATTTTCCATTTTTAACTTCCAAGTTATAAAGTTTTCCCTTTAGCAAACTTTCTTTCATAACTGCAAGATTTAGGTTAGAATTTATAGTAAGGTTAGAACTATGCCATGTTTCATTGTGGGGAGTGACAGTCCCAGGGTATAGACCTTTCTTCATCTTGTTTTGGGTAAAATTCCTCTCTTTCATCTTTACTGTTAGATCTCTTTGGACCAATTCTTATTTACCTGCGACGATATTAGTGTAACCGAGGAATACGGGTCTCTATTTTATGATATTTTTCTTTTTCTAAAGCGATGAGAGACCTTTTATAAAACCATTACATCTGGGACAATTTTGTGTTTCACTTCCCACTTACAATTTAAAAACATAAATGCTTGCTACTAAACACAGATTAGTCGCAGATCGCCCTAATCCAAATATCTCATTTTGTATCAACTTATATATCCTAAGTTAATAACATATATTTATTATTTTAAATTAAATATATATTCATCTATTTAACTTATGGGAACACGTAAATTTCCTCGATCTTACTCTTCCATGACGTATATACGACGAGATATATGTAGGTTCGTCATTATTTTGAAAAACATTTAGATAGTTTTTGTACTATCAATATAAACGTTTAGTTTGCTGTTTTATATCGGACTTGTCACCCTTTAATGTTTACTTCTCCAAATCATTCTCTTCAAGTTTTACATATATGAAATTCATGAACTGTTGTGAATCTTGAAATCTATATAATTAATAATAAGTTTCAAAAAATATTTCTCAATTAACGGAATACCAAATCCAATTCGTAACAATGTGTTGTTCCATTTTACAATGCGTAAGCATTTAAGACCTTATTTCAGGTGACAATATTTTTAACTTTATACACATATGTACAAGGGCAAAACTCCTATTTATATTTTGTAAATATCAGAAAATCATTACCAAGATACAATTACTTCAGCTTAAAGTATTGCTTACTCTCCTGTTAAATATATATAAATACCATTGGTTAATATTAACAATTTAAAATGTGTGTTTTCTACAAATGAATTAAACCTAGCACCTCTCGCACGATAAGGATATGTGCCCTAAGACCATAACACAACATTTTAATTTTGTAAAATTTTTCTTTAAGCTTTTGTATTAAATTACCTCCAAGGACAAAACTTTTTTTTCCAAATTAAAAGTTTAGGCGTCAACAAGTCAAAGTGTGGACGCTGTCGTAGAGAGGAAAATCGGAATTTTAGTCAAAATTACAGTTCTGTAGTTAATTAAGAACAATAATACAAGAACCCTAGCAGTGACGTTCAGTTTGACTTTCAGGAACTTTGATTTCAAACATACGAGTACACTCTACATTCATTTCTACACATTTCAAAATAGCTTGAAACACTGCACCTTTTAGATGGCGTTCGAGGTACTTATCACTTTTTGACAACAGGAACTGGATATGTTTTAGCAATGACTACATAAATACTATAAGACACGACATAGGATAGGGAAATAGTCTACGCTTTACGGGTGCTGTTCGTCACAAGTTTGACACACAGCTATCAGAAAGCGCTAGCAGCAGGTGCTTGACTGTACGCATCCCACTTGGTTGAGACTGTACAACTGTTGACCTCTCTCTCACAAACCTTCTCACTTACTTCCGTCAGCATAGTCAGTGTTGTCAGTTCGTGCGCTGAGATAAGCGATTCTCGACCTTCCCTCGCATCTCTGGTCCCATATGTGGCATCAGTGCGTTTTCTCTTACCCGCCTGAAACATTGTTTGACCGTAGAGCCACCTAGCGCCAGTCACATCAACTTCAGATTCTCTAGCAGAGCGACAGCTCCACACCCTAGCGGGTATTGGTCAACTCAAGAATAAGCGTAGAATATTTAACATGGCCATGTCGTGTCTTATAGTATTTATGTAGTCATTGGTTTTAGTTATGTAAAGTCTCGTCTCCTCCTGTTAACCTATAGACTTACTTTTTATTTTCTCACCTAGTGTGGATCAAAAACAGTCGAATGTTTCGCGAAATTATGCTTTTTAAGATTCTCTGAATCCAAGTACGTGGTTTAAGGAAATCGTCTATAACGTTTAACTTCCAAGTACACAAACGAAAGGTATTAGTGGTCATCTCTTGAAAAATACCAGTTTATAAAAAGAAAACAAAAATTGCCTATCTGTTACAAAATACATAATTTCTGAAAATCAGCTTATTTGTCCGGTGTCATATTTATATTTAAGATAAGTTTATGACGCAAGTGAACCAATTTCAGACCTTATTTACTACGAATAGTTTTGTTCGATTGTGAATGAGAAAGTTTGTGCAATGTTTTTGCACCGTGTGGTACTTATAGGGATAAATAAAGTAGACATGATTTAGCACATAATTCGCTATATGTTGATGATATGTACAAAGCATTGCCTATACTAAGAACATGAATCTCTACATGTGTACATCTCACTTAACACTAAATATACTAATAATACTGCTCATTTACCCTGAATATGGGCTGCCCCAATGTCCTCCTGTCCTTGACCTGGCCATATCTTATAGCGTTCCCATACTCAATATTTGGGGGGTAGCTGCTATAAGACGTTATAATGTTCTTAAGAAACGAAATTTGTTGGTTGCTATTTCCTCAAAAATAACAAGTTGTCGATATAAAAAAAAGTTTTTAATCGTGAATGGTGTTGTCATTCAGACTTATTATTTTCAAATTCAGTTCTGCGAATTTCCTTCAAATTTTAGTTAGTCAAGTACGAAGATTAATGATACAAACCAGTGCGACGCTATAATTAATCATGTACTCGATTTCAATTATGTACGAACATGAGGATGAGTTTTATGGTAGGAGTGAAGCAAGTTTAGGCTCATTTGAAATATACAAAATGTTGATAAGGATTACACGGAGAAAAACCTAGTATTTAAAATATAACTTTTCCCCCTCACTTACAATTCATTTTTTCGAAAAATGGCAATGTATATTATTTTTTGGTATTTTGTTTACTTTATGGGCGTGTGAGAAAGATAGTGTAGTATTTATTATGATTACATACAATAAACCAAGCACGTAATATAAATTTAATTTAAGATATAATTCTTCACACCCCATACTTAAACCCATATGATGTCAAACATTTTAAAATCGGTCCAAAAAAGTCAACCATTGTGTCAAACCACTTTTGTAATAAAATTATACTTTATGGATCTTAATTTTTATTTTTATTTTCTTTAGTTTTCATCATAAATGTTATCAAAACCATGCGGCCTTATTTTGAAATATTTATCCTTGTCGATACAAAATGTCTTTTCTTTTTTTAAATATAATTTTCAAACATAAATCTTTGGAGAAACAACATTGACTTCATTTATGGCTTTTAAAACTACATTTTAGCAAAATTTAAAGAAACAATCAAACTGATTTTTAAAAAAATCAAAAAAATTGTGTTCTTATAACAGGTTTCATCTAATTTTAAATTATATAAAAATTATAAATATGTCTCAAGGTATTATTAAAATATGACCATATATAAAAAAATTTAATAAAATATTATCTTAGTGTATAAATGGACATTTCGGATAAAACAAAGTTTTGAATGGAATTTCAAAAAGTACATTTCAAACTCGAATGATTTTTCTTTATATAATACTTTCTACTTCTTCCGTTTTTCCTTATTTTCTACTCATGAACAGTGATGTACAATTTTAAATATTTCTTTAGCTTTATTTTCATTTACAACATATTTTATATACATATACAATATATACATAGTTTACATCAGTAAATATCATTTTCTGATATACTTAATTAAAGTATAAAATTTCTTAATATGAACAACTCCAAATATAATTTTTTTTTCTTAAAGGAATGTTGTCAATAATGATTTACAAATATACTTTCTTATAGATACAGTCGTTAATATTTCCAATTAAATATACATTATGTTTTTATAATCGTAGTATGGACAAAGTTTTACGATGGGTTAAAAATAGCCATGTTGAAGTCCCCTGAAAATTATGTCGTCCCTCTTTGTCGGGAACTATTTTTATGAGTTTATTATCTACACATATTTTTGCAATATCTCCAAAAAAATTTCTGACTTGTAAAAATTTGGCAGTAGTCTACCGATTTGATTAAATGTATTAAAATGTAATATCAAAGACCTGAAATAAATCATCTTCACACAAAATACGGTTATGTTGGAAAGGAAGTTTGAATAGCTCAATATCCGATAAAATGTTAGTAAAATGT
Source organism: Aphrophora alni (assembly GCA_963513935.1). Taxonomy (NCBI): domain Eukaryota; kingdom Metazoa; phylum Arthropoda; class Insecta; order Hemiptera; family Aphrophoridae; genus Aphrophora; species Aphrophora alni. The sequence goes on along the minus strand of OY740769.1, from coordinate 28,158,090 downwards.
AAAAATTTATAAAACAAACCAAAACTAAAAAAAAAAAAAAAAAGTAACTGTTTATTAGTGTTTTGGAAAATACAAAAGTGAACGCTGATCGTCGCCAAATATATAATATTTGGATCTACTTTTAGTAGAATTTACTTAAAACAAAATTTTGAACATCAGAATTTTAAGTTTTGTTCTTTTAGCAGCGCCCTCGTTAAATTTATTGGATTCGGTTTTGTATAATGGTAACTCAGATTGTTTGTGCAGTATTTATTTTATTTACAGTATGTTCATTTAAAATTTGACTTTCATATCTGAACAACTATTTAGTTTAGAATCGTCATCCATAGTAATTGATATAAATAAGGTGGGCACTGTAACACACCCATGGGGCAGCCCAACCTGCTGTCACAGCTTATATATACAGCCAAACATCTACACTAGACATTATATTACCACTTTCCAGTCTTAACTGCGTCTGGAAAAGACTTAACAACATAAAATGCCTCTAATTCGAACGGCTATGTAAACATAATGTACAATATCAAAGTTAAAAATATACATTTAACACATAATCCATTGCACGGTTTGATTAGAAAATTAAACAATGTTTTTATATTATAATTATCTTTTTTATTAATATCACTTCGGGCTCTGAGAAAAAGAAATTCATTTATAATATCAATAAATTACAAATATATATTTATACAATGCTGTACATTCGTTGGCACGGTTTATAAAAGTAAAGTAAGGTGTTTTAAATGGTTCGTAAAGACGTAATATTTGGTAAAAACGATGGGGGGGGGGAATTGTAACAGGTAGGAATTTACTGAAACAATTTAAAAAGTGCGGTACTTAAAAGATATATGAATCAAAATTTATTGTGTTATATTATCATTTAAAGTTGCGAAATAAATTCTTCATTATGCCGTCTGTAATCTTAACACTTTATTACGTATAAACTGAATGTATAGGCGGTACATAAGCATGCAATCTACCATTAGCTGAAAACGGAAATTTTAAATTGTCAATATTACCTATTGATATTTATATTTAAACAAAAAAATAATATTTTTAATTAAATTACTTAAAAACAGCCAATCGGAATGATTTTTGTATATTTTACCAACTAAAAATTGGAGTTTTCTGAAAAATCTTAAGTTACTAACGTGTGTCTAAAATTAAAAATAAAGTAGGGAGAAGTAAGATATTAAGTAAGTATTCTGACGAGTTTGTCTAGGCAGAATAAACATGAAGCGCCGTTTTATCTGAATGATACATCCCGAAAGTATTTCTATTAAATCATGGTTTTGATTTATATCCGGGTGAATAAGGATAACTTTATTCATAATTGCTTGAAATGTTTTTATCATGTAATTACAATAAGATTTAAAATAGTACAATGCTGATGTGAGTTTTTTCGTATGTGTTTGTGTATAGGCCTTCACCTTGGTATAAATATGCAGTTTGCCGCCAAGCTGCAAAAAAAAGGGAATACCGAAAGATGGTTTACAAACAATAACCATTTTGAAAATTTTCGTACCAATTTATTTTGTGTATTGAACGAATTTAGTAAAAACTTGATTACTTTAAATTTTAATTCGTATTATTTCTGAAACATATTATGACGTCATTGGATGCTGCACAAAATGGACTATTGTGGGAAGTTGTAGGCAATAAGCCATTATTTTTAATTTGAATATGGCCGACGTAGGTTTTTAATTAATAAAATTTGTTTAACGATAGGGCACCACTTGTCTATTGCTATATTCCGTTTCAGGTTTAGTTGGCATCAAATGGAAGTTTCAGTACTACACCATAATTCAATCTTAACGATGATGTTTACACATTTGTTTTATTTTTCCGTTGTTTCGATTTATTTTCTTTCAAAATACATGCATATTTATATGTTTTGTAAAGGCCACCCCTTGTGTTCATCAAACACGTAACATATTAATATCTTTACAATAAACAATGAACTAGTGAACCGTCAGAGGTTAAGCAGGTTGAAGTTAGGTTATTCCGTGTGTTATCTATTCCCCCGTTGATAAATAAAAACATAGAGGATGAAATGAAATATTCGGCCTATATTATTATTGTTGAAATTTTTAACAATTAAAACACATTTATACTAAATTTAAAATTATTAATTTAAAATGTACACTCACGTAATGAGGATGATGATATTTCGATCAATTTTAGGGGGGGGGGGGGAACATATCATGGGTGTAATTCAAAATAATTACATTTACATGGGATATACAGACTTTCTAAAATAAACTACAAAATTGGAATGTTCATTTATCAAAACTATTGTATATAAGGTGTCCCAAAAGTATGGAAACGGTTTCATAACTTGGGTTATATTATACGTGTGTACAGATTGTGTCAAGACTATGGTAACAAATACAGGATTTTCTCAAAAATGTACATAATATGATTTTTCCTAACCTTTTCAAATCTTAGAGAAATAATATGTATATCACCTCTAATTATTTTCAATAACAATGTTACCATCTTCAGTGATGCATCAGCTACAATGATGAAACTATAACTGAGTAGTTACCCAAGAGGTAAATTCATTATCAGAGATACCACAAGATTAAAGATTGATAATAGACCTACATTATTTTAGACAACTTGAGTAGCAGTCATGACAATCATCTTGGATACAATGAGAAACACAAATCTCTCATTTACATAAACCTTATTGTCGCTTTGCAGTGTTTCATTACACGTTCAGCCGCATGAATCCAATTCACTCATTGTGCGTAAAGAAGAATCACTTTAAAATATCATATTTTTGTGAATAATTGGAACATTCTGTATTTGTTATAAATTTTGACACACTCTCAATAGAGCACATTAGTTCTAAACGTCATTTCATCATTATATATATATATATATATATATATATATATATATATATATATATATATATATATATAACCGACTTTTGGGACAACCTATACGTAAATTACTTAAAACTAATCCAACAACACAGTGAGTATTCGTCTTGGTTTATGCAATAGACAAAACATTTTTACTTTACAAAATGTTAAAAATTATTTTAAGCGTTTTTTTTTGTATAAACATTGAACTTGTTCTGTTTACGAGTAGGTTTACAACACTCAAAACTAATAATTGATTGAACTTTCTAAATATAACTGATAGTAATATCACATCCACTCATAATGACAGAGTTTGTTTTTTTAAACTTTATATTTATATATAATATAGTTTTATTTAATAATGTCTTTACTTCACATTTTTCCGTATACGATATCTCGCGAGAAAACGATTGAACTTTCTAAAATGTCTTCCTTTGTATTAGGACAGAAAAATAATAAGAGTATCCACCAAACTTGATAATATTACCAATTTATGTTTTGATTTTATAAAACTAGTCGTTCTGCACATTTTTACCGAGAGACTGTGTAAATATAACCTCATTATACACCTTTTTAAATAGCTGACCAGAAAAATTACATTGACAGATATCGCTATACTGATAACTACGGTAACCTTATAGGTGTTAATGTTTGCATTTTTCTCCGTGTATTTTAAATTAAAGTTTGTTCTAACTTTTGAACAATATATTTATTTTACTAATCAATTTATCGAAAAAAAAAAAAAAAAAAAAAAAAAAAAAAAAAAAAAAAAAAAAAAAAAAAAAAAAGTGTATTTTCCCCAAGCTCACGGTGTAGAAGTCGTAAAATAAGGGGTCGAAAACACTTGTAGGTTCCACCGTTGCTTCGCCAAATAATGTTAGAAAATCAAACATATTAAACTCATCAGCATTTGAAAAAGTTGTTGGTTTTGTGTTGAGGAAGATTTTATGCTCTGCTTTTGTTAAGGTGAAGACGACAATTTTGTAGATGGAAAGTTCGTGATTTAACAAAATTTCCAAAACATATGTTTAATAATGTTTTCATGTTAGATGAACTTGTACGATACCATGTGGATTTGTTTATATACACTTTAAAATCTTGACTATTAATCTACTTCATACATAACAATCTTTGATTTACGTAAAATTGATATTATGTATAAAAGGAAGACATTTTATAAATTTTTCGATTTATTTTTACACATCCACTGTCGGTGAATCCGGAGAGTCGTCCTCTACGTCTACAGATTGAGGACTATGCGGTGGATCGGGCGTTGGAGACCTCGGCGGTATAGGGTGATAATAAGAGGAGGCAGGAAGTCCCGGTGGTGGTAGGTGTGATGGACCTGCGACACCAGGATATAGACGGTACGCCAATGGTTTCTGAAGGGTGTTGACTGCAGCTGCCGCTACAGCTGCTTGTCTGTAGTAGAGATCGGCCGCGCTGGGTGCTGTACCGGCTGCTGCTCCTGGGTATGGCCAGCAGTAAGGTGGTCCTCCGTAGAGCCTCTGGAAGGCGGCGTAATTACCAGCTTCAGCTAAGAGTTCCAAGCCGACAGCTGTTTGACGCTTCCATTTTGTCCTGTAACAAGAGATGATGTACATATATGTTACATTATGTTTTAACAGACTGTAAACTGAAGCATAACGTAATTAACTGTGCAAAAACATTGCACAAACTTTCTGACACACCCAACCATAGAACGAAATAAAAACCAACCATAACTGTTCCTTATCAAAATGTTCAGTTTGGTAGTTAAAAACAAATGACGCCATCTTTGAAAATATTATTGTTTAAATAGGGGCTAAACTTGCTTCACTTGTGCCATAATTACGTCATCAGCGTTAGTAAGAACATACTATGGTGAAGGAATAGTTTACAAATCTTGACCAGAGACAATAGTTTATTAGATACACGATGCAAGACTAAGAATGATGTCAATGTTTTGATTTTCACTTTTTTACTGGCAACTATCCAACTGACATTTTTGGTGATGAATGTGTGTGTGAGAAAGTTTGTGTAATATTTTTATAGTTTATTTAATTTTAGACACATAGTCTATATGCTACGGGAAATCGTGAAGGCAACTCCAACTTATATAAAAAATATTACGATGATTGGCTGTTTTCAACTATTTCAACTCAGTTTTCATATATAAATATCAGGTAGTTTGAAAAGTGCGTCTTCTCAGTATTTATAATGTTTATGAACAAATTGGCGCCCATTAGATCAGTGTCGATTAGAAAGTGGCAAGAACGCAGACAGCTGCTCGGATCATTTTTGTCTAAGTATTTAGGCACACTCGATATTTTTGTACCTTGGTAGACGTAATCACGTTTTGCTTTTGGCTTGTTATTTAAGCACAAATTGAAATATCAACAGAGCTAAGTGAGCACTAGCAGGCGTGTTTAACAATTCTTTGTTACCCTCACATCATTATTTAGATTTTCAAACAATTTATTGGTAACAAAGACGGGACGACGCTTTGTAAAATTTTAATTGAAACAACTTTTAAGACGCATAGCTTGACAGCTTCATTGTGAAGGAAACCTTGTTGACCGGATCAATATTGTTTAAACATTGAGTGTTGGAAGATTACTTCGTACATCGAGACAATGATACTCTTCTTGAAGATAATGGAAGATGTTACGGTTAAGGAGTTTTTGCTGGCGGCTTTAAACTGTAATTATTTATTTTAGCTGAATGTCGTCACAGCTCGACGAGCGGACACGCGGCAAAACCGATGTGACGAATTGTGGAACGTGGATGTTGGGTTGGGGATATTGTCGACGGTGGAAATTTTAGCTGGAGCTATACGCGGTATGTCAGTTGCAGGTTCCCTGAAAAATTATAAACTTTAGTCACAATTTCTCAGTCATAACGCCGTCTTTGAACAAATGTTTAAATTGGGTCTAAACTCAATCGTATTTGTGAACAGTTATATTGTGTTACTTGAGAATTTACACACTGGTTTGGATCATTAATCATCAAATTTCATTAAAATTTGTCGGGAAAGGAATTTTTGAGAAAAACGTCTTTTATAAAAGCCCTATAGTTGATTTCTGTCGTTGTTTTTTACCGATAATTCAGGAACCGCCTTTTATTAAGATATTACGAAAAATAGTCTTGTTTGCGTCCTTACAGCCTACATTTGAACAAAATTGATCATAATCGTTGGAGCTGATTTCGAGAAAATAGTGATTTTTTGTATTGTCTCTTGGTAGGCCTGGATACAGAAAAATCCAGAGTTATCGAAAAAATAAGAAAATACCCAACACAAATGCCTAAATACCAAATTTGGTTAAAATCGGACCACGATGATTTATCACTACACAAACGTCAGCCGTCATTGAAGAAAATCGTGTTTTTTGACATAAGCAAATTCGAAACTGATATATCAGCAGAATTCAATATCGATTTATGACACACATTACGTCCTACATGAAGTGAGAAGTTAAATATCGTATTTGGAGTTTTGTATGTCCGTGCAGTGTCGGACAGATTTTGCTCAATTTTTGGTATTTACTATCTATCTACGAGTGTCTCTCTAGTGGTTAAAACTCACCCTTGTGTCGATGTTGACCCAATACGGTGAGAGGTAATCTTAGTCGCTAAAGCTAGAATTAACGGGAGCGTAATAAGATTTTACATTTAGATTTATTCTGATTTTTTTTATCAACTATTTTCCTCAAATGTGTCTCTAAGTAACCAGTCTAATCATGTTGGTTGACACGTTATCGTTTAAAAAGTGTAAATGAAACACAAACCAATACCGACTTGCTTACGTCTTTAGAGAGTACAATTTGGTAAATTTGATAAAATCGATTAAATTAGTAAAACTCGAAATTTTGAGTTTTAATTTTACTCCAGCTTTCCTGATTAGATTTAGATTAGAATTTGATTTTAAATGTATTCGCGTGCGCGCGCGCGCGCGCGTGTGTGTGTATATGTGTGAAAGAGAGAATGTTTAAAAGATCCTGTGAGAATATTCCCTAGCCCTCGATATTATTCAGAAATGTCAAGCCTTTACCAACTAAAATGTTTAACCTTTGTAGAAATACTTTAATGGACATTTATTTTCGATTTTCCAGACGACTAACTTCTCTCCAGGTATGGACACTAATTGTATTGTGGTCCAGTGATAAATCAGCGAGTGTAAAGACCGGTCTTGTGGTTATTATATTATTGTGGACCGGAGATAGATGAATTATTTCACAGTCCAGTGAACGGCCAGGGGTTGGAATCAAGGGGTCGTAGCGGAATCTGTTTCCTTGGTAAGAATTATTTACATTTTTGAACTATTTCTGTAGCTATATGTAGAAAATTAGATCAACCAATTTTGAGAACATTGGAATTTTGTGTTTTAGCCTGCCTTGATATTTTGGGTTATCGAAAAAATGAAAAAGAGCCTGGAGATATGGCTAAAGTGACTATATTTGATCAAATTGTAAAATAGAGCATATCGTATAAACAGACATAATTTTAAAATCTTTTATGAACTCGCGGTATCTAAGAACGACTAATTTCATAGAAATTTCAACATCGAATCTTTTCAAATTTTGAAAAAGTAAAAGAAGTTGAACAAAAATTTGTACGATTTATAAAGAAAAGAAGAAACTGAAACTGGTATATATATAATTACTTCTTTTAGTCTACTTTAGGAATCGCTGACATTGCGCATAAGTTTTGATGTAAACATAACCTCAAAATAAATTTATAACAGTCGACCAGAAAACTCATATTTTACATTGCTGTAGATATTGTTTGACTGACCACTATAGTTTCCTAAATAATGGGATTTTAACGGAATTTTTGAACGATGTGTACTTTTTCTATTCAATTTATGAAAAATCAGATATTCTCCACGACCTCACGACGTAGGCCTAGAGGTTTAATATTGAGAGTCGAATTTGTTTGCAAGTTAAATTGTTGTTTTACGATTTTGAAAAAAATAACGCTTAAGGAATTAAATGTAGTAGACGGGATTTTAATAGTTATTTGAATCATATTATTTATATGTACCTACAGGATTCCGGGGTGGGGGGGCCTAAATGAATTGACAATGTAGTTAATGTGTGACTTCTAGTTTGTTATTAATTAAGATTGAACACTGTTCTATCGGGGTTGTATGTAGTTAGGATTATAATGTTTCATCCTAAACAATTATAACAGAAAACAATTATGAAAATAAACATGTACATGAAAATGTGAGAAGGAATGTACTTCGATTTTTTAAATGACTTAAAACATTAATGTTTGTGGCCGTCATTTCGGTTTAGATTTTTTTTAACGTCACTTTCTGGACTCACCAAGACCTTTAAAATGAAGTATCACATGACCATACAACCTAGATTAAAATTTTCAATCACTCCTAACATTTCATTAATACACAATTTAAAACGCACACAAAATGTTTAAAATTAGGCGTTATAATGGAACTCACGCAACGTATTAGCTTTAGTATACAACAGATTTATTTTAAATTGGAATCTTTGTAAAACTACACACGAGTTTTCAGTTAGAACAGGAATAAATTAATTCCCTTTTAATAAATAAAATAAATTAGAGTTAACTGCATTGTTTTGTGGATTTTAAGATATTTTGCTTTTTAAAATATTGTAAGAATTCTATGTTTCTAAGTATTACCAAGGAATTAATTTAAGTTTATATTTAACATTTTACATGAGATTAAAATCCAGGGAATACAACAACAATAACATTATGCAACTGTCTCATCAAAGAGCATACTTCGTTAAATCAACTATATTCTAATTTCGATTAAACATACAATAGAGCCGAAGGGAAACTACTGTGTAATGGAATCGATTGGAAGGTTGCCGCACCGGCTCGCTCAGCTCTATTTCACGGTCTCCTCTCTGATGATTCTTCCAATTGGTGTAAGAAAACATTACCCCCATCTTGTCCACGTTCTTATCTAGCAGGCAACAATTAAAAAAGGGAGCCGCGTACGCGACGTCTTGTGATGCGATCAAATTTGTGCACGTTCATCGGCAGCATGACGAATCCCGTCTTTTGTCCCCGTCGTGGGGATTCATTACTAAGCGATACCTTACCGTGGCAAAACTACAATTCCCTATTGTTTGTTTTAATAGGCTTAGATCTAAAAACAGTATTTTATCATTTTCATGTAGGTTGACGTTTTCAGTTTAGTAAGGAGGCCTAAACATTATTGGTTTTAAGAAAAATCAATTTTGGGCGGCATCGAAAGATGCTGATTCAGACAGTTGATTGCCAAATCCGTTTTCTTTGTAAGAAAAATTAATGGCTATTGTTGTATACATATTGTCCCCATATTACTGTACTTCACTTATTAACGTAGTGTAGACACTAATTTTCAGACATGTTTCATTAACTTCTTTCCTTTTCGCAAATACAACAATCGCACGACAGATTTTTTGGCTGATAAAACAGTTTTAAAATGTTTTTCCCGATGCCGACTGCTTCCTGTGTTGAAGTACTTTTTAAAATGGATTTATTTTTCGTTACATCTCGCAGATTCTGATTAGATAATGATAGATTATATTATGTATATCGTTTGTTCGGTTATTTGCAGTCATTTTCGTATATAAAAACCAATGCAAAACGTGTTGATCAACTCTCATTATCAAATGAAACACACTTAAAACATGAAAAAACAACACGTTACTTGGCTGTTCGTCATGTTCTAGGTTTTTTTTTTAATTAATAACGAGATTTGATTTATATTCTTGAAACGTTGTCTATTATTTTTTATATACACAAATAGTGGCAAGTCTTAGAATATTATCAACAATCTTTTAGTTATTTTTCTCCTTTTTAGGGGAATAATTCAAATTTTGAAAATATCTTGCTTGAAAATTACGCAAATACCTGAACGATAATGATCTACTTAACGTATTACCACTTTCTTATCTTAGGTATTTATAAACTTAAGAAACTAAACAGCCAATCGTCGTATTGATTTTTGTTTTTAAAAATATAAATTGGAGTTTTCTTCCAAATTTTTGGTTGTAGGCCTACACTTCTATTCGAGTTTAAAAGTAAAATCTTAACTTGACATTAATCTTAACTTCTTTATTATACCTGTGGTAATGTCCCATTTTAAATGCAAAACATAAAATTTTGATTATATGACAAACATTCCGAAGTGTATTGATTAAATATTGCTGAAATGTAACAATATGTATCGATCATCCACTACAAAAAAAATCGGTTTAAGATTTATAATTCAAACAATAACAGATAAACATGTAGGCCATCTATCTTTATGTTTACTTGTTACTGGGAAAGTTTCGTATTGAGTTCAAAATAATGTTGACGCTTTTAGAATCAAATCTTTTTGTCGTCTGTTACGTGCACAAACGCATGGACAAACGCATATTTTTGTCACATTACAAATCGGTTTTTTTATTTTTTGATAGTGAAACTTAAAATTTGGGTTTATCTGTCATAAGGAAAAAATACCAAATTACGATGTTCCCAAAATTTGCTTTAAGATTTTAATCAAATTTTCTCTTCTAAGGAAATAAACAAAATCTCTCAGAAAAATATCGATTTGTGGTTTATTGATCAACAACCATATAGCGTTGATATAAAATTGAGAATTTATCAAAATCGACAATACGGATTATTTTGAAATTTTGGTAGAATGTAAAGATTAATTGCCCAAACCAGATTAAAAAATAGCAAATAAAACAATATTACCTTTCAAGAATAATTGGCAAACAAAAATAACCTTTTGATCACCGCCATTCAAGATACAAGGTCGATTTTAATAAAATACAATTTATACCAAGGACGAATTTATGGCAAAGTTTAAGCTGTTTTCAAATAGTATTATAAGTTTTTTTTTGTTTTCTTCTTCTTCTTTTTTTATTTTCAAAAAGAACATCAACAACGATTGGATAGTTACCACAGTGACATTTTTAGTTTGGGTGATGAGCGAGTGAAAATCGTTTGTACAATTTATTATCATATTATGCAAATTTTTGAGACCATTTGTAAACTATTTTGGAAACACATAAGCACATACATTAATACAAAGGTGGAATATAATAAATAAATAAATATATATATTCAAACTAAATAACAGGACAATTATTATATACGTCGATAAAATACATAAAACAAATTGGTTTCTACGGATAATAGTACAAATTACGTTTTGAATAATATTTCTATTTGTATCCTAATAGCTCATTACAGTTGCAATTAAACTCGCTAAATGCCACTTTGAACTCGCGTGATGCTAAAGCGTTGTTATACGCTTATTTATCTAATTTAAAAACTAAATTCCCCAGCAACATCCCCTATTTGCATTTATTTCCTGTTATTTTCTTTGCTTCGTTTTCCGGCGATCTCTTATCACAATAAACACGTTTCCCTCACGCTACGATAGCCTCTATCATTACCTTGGAACGAGTGTTTGCTCTATACTTCAAGTCCCGCTAAACTATCATTTCGTTTTTAGTGAAAGTGGGCGAGAGTTTATTTTAGAAGCTAAACTGTGCATAATCCATGAATAAACCAAAGCTTAGGGGGGATACACAAGGTGTTGAAGCCGCCTCACCTGCAAGTTAGGGTTGTCTTCTTGGTAAAATTGATCTATTGGTAAATATATATATGATCCTTACATTATAGTTAGGCTTTATATGAGTACTTTGAGATCAATATTCTAAAGACAATTTTGTAACGATTTTCTAATTTGTAAGAATTTAGTTGTTCTTCAACTTCTCCGTTGCGTTATAATAAAAAAAGTAAGGAGTTCTGATGTTTAGTACCTGTGATAGTGCAGACGCTTAGATGATTTATAATGTACAGGGGTGTCCAATAAGTTAGGTGACAATCTTTGGGTGGTGATTCTGGACTTAAAGAAAAAAACAATTTTAAAAAAAATTCTGGACCGATATATCGATACTACATATTACTTTGCAGTGTATTGTGAAATCTAATAATATTTTACATAACCGTTTCAAAATGGCTTTCATTAAAGAGCTAAATATCTCGAAAACCGTTATTTTACAAAAAAAATTACCTCTTTAAACCTGAATAGGATATCTTTATTTTTTTGTATGTTAGAAAACAGCGGAATTATTGTTAAGTTGACTGGTAAGTACAGGATTACCAAGAATTAAGTTGTTTTTTTAACGATATTTCGACTATATGCTCTGTACTTATTACATGTCGTAATAAAAAAGAAGACAAACACACAATCAGATGTTTATCTGAGCAGTAAGGCAGCAGTTGACACAGACAATATTTTTTTTTCTTTTTTCTTTTTCTTTTTTTTTCTTTTCTCAAATATTGCAGTTTCATGTGTATAAAATTATAAGGAACATTGCCAGTAGTTTGACCCTCGTCATTCTGCCGTTGTAACTATATAACATATCGGAGCACCCGTAGGTCCGGCAAATCATAATATCCTGCGTTACTTAATGATAATTCTAAATACAAAGTTGTCTCGGATATTAAATGAAGGCTTGTTTTACACAATTACCAACCATTAAAAAAAAACTAAAACAGCAATTTGAAAACAAATTTAAGATAATTTTACACTGCACACTGCGTGACTACATATGGGAGGGTATAATTTGACAATTGCATCCTCATGTCCCCCGGGGTACTTCCACGGCTGCACAAATTGCCGACATTGCCGCGTTAAATGTCTCTTAAACTCGTTTCCAAACGTTTTGATTGTCGCCTCAAGTAAAACTCGTCTGGAATATAAAACAAATGGCGACGAACGACCAATCACAGAGCCCGACATAATCACGCTTATTGACAATGCTACATATTCCAACCGGTTCTTTAACCATGTCATTATTTTTGAATATGTCGTTTAGATGCGAAGACGATCCCCAACACGAGATCTTACATGAGCTTTGATTTTTGTATTTCACTTAAAGGTGATGTTATCAAAATTTACATAAATATTATCAAACACTGAACTTTCGCCCTCTTCAAGGTGTTGTGACATATGTATGCATCAATAAATTTTTAAGGAAAAACCAATCACGACGATTTTCCATTTGTGTTTTCTACAAATGATTGTTTTAGCGTTTCTTAAGAAATTTCGCCTATTAAATCAATGTATAAGAGTGTAGACGGCTTCATGCTTTATTTCAAACAATTTTTAAAAGTAGCTTGATATTTTTACTTCTCGTACCATTCAGTAATCGTTCCCATATGGACATCTGGACTCTCGGACCTTAGAAAGTATGTTGTCTGTGGAGCGGCGTAGCTCAGTTGGAAGAGCGGGCTCTTATCTCGCCGTAGTTCCATCTTAACCATCACAGGTTACTTACACTTATAGCGTTATGTTTCCGTGTATTACCTATGACCCCGTTTTCATCGGTCATCCGATGTGTATATTCGACAGAGATAAGTATCTCTACGGCCAGACGGTAGAAACAAATAACAAAAATAGTAGGCTATATGCGATAGATATATCTCTACGGCCAAACTGTAGAAACTGATGAAAAAAATTGTATATCCGATAGAGATATCTCTACGGACAAACGGTAGAAACAAATAACAAAAATTGTATATCCGATAAATATATCTCTACGGCCAAACTGTAGAAACAGATAACACAAATTGAATATCCGATAGTGATATCTCTACGGACAAACGGTAGAAACAAATAACAAAAATTGTGTATCCGATAAATATATCTCTACGGACAAACGCTAGAAACAAATAACAAAATTTGTATATCCGTTAGTGATATATCTACGGCTAACCGGTAGAAACATTTAACACAAATTGTATATCTGACAAAGTATCTTTACGGCTAAATGGTAGAAACATATAACACAAATTGTATATCCGTTAGAGATATCTCTACGGACAAACGGTAGAAACAAATAAGTTAACAAAAATTGAATATCCGATAGTGATATCTCTACGGCTAAATGGTAAAACATATAACAAAAATTGTATATCCGATAGTGATATATCTACGGCCAACCGGTAGAAACATATACCACAAATTGTATGTCTGACAGAGATAAGTATCTTTACGGCTAAATGCTAGAAACATATAACTCAAATTGTATATCCGATAGAGATATCTCTACGGACAAACGGTAGAAACAAATAACACAAATTGTTTTATCTCCTATTTATATTTAAATATCGTAAGTTAATATGGACAATTTAATATATGTAAATGTATGTTTGCCATCTCTTACATCAGTTGATAAGAAAGTGATAAGATTGCATGGATCAGTTTCGACTTGGTATTGATATTCTTAACTATTTGTCGTGATTAACATTTAGATTTGCAAATACGAAAAAATGATTTAATTAACATAATATGTAGAGAGATAACAAAATGTAGAAGATAAATGTTTATTCAACACTTGACACTGTCGTATTCTATTTGTATCCGGCAAATCTTCCATATGTGACTTTAGCTAACAATTTATTGGCAGCCATCTTGAAACGGAAGGACGGATTTTGTAACAAACTAATGTTATCGAAATCTCCTCACTTAGTGTCCAAGAAAACTAAACCACAATCATAGAGATGGGCAGATGTACACCACAATCTTTTATTTTCTACAGACTGAAACCAAATATCATTGAACTACGGAGATAAGATTATGTTTTATCGTGTCGGAAACATGGTCTAGGATTATCTCCTACTTGATTAAAATAGAGTTTTTTAAGGTTTCGTTTTCTTGGTTTACCATATTTTCTTATACTTTTAATTTGACAAACTAGTTAGATTAATTTTGGTTTTTAATCTGTAAGCCTAAATTTTACTAAAATTTGATCGAAATATTTTAAGAAATCGGGTCTTGTATCGTACTGTTATAAACTGATTTTGTTTGTTTTACCGATATCTGTCGAAACGTTTTTGAGAAGCTTTAGAGATTACATATTATTAAAATTAAAAATTTTGAACAATTCGAATTTTTCAGTTACGGCGATGGTGTTTTCATGTATGTTCAGAATGAAAAAAAACCTTTCAACAAAATTCAGGTTTTCCGTCATAACATTCTATTTGAAACAATATGACGTTTCGATTATCAAGTCATCTTCTTCAGTTGTTACATGTACACAGACCTTTGAGATACTGAACCAGTAGTTAAAATCAGGGTGTGGGATCGTGTTTTATAAAAATAAAACCTATGTAAAAATAAAGTCGAAAGTAGAAAATTATACAATTGAAAGTAAAACTTTTAGTTGGCACTTAGAAGGACAATTTTTAAAGTAGGCCTACCAATGATGTATAACCCCTTCAATAAGTTTTCTGCACGTTACTAAATCACAAACAATATACACATTCTACCGCTGGTTTTCAAAATAAAATTTACAAAAGTACAAAATTGTTCGTTTAGTATATGGTAACCACCAGTTATTTTGTAAAATACGCATTTTGAACTCAGTGGAAAATAAAAATGATATATTAATTAAAATAAAATTGTAATATCACAGTTACCTTCTATTCTGGTACCACGTTTTGACTTGCGTATCACTTAAACTGAGCTTCGCTGCTAATTCCATTCTATCTTGGACACTGAGGTACTTCTGTCTCTCAAAACTCTTCTCCAATGTCTGCAGTTGATGATCTGTGAACGCTGTTCTTGCTTTTCTTTGTTTTTTACTTAAACTGCCGTGGGTCGTACTACTGCTTCGGCTGTCGTCTTCTTTGTGTCCTGCAATCAAAATACAACCAATCAGACTGATCACTATGGTCGGAACGTCATCTTGATTTGATATAACTGAAATATTCAACAAATAGCAATACATAAATTTTAATAAATATAGACATTTTCGAAATTTGTATTTAATTATATTTTTTTGCTATTATAAGTTGTGTGTGTTTAAAATTGAAAAAGTTTTAATAAATCTTAATTTCAACTTACACTGGCAGCAATGGGCAAAAGTTCTCCCCATTCATTTTACGTAATTACTTAAAACATAACATCAAAAATGCTATTTATAGATTTAAAACACTAATTAACGTTGCTCAAGATAATATTATAATGATCACTATGGTACCGCTTTAGGTATTATTGATTTAATTTTTTCTCCTTTTTTTTTAAAGGCGATATTTTCAAACCCTTCAAGCCGTATAAATGTTTTTTTACAACTTATGTGAACAAGGTATTTCCCCACTCCATAGGATAAAAATCTTTAAAACTAAATGTCTTTCAATTGTTAATTTACAACTTACAACTGTTAAATGCAAATTGTTACATACTTTTCACAGATTGTTATTGTGAAATAAATATTGCACAAATATTATTCAAAATTATCCAATCATTTCGACTATCAGTGGCTCGTGTTTAAATTTGTTTTGCACTTGTAGCGTCGGAACGCTGCTGAGTTCATAAATAGATTCTTCATTTGTTCAAATTTAAATTGAAACTGCTTAGAAGTTCTGTAAATTCAGTTTGAATAATGACGTAACATAACCTTAAAATAAACCAATAGTAAACTTATAACAGCTAATTTGAAAACTCACGTGGTAATTAAAATCTCTTTAGACATTGTTATATTGATCGCTCTGGTCATCCTTTAGGTATTAATGGTTGCATTTTCTTGTAAGTTATGTTTCAGAACTTTTGTAAGATTTATAAATTTATCTATTCCACTATTGTAACATGAAGAAAATCTTTTATTTTTCACGACTCTATTTTGAAAACTCTGAAGACATCTTTAAAATGCTTGTAAGTTCAATCGAGTTCCGTTCTTCTCGCTTCCCTTGCGACATAAACTCGTCTAGTTTTTTAATTCTTAACGTCTTTACTTTATGTCAGATTAAAGAATAAGGGAGGGCGTGTGCAATATATACGTAGCGCCGTCATACGGGATTGAACCAGCGTAACCTGTGACGCTCCAATAGTTCGAACTCCTGTGAAATAAGCTACATTTCCCTAACAGAATAAAACAATTTTTGTTTATATGTATTCATTTACTTTTTACGGGTTTTACATTAAAACACATCGCCTAAAAGAAACACAATTGGTATACAAAACTATATTTATCTGCGACCGTACATATTATTTATGAATATTAGGCTATTGTTAAAATTTTTATTTGATTTACCAGATAAACAAGAAACTGAGTGGGTTTTTAAATCATTTAATTCAGACAAAATGTACATTTGTATGGCCCAGTCAGATATAATACAATGGTACATTTTTACACAGCATCCTTAATATCTAAATACACATTTAATTAAAAATAATCAATAAGCCCATAATACTATTTTTGTAAACAGTGACTTAAATAAATTAAACAATATACAATCAGTAGGATTTATTTTCAAAATATGCAGTTGTAAGCAAAGTTTAAAACCCCTTCACAGCTGAAACGTCGTCTTAGGATATTCCTGAATGGATTAAAATCTTTAATAAATTTTAAATAAACACGGAGTTTGTTATATAATGCCATCCCAGATTGTACAGCTTCTAAAACATACATCTACAGAGGTGTTAGAATACCTACATTCCACAATGTTCTGCTCGAACATACAACAATAGTGTACCAGAAAGAGATTAAGTGAAATGTTTTTTTTTTGTTCATGTTATTTGTCATACTTTTAGGTTATTTAAGACAAGTTTTATTGAAACTAAGAAGAAACAGTAGACTACTTGTGTTGGGGAATATCTGCATTGCCATGATTATAATTTAGCATACTAACCTATTAGTAGATTTACATAACTGAAGGAAAATTTAGATGTCAGAATCCACTCCATTTGAGGCAAATTTAGTTTAAATACTCGCAGGCGATACTTAAAATCAAAATTGTCTATTTCAATCTTATATTAAATGTTCTCAATTTGCGAATATTAATTGAAACAAATAAAATATAGTCGCTGTCTTAGACTTATTAAAAACAGTTTTTATATATTTCAATAAAGGCCTAAATTTGCTTCACTTGTGTAATGAACTCGTCCTAAATGTAAATGGACGAGAGTTAAATATGAGAGAAATATGACGGCAGTTAAAGTTCGTGTTTTTTTTTTTTTTTGGAATAAATTCTTGAATAGTAATTTTCTTTTACTTGCGATTTACGTACTGGCTTGGATCAATAATCTTTCCATTTAAAGAGAATTGTAATTAATCTACAACAATTGTATTTTTTGTCAGCTACCCCTAAATGTTGATGTCTCTAGATATGGTTCAAATATGCTTTCACATAACGGGTTTGGGTTGTTGACAGATATAATTAAAAAAACGTTTTTTATCAAGAAAGATGTTTCTGAAAAAACTCAATATCGATTTTATTTACTCATCAGATAATTTACTACAAAACAGTCAGACTGAGCTAACGGAAAGTGTCTCTAATAATTCTGTTTTTAAGATAATAAATTTGCATAATAAACGTTACAAAGTTCATGTAATATATTCCTGTATAAGAAATACCCGCAGAACGATGGCAACCATTTTAGATAATCGTTCTAAAATTGTCCTGAAGTTAAAGAGGGATTCTGGATATTGTTCCTGCAGGATCTACTTGGCGCAACTCCCCCGCCCTCCTCTAGTCAGCTTCCTGCCCTTATTGACCGATCTGACCCCCACCCCCACCCCCTGATGGACCTAAAAGCTCTCACAACTGATTCACTTTACCCCCACCCTTCCGATACTGCACCAGTTTTCTGCAAATCTTATTTCATTTTATATAAGTACCCAAGTTAAGAACCATATTGCACTACATTCGACTTTAGTTTATTTCGAATTGTTTCAGTGTTTCTCTTAAAATTTAATAGAAATATGAAACGCCGGTTTGCATTATAAAATCAGCATTATGTCTGACAGTAGAATGTTCCAACTTTAGGCCTATACAGAGCGTCCTACAAGAAACTTTATATATATATAACCCATTTCCTTCACTCATTTCAAAATGGCCTCCATTAAAAATGATTAACATCAAATATATCGAAAACCAATAATTTTGCCCAAAAATATACAAGAGGCAAAAGTTTTCTCTTTTAAAGAAATTTTTTTAAATTTGTTCTGTACGTCAAAGAATAAGTTATGAAATAATTTCTTGGTATTTGTTACCAAGTAGGCTACCCATGATTAGCCTAGAACGAAATTTTTCTGCGAATCTGTGTTTTTTAAAAAATTGAAAATCAATTGATTTAAATAAAATTTATAAAAATTACGTAAAACTTTTTAAATCAGTTTTTTATTGAAGCAAATTAGACCAAAAAAAGAAGATTTTCTGCCTATATTTGATATGTTTTCCTTTAACGTATAGAAGAAATAAAAAGTGTAAAAAAATTGTGCTTAAAAGAGAAAACTGCTTTACCTCTTGAACATTTTTGTGGTAAAATTATCGGTTTTCGAGATATTCAATGTTAAATATATTAAATGGCAGCCATTTTGGCATGATTAAAAGAAATCGGGTGATAATTTTGTTCTAATTGGTTCATTATAACACTCATATCAACTCTGTATGACTTGCCGTTCAAAAATATGATTTTTTTAAAAAAATCAACATACAAAATATCAGCTAGATAGAAAACTAACCATTTCATGGCAATATCTTCATAGGTACTTCTTTATATTTTCACCAGTAGAAAAGTCCAGAAAGTTTCTCCATTTTTTAACCTTGAACCCGCTCAATATTCAGAGAATTGTTTAAAATTAAAACTACAATTTTGTTATCCGTTTTTTGGAGCTGTTTATTTATTTTTTACTTTCTTCATATAGCCTACGTAGTATAGGGAAAAATTTGTAATGATATAAAAATGAATCTCCAGTTTGTGGAGATGGAGTGACTTAAAGTTTATTTCGTCCATAGAAATTGATTTAGAAAAAATCTGAATTTTGTGTTTTTGTCTTATCTTAGATCAAGAGTTTGGGCTGTAGTGTCTTGCGCAGACGACAGGTGTTACAGAGGAAGTATATTTATTTATTTTTAACACGGAGTTCTTAAAACGGATTTATGTGTCCATTATTTGTGCCATAATATAATGAGAAAGTGTTTTAGGCCACTAACGTATTTAAATTTCTGATATTTAGTAATTACCAACCTGCAGAGAAATACTTTATTGGGTGAAATTGTTCAGAAACTTTATTTCTCAAGGCAACAATCAGTCCATTGATTGCTTTATAATTGTGACCTCTGGACTCGACATCAGTGATTGATTTCATTATAATTGTGTGCCTGTGCCTTGTGCTAGTGCCGTATTGATTGTGTGCCGTGGCCTAGGTGTGCTAGAAGGCATCCGGTAATCATTGCTATAATTTAAACATTGCTAATATTTATTATTATTACCTTTTTATACGTTTTCAATCTACGGCTATTGGCGGAATATTTATAGTAAACTCGAAAACCTCTATAAACTCAAAACATTGCCCATGAGATTTTTTAAGAAATCTTTGTAATTCGAAGATTGATTAAAATTTTATTTGAAGATTTAGTAAATACTAATTCTACATCTACAACACGATATTATATTGTTTATTTTGTATATTTTACCAAATCTGGAACTCACGATCGCGATCATCATAGTCTTAATAAAAACCCAGTATAGAAACACGAAGAGAACAAATTGAACCAAAAAACAAAAAATATCGTCAACTGTAATGAGTTACACTTGTGGAAACTTCAATCACCCTACACAAATGTCATGTCCACCAATGAGGGTCCGACCACCACTACATCATAGTCTGATATAAGAAAAGACATCTCGAACCCTTCGAATACTCTAATAGTGGCAGATTTGATGAACATAAGGAGAAGGATCTAGGAAGAAGAAAGGTGTATATCCAGCTAGGAACCTCGGTATAAGTGAGGTCCGAACGCATCTGAACAGAATATCTCATAAATATTCCAAAGTTATAATTTAAACAAACCTATCACATAAAAACAAAGCAGTTTTGTTTAAGGCCTAGTGTGTACGAACTTCTGTCTTTACGTTTACCCGTACAATCATTTCCTAAAGTTTGACGACACAGTTTTGACTCACCCTGTACACAAAGAATATTGCTAAGTATATTATGATTGAAGTTTCGCAATTATTCGTGCTTTACAAATAAATTCTATTATATTATAATTTACGTTATAACAATACTGGCGCTAGAATGTGTATTTTGTAATATTTAATCATGTAGGCCTACTGTTTGTTTGTACCTCTCCACAATTAGATCTCGTATTGTTGTGTTTGAAACTTTCACTTGAGCTCAGGCTTTGGTTGAGAGGCTGCTTTAATACAGAAATGGTTTATTTCTTACTGTGAGCATCTCGGGTTGCCAACGTTAGGTCGAAGGTTCTCTTAGGAAGAAAATAAGCTAAAAAGTGGTTTAGAAAGTATTACTGAGATAATTTAAGCAGCTAAATAAAGAAGACGGATACAGGAATTTTTTGGTTTTAATAGTAACTGTGCATAAACCGATTTCACAAAGTTTGTCACTCACCTATCCCGAAACCCGAACCTAAAAATCACCTAAAACCCTTCGTACCAAAATGGCAGTCAAAAGTGAAAATATTCCAGACACACATTATATTCACTTGCTTCGCTTAAGAAACGCAACCTCAGCGTAAATCTAGTTTGATTAAAATCGAGCTTCTAATGATGCAGGTCAATTATTCTTGAATGTAATTTATTTTTACTTACGATTTTTACACGGGCTTGGATTATTAATCTTAATATTTTACTAAAATTTAAACGAATCGGTGTATCCGATTTTGAGACATTACGTCTTTTATAACCCAAATACAGAAATTGTTTAAAATTAGTCAACGCGTTCTCTCTGTGAAACGGCCTTTTCTAAAACCGCACTGCCCATTAGAGTCCGTCAGATTACGTCACTACAATTCTCTCAAGGAATTCTCCCATATAATTTTGTTTAAAACTACACTTAATTAAATTACTTTACGTTAAAGGATAGCTGCAATAAACATTAAAACAAACTATGATTTTACATTTAAATATAATAATGATATGAATTTGTTTTCTATAAAACTCTATAAATTACCAACATATAGGCCAGCAGTTCAGGCTAGAACTAGAAGGGATATGCCCAAAATAATTTTTCAAAATCGCTTGACAATAAAAGGATGAATACAATTTTTAATTCACACCCACACCACACCCCCACACATCCACCCTCCCACACCCACACCCAATGGTTAAGGAAGAGCCGTATTATGTTGGCATTATAGTCCTGAACGCGAAAAGTCAGGAATAAATACAATTATATCAGCGATTAAAAATTATGTAAAGAAAAAAAAAAATAATGAATGTTACTTATTGAAGTTTATAAGTAATAATGAAGTTTGTATAAAAGCAAAACTTAGACTCGCTTATCGTAAAGCAATGTTTAAAGTAGTGGACACATGTGATGCGAAGAGATATTTGCAAGTATTGATCCCTCTGTTTCACTCTCGTTCCTTTTGACTTGAGATTGACTGAAAGCAAACTCTTGGGTTGCGGTTGTCGTAAACAATTTGCAAGAAGTGGTTCCGTTCCTTGCTTTGGTTCAACTACGTCGCAAATGGAAGCACTTCCCGCGGGACTCGCTCACTCCCCGACAATAAGTAGGATCTGTTTATCCAAGGGTTTATCTTATATATATTATCCATTGATAGTTTTAAATTACATTATCTCTATACTTTATTTCCTAAGCTTTATTTTTTCGACAAGTATTTTTGATCTCTCATCTTCAAGATTTCTAATATCGTGGAGTAGGGGGAAATATAGCCTACGCATAAGTTGAATAGGCAAATTCATACATCGTTCAAACTTTGGATATAAATCTTATTTCAAATACATAGGGACACAAAGCAACCATTAAGTACCTAAAGCGTTATCATAGCAATCAGTATATCAATGAGATTTTTCTGATCAGCTGTTATACTTATTCTTACGTCATCAAAGGGGCGTCCATACGTCATTATAACATGTACAATTGCGTTAATCCAGAGATTCTCATTTCGGGAAGTATACCTTTCTTCATCTGGTGTTGCGTTATATTTTACGGGGAACGAGTGCCAGTGGCTATTAATGACACCTGACAGGTGTCCACTTGAGGAGCGAGGGCCAGCCATTAAATTAGATTACTCGTTGCAAGGATAATGACAAACAAGTTAGTTAGGTTAGGTTATTATAACGACTTATGAAACATTACTTTCTACGACTAAGGACCTCATTTAAGAACGTTCCTTTGGATTTATTTAGTTTAAGGTTCCATTACACTACTTCTTTGGGCCTCCCTTAACGAGCTTACATTTCATATTCGTACCTTTAGTATTTCCTTAACTATTAAACCTGTTATCCTTCCTTAATGCTAAGGTTGATCAAACCTTTCTTAACCTTATTGTTCATTTCGTTTGAATTCAGTTTTGTTCAGTTTGTTATTAAAGATCAAGACGATTTTCTAGAATTTTTTATGCACGTAAATGACTTATCCCCACTGGTATAAGATACTTGAGGGATGGTGAAAAACATTTGATTTTTACAATAAATATCAAATGTGTAAAATGTTATAGGTTAATTAATTTATCGATATCTTATTTTTCCGTTATTGTAAGCTCCCATTAATTTCCATAAAAATGTCACAAGTAAAAAAAAACAATGTTTATAGTTCCATGATATGAATGTAACAGAAAATAGAGATATTAAATATTATTACTGAAATTAGAACATTCTTGCTGTATGATACATAATTACAGCAAAATTACAGTAATTGATATGTAATTCTTTTATCTGGGATACTTTTCTGATATTTTCCCTTGTGATTTTGACAAAAGAATAAAAATAAATCAAAACGTACTAACATACGGCAGGTGACAGCTGTTTAACGATTAGCAAATAATCCTTACTAATGATTACTACAGTTTCATTGCTTCTTATTGATGACGTAATTCGTTTAGGGTTCCTTTAATAGATACTTATAAAGGAGAACTTGGAAATCTTATGAAGTATTCTTAAAATGAGAAGTCAGTTAAGGGATGCCTTAGTGTAAAGTAACAGTTGTATTTCCTTGGGTTTCGTAGGGAAGTGCTAAGTGATAAATACGGGCCTGAATCAAGGGTAGTATAAACAAAATTAACTCGAACCCGGTTATTTCCAACACGTAGACAATATACTCAGTACCGCTTACTGCAATATCTTTACATTGGTAGCGTTTTACAAAACTAACTTACTAACGTCACCTCTTATTTGTATAAATACGACAGTATTATATTCATATATATATTTCATTCCAGTCCATTCTTTGACGTTATAGGTTACAAACGAATTCTTAGATGTGTTATGATTGGATATTCGTTTGTTACGGTCTAAGGATTTAACAATTCGTTAATGTTTACGAATTTCGAAGAAGAAAAAAAAATGTGGAACTAAACTTTAATAGAACGAAATGTTGAATGTTTAATAAACGTTGCACAACCTGAGCTCAATGATTTTAACATGGCATCTCTATTAAAATCTATTTTCTAAAATTGTTAACATGGGTTTATAAACCAAATGTTTGATAATAAAAGATCAAACGTTCCGACACTGTCTGTCACTTTGTGCAGAGCTTTAAAATTTATCGCCCTAACAAACCTACATTTGTTTCTTGCCTACAGTAGTAGAAAGTGACCTGGTAACTTTAACATTTACAGTTATGTGAATTCAGACCTTTTCTTTCATTTATCGTATGAGGTGTCTTTTGATCAACTCTTGTTCTCTTCCGGCCCTGACACTATTAGAATATTCGACGGTTAGGAGTCTCCATTTTATGGTTTTTTATGACCGTGCGGTTTATTACAACCAATAATAACTAAAGCGTTACCATGGTAATATCAAAAACTAACAGCTGACTAACTTTAAAAAAAAATTAGGTTAGTAATAACTGAATTAATATTTTAAGCAAGGAATTTCTATTATGAATACTATACTGTACAAACATGCTCTCATATACAAAAAACTATAATAGTCTATGTTGTCAAAATAATCGTAATAAAATTCGGCAATCGTCGACTTTACAGTGAGTCGTGAGTCTTGGTATCTTTTAGACCATTTTAATAATTCAATTTATAGTGAGAAAATAATGCAGTTATCTAAGGAATTATCAAAGTCATCAAAATATTAAAGTTTGGCCCAATGTTATGTTATATATATAAGTTTTAATTAGACTGTTTTTAATATTAAAAAAAAAAAATCTTTTCGGTACTCAAAATTCTATTATGTGACTAAGGATAAATCCCGTTTCCTAAATAATGAAACAAAATATATATTTGAGCACCTTCAACGTCGCACGAGATCCATGTAAAAGTTAAAACTTCGTTCAACAGTTTACAAAATCTCCAAGTCACATTCAATTTGCCGACATAGGACGACACATAGTGTTGACGATACAGGAACACAATGCCGGGAAAGAAGAAGAAGAAAAGTGTTGGGACCAATTAGCAACGCCTAACGTTCTATTGGCGCCGCGACGGAGATTGTGTTACCATGGCAACGACGCCTGCGTCAGGAGACCAGACAATAGATACGATTACAATGATAGTTAAACGAAACGTGAGTAGATTTGATAAACAGTGGAGTTATCATCGACAGCCGGTTTTCTAATGGAATGGGGACAAAATCGATATGCAAATTTTTGTAGTTATATCACTGACTATAAACAAAAATGTTTTTAATAAATACTATGTATAATAAACGGTGCAAAAATATTGCACAAATTTTCTCATTCATCCCATCTATAAAAATAATTAAAAATCAACCAATAGTTGTTTATAATTATCACAAAAAATGTCAGTTTAATAGTTGTAAGTCAAAAAGTGAAAATTAACAGTTTTTGGTTAAATATCTATTTTAAAAGCATTTTATTGCTTCTTTGTTTGCCAATTGTTTCTGAACTGTAATATTTTTTATTTCATTTCATATCATGTTATAGTGTTATACTAAAATAATATCAGCAACGTAGTTTTAATTATTAGCAATAATAAAGAAAACAATTTCATTACATTTACATGCCTTCAGTTGGATGCTGTACATGTTACAGTACTTCCGATAACCTTATTTATAACTAACAATTAAATATAGAGTCAAATATGTTTACATGACAAAAATGCAAGTAAGAGTATATAATTTCTATCAACCTTTATATCATTTAAACTGTATGTTTTTCTCATGTTCATATACAAATATAATTAGTTATTATTGAATTTAAAATGTGTGTGTTTAATAATAGTTTGAATGTTTATACAGAGATATATTGCCCTCCCGCTATTCGATCAGTTTATTTTTCGACAATAAAATGGTAAGATGTTTGACAGCTGTATGGATCAGATGTCCTTGAACTAAGTTATATACAGTCAGGATCGTTTCGATCTTACATGAATTCGCATACGTTTGTTTGTCATACTCTCAACATTTTACAACATGATTATGTTGGCAATGTATGTAGAATAATAATTGGCTTTTCTAATTGGACGTCTCTTTTGTCTTTTATTTCTTCTATTAATATTTTAATAGCTGCACATGAATTGTCTGTTACGAAAGAGGAAATATAAATACCACCATCTAACAACAAATAATAACATGTTGTTAACTTACTGTCTTGGGTTCAATACGAACATGTTAGTCTTCAGATTACACCTAACCTAAATTACCAAGTTCTTAACCCTAAGAAACTGGCAGCTGATGTCTCTTAGTTACTCTGTTTGTTGCAGCCTCAGAGAGGAGTTGAACCTGACACTGCAACTGAATTGTATACTCCAGACCACTGTTTATTGGAGGAGCATTGTCCAAAAAGTAAGTAAATATTGCGGATACTAAAAGTGTAAAAAATCATCTAAATCGTATTTAATTATATTAAAAATGACAATAGTTTGAATATGTTAGGTTAAAGTATGGTGGAAAAAATCTACTTTATGGTAGAAGCAAGTACACGCTGAATTAGCTTGTGGTAAAGATGGGAGAACTTAAGTCATCTGAGAAAGTTCATGCTGGTGTGTTTTGCGCGATAATGTAAACATGACCACAGATAGTAAATCAGTTGAAATCAGCTGCAACCTTGTGGTCGAATTCACAATAGGCTATTAATCAATAATTCCCATTACCACAATTACAGGAACAAAAACTGAAAAACAATAATTAATTGCAATAATTATTAATAATTAGTTTATCTCTTAAATGCACTGATGCAGTATTATCATCGAAGAATTCTACTGATAAACTGATGGTGGTACATTGGGGTATGTAATAATTATTGTATTTTTAGTTTTTGTTCCTGTGATTGTATTTAAAGGAATTATCAATTAATATTTTCAAATCAGCTTTCGAAATAATGAACGAACAGCTACATTTTGTTACATTGATGGATCTAACAATTCTTTGCAATTTGTCCAAGTTTTATTTTAAATACTATTTTTCTTAACATTTAAAAGATATCGAAGTTTGCTGTAAAATGTTCAAACACCATTTTTATTTGTGACTTTTACAGGATATTTATTTGTACAAATGAGAGAAAGTTTGCGTGACATTTGTACAATTTTGTATTCATAGATGAAATTTCTTGCTTATACAACACACAAAAACCATCATTTGAGTTGTAAAATGTAATCTTTAATATACATTTATGTTTTAACAGCCAGCTGTTAGTTTTTCATTACGGCAACGATTTATGCATTATTGGTTGCGTTTTCTCCCCGTGTATTTCAAATGGAATTTTTCAGAACTTTTGAATGATGTTATCTTTAAAATGATGGGTCAAAAAAGTTTGTACGTTCAACCGTTTCTTCACAAATTTGAAACAAAAATAACGTTTTGTAAATGAAACATATAAATTATACTAGATGTTGTTATTTCTTTATGAAATAGACGTAAAACTGAAAATATATTTAAACTACGTAAATAAATTCTAACTACTTCAATTTAGTGTAGTAAAATTAATCCAACACGACATTATCAGGGTCTTACTTTATCGATAGTGTTTTACTAAACGCAAGGCCTACTATGGTAATTGTGAATACTGTCATGCGATATTAGCAACGTGATTGTGGGATAATATATACATGACGTGATTCTGGGAATTGTGGATAAACGAGGACACCGGACAAGGAAATTAGATAATTGTTTCCTATTAACAAACACAATAATAAAAAGAAACAACTTGCCTAACGTTAAAAACCGCTGAATGAGCAACAGTTTGCGGTGTCTGTA
Source organism: Aphrophora alni (assembly GCA_963513935.1). Classification (NCBI taxonomy): domain Eukaryota; kingdom Metazoa; phylum Arthropoda; class Insecta; order Hemiptera; family Aphrophoridae; genus Aphrophora; species Aphrophora alni. Next base: position 28,130,094 of record OY740769.1, on the reverse strand, counting down.
TTACTGACGCAAAAATGTCAATTTAAACTTTTATGTTGAATACTACATGAAATGATTCATTTTCTCCTGGATTTTTCCTTACAATTCTTTTGATCCATGCCGTCTATAATTTTACCACATTTTTATCAAAATGTCAAGATAAACTGATATAATAGGGGAAAATTGTCATTTACAATCAAACTATCGTTTGTAGGAAAAATAAATTTTAATTTAGCAATATTACCTAATAATATTTATGTACTAGTAAATCATCCGATGAAAATAAACGGAACAAAATTCAAGATTTTTTTTTTATTTATTTATTAATTTTTTTTTTCGATGTAGGAGTTTTTAATTATACGTAACGTACATTGAACAGAGTGTCATAAATGGAAAATACAAAAATAGATCAATTTAAAACAACAAAAGTAAATTAATAAAATTTTAACAAGAAGAAGCAAAGATATTAGAAAATTCTAATAGTTTTTTATTCTACAGATTTTTATATATTAATCTTCAATTTATATTTGATGTAATGACCCATCGATTAGCATGACCTTAAAAGAAATTAGTTCATAAAAAATTGATGATTGCACTCATTATTTTAATGACTCGAACTCAAGATTTTTCAAAAATTACGTTTTCTTAATCAAACGCGTTTCAACCACAAAGCCGCCATCCTCAGTGATACATAAGCTGCAATAACTTAACTAAAACTATAATTACTGTTTATAGTTATAGTTGAATTATTGTAGCTCATGTATGGCTGTGGATGGCGACTTTGTCGTGAAACGCGTTTGATTTAGTAAACGTATTTTTTGTGTTCGAGTTTTATTCTATCTTTAAGTCATGCTAAAATTTCGGATGAGTTACCATAAATATCAGGTATTCTCATTTTCGTCATTAAATCCTTTGGGTCAGCATAATTATCTCCATTGAGAGTTACAAGTTCCGACATGGAAAGTTTCCCAATGTTTGGCTTTGGTAAAGAAAATGAGAAAAAGTTCTAAAGAGACAGTTTGGTTGTTATAAGTAGATAATTATTTTTAAAAAATTATAAAAAAATGACCTAATGCCAATACTGTACTTCAAACACAAACAATAGAAAACATGATTACACTAAAAATTTGGAAGTATGCTAAAAACTAAATAGTAATTACAAACAAATCTAAACAATTTGAAAACTCGCAGTGTTTTTTTTTTTGGTTATCAATTATAATTTCAATGCGTCTTAACCCAACTTCGCTGTTTCTCAACTATCTCATTCCCACCAACAATATCAGCTGTTTAGTTCACTACAGTAATCGCTATTTATATAAAGTGTTTCTGTATAGTAAAGTGCACTCTATAATGTGTTTCACATAGGTTAATAATTGTTAAAGTATTAAAGCTGATGGAGGTATTCAGACGTTATAAGTTTGAATCGGGGTTTATTGTTGACAGTTGATTCTTTGTACGCTTAAAAAGTAACAAGTGATTTTAAAATTATAGTTATTTTAAATTCCCATGTTATTCAAATGGGAAAATAACGGTCAAATAATTAATAATTTTAAAGAAACTATTGAATTAATCAAAACTAAAATATATTCGGGCGCATTTTTGAGTTAAGAAATACCTTCGTGCCAAATTTATCTTTCTAGTTTTTGAAATCTAGGGAAATGTACAGTGGACAGAGGAACGGCTAATTATTACAGTAGGGGTGAATAGAAGAGAAAACATTACTTTAAGCTGAAATAGTTGTAAATGGACGAAATGACTTTCTCTTTTAAATCAATTATAAGTTGGAGTTTTCTTCAAATTTTGCGTTGTCTATAATCAAAAATTAGATCTTATATACTTGCATGCTGTTTCTTAGATACTGCAATACGGAGTTTTACTCTTCACTATTAGTGGATAAAAAGTCTTCATCCACCTACATACAGATTTATCAAAACTGCTGGTTCATAAGTTATTAGTTAACAAACAACAAACCCCTTCTTAAAATAGTCGAATATCTCAGCCTAATGTTTACGCGTTACACGAAATAACTCATTTCATCGAAATAGTTTGACCCGATTTAGAGATATTCGACCTTCTATAAAGGAATTCATGGTTTGTTTTTTATTTTAATTTTTACAGATGATTCCTAACCCAGCATTTTTAGATTTTCACGTAATATTTAGTTTGATTCTGTTGCATAGATGGTTTTCCCTTACTATTAATCTGTTACAAAATACTGTCGTTTTACATGTGTTTAAATTAAAAGTAAGATTTTAAGAATTTGCTGGGATATTTTAAACACTGTTTAATTTAGCGCGAAATCATTTTACTATTTTTACCTAAATAAATGAACACTAAAATTATAATAGAAAAGAGAAGATTTTTAGTCATGGAAAATTGAACAGTGGTTGTATAATGATTATTAAAAACTGTCGAATTCCGCATTAAATTGCGGGCAGAGGATTTTTTATAAGGGTCAAAAGCGATCATAATATGAAACTTTAAACATGGGTTTTTTTTACCCTAAATATAAAATTAAAATTTAGCTTTTGTATTTATAGATATGGAATAATGTGAATAACCTTTGTTTCTTCCATAAACACGCTCCTAACATCAATATAAAAATAATTTAATTTAATTAACTTATAATGACGGCAGTCGAAGTTCATTTTTGGTTTTTCCCAATTATTCCTGAACCGTTATATTGTTTTACTTGTGATTTTACACACGGATTTGCATCTTCACATTTAAAAATTGAACTAAATCTGTAAAGCCGATTTGAGAATAATTTACGTGTTTTATAAATAGACCGATTTTTTTGATAATTTACAAATAACTTACAAACCGATTTTTTTGAGGAGATTGTGAGCAATACGTTTTAGGTCCTTACTTTTTCAATGGTACACTTGAGCAAAATTTAATTAATATATAGAGTCGATTTTCAAAAAATTGTAATTTTGTGGATTTTTGTTACGGCAGCTAACATCAAATTTTGAGTTTTTGAAACACTGAAAACAATTTCCCAATATGTACCCATACCAAATTTCAGTCCGAGCCTTGAACCGTTGCTCAGATTTCAGACATAATTCCTAAAACAATTTTTTTACCTAAAGGACCTCAAAACTGAAATATCCGCATCGATTTGTTGCCCCATCACGTAAAGTTCTCTATACTACGTATAGAGTTCCTTCAGCCCACTCAGTCTTCCAGAGATCCAGGCCAATATTATTAAATTAAAGTCTGGTTTTATCAAATAATAAAGTTCTTTATCATTAAGCCGCTATCGATATAATTACAATATGTTCAAGCGTCGCGTGTTATCACAATCTAATCACATCCACTTCAATCACTGTTGATGTGTGTTTGCAATCCGAGTTAAACACTAATAATACGTTAGCATGTTTAGCTCAAGTGTTTGTTCACGTGTTCCTTTTTGCCTTCTCCCGTTTAAGATTTAATTACAACGGGGCGCTCTATTAGTGCACGCATATATCAACCAATCTCGGCCGCAACGTGTAACAAGGCTGCGTGAGCTACTTTTCTGTAATTTAGATAATTCCGTTGTCACGCCAACTCTACGACTTTTAAATGTCAATTTAACCCTCGGACAGATGTTAGTATAAAACATGCAAATTTTTACTTAGAGTAACGTGAAACCCGCCGGAAATGTTCGTTCAATTAACCGGCGGAATATTTTGGGGATTTAAATTTATCTTAACAGGTTGTTTTTACAACCGTGATAATAGAAAGGTATTTTATAGGGGTTGCCAACATGAAAATATTTAAATTGTCCGTTATATAATGAAAATAAAACTTCCTTCACTCACCCATCCTTACTACTCGTGACCAAAAATGTCATTTCAGTAGTTGTCTATCAAAAATAAGAATAACACCTTCTATATTGCTAACCAAGTTAACTAAACATTTGCACGCGACAAGAATGTCATTTAAATAATTCAGCGGCCGTTTCCAATGTTAACCAAACAGTTTTATTAACATACACAACAATAATATTGAAAGTAGACCTTAGTTAGATCGTTCACAAATTATTGTTGTGAAAACTATGTATTGGTTTGAATTTTAATAAGAGAGTGAAGCATTTATTGCCCAGTTGACTGTGTACTGTCTGGCGTGACGCGCGACCTCAATATGTCCGTAGGACCCAGACTGTACCTCCGCCACTCAGCGCGGCCCAGCCCAATCGCTATTTACTTTTTGATTATAATTCAATTTTGAAAATACCGCTTTGTGAAATAACCTATCTATTACGCATACGGACTAATGAAATCACAACGATTATATTGGTACAAAAACATATCAAGATGGTCGTTATATTAAAGTTATGAATGCTCCATAAAAAAGTTAACAAACTGTGTAACTATTCACAAATGTACTGCGATCAATAGCTGTAAAATAAAATTGTGTATCTCCAATACTTTTGAGTTGTTAAAATCTTAAAGTTCAACAACAGCAAAAAATAATCATAAAAAGTATGTTTTTTAACAAATTACTTTCATAAAAAAAAGTATATATGTAATTATGCAGAACAAAACAACTAATGTAACCGTGTAACTGCATTAGCCTATTTTTCGTTCGCTTGTGACAACGCATCAAAGTCAGATGTCTATAATAAAAATCCGATAATAGTGTAAAATCATTACATCAAATTTTATAAAATAGACAATTCAAAATTGGAGCCGAGCGTGAAGGTAACAGATTATATTAATATAGCTCATGTACGAACTGTAAATGTGCCCCTTGGATTTATTTCATTATTAGTTTCACAGATACCTTAACAATACAAAATAGTATATTTCATCAATAGGACCAAAAGTGAAGCTTTTCAATACAAACTCAAGTTTAAGAGGATCGAAAAAGCTTCTATTGGTCTAAGTGATGAACTATATTTTTCGTTATACAGCAAATAATATAAGAAAACAATTTCAAAAACTAAAATGTTATAACCTTTTTACCTTCAAATCGATGGTAACAGCTGTTTTAACGGTTATTTACAATCGAGGTTATCGGTTGTTTTTATAGATGCTTTACGATCGTTAATTAATTCGTATAAACGAAGTAACAGCTGATGACCTCGACCTCAGCTGATGTTTGTAGGTCCTAAGACTAAAAAGAACAACTTTAGCATCTCAATGCATGTATTGAAAATAGCTGTTTTTGAAGCAGTATGACGAAAACATTTTTAATGTATACATATTAAGGTATACTTATTAATAAGTAATTCTTTTTAAAGACGGTGTAATTCTTTTAAACAACTACCATAAGATATTTTTATGAGGAAAGTTAATTATTGTTGTTTAGCCACGATGTTTTTTAGACGTGTAATAAAGAAACCTCTCTGAATTATAAATGTATAATACTGCCAACATAATTTAAACGGGATAATGTAATGTATGAAATTTTAGTTGATCTATTCGTTAAAACAGTTTCTTACTGAAATATAGAAGTCTACAATTTTCAAAATGGCGGCCGTTTATCGGAAGTGTTTTCTTAATTATTAGCTCTTAATTAATGTTCTTGTGCATTCTGGTAATTTGAATATTCATATCAAGGATAAGCTGACCCACAAATATTTTTTTGTCAGCCTACTATTTCATGCAGCCTGTTAATTTAAATTATGTTTAAGCCGTTATAAACATCAAGAATGAATATCAGATAATATAATTACAGTGTAACGGATGTAGGCAATATTGTAGTTATATAAACTCTAAGCACTTAAATTAATTACTCTTAATTGCGTATAAACAAATAAAATGAAAAACAAACTTCGTACATTTTTATAATTAACACAACTTAGAGGTAATTATTTTAATTTTGTGAAACAACTCTTTGTTTGTTCTGATGAATACGCTAAATTTCGTAATTGAATCATTACGAATAATTGAAAAAAAAATCAAAATGGCAACAAATCTATAGCCCGATTTTTTTAATTGTGAAGATTGATGGTCAAAAACAGCGTATTAAGACGAAAGTAACCTTGGCAGCTTTAATTAAATCGAATAAGATTTACAGCATTTATGACAAAATCGAAATAACCTCAAGCTCGATAAATGTCTTTCTTTCTAAGTACCAAGTATAGAGAATTGTGGCGATTATTATTTGATATTATCGATGGGTTTTGAGAAAGTTAGTGCAATAAAGTGTTTGTATTTGCCGAGCGCCACTCCAAGGGAGGTAGAGGCGGGTCTGGCTCACCCCTCCAAATTAAGGCAATACAAACACTTTATGTGACCCGCTACTCTGGCACGATATCTCCACTCTCTACTGTGTTTTTATATTTTATTGCCATTGTGTTATGAGCATTGATTTCACTATTCTCTAGTTATTATACTGGCCGAACTGGACAAGTTTTAACTGCGAACGGTGTGGTGCTCATGCATAGAAAATCGTTTGCAACCACTTCAATAGCCTATTTCTCCTTACTTTTAATTTGAAATTCGACAGAAATTCACTCTTTTCAACTATTTCAATTTAAAGTAATGTTTTCCTTTCTTATTCATGTATTTGGTGCTGCAAACAATTGTTTCCCCTTCATTTGTTCAATACGGTCATTTTAGTAAAATTGTTACAAAATCTTAAAATCCTTGTTGAAAATCAGAATTATATGTTTTGGTCTTATAATAGCTATTTTTAAATTTGTGTTATCAAAATAAATTGGAAAGGTGAAATTCCATTTATGAACAAATTATGTCGACATAAAATTGGTTTACAGAGCTCTGTATAGATTTACAGACACACATTATCCCAAAACCCATTTAATTCGTAGTCTACATGAAAATGGTTTTATCTGCAAAAATTCTTCATAGATTTATTTTTACTTTACATCAATCTTTTTATACGGTTCTACGTAGTTTATATGTGAAGAAATGAAAAAATTAAACTTACCTTTCAGACAAGGCAATACAATATCACAACCTGATTAAAATTAATATCATCACCGTAATTTACAACAGATTTATTTTAAAATGAAACCTTTCTAAGAAATATAGGTCACTTTAGTAATTACTAGTGTTGGGAAAAACGGCTACTAAAACAAGCAGCCACATATGGTGTTGACTCAGTGGATGGAGGGGTTTACTCCAACTTTTGAAGGTAGATTAGGTTAGTTTAGATTAGTGACAATTCACCTCTTCCAATATGGCGTCCAATTTAAATAAAAAAATAGAATAAATTTGTTCAGCAATCAATATGAATCCAATATATCACCTTCATCCATGAAAAGTTACTGTTTATTCGGGTAATTTGACCCCGCATTTCGTACATTCCAATATGTTCGCTTTTTCGAATAATCGTTGTAATATTTCATAAATCTGTTATAACAGCAATACATAATTAATTAAATTTACCACAGGTTTCACTATTTAAACGCTGTTAGACTTATAACTTGTGACAATTACGAAATAAGGTAATTTAAGTTCATTATTCTTATGGGATGGAAACAATAAGTAATTAGTACCTTCTCTATACTACTTATTTTCGAGGAAATTCAAACTTTAAATGCATTGAGAAAAATGTCTAACAAATACAAACCTCGTTACACAAATTAACGTTTTTCATTTATTTATTAAACGTTCCTTGGAAATAAACGTGCAATAAATTCCAAAAGATCAAACGTTTGGAAACAAAGTAGACTTCTCCGGTGTTTCTAAAACCTTCATTATGCGGAAAGGTGTTTCGCGACACGGTAAAGTCCGGTAATTATAGATGTCGGCTCTAGTAAACATTTACCTTAAAGTAGCAATTTGTAATGGCGCTAATGTGAACAGTATTAATAGCGCTGAGTCTGCGATAGGCGACCTTCCCCTTTGTTAGTCTTTAGCCGGCCTAACAAACTGGTCCTCAATCCCATAACAGCAAAAACTCTTTCAAGTTACTTAATTTTTCTGAAATATATAAAACATTGCAGGTAACACTAATTACATAATGCATTTATGGCTGTCATAACCGATAACGATTTTTGAAAGTAATGTGTATTCTTACAAAGTTTCCAATTTAATACAGATCTGTTGAAGTCTACTTCAGGTAATGACATTAGATTTAATAATGGTACGTTCAATGGATAATGATAATAATAATTCCAAGTTTCAGACACGTGTTTTGTTCTTTGTAACTAAATATATGAAAAATGTAAAATAGTATTCCAAATTATTAACAATAAAAAAAATGAGTTACAATGAGATCTGATAAAGTTTGGTGAAAAACTCTATTTTATAATATGAGGAGGTTTGTGTGGAATTAAATAGAAGCAGTCCCTTAGACACTTATAAATAAACTGCCCATTGTTCATCGTATAACCAGTATGGGTTTCTCGAGGTGTCAGTAAGCATGGCTACCAACTTAGCCTCGAGGTAATATTAAATCTTCTAGATTACTTGTTGACTTTTGAGGGTTGATTGAAAGGGTTGTCGGACCCACCCTTCTCCGCCCAGATCCGCCCTTGGAAAATATTTAACCGTTGTTTCAATGGAGTCAATAGTAAACAGTTGAAGTAGGCTTATTTGTTTGTAACACAGTGTTGGTTTTTTTGTAGTAATTGTTTTTAGTTATTTTCCATATGTGGAATTTATTTAAAGTTTTGACGGATCGTGCATATATATATTGACTTGTTAGGTTTAAATTCACAAAATTTAAATTGAATTGTTTTTAGAGACGATTCAATTTTCTTCGATTTTTACTACATTTCTTAGATATTAAAATATTGTTATTTATAATAACCGTAGCAAAATAAGTTGTGAACGTTTTTTGCAGTGTTTACCAAGCGACTCGTATTTGTCTGGTTTTTAATCATGATTTTTTAGGAAACAAATTAACGGAGCTTAACCTTTTCACACATACTTATATACTAGCCTAATAAAACTCAAAATTTATTGGGGTAGCTGCCTTACCAAAAACAACATTAATAGGGGGCCCCCAATTAATGTTGTTTTTGGTAAGGCAGCTACCCCAATATCAAATGTGGCAGCTGCCATATCAAATCTCAAAATTTTGTGGAGTAGTCAAAACTCAAAATTTACTGGAGTAGCTGCCATATCAAAACTCAAAATTGAGTAGGGTAGCTGCCATATCAAATCTTAAACTACCATATCAAAACTCAAAATACAGTGGGGTAGCTGCTATAACAAAACTCAAAATTTAGTGAAGTAGCTGCCATATCAAAACTCAAAATTGAGTAGGGTAACTGCCATATCAAATCTTAAACTACCATATCAAAACTCAAAATACAGTGGTGTAGCTGCTATAACAAAACTCAAAATTTAGTGGAGTAGGTGCCTTGTCAAAACTCAATATTTAGTGGGTTAGCTGCCATACAAAAACTCGAAATTTAGTTTGGTAGCAGACATACCAAAATTCAAAATTTAGTGGGGTAGCTGCTATATCAAACTTCAAAATGTAGTATGGTAACACCATAGCGAAACTCAAAATTTTGATTTAACCAAAATAATCATAAGCCATTATTTTCATTAAAACAATATAAATCTTTACATTAAACCTAAATTAGATCGAATTCGTCTTCCTACATTTTGAGATATTCGAACTTTTAAGACGGTACCGATGATTAATTTCCTTCTTTATCCAATTAGTCGGATACTTTATTTTTGTAATTTAAGCAAAATTTCATCAATATTAATAGAGCCAATTCGTACAAATGTTACCAGGGGACTTAAATTTAAGAAAGGCGGAACCAAATGGTAACAATGTTTGAAAATAGAAATAAAAAAAAGACAAAGACAAATTTAGTAATTAACAAGGCTCAAGTTTATTGAACAAAAAAAGAAATTTCGACGTTTCAGATTTTATCATTTACAACTGAGAAAGACATCCTGAGACAAAATTATCATAAACACCTTATGATTAACAATATTATATTTAAAAAAAGATTATACGCCCTTAAAGTGAGATATTATAATTAAAAAAAAATTAATCAATAGAGTCTGAAAATTTATCCCCCCCTTTTTTAGTTTATATATTTTATAGTTACAAAATTTAACAAAAGACAATGAGCACAGCTTAACAATTAGCTGGATTATAATTAATCCAAAAAAAAAAAGATTATATGCCCTTAAATGTAAAAATTACAAAAATAAAAAAAAGATGAAAAGATACTGATTTTTATTTCCCCCCCCCTTTTAACTTTATGAAATGATAGCTTTCTAAAACAGTTACATAATATTACTTATTTTATAAATTTCTTAAATGCTATATTGGCCAATAAATATATATATATTTTAGATAAAGAATTTATTATAAAAAAGAGAAGTTTATTTTAAAAAGAAAATTTTGAATATTAAGTTTTATTAATTGACGTCAATTATTTTAATTTAGAAAATAACCTCTTGGAGGTTGTTAGGACCGAAAGTTTGCATGCAGGCTCCACCCAATAATTTTTTATATATTTTATAATTAATTACACAAGTCTACATCTAAAAGATAGTTTTTTTTGAAAACATATTCGCTGAAATAGATTTAGGCACATATACAATATGAGTTTAATTAGAGTTCTATAAAGTTAGTTTTTTTGTAACATCACTTTTGTGCACGTGAAACTCTGAATCTATGTTGAAACAAAACGTGTTTTGTTAACAGGGCGAAACGTGTTCAGATCTTTAGCCGTGTTTCTTCTACCAGCATATTAGCTATGGCAAAAAACATGTTTTTTAGCGTCTTGTACAAAATCAGACATGTTTTAGCATTAATGTTCATTATTAAAGAAAATATCTGGTTTTTTGTCAAAATCAAAGAAAATTGATGGTATAACAGAAATTCGTTAAGATGGTACTTAAAAGCTTCTTAGATTATTATAAATCTATTTATATATATTTTAATTTTGTTTGAAACAAAGCTTGTATAAGACTTGCAAGGTCTGCAAAGTCTGTAAAACGAAATTTTCTGATTTAGAACAGATTTCTCCAATTGTTTTATATTTGACATTTTCAATAAGATATTTTAATCATTTAAAGTTCAACATTAGTTTGCACTTATTTCACATAATTGTTCAAAACTCAAAATGTGCCTTTACAAGGTTTTGTAAAGTATGTTTTTTAAAAGTAAATTTTTATAATCACTCAGTTTCAAAAGAACATTGAATATTAAACAAAACATGAAATACATATTTTAAATAATACATGATAATTAATAAATTATTTTAAAGCATTAACAAAAATTTAAAGTATGATAAAATCTGTAAGGTTCAGTACCTGGGAAAATCCTGTCGCAGATCACGTGAGCTTGTGCCGTAAAAAATAATAATTTAACCAACATTATAGACTAAAACGCACAGAAACTGTAGATTAAGCATCGTTGAAGGTTGAAGCAGAATTTTTGAGAATCAAGAAATTTATTATATCTAACGTAACGATGAAGAGTCAGGCATTGTGAGTGACTACCGGTAGACTAGATAAAGGTTTTAGATCGGCTCGCTAAACAGCCGTTGTACTCTGTACTTAGATAGAGACGGAAGATAAGAGGCACGGCGAGTGGACTGCCGATAACAAAATGCAGATTTATTTTATGAATGCTACACAAAGAAGAATATTTGAATTTAAGTGTTATGACAGCTATCTCCACAATTTTAGTTAACAAAAAACAAATTAAAAATGTCTTCAGTTATGGTAGACTAATACTAAAATGGATCAGATCACTTAGCTAGAGCACTGGTCAGGGTCAGACAGATATCATTCTATAAAACCACTTTGTCTGGTTCAGAGGACGTCCAGATATGTTTACGACAAAACCTTCGTAAATTTGTCGACCGTCTGTAATACGTATTAGAAAATGATTGTGTAATTCTCATATATTGTCTAAGAGGATAACTGGTGAAACTTACGCCGGTGCGTCTCCAATAAAATGAATTTATGGAGGGGGGGGGGGTTAGCTTCGTTGAAATATTTTTTGCGTCTGGAGTATTACATGCAGGGCTCTAATATTCTCTTATATTTTTGAAATTTTAATTTCGAAGAAGCAAAATAATCTAATCTGTAGGTAATTATGATTTGAGTGTGCATTTTATAAATAAATCACATTTGATTATCTTACATCAAAATATTTAAATAAATTTTGTGTAACAGAGCCACAAACAAAACAGGGGAAGTACAAACTGATGTTATGCAACTCGCTGCACAAACATGGCGGAGCGTATTGTAACATAAACATTTAACTGCTGTTATGTTAATTATTTAATGGCTGAGAAGCATTGTGTTGGCAATACCAACGACACAAATGTTTTATTTCTATTCGTAAATCGTTCGGTTCCGATATGCTCTAAAGCTTAGGATATGTTTTGGGCTAGCTGGAATAATAATTTCGTTCTATGTTGGTAAACACTCTACACACGGTTTCACATTTAGTTGGCAGAGTATATATAATGCATTGAGATTGCTCTATTACACGTTTTAAAAACCGTCACCTAAAACACATATAACAGATATATAAAACTGAATTCTAATCTGTATATGAAGGCGAACCTCTACTCCACCAATTTATATTTAAATTGAAATTTGTTTAATACTTGACAGTACCTACCGCAATCTTGTAACTTTCAGAATCGCTTTTATTAATAAATTATTTTCAAAACCATTGATTTTCCAAAATATTTACGATACATAAATTTAGCTGAACAAAATATATTGTATATTAAAAAATAGTTGAAATACTGTATTGGTAAAAAAAGTTAAAAGTTGACTGTTATTACTAGGAACTTAAAGGAGCTCTTCTTACGTAATCCAATAGTCTACTCAACGAACAATTTAATAACTATTTTTAAAGTTCATTAATAAGTGCTGGAAAGCCAAGAAAATCTCTCTTTTTTAGTTCTAGTAAATTATCAAGACTTTTTTTTTACGTGAATTCTAGTAAACTAACAAAAACTGTTTTTTTGTGAATTCTAGTAAATTAACAAAAAATCTTTTTTATGTTTATTCTAGTAAATTAACAAAAAATTGCTTTTATTTGTATTCTAGTAAATTACCAACAAATTCTTTTTTATATGTTCTAGTAAATTACCGACAATAGTATATTTTCATCACTAGGACCAAAAGTGAAGCTTTTCGATACAAGCTCAAGTTTAACGGCAGAGGCGGAGCCGAAGCCGGAAAATGAGCCTCGATCGAAAAGCTTCCTTTAGTCCTAGTGATGAACTATATTTTTCGTTATACCTACTGCAAACAATATAAGAAAACAATTTCAAAAAAAAACTAAAATGTTATAACCCATTTACCTTCAAAAGTTTGGACAAGTTACACAAGTTTGCAGCTATTACAGCTGTTTAGTTTGTTTTAGTGGTACTTATTTATAAAATCGATGATAACAGCTGTTTTATTTGTTAATCGTTAATTAATTCGTAAAAACGAAGTAACAGCTGATGACCTTGACATCAGCTGATGTTTTTAGGAAGAAAAAGAACAACTTTAGCATCTCAATGCATGTATTGAAAACAGCTGCTTTTGAAGTAGTATGACGAAATAGTATATTTCGCAACTAGTGGGAAAAGTGTGATTTTTCCTGGTGCGAGTCGTAGACGATCAATTTAAAGAGAACGAACATCAGGAAAGAACATTTTCCCACGAGTTTTGAACACTATTTTTCACGATACTACAGCAAAACATTATTTGATACAACAGCAAATAATATGATTATTACAAATTGAAAAGTTTATTTACTCTTATTTACTACAAACAAACAAAAAAAATTATGTTTTTACAAAATCAAAATGTTACTTCATTGAATAACAAATAGGCTTAGGCCTATATTTAACAAGAATTTAAATAATGTAACAATATTCTAACGAACATTAAAAGACCTAGTTTTTCTTTGTTTTGATGTCGCGAAACTCGGCAGTCTGATTGTGAAACACTCTATATCTGAGTGTCAGAATTATTCTGGTAAACCGAGGTCGTGTATTTAGTAAAGTTCCAAATAATAATAAAGTAGCGGATCCACAGTATACACGAAAACAAAATGAAAGTCATATCACGTCAGTCGTAGCTTATCAACAGCACGCGGAATATTTGAAATATGTCTCTAGTTCCGGTCGAACTAATAGACATGCAACTGAAACATGAATTGTGTAAATATGACTCCATAGTTCTTAATTGTTTGTGAAAACAGGATGCTGGAGTTTGCGGCCTAATTTTAGTCTTTTATTAGAGTCATTTGTTATTGTCTTCGTATGTAATTGGATTTTGTAAGAAGACAAGATTCGGTAAAGGTAAATTACTGCATTAGTTCCCGACTTGCTATTTTGTGTAATTTCATTGTAATTGCCGGAATTCATTCTTACACACAGACAATACTTGCCTTCTAATTTTAAATATTTTATTTAATACAGTTAAAAGATCGAAAACCCGGGTAGTTCCACAAACTGTAAAGAACATAAGACTATGACTTAGAAAATATATTGTTTCTTGCGAACATTTGCCATTTTCATTTAAACCTAATTTCTGAATTCTTTGAACGTTTAAATTTTGAATACATTTTTAATTATAATAGCACTTGTTGGGACAAGAAGTAATGCTACAGCTACTGTACACTTGAACAAAATACTCATACAGTGTGTAAACGTGCTTTATGCGTGTCAATCTTAGATTGATTGGGAACACAATGGCAGTAAATATTGCAAATACTGAAGGCGTTATTTGAAAAACAGACAGACTTGACTACTGATTAGAAGTGTTAACGACACGACTATTGTTAACATTTTACTGCAATTCACAGATGACAAAGAAAGTTTGACCAAGTTTAGTTTTAGAAGAAATCACAATAACTGTTTGTAATTTTACGTAATCCTATAAAACGTGAAAAGGTTGAAAGTCATAAAATGAAAATGTACTAATGAGGAAGCGTTTTATTTTTAGAAAGATTTAAAACAGATAAATTATTTTTATTTCCGACTACTTGTTTTGACTTTTCCACACCATATAATACTCAGCCTAATAGCTTTATTTGCTGCATGAATAACAGTTTTGAACTGCCGCCATTTTGAAACTGAAAATTAAAAAAGATTCACTTATTTCTTTCAATCTTTCTTCACGTAGTTAAATACCTCTCTTTCATCTTTTCTACGAGTCTCTCTTGTCCAACATTCGTTCTCTACTGACCTGACGCTATTACAGTATTCGATAACTAGGTTCTTTTTTTATGCTGTTTTCTTCTGTTTCATATATGTTTAAGACAATGATGACGGCAAGGTTTATCGCCTTAAAAAATTACATCTTCAGTCTAGTTGCAAAGCAGCTTATTCCGCCATCATTAAAAGTAAGTAAAGTCATACAGTTTTAATAAAACTTCTAAATATGATTCCAATCGCTAAACTCGTGTCGCCAAGTTGTCCTGGTGGTTATAGTTTTGTATTGCTAGACGAGTTTAGCCGTAACCCAGAAACATAAAAATAAAACGACTAATGTCAAGTTATGCCTTAAATTACTTACAATTCGACGAATCATTTTTGTTTATTATTATTACAATCCTTCATACATATAAAGTGAAAATATCGTCAACCTTTACCAATCATTTATACCTCTAGTCGACCAATCGGAAACAGAACTGTTTAAAAATTAAAGGAAACAATCTCACCCTTGTGTTTTGGGGTCAAACTATACTTAATGGTTAGTGGTTAAGTCGCGTGACGCGGCGTTGAAATGTCAAGGGTTCTGTTTTGCTTCATCATGTCGCCGTGGCTCACTCAATACTGCATGGGATCATGACTCGGCTATCGTAAAATTGTTATTAATTATTTTAATATTTATAGACTTTTCTTACGGGGTGAGTTTGATGAAGCGCATCTATTGAAATTGTTGTGCGTGTAAACAAGAATAGGGGTGCGTGCAGCCGATATGACTTGGGGTTTTCGCGCCGGTGTTAAAGACGTAATTAGAAATGCTTAGCTTGTGTTTTATTGTTAATGATTTAGTTTTATGTTTTTCCGATCGTTGATTTTACTCTTGTTTTATTCCTGCAAAGAAAGCTTTATTTATTCGAGAAGTGGTCGTAGGCCACACATTTTAGTAAGAAAACTGTAGTAAAGACCGGCAAATTGTACTCTAGGTTATATTATGCAAAAAATTTAATACTAAATCGCTATCACAAGATCAGTAATGTAAGACCAATCGGAGACAAATTCTTTTTATTGTAAAAAAGGAGCTACGAAAAGTCGAGAGAAGGTAGTGACTATAACATAGATACAATTGAATGGAAAACATTCTCTTGGCCCTTAAATGAGCCAATTTTTTAGTTTGACGTTGTGGATATTTAACGTTCTAAATGAGTTTTTCCCAATGTCCAAGCGAAGGCTAAATCACTTTTACTCACCCTAAAACAATAGAATGGGACTCTAAATCCTTCGCTCCTTCTTACAAAGATATAATAATTGCTCGATTAATATTATTAGAAAGAACCTCCTACTTTGCTCTAAGAAAGTTACCGTGTTAACTCAGTATCGTGAGATATAGATTGGTTGCGAAGGGGTATAATTACGGCGACGGGATGTGCAGATCATTCAACACCCAAATGTAAATTTGTTTAGCGAGTTGTGTCATGAGGTTCCCTGAATCCAGGATAGTGGTTTTGGGCGTGAAGTTGTCTGCAGTCCAAACGAGTACTAAATTTAGATTATATTTCGCATGTAGGAATATTTTATCCATATGTTGAGGGTTTTTTTTCGGAAAATTTGAGGTAGCTCCCAAAAGAGTAAGCTCAAAATCTTGATTTTCCACAGGAATTTAGATTAAAAATTTCTAAAATATAGACTCTGGATACAAACAAAACATAGTACCTTCTCGGGAGTAAAAACAAGAAATGGACCATGGATGACGTAAAATTTCTAATCAGCGAATTTAATTCGGTTCATATTCTGGTGAAATGTAAAATGTACAATCCAATAAATGTGATAAATTGTATTAAAACGTCATCAAAATCGTTGGAACTACATTTGAGTTTTGGTGTTAGGGTGGTTATCTCCCCAAAGTGTACAGCTAGATTGATATTTTGTTTTTTTCTGTACCTTTCATCCGTTTTGAGAACTTTGTAAACATTTTTCAGTAGAGTTCATTGTCTTTTTTATGTGATATGTTTAGTTAGTAAATTTTTCAATTGATTCCAAATTTATAAATTTTAATTCGAATTTTAAAACATGTGTCTTATGACATATAGTTTTTACAGTATATTTAACAATTATATATTTAATAAAAAAAAACATGTTTTTCACCTACTCCTTTCCACTTAACTGTATGATTTACAAAAATAACACCATTAAAACTCTCTCTCTCTCCACAGATTTGCCATTAGTCGTAATTTAAACAAATTTAAGCAAACAATTTTAGTGCCAAAAAACAAAAACAAATTATTATACAAGTTTACATAAAAATTTTGTTACGTAAGGAACCAATACTTAGAACTGCTGACTTCTAATTAGGTCCATCAGTTTTAACAATTCAACTCAGATAGGTTAGGCCTAGCCTAGAATAATGAGAAACATTTTGGTAAGCGTTTTAAACTTAATTTAACCTAAAATATTTTAAACTACAAACCAATATTTTATATTCTCTTTAATTATGTGGCATATTTTTATACTCATTAAATATAAAATTCTTTTTTTCTTTTTTTTTAATGACTTATATTCTAAACAGTGAATAATTGCTGACACATCAAATCAAATTAAGTTTGTGTTGTTTCTTCGCCAGAAATTCTCGCGTAGTTACAAGCTTGGTACAATTAAAATAAAAACAACATTAATCAAATACAACTTAAATAGTGAAAAATCAAACATAAAGCTTATTTAACAAGGGTGGTGAGACTCGAGGGGTGAGAAATCAACAGCTGTTAAGCAAATAAAAGCTATAGGACTATGTTGACTCTAACGTATATGATTAATTGTGCCTACTTGAGCCTAGGCTAGGTAAGGATTGACATGTTAAGAAATGTCAATACGGATTAGAGTGTCCGGGACGTTTGATCCAATTTAGATTAAGTAGCTCCCTTGGGAACGTAAATAAGGGAAGGAAAAGTTGTTTTTTAAGTTTGAAATATTCTGTTTTAATAAATGGGTAGAAATGGTGTAGTTAACATCTAAAGAATTATTAGAGCTATCAATATAACAAAGTTAAAATGTTAATTAATTATTTGAACAGCTGATTTCATCTTATGTTAAATCTAACGCCATGCTTATGTTGTTGCTAGATATAATACAAAACATAAGATTTATTGTTTAGCTTAATTCCAAAAGATAGAGAAAAATTGATTGAAAAGATTAATTTTGAGTTGGTTTTAGATTTGATTAAATTAAACTTTTTGAGATTTGTGGGATGATTAGTCTGATTAATTTTGGTATGACAGTATTTACAAGTGTTGATCTTTGAATAATTTATTTTTTTAGGGTCCTCTCAACAAGACCAAACAATTAAAAAAATGAACTTTAAACTCGTGAATAAGAGACAGGGCTGAGAACAATCCCTATTCCAGTCTCCAGACTTGGAGTGAAAAATGTTTTCTTTATTCGAAAATAAACCGGATAACATCATTAATCCTTTGCTCCATGAAATATTTCGTAATACTCACTAAATATTACAAACATCATACAAAGCTCAATATATTCCGATGAAGTAGATGGCTGTTACTATGTGTTTTTAGAAGGGGTACGATTTTATCAGTTATATTAAATCCATAAAAAACAGTGGAGTCATACCTTTCTGCTACGGTGAAACTCAAAGGACTTATAGTAAGAGTACGGGTGTGGCTATCCCGAGGTATGCTAGACTGAATCTACACAATTCTTCATCTAGTCTTGGGCTTGATCCCCTCTCTTTCGTTTATCGTATCCAGTCTCTCTAGACCAACTTTTATTCTTTTTCGACGCTATTAGAGAATTCAAGAACCTGGGGATTTCTATTTTACGCTTTATTTTAGTTTTTTTAAGCTTTGACGAGTGCGAGATATTTCTCTTAAACGTTACACCATAAAAAATAAATAAACTTATTTTATAAAGCTGTCCCATTATTTAATACTAATATATGAGCAATTATTGAATGTTTGTGAAGTTAATACTGAAAACAGAAATATGGTTTTTATTGAAGTGACGTGAATTTATCGTGTTTTATTGTTGTTGTTTTTTTATAGGGAGGGGAAATAATTTGGGAACACTCTTTAAGAGGGTTATATAATCACACAGTTTTTTTTTTTTTACAATTTTATTTCTATGATTTTGGTATTAATTTTCTCGACTTTACGTAGCTATTTATAATTAACTGTCTTAAGAATTTTGTTGATATACATTTACAGACAAGGAAGAAAGAGATCTTGCTATGTCTTAGTTTTGGGAAAACTCGTTTAGGTGGTTAAAACCAGAGAGATTCCTGTGCATTAATAATCTACTAAAACGATCTTTACAAAGCAGTAATACATGAATTTATTCGTCAACCGCGCTCCATTGCGCATATACAAGAAAAGAGCTACTTATCGCAGACTGATTATACTACAGCCGCTGGTTCTTTGCACTTGGATTTTTGGTGAAGCACCGAATAGGCAGTGGAAATGGCAACGTCGTCGTCTGGCACTGCCCCTCTACGGCCGCATATCTTAGCATCACACCCAAACTGCGCGTGTAAATACCGCAGTTGGAACGGAGCAAACGAAGCAACGTTGCCAGATTGTGATATTTAGCAAATGCAAAGAACGAACGACTGAAGTATAACACTCGCTATTTGCCATTCGTCAAAATCCATATTACGGCTGTATTGGTGATTTGTTCCATGTCGTTTCCTCTCAGTCATCATCAGCTTCAAAGAGAAGAAGAAAAGATGATCAAATAAAGCCCTTGAAGACATACCTGATGGGGAAACACGAAAGGGTGGAAATTAACCCAAGACTAGATTATGAAAGGTGTAAATCCAGCTAGACTTATTACTACATATTAGGGTACGTACTGTTTGTAAATATATTTTGGGTCGTGATCTTTTAATGTTTTATATATATATATTTTTTTTTTTTGTTTATTAGAGTATGACATTTTGAAATACAAGGAATCAAAATTTTATTCTATTTCAATTTTGTTTTTGTTCTTGTTGGTCGTTCATTACTGAGTTTCTTACATTATAAAACTTTGTGATTATCACTTGTGATTTGGTATTTGAAAGTACCTTCGCCTTCATTTACCGAGCTTCGCGATATGGCTCAACCGATTTCACCCCCTCCTAAATATTTAAACTATTTAAAATTTTCCATAAGGAAAAACAGTAGCATTATATTGTTAGTTAAACGACTGCTTCGTCACACTGATAAGAGGTTTTGTTTTATCAGTTTCTTCTGTTGTGGTCTGTATGTTAAGGAAGTGTCATGCGGTCCTATTGTAACACTAGACAAACGGAAGTCTCATCCTGTCACTGAGACTCTGAATCTAATCACGATAATAAATAAAAACCTAATTTTGGAATTATCTGTCAACTTTGTGATTTACTTACAACGCAAATAATCAAATTGATAAAGTTACACCGGAAGCCGTGTTCTTTACGCATCTTCCGGTTTGACTTTGGTTATTAGCCTGGACAGACACGAGATCAAAATCTTACTTTATCAATATAAATTTTATTTGCGGTACAATCTGTTGTGTATTTTTTTCTTTTTTATATTCTTATTGTACTATACTCTATATCGCGTTAAGTTGACAGTGTGTAAGAACAGCGCTGCTAACTACATGTTCACCCTATAATTCAGATTTATTTTTTCCTAAACTTTATCTGATTTTACTGAAACTAATTTCTTTTGAAATGTAATTAAATTTGAATATTGTGGCGATTTTTAACATTTTGTATATACAGATAGACTACCAAAATCTATTATAAGCTATAATCGACATTTCATTAGAAATAACGTCATCCCCTTATTTATACAATAGAAATTAATTTGCAAATTTTGTTTGAATACACATTACTTTAGAGGAATCGTTATCTGTTATAATAACAATTAATGTATTCTTTGATGTAACCTATAATCAATCAGGGTCACCGGCAATATATGGATACTTGATACACGTACCGTAAAAGTGTTTTTGGTGTTTAAAATAACAGTAAGAATTATATTTTCTGACAATTATTAAGAAAGTATTTAATGTTTTTTCCTGTGGGATTAGTTTCAAGATAAAATCAAGGGTGACGACTGTTTTATTACTCGCCTAACAAAACTCTATGTTACTGGAAAAAACATTAAACGATAAAAAATCAAATGAAACAAAACTAGTAACAATCCCCTTTTAAAGTGAACTTTTTCTGAAAATACCGTTTTATTTTGCTTTTAAATGAAAGTTTTTTTGTTGTAATTATGATTGCCGTGTAGGAACTTTTTAAAATAGCCATAATTACTTCGGTAATCTTAATGACTAAATCGTAACACATTGGTTTGTTTTAAACTGTTTTACATTTAGCTGAATCTGATCGAAATCGATTGGGATAATTTTTACATTTTTTCCTTTTTCACCGACTCTCCCTGAGCCTACATTTAAGGTATAACTTCAAAAACTGATAAGATATTGTGTCTTGATTGTTTATATATTTATGATGTATTCTTACACCATGATACTAAAAACCTAGACTTTATTTTCTACATTTTCAATTGACGGCCGCCCTACTCTAAGATTATAAGTTACCAACGGTTATCTATGGTCAATCCTTTTGCATCATATAGGCTACACAGATGTTCAAGCTGCACCTTAGATTAAGACGACCGCCATTTTGAAAAAATCTCGCTTGTTGGTGTATAAGTCAATGAACAAATAATGAGTTTGTAATGTTTTTAAACGTGAATATTGTGCAAAGAAGGATCTAATAGTCCAGGGGCTTTAAACAAAATCATGTTTTCTAGATACTGACTTTTTTAAACATACACTTTAGAACATGTAGAAAGACAGTTCGTGTTGCAACACCAATACAATTTTTTTTTTAATCTGCCTTTTGTGTTACTTTTTTCCATTACAATAAAATGAAAATCACAAGAAAGTACAGTTGTCCGTCATAAAGTTGCCTTCAAAAGATTTTTTTTGTGTTCTGTTTATTTTTTTAAATTATCGTTAGGCCTAATTTCGTTTAAAATGAATATACGCATATAGACCACCTGAATAAAGATTTTTACTGGACAAAAATCCTTCAGACACGAAATTTAGTGAGAAGTTAGGTTTTGTGGTTACTTCAATGGGAGAAAAAATCGGACACTAATGCTCACCGCTGGGGCTCCTTGGAGGGGTTAAAAGGTGGGGCAAAAAGATTTTTTGTAAATATCTCAAAAACTAACAATATGTAGAAAAATGTTACATACAAAAGTTGTAGTTGACTAAATTCCCATAAAAATAGTCCTTAGTACTTTTTACGTCAGACGCACTCGGACAGAAATATGACGGTCAAAGTTGAGACCTTTTTTGCGATTTTTACGAAAGAAAAAAACTTGCATTTTTATTGAGTTTAGGTCGATTTTTGTATAATAAAAAGCGCTGAATATGGGTATGTAAGTGTTTGTACATGTAATACCAAATATTTGTATATAAATGTTTGCATGCATATAGGCTACTCACACTACAACTACAAAAACGTGCATTTTTGAACGTAAGCGTTTTTAGTTGTATTCATGTAATATACAAACATATATATGCAAATATCTGTAGAAATATTTTCCTGCATAGTCTATATATTATAGGCCTACTTGTCTAAATCCAAAAATGGACATCTATACACATGGAGTAGTCAGTATATGATTGTAAATTTAAAATGTGTAAATGCACGTTTTTGTAGTTGTAGTGTGTGTGCAGGGCTATATGTGTGCATAAATAAATACATGCACAAATTTATATCCAAGTACTTGGTATTACATGTACAAATACATACATCCCATATTTAGCGCTTTTTACTTTACAAAATCGGTCTAAACTCATAAAAATGCAAGATTTTTTTTCATCGTAGAAATGCCTTTAATAACAATTGTAAAAAGTTTTAACTTTGTGCCCCCATATCTCTGCCGCAGTGCGTCTGACAAAAACATTACTGAGGACCATTTTCATGGGAAATTTAGTCAGCTACAACTTTTGTATGAAACTTTTTATTATATTTTTCTTAGTTTTGTGAAATATTTACAAAAATACAGTTTGGCCCCACCAGGGGTGAGTTGGAGTGTCAGATTTTGTCCCCATTGAAGTAACCCTCAAACCCGTGTCTGGATAATATTTGTCTAGATTTGAAAAAAATCTACCTTTATTCAATGTTCTAATAGTAAAATTAGCTACCAAATAGTAAACAGACTTTAGTAAATAGTTTAGAGTTCAAAAATATTCAGAACAATTTGACGCTTTAACAAAAGAAAAATCTACACGTAGTATATCGGTAACTTTGTACACTTTTTATTCTTAATAAATTACCTTTAATGAATGTTATATTCAATTGAAACGATTTTTCATTAGTATGTTTATGGTAATTACTTCAAGAAAATGATCGGGAATGAACTAAAATTATGCAGAAAGTTGGTTGATTTAAAAGTAATGTGACTTATTTAGTAGATAATCAAGTTTAAATTTGCATTCCTTATGTTGCTGAGATTTTATTAACAAGAGAGCGTCAATTAAAATTAAAACAGTACAGTAGGCTACATACTTAATTTTGTTTCAATACTTGTGAAGGAACGTACAAACCTTCAAGTATTTTATACCCCTTCGTTTTAAATGTTTCTATGCCGTGGGGTCGGGAAAAAAAATAGACCTTTATTAAATACCTAAGTGGTTACCAAAATATAAAGTCGTTTCATCATAGGTTTGTTTTATCAGTGCTATAACAACTTCAAAATGGGTCACCTATAAACACGAGAATAAAGCTCGTAATGAGATAGAGAGGTTAGGTTAGGTTGAAGAGTTTCCCATTGACTATTGTTGCATTATATGGTCGGCTGCTCGCGTTTCCTTCAACCTTTGTCGTCATCACAATGTCTGTAGTGCGGAGGAAATTATAACTGAGTCTATTTATACAATATCTTCCTCTGTACAGCGTTCTGAGATCCCTTCAGCTTCAAAATAATGGATTTTGGAATGTCCGTCTGTCGCCTGTGGGCATATCGTGGTCATACGATAGTTGCGGTAAAACAGAAATATAAAATGTGATTTTCTTGAACACTGTACGGTCCAAATTACATAGAGTTTGGAGTCATGTTCGAACATCTCTAATAGGCGGAAAATTACGGTTTGTGAGTAATTTGGAAATAAACGAACATAATTGAGTTTTTGTCCTATTGTATGCCCCCCAACCCTGATAATTACGGTTTGTGAGTAATTTGGAAATAAACTAAAATAAATGAGTTTTTGTCCTATTGTATCCCCCCCCCCAATCCTGAAAATTACGGTTTGTTAGTAATTTGGAAATAAACGAACATAATTGAGTTTTTGTCCTATTGTATGCCCCCCAACCCTGATAATTACGGTTTGTGAGTAATTTGGAAATAAACTAAAATAAATGAGTTTTTGTCCTATTGTATGCCCCCCCCCCCAACCCTGAAAATTACGGTTTGTTAGTAATTTGGAAATAAACGAACATAATTGAGTTTTTGTCCTATTGTATGCCCCCCAACCCTGATAATTACGGTTTGTGAGTAATTTGGAAATAAACTAAAATAAATGAGTTTTTGTCCTATTGTATCCCCCCCCCAACCCTGAAAATTACGGTTTGTTAGTAATTTGGAAATAAACGAACATAATTGAGTTTTTGTCCTATTGTATGCCCCCCAACCCTGATAATTACGGTTTGTGAGTAATTTGGAAATAAACTAAAATAAATGAGTTTTTGTCCTATTGTATGCCCCCCCCAACCCTGAAAATTACGGTTTGTTAGTAATTTGGAAATAAACTAAAATAAATGAGTTTTTGTCCTATTGTAGCCCCCCCCCCCAATCCTGAGTTTGGCTTTGTGTATTGATATATGAGTCGGTTTCAGCACAATTTATTTTCTCGTTCGCTTCTTGAGTGACCTCGACAATACAGTTAATTTAGAACCTACAGGTAAGAAAGAACCACCAAAGATGTTTTTCAAGCATACATCATTATGCAATTTAAGTTAAGTTATAGTAATTATGTTTGAGCAACAATCCTATTTAATTAATAGTCACGCCTAGTTTATAGGCCTATACTACATTCAATGTTTAGTTGGCAGTCTAAGAAATATATACATCAATATGTTTCTCCGTTCATTGGGTAATATTGACAATTTGAAATTTAGTTTTTCTATAAATGATAGTTTGTTTATTTAGGAACAAATTCTAGCCTAAGCGTCTCGATGTTAAAATTGTATACTTACCCTAATTTGAGTGTAATTTCCAATCTTTATAGGCCCTACTTCATCTATAAAGTCATATAGTAAAGTATATAAAGTATATAGTTATAGTAACTATATAGGACCTATCTTATAATCATTTTGTTAGGCTAAATAATAACAAATTGTGTTACAGAAGAGTTTTGTTTTATGTAAGAAATTAAGTTTCTCCTTAAAAAAATACAATATATTTTATAACACTATTTTAATCAATGTTTGAATAAATGTATAATTTTGTATAATTATGTTTTTCATAAAGTCAAAAACTTCTATTGTCATATTTAAAATTTTGTCTATAACTTACTATTTCTTTCAAGAAATAGCTAAAAGAAAAGAAAATATAATATATAGCCTATATATATAATTTGTATATGTTATTTTAGTTAACATTCCTACTTTAATTTTGAACTCTTAATACGGATGTGAGAGGGGAGAGATAAAATGTTATAAATCAGTATAATTAAATCGACAAATGTGTTTAACTTCCATTTAAATACATGTTAATTTAAACAACAGCTGCATATATTAAGTACTCATTTGCAAAAATCGGAAGTAGTGGTGTACATCTTAATATCCCGTATTGTTTACAATGTATGAAATGCATTGACCGTGTAAATCAAATATGAGTTTTAGTATGCCAAGCCAAAATGAAATAGTAGAATCGCTCTACACAAACGTAGGCTTTGTTTATTTTAGAGAGGTACTGGTTTAACAGTTTAATAGGTTTTGTTAATTTGTTGTGTTTATGTAGACGCGTAATATAACAGCCCACGCCGTCAACTCAACGTGAAACGTAGTATAGATTACCTAAGGAAGAAAATATTGAGACACGCTCCCCGAAAAGAAGAGTTTATAGCAAACGTTAGGCCTACAGATTTTCTATATATTATTCGTTTTGTTGACCAAATTATAGTAAACCATAAAACATAAGAAAACTCGTTCAGATGGTACAATGATAAATAAATGCAATGTTTAGCCATGTATTAACGGATGAAATGTAAAATGATTCTGATTAAAATATTCAAATAAGTGATTGGGATCTCATAAGAATAATTTACGGATGAAATGTAAACTGTTTTTTGTAAAATATTGAAATAAATTATTGTGTTCCATCTTGGGTTCTCATAAGAATAATTAACGGATGAAATGTAAAATGTTTTTGTAAAATATTGAAATAAATTATTGTGTTCCATCTTGGGATCTCATAAGAATAATTTACGGATGAAATGTAAAATGTTTTTGGTTAAAATTTTGAAATAAGTGATTGTGTTCCATCTTAGGATCTCATAAGAAAACTGTATTGTTAAATATTTCCTTTGTTAGTTGTCAGAACAATATAATTCTCCGAGTATTCTAAACAGTAAATACAATATCCTATTTGTTAACTACTTTATTTCTGAAATCCATAAAACAATGTATGTAAATATAATTAAGTTGTATTTCAGAATTAATTTCTTTCCTTACAATTTCCAATTTAAAAGAAATCTGTTGTATAACTTATCAAGTTTTAATGTGGGGTGTGTTCCATTATCACTGATTGGTCTTATAAATAATGAAAGTATAGAAACATTATTACGTTCGGAATTTAATCACAATTAGATCGGTTAAAGTTTGTTACAAGTGGGAACAATCCGCGCAGAATTTGGATTTAGTTAGAAGCGGGCGCTCTTATTGTTGAGAGTTCTTACAGATTCTTAACATATTAATTTATTTGTTAGATTTGTGTTCAGT
The DNA here is from genome assembly GCA_963513935.1 of Aphrophora alni. Taxonomy (NCBI): domain Eukaryota; kingdom Metazoa; phylum Arthropoda; class Insecta; order Hemiptera; family Aphrophoridae; genus Aphrophora; species Aphrophora alni. The sequence continues at coordinate 28,103,074 of OY740769.1, read as the reverse complement.
TTTTTGTAATAATTAAAATAATATATATTTGTTTAAGTCTTTAGTAGAATTGCAAATTTTGTAACTAAAACGTTCTGAAATCTTGTATAGAATATTATAGGCCTAATAAAGAGAAAAATTAAATTATATTAATAGTCTATAAAAGTATTTGCTAATAAACCTAAATCTTAACACAAATTATAATAGGAAGGCCTCAAAAAGCATCAAATATGCTGGACTACATATATATTATATTTATGATTAAACTCAGTTGAATTATAGTTTAGGCTACAATTAGAAAATTTTAATTTCTCGTACCTTAATTTTATGCTAAAAAATTGTAACTCATAAAATTTTTGGTTAAACTGGCAATTAAATCGTTAATCAGCGAATTTCGTTTACAAGTTTCAAAATGGCGGTCATGTACAATAATTATTCTTTAATTACTTTGACACTATTTTATAATTTCAAAGAGCGTAAACTATTAGCAAGAATATGTTTAAAATAAATTTACTTTATTTTTTGTGGTTGAGAAAATTAAATAATGCAGTCCATTTATTTTCTAATGCTTCCGTGATATGTTTATTCCAATTTTAATTTAAAAAAATAATAACTATAAATTTTAGGTGGAAAATCCGTTATTGAACCGTCACTAATAAACCGTTATTTAAGTGACCCTTTAATTTTGTGTGGAGTACGAAGATTACGGCCGATTAGAGAGAGAGGGGCGTTTTAAAGACTTTCATTTAAAGTAGAAGATAGCGTTTATTTTAGAGATTTCATTTTCTGACGTGGTGTAGGCCTGGTTTTGTATTTTAAATAATTTATTTAATAAACATAATATGGAAGATAGACTATATAAGTTATTGTTTTATATGTAGGCTAGGTAGATAACAAATTAAAAATTAAGTTGACAATTCTTAATTTAGGAATAATTTAATTTTAAAATATAAATTAATTCTTCAAGGTTAATTAATTTAAGTAATTACACAATTAAAATAGTAAAGGCTACCCAATAAGGTGTATGTTGGGTGATAAAATGAAAATTAATTCTTAGATTATTATTTTCCGTTACAGCCTATAAACGGCTTAAATTGTTTACAAATAAATCATATAACAATTATTTTGAATTGAAAAGGAGTTGTTGGAGATTAGAAATGTTGGGTACAAATGTTTTCTGAATTTCCTTAAGAAAAATAATAGATATTGCACGTTTGACTTTACGGTAAGACCCAGACCCAGGAATAAAAATGTACACTTATTTTAGCATTCTAGTTATCTGATTTTGTTGAAATTTGGAACACAAGTTGTTTTTAGCGATAACTTGGACATGTTTGATAAGTAACGATATAGTTTAAATAGTTTTAAAATGGCGGAAATTGAGAAATATTTTTATAAAAATGTGCAAATGTATTTAATGAAAATAATAGATAAAATAAAGAAGTTAAAATTTTGAATATTGAATTTAAATAGCCTAATTTATAAAATAATTTTACTTGTTAATAAATACTAAAAGATAGTAAAGAAATTGAAATAATTACGCTATCATTTAACCTTGTGTTCTTCGCTTTGTTCACACTTTTAGGTCCGAACTGAAATTATTAATTTAATAATCAAATTATGGATTTATGCCGCTGGATCGTACTTTACCCACAAATAATATTATTCCAGTGTTACTTATTCCATTAGGCGAAAATAATTATAATAAAAAAATTCCGATTAAAAAAAGTTTAGGCTATCTCTAGATCTAAAAGGTGGCGTTTAAACCTTAAAATAAACAAGTTCTCTGTATATTTAATTTACTATGAATTATTTCTGAAGCAACGGTTATATCTACAAACATTTTCATTCTAATAAGTTATAGACTGCGTTTCCACTAAGCAGAAATGACATGGTTTAGAAGTTTACAAAAATCACATTTAAAAACATTAATACATCAAGGTCATTATAACAGCTAACTTAATAAAAAACCAAACCATTTTCGTCTATGAAATGTTGCAGAATCTATCTCTCATTCACACAAACACGCTGTTAGAAGATTAATAATTACCAAATGCAATAAACTGTGCATTTACATTTCAAAACCTTCTCACGTAATTTACAATCTCTAAGCAAATATATTTAATAGGCCTATAAAGGGATTTTTTACAACTTAGAGTTTTTAAAAACAGTGTTTAAGGATCTTTCTAAAACAATTCTGTCCTTTTTATTTATTTATAGACATTTCTGTTTTAAATCATCACTAATTTTACAAAAATTACAATTATTTTACAATAAATTATTGTGGCTATACAATAATTTTACAATTTTTGTAAACTGTATAATATTCAGCTACCTTTAGGTGCATTTATTTACTCTAGGCCTACAATACTCTGGTTATGTTTTCACTTACCATTAGAACATACAGAAGATGTTTCTCCTGGTAGTCCACTATCTGTCCCGCTTTCATGTCCGTCGCTAAGATCAGCATCTCTACAATGTAACGACAAGTCTCTAGGCCCGTCCGTCGATGATGCGGGTGAAGGCGGTGATCGTTGACCACTGTGTCCGGCGAGGATGTCCGTGATCATGAACCTGGACCTGCTGAGATGATGGTGTGGCATGGTAGCGACCGCTGCAGACATCTCGTGAATAGTCATGGGTGGACCGGGGGGTACCTCCCCCTTAGAATATGATACCCCAGTTAACGCCAATTCACCGATTTCACTAGTCTACAGTTTTAATACAATCACTTGTTTTATATAGTAATCCTTTAAAAATATCCTGGGCAGAGTCACTGTTTTATTACACTTAAAAAAAATCAGTTCACAATTTGTTTACCACATCACAATTTTGATTTGTTTTCACAACACTTTTTTTATTGTTTTTAAAAATTTAAAAGTTAATGTTTTTTTAATTTGTCATATTTAAATCACTTTTTTTGTAGCGCGTAATTATCTCTAATTATCCTTAAATAAACGTTAAATACGACGATCACAGTATATCCTTCCAGGTTTATGCACACTGCAAGACTGTTGGAAGGAATTGTTGTCTCTAAATCTCGTCCTTCGAAGGACCTCCCACTTTTACCCCTACTCCTTGCCATCTTGTATCGCCGCCCTAGTACAGTACACCAATCGCATTGTCGTATCGACCAATCAACGTTTGTTCTACATTTGAATTAAGTGACGCAATCGAAAGTTTAGCCCCTGAATGGCTAGCCACTCCTTGTCTATTTTGTTTTTCTCTCTGTCTTTTTCCTTCACAGTTTTTCGACTGTTAACGAATTCGTTTAACTGCTATTGTAGGCTAAAAGAGGGAAATAATATAAAAACAACAGAATCAGTGCTATTGTTAAAATAATGATCAAATTTTAAATTCACAGATTTAAGAGTTTTGTTTTATGTTTAGTCACTTTTAAATACTCTGTTTTGAATCGGACAAACGTTTGGGCCGATAAAACATGTAATAGTACCTTAGATTAATTAGGCCGATATTAGAACCGTTCTGTGAGCATTTCGAAAACGTCTTTTGCAATCCGAAGCGACAAGCGGAAACGGCCGCTCGGTAGGCCTACTACCTGTTCGAGAATATCAATTCTTTTTCTTGGCTTAAAATTTGGTTTAATCGCGTATTACTTTTTTTTTAACCATAGTAGCTGGTAAAAAGTGTCAAAACAGAATTCGAATGGGAGCTACGTAACTCAAAAGATATAATCAAATTATTTACCTAGTCTGTAAATAATGAGATTTGTTTCTAGTTTTGTTTGTGATGAATTTAAAAATAAGCAAAATACATTATAAAATGTAAAACAGAAAAAATGTTAATGGCAATATAAGAATGTTGTTGTAAGCGAGCGATCTTTGGAATTCAGTTGCACTTGGAAGTGGGTAATTTCGTCCTGCAGAGATAAATAGTCTATAACCTATAGTTTTGCCATTAATTTTGTTTTACTATAGGCTATAACCATGGACATTTAAAGTAGACTACATATAACAATATTAATTTTATCAATAATAATATAATTACTTTGCCGTTTAGTAAAACCCGCATTCCTTTTGAGTTATTCTTAAATAAGTTAGTAATAAATTTTAAATAGGTGATCTGCTGATTGTTGTTAGACATTGAATAGAGACTTTGTCAAAACACCAAGAGTTTTGACTCTTTGTTTTACTCGAATCAAATTTTACGTTGTTTTAAGGATATGATAATATTCTAAAATATTTAAGAAACTTAAATCGTTGGCGTTCTGATTGTAAAAATATAGAAAATGTTATTTGTAGTCTGTGTAAGCTAATATGAGTTATTTTACATATAACATAGGCCTATACCTTAGGTGAAAGTGTGTCATTATTAATGTTTAATTTTATTAAAAACGTGTTAAGTGGATAAATGTGTTTATGTGCATTTAGTATCTGTTTACATTATCTATAGGCTATATATATAGCTTATGTGTTTGTATGTAGGAAATATGGGTTTAAAAATGTTATTTTTAATATAGGCTATATTGTTTTTGCTCTCATGCAGACATAATTTCGGATATAATTTATTTATATTTTTAATTTAAAGATGACAACCCAAATCTTTATCGTTGAAGCACGTTTGATTAAGCGAACATAATTTTTGTGAGATCTTGTGTTGGAGTTTTAATTTATCTAATATTATTTTACAAGTCAAATTCCATAGGCCTATATATTTATAATTTATTAACATTACCCTGGACATTTTCATAGACTAAACTATTGATTACGAAGGTAACTAACGTTTTGAGTGAATGTTGTATTTTAGAAGATTTTTGTTCTAACCTCTCGACTTAGAGATGTTTAAAATAAAAGGTTTGAGCCCCTAAGGGCAAATTTGAAGCGCTTAGAATTTTAAATAGGCTCTATTGTCTAGGACTGTATTGTCAACAAATACTATGCGGCAAATTTAATAAAATAAAGTATTAAAAAACATTTGATATGATATTAGTTAAAGTCAAAACCACACATTTTACCTGATGGATATTTTCATAAATTGTGTGATTAATTAGTAGCTACTTTTTTTAAAGACTGTAGACTATAGTAGGCCTAATTGAATTCTTGTGACATTTAACTTATATTATGTTAAAATTAAAATAATATTGACAAAAATTGAATACCTATCGAAATGTTAATTGTTTAACGTAAATAGTCAACAATTAGGCCTAACAAAAAAGTGTAACCTAATGCACAACTAGACTACAAAAGTATAAGATTAATAATAGTCTAAACGGCACAAGAGCATTGCGTAAACTTTCTTACTTTCCCATAGCCAAAATCAAATAAAAAGCAACCAAAATTATTCATCACCAAAAGTGTCGGTTCCACTGTATTCAAACAGGGTTTTAAATTCAGCTTTTAATGACAGTAGTCGAGAAATGTTTTAGTTTTTTTTAATTAGTCCTGAACCGTAATATAATATAGAGGGTAGCCTACATAGCCTATAATACGATTGTTAGAGCCGATTTGGAGAATATTGTAACTTTAGTGTTTTCTGAGGCGGCTACCCCTAAATATTTACTTATTTAAAAAAAAGTTAAAACCGTCTTGAGATATGGCCAACATATCAAATTTTATTGGAAAATACTTGTTTGGCTTAGGGGACTCCAAAACAGATATATCTATATTTGTTCCAGATATCTAAATATTCCAGATTTTTTGACCTGTCACATTATTTTCTCTGTATGTGGGAAAGTACAAATCCTATGCAATAGCGATTTAGCCAAGAGACAACCACTTGTTTTAACAATTTTTGAGATCCAAATTCAAAATTCGTACTTCTTACTAAACACAGATTTAATGCGTATATAGGAAATATAGTTTTACTTTACGGATAAATTAACTATTGTAGGCCTAATATTAGTAACTTACATGTGAGTGAGATTTCTGAATTCCATCGTGCTAATCTTTTTTTATATGTATAATTTCACTAAAGTTTCTTTTAGAAAAATATGAAATTTATAATATATATTATAGGCTAATGTTTACTTCCCCACACAGCATGAAAACGTTGAGTGAATATTTCTGTCTTGAAGTGTCCAGATTAAAAAACAAAAAAATTAATATATTTGTCTATTTAATTAATGAGTAGGCCTAGTAGCCTATATGCAGTTCTCTATAGCCCAAACGTCTGGTCTGATTTTAAACAAATTCGATATGTGAACATATTTCGGCAAAATCCCTTAGGCCTAAGGTGTTACTCATTTATTTTATAACTCATAATTTGGCGGTAGCTGTCCTATAAAAAATACAAAATTTAAATTTCCTCATTATCGTTTCAAAAACTGTTTTCTCTAAGAGCTTAAACAAAACGTATAGGCTAAGGTCGTATCTTTCTAAAAAATGCCGGTTCGTGACTTTATTGGTAAAAATCAAAAACAAACTCGGCAATTGGGATGTTATAAAAAGCTTATTTTCGTAAAATTGACTCTACTGATTTCGTTTAAATTTTAGTAAAATTAAAAATAAATAACCCAAATAGTTTTGTCCAAGACGACGTCCGTGGTTCATTTTCAAGTTTTGATTGACAACTAACTTGTAGTTATTATTTTGATATTTTTTGTGACTTTAGCTTTTTGTAAGTGGTGATTTTGGATGTGATAGTGAGAAAGTTTGTTCAATGATTTTGCAACATTTATTAATATTTGGATGCTATTTATGAAATTCTATTGGTCTGATTTTGTTATTAATATTTTTTATAATATTGATTTTACACTAAAGTTTCTTTTAAATAATAGCCTACGTCATTTAAACGTACGTATAAATTAAATTGGACCTAACCTAACCTAAGCCCATTTAGGAAAATACAAAAACTAGAGAAAAGTAACAGAAAAACCTGCTCAACTAACAATAAATAAAAGAAAAGAAAACTTACAATAAATAAAATAATAAATAGGCCCTACTCAAAAATAAAAACTTCATTATGAACTAAACAAAATAGAAATATAAAATCACGTGAACAAATGAGTAGATCTATCATTATTACTATCTATTATTTATTAGTAGGCCTACTATCTAGAGTACAATATTTGGTATTATTATCCCGTAATTCTAATCAAACCATCCAGACAATTTCCAGTTATTAAACCCACACACACATTCCCACTCAGTCCACAGCGAATATAAAATTAAATAAACCAAAAACACCATTCATTCTCCCAAAATAAAACCACTATCATAACAAATTCCTTTAGAAAAATAAGATGTTTAAACTTATAACCAAACACCATGAAATTCTCCTAAAATAAAACCTCCATCTAAACAAATTTCTTTTTAAAAATAAGAATATTGTTACGGTCATGTTTAAATTTTTAACGAAACACCATGCATACTCCCAAAATAAAACCTCCATCTATACAAATTTCTTAAAAAAATAAGATTTTTGCTATGTAAACATTTTCAACCGAAGAAAGCCATTTGTTTGAATACTTCGTGAACAAATCTACAATATTATTTTAAACTGTTTTAATCAAATCATTATTATAAAATCTTAGAGCTCTTCTAGAGATTTTTAAGCTGTACGAATAAAGGCCAGGAATGTGTGTCTCTAGGCTACTAGCTAAGATATAACACGTACTGTATACTTTTATATTGTAATATATACATTTATTAATAACTTGAATGTATACGTGTTTAAAAAAATCTCATTTAAAAACTAAGGTGAGGTAATATTATAATAATACTTAAAGCGTTATCGTAGTGATCAGTATAAAATAAATTAACAACTGATAAAGATTATAATACAGAAATACAAATTTAGATTAGGATCAAGACTTTCTACGTGTTGTCAGCTAGGATACAATTTAGTTTTGTAATTGTTGCAAAAAGAAAGGTGTAGTTATTTATAAATCAGTCAGTACGTCTATGAACGGCACACGTTAATTTTGTTGTTTATGAAGAAAGCATTAAGTTGTGTCATTTATAGCTGGATTAAACTTTCAGGCTTTATCTGAATACAGGAACTCACATTAAATCGTATTACCAGAATTATTTTGCATATCAATGTCATCATTTGATCTACAGTATTGAAATTTGATATGGATTTGTAGTTTTTAACCGGCGCGTGAGAAAAAATGCAGATTTAAAATGAATTGAAACATTGACAATGTTTTCGTATTTATTATCATTTATTCACTAATACGTATTACTAAATTTTTCGTGTTATTGGTTAAGTATTCTTTTTGTAAATGTTAAGCTGAAACATGTATTTTGAACTAGTCTACACTAAGTGAAAGTGTAGTTTTTGGAATTATGCGTGTGGGTAATTTGACGTCTGTCTGTTGTCCGTACAACAATAGGTAAAATTGGTAAATAACACTTTAAATCTGAAATTAAGGTTTTTGAATTTCAGAATGAAATTTTATTTATGTTTGACTAGTAGCACCGAGACATTGGGTATGTTGAATAAAAAGCAGTATTTTCTATTACTTATGGTTCTATAAGTATTAACTTACATTCAGTTGAATAATATATAGGCTTAGTAATTACTTGTAGGAAAAGTGGATTAATAAGTAATCTCTTTTATTGTATACTATTTACTTCTTTTACAAAAGGTTTTCCAGTAATTTGTTGTATTTAGTCGAATAAAAGTATTATTTAATAGCAATAAGTAAACACTTAAATATTTGTAAGGTGAGCACACTTGTGTTGTGACAGAAATTCATTTTGTGCTTTAAATATGGCAGGATTTATTAATATACATGAAGTAAAGCAATACAGGAAGAGAGATAGCATAAGTCCCAGTACAGAAAGTGTCAGTTATCTTACAGATTATTTTTTGACAGAAGTAGATGAAACAAGAGAAGGAGCCGCAAGTTCATGGAGACATTTTTATGATTTCTCAGTAACCCTGGGAATATGATTTTGGTGTTTATCACACGACAGTAAGCAAAACTATTAATAACGTTGCTAATAGCATAGTGGCGAAACCACATTAATGGGTAAAGTTTAGAAAAGAATCTACAGGAAATGAATGTCGCTAGAATGAAATGATTAGATAGGCCTAAATTTCAAATACCTACAGTTATTGGCATTAGCCTGCATTCATGTCCACATAAAAAACCGTTGTCGTTTTCTGTTGATTTAAGGGGAAAGGGTTGCATAGCATTAATGTGCAAGTAACGTGTGCCACAAGTGAATTAGTTGCAAGTGTAGATAGCTTGGAAGTGTACATGATTCAAGGATTTGGAAACAGAGTTTTGTGTATGGAACAATTTCTAAATTCAATGGTAACTTCTGCTTGCTGGGAGACTGGATAGGCTATCAGTCCAGCTTTACTAACTTCATTTAAAATCCCACAAAACAGATACCAATAATTATTTAATGTAATCTCACTCTAAGAAAGGGTTATAATTGAAAGAGATTTTGGACAAATAAAACAAAGGTTTCAATTTTAGTAAACAAAGTGCGAGTATCTCTACAAAAAATTCCAAATAAATATGTGCTGCGCTGTTTTACATAATATTAGCAAACATTTAGGGCCTACTAGTGTTCAAATAATGAAGGTGAAATTGACATCTAACAAAAGGGACAACCGTCAGGAAATATTGGAATCAGTGTTTCCACATACTGTTTAAAACACAAATTTGTAACAAATTCAGCAATAAATGATATCCTTTACTTTTTTTTATTATTTTATTATTATTATTTTTTTTTTTTAATAAATGTAAAAAAAAACCCCTAAAATACTGACTTTGGGTTCAAAATACAAATAGGCCTAGTAGCATATATGCAGTTCTCTATAGCCCAAACGTCTGGTCTGATTTTAAACAAATTCGATATGTGAACATATTTCGGCAAAATCCCTTAGGCCTAAGGTTTTACTCATTTATTTTATAACTCATAATTTGGCGGTAGCTGTCCTATAAAAAATACAAAATTTAAATTTCCTCATTATCGTTTCAAAAACTGTTTTCTCTAAGAGCTTAAACAAAACGTATAGGCTAAGGTCGTATCTTTCTAAAAAATGCCGGTTCGTGACTTTATTGGTAAAAATCAAAAACAAACTCGGCAATTGGGATGTTATAAAAAGCTTATTTTCGTAAAATTGGCTCTACTGATTTCGTTTAAATTTTAGTAAAATTAAAAATAAATAACCCAAATAGTTTTGTCCAAGACGACGTCCGTGGTTCATTTTCAAGTTTTGATTGACAACTAACTTGTAGTTATTATTTTGATATTTTTTGTGACTTTAGCTTTTTGTAAGTGGTGATTTTGGATGTGATAGTGAGAAAGTTTGTTCAATGATTTTGCAACATTTATTAATATTTGGATGCTATTTATGAAATTCTATTGGTCTGATTTTGTTATTAATTTTTTTTTATAATATTGATTTTACACTAAAGTTTCTTTTAAATAATAGCCTACGTCATTTAAACGTACGTATAAATTAAATTGGAATCTCCTAGGCTAAGCCCATTTAGGAAAATACAAAAACTAGAGAAAGGTAACAGAAAAACCTGCTCACCTAACAATTAATAAAAGAAAAGAAAACTTACAATAAATAAAATAATAAATAGGCCCTACTCAAAAATAAAAACTTCATTATGAACTAAACAAAATAGAAATATAAAATCACGTGAACAAATGAGTAGATCTATCATTATTACTATCTATTATTTATTAGTAGGCCTACTATCTAGAGTACAATATTTGGTATTATTATCCCGTAATTCTAATCAAACCATCCAGACAATTTTCAGTTATTAAACCCACACACACATTACCACTCAGTCCACAGCGAATATAAAATTAAATAAACCAAAAACACCATTCATTCTCCCAAAATAAAACCACTATCATAACAAATTCCTTTAGAAAAATAAGATGTTTAAACTTATAACCAAACACCATTCATTCTTCCAAAATAAAACCATTATCATGTTACCAGGGGACTTAAATTTAAGAAAGGCGGAACCAAATGGTAACAATGTTTGAAAAGAAAAATAAAAAAAGACAAAGACAAATTTAGTAATTAACAAGGCTCAAGTTTATTGAAACAAAAGAAATTTCGACGGTTCAGATTTTATCATTTACAACTTAGAAAGGCATCCTGAGACAAATCATCATAAACAGCTTATGATTAACAATATTATAATTAAAAAGTTATACGCCCTTAATGTAAAATATTATAATTTAATAAAAAAATTAATCAATAGATTCTGAAAATTTATCCCCCCTTTTAGTTTATATATATTTATAGTTACAAAATTTAACAATAAAAAAAGAAAGACAATGAGCACAGCTTAACAATTAACAGGATTATAATTAATCCAAAAAAAAAAGATTATACGCCCTTAATGTAAAATTAGAATAAAAAAAAAGATGAAAAGATACTGATATTTATTCCCCCCTTTTTACTTTATGAGATGATAGTTTTTCAAAACAGTTACAGAATTTAATAATGTAAAGATTTATAAATGAGTTTGATGTTTTAAATACGAAAAATTCATATCTATTGTAAACAGGTTCATCACTAGACTAAAGTTACATAATATTACTGGTTTGATAAATTTCTTAAATGCTATATTGGCCAATAAATTTATATATTTTAAATAAAAGAATTTGTTATAAAATGAGAAGTCTATTAAAAAAAGAAATGAAAATTTTGAATATTGAAATTTTATTAATTGACGTCAATTTTTGTTAATTTAGAAAATAACCTCTTGGAGGTTGTTAGGACCGAAAAGTTTGCATGCAGGCTCCACCCAATGATTTGTTATATAATTTATAAATAACTACACAAGTCTACATCTAAAAGATAGCTTTAAGAAAAACATATTCGCTGAAGCAATTTAGACACATGTACAATGTAAGTTTAGTCAAGGTTCTGCAAAGTCAGTTTAAAAAAAAAAAACATCACTTTTGTGCACTTGAAACTCTGTAGATATATTAAACAAAACGTGTTTTGCAAACAGGTAGAAACATGTTAAGATCTTTCACTGGTCTATGCAATGTGAGGCAAGAATTGCTAGGTTTCTCCAACCAGCGTATTAGCTAAGGCAAAAAAAACACGTTTTTTAGCGTCTGTGCAAAATCAGACATGTTGTAGCATTAATGTTCTTTATTGAAGAAAATATCTGGTTATTTGTCAAAATTAAAGTAAATTGATTGCATCACAGAACTTCGTTAAGATTATAATTAAAAGCTTCTTAGATGACTATAAAGCTATTTATATATATTTCGTTTAGTTTAAAATAAAACTTGTATAAGACTTGCAAAATCTGTAAAAGTTTGTAAAACGAAATTTTCTGTTTTAGAAGAGATTTCTCTAGTTATTTTATATTTGACATGTTCAATAAGATATTCTGATCATTTAATGTTCAACATTAGTTTGCACCTATTTCACATAATTGTTCAAAACTTAAAATGTGCCTGTTCAAGGTTTTGTAAAGTATGTTTTAAGAAATGAAAATTTTTATAATCATTCAGTTTCAAAAAGAACATTGAATATTAAACAAAACATGAAATACATATTTTAAAGAATACATGATAATTAACAAATTATTTTAAAACATTAATAAAATTTATGATATGACAAAATCTGTAAATTTGAAATACCTGGAAAATCCTGTCGCAGTTCACGTGAGCTTGTGCCGTGAAAATAAAAATTTATTTAACATTTTAGAAAAATAAAGCGCACAAAACTGTAGATTAACATATCATTTAAGAACTGAGATGTAAATTTTGAGACAAAAAAAAATTATATCTAACGGAGCTATGAAAGAATGTAGAACATGGTGAGTAATTACAGGTAGACTGACAAAAAGTTTTAGAACAGGTAGGCTAGCCAGCCGTTGTACTTTGTACTTAGATAGAGACAGATATAGAGAGGGAAGATAAGAGGGACGGCGAGTGGACTGTCGATAACAAAAATGCAGATTTATTTTACTGATTGCTACAGCTCTCCCCCCCCCCCGAAAGACGGAGTTGGGGTGGAGTCAGAAAAGAGGCCAGAAGGGCCTCCCGCAAAATTTTGAAAAAGGAGAGACAAAGGGCCAGAAGGGCCTCCAAGAAAAGATTGACGAAAGGGGCCAGAAGGGCCTCCTACAAACTTCTGAAGAAAGGGGCCAGAAGGGCCTCCTACAAAATTTTGAAATCAGGGGCACCTGATAGAAACAACGCTTCATAATGCTTTTATTCACCACTCTAGGGTGTAGCCTCCTTCGGCAATTACTTATTAAATTTTGAAATTTCTATAGCGTCTCAGCTCTTCCCACCTATAATTGGGATAGGCCCAGGACAGAAAGAGCTGAAGGATGACGCAAAGGTCGACATTGCTGTGCATGAACTGACTTTGTACACTAAGGTACGTGGGGAAAAGGGGTGGAGTGGCACCTCGGGACACCAAGAGGAGGTGACCACTCCGGGGACTGGGGAGGGAAAGTGCATTGCACTTTAGGCAGAGCAGGAAAGGTCGGACTCAGACGGGGGGGAGTATCCTCTGAGCCGACCTTAACAATATATATATTAAAAATAAATAAAAATAAAGCCAAAAACTCCTGATGCCAATAAGGTCAGATCATGCTCAGCGTCGTTATTTTTTAAATTCCTCTTCTCCCATACGAAAAGAAATTTAAACTATTCACGGCTCTTAACAATTTCCGTGAGAAAAAAGAATTTTGAAAGGGTCTAAACAAATAATCCATTTTAAAATAAACAAAGAAGCAGTATGAAACGTTGGAGAGTCAAAAAAATTTTCTGCTGCGCAAGGCAGGGCTTGTAGTTGACTTAAGGTCTTAATTGTAAGTGTAATCATGTGCCCCCCAAAAAAAAGAAAAGGAATTTAATTTAATAAAAAAAATTATGTAAAAAAAAATTTCATCAAAATTTTTAAGTGTTAAAAAAGATATGCAAAAGAAAGTAGTGTAAAAAAAAGGTGTAGCAAAAGAGTAAATATGTATATAAAAAGGTGACCCATGACAAAAAAAACAAACTCCGGTTTTCTCAACCCTAGGAAAAACTAATTAAGGAACAAACATGTTGACCTGCTAATAAAAAGACAAACAAATAATTTAAGAAATGACAAACAGGCCAACCATGTTGTCCTACATACAAACTGGGCCCCTATAATTTGGAAGAAGAAAAAAAAAATTTTACTACACAAGTTATATTATTCAATCAGTGTTCAACATTTTAATTTTCAATCAAGTAGCACCATCTGCATCAACCAGTCCACCGCCATCTTGCCTATTGCTCATGATGATAAAAAAAAATAAATAAAAATAATTTTCTTTCAAGATGACAAAAAAAAATTGAAAGCGAGCTCAGTGTTCTTTAGTGAGTCAACCAATCTCAGCAAGTCCACTGCCATTTTAACTATTGCTGATAATAAAAAAAAATAAACCAAGTGATTTAAAAAAAAAAATTCTTTTAAGATGATGCAAAAATGAAGTGAAAGGACCAGAGAATGACTCAAGAATTATATGTAGTGTAGTTGTTGTGTGTAAGTATGAATTAATACAGACAAGCGAAAGAAAACTCGAGAAAATTTTCTGAAGGAAATTTTGAATATTTTTTTTTGTTTTTTTTTGTTTCTAACTATTTTTGGGTTTTATTATTTATTTAATTCTTTTTTTTTTTTTTTTGGAATTCCCGAATGAGCCCGCTGTCTGGATCAAATTCAGTGAATGACGAGAGTATGCAATGTATGTAAATATAAAAAAAAAAAAATTATTTAAGTAGAGAAAATAATAAAAAAAATTTTATCAAAATTGGTTTAGAAGTTTTTGTGTAAAGTGTTTATATGAAAATAAATAAAAAAGAGACTAATAGGTTTATATAGATTTAAATATTAAAAAAAATTTCATCAGCAATAGTTGTGCAGTATTTAAAAAAAAGCTGCAAAACATAAAAATTGAGCCTTGTTTAACAAAGGAAATTTTTAAGAATTTAAATTTATATGGTTCCAATACAAAATTTTGAAAATTAACTACGGTTCCAGAATTTAAAATTAACCACTCTATAATTTAGAGAAAACCACGCTCTGCTACCAGAAACATGTTACCAGGGGACTTAAATTTAAGAAAGGCGGAACCAAATGGTAACAATGTTTGAAAAGAAAAATAAAAAAAGACAAAGACAAATTTAGTAATTAACAAGGCTCAAGTTTATTGAAACAAAAGAAATTTCGACGGTTCAGATTTTATCATTTACAACTTAGAAAGGCATCCTGAGACAAATCATCATAAACAGCTTATGATTAACAATATTATAATTAAAAAGTTATACGCCCTTAATGTAAAATATTATAATTTAATAAAAAAATTAATCAATAGATTCTGAAAATTTATCCCCCCTTTTAGTTTATATATATTTATAGTTACAAAATTTAACAATAAAAAAAGAAAGACAATGAGCACAGCTTAACAATTAACAGGATTATAATTAATCCAAAAAAAAAAGATTATACGCCCTTAATGTAAAATTAGAATAAAAAAAAAGATGAAAAGATACTGATATTTATTCCCCCCTTTTTACTTTATGAGATGATAGTTTTTCAAAACAGTTACAGAATTTAATAATGTAAAGATTTATAAATGAGTTTGATGTTTTAAATACGAAAAATTCATATCTATTGTAAACAGGTTCATCACTAGACTAAAGTTACATAATATTACTGGTTTGATAAATTTCTTAAATGCTATATTGGCCAATAAATTTATATATTTTAAATAAAAGAATTTGTTATAAAATGAGAAGTCTATTAAAAAAAGAAATGAAAATTTTGAATATTGAAATTTTATTAATTGACGTCAATTTTTGTTAATTTAGAAAATAACCTCTTGGAGGTTGTTAGGACCGAAAAGTTTGCATGCAGGCTCCACCCAATGATTTGTTATATAATTTATAAATAACTACACAAGTCTACATCTAAAAGATAGCTTTAAGAAAAACATATTCGCTGAAGCAATTTAGACACATGTACAATGTAAGTTTAGTCAAGGTTCTGCAAAGTCAGTTTAAAAAAAAAAAACATCACTTTTGTGCACTTGAAACTCTGTAGATATATTAAACAAAACGTGTTTTGCAAACAGGTAGAAACATGTTAAGATCTTTCGCTGGTCTATGCAATGTGAGGCAAGAATTGCTAGGTTTCTCCAACCAGCGTATTAGCTAAGGCAAAAAAAACACGTTTTTTAGCGTCTGTGCAAAATCAGACATGTTGTAGCATTAATGTTCTTTATTGAAGAAAATATCTGGTTATTTGTCAAAATTAAAGTAAATTGATTGCATCACAGAACTTCGTTAAGATTATAATTAAAAGCTTCTTAGATGACTATAAAGCTATTTATATATATTTCGTTTAGTTTAAAACAAAACTTGTATAAGACTTGCAAAATCTGCAAAAGTTTGTAAAACGAAATTTTCTGTTTTAGAAGAGATTTCTCTAGTTATTTTATATTTGACATGTTCAATAAGATATTCTGATCATTTAATGTTCAACATTAGTTTGCACCTATTTCACATAATTGTTCAAAACTTAAAATGTGCCTGTTCAAGGTTTTGTAAAGTATGTTTTAAGAAATGAAAATTTTTATAATCATTCAGTTTCAAAAAGAACATTGAATATTAAACAAAACATGAAATACATATTTTAAAGAATACATGATAATTAACAAATTATTTTAAAACATTAATAAAATTTATGATATGACAAAATCTGTAAATTTGAAATACCTGGAAAATCCTGTCGCAGTTCACGTGAGCTTGTGCCGTGAAAATAAAAATTTATTTAACATTTTAGAAAAATAAAGCGCACAAAACTGTAGATTAACATATCATTTAAGAACTGAGATGTAAATTTTGAGACAAAAAAAAATTATATCTAACGGAGCTATGAAAGAATGTAGAACATGGTGAGTAATTACAGGTAGACTGACAAAAAGTTTTAGAACAGGTAGGCTAGCCAGCCGTTGTACTTTGTACTTAGATAGAGACAGATATAGAGAGGGAAGATAAGAGGGACGGCGAGTGGACTGTCGATAACAAAAATGCAGATTTATTTTACTGATTGCTACAATCATAACAAATTCCTTTACAAAAATAAGATTATTGTTATGGACATGTTTACATTTTTAACCAAACACCATGCATACTCCCAAAATAAAAACTCCATTTACACAAATTTCTTTAAAAAAATAAGATTATTGTTATGAGCATGTTTAAATTTTTAACCAAACACCATCCATACACCCAAATTAAAACCTCCATCTAAACAAATTTCTTTAAAAAAAAGAGAAAAAAAGATCATTGTTATATAGGCCTACATGTTTAAATTTTTAACCAAACATCATGCATAGGCCTAATCCCAAAATAAAACCTCCATCTAAACAAATTCCTTTAAAAAAATAAGATTTTTGCTATGTAAACATTTTCAACCGAAGAAAGCCATTTGTTTGAATACTTCGTGAACAAATCTACAATATTATTTTAAACTGTTTTAAGCAAATCATTATTATAAAATCTTAGAGCTCTTCTAGAGATTTTTAAGCTGTACGAATAAAGGCCAGGAATGTGTGTCTCTAGGCTACTAGCTAAGATATAACACGTACTGTATACTTTTATATTGTTTTTAACCCGCGCCTGAGAAAAAATGTAGATTTAAAATGAATTGAAACATTGCATGCATTGACAATGTTTTCGTATTTATTATCATTTTCTATTTATTAAATTTACCGTGTTATTGGTTAAGTATTCCTTTTGTAAATATTAAACTGAAACATGTATTTTGAACTAGTCTACACTAAGTGAAAGTGTAGTTTTTGGAATTCTGCGTGTGCGTAATTTGACGTCTGTCTGTTGTCCGTACAACAATAGGTGAAATTGGTAAATAACACTTTAAATCTGAAATTAAGGTTTTTGAATTTCAGAATGAAATTTTATTTATGTTTGACTAGTAGCACCGAGACATTGGGTATGTTGAATAAAAAGAAGTATTTACTATTACTTATCGTTCTATAAGTATTAACTTACATTCAGTTGAATAATATATAGGCTTAGTAATTACTTGTAGGAAAAGTGGATTAATAAGTAATCTCTTTTATTGTATAGTACTTACTTCTTTTACAAAAGATTTTCCAGTAGTTTGGGGTTTTTAGTCGATTAAAAGTATTATTTAAAAGCAATAAGTAGACACTTAAATATTTGTAAGGTGAGCACACTTGTGTTGTGACAGAAGTTCATTTAGTGCTTTAAATATGAGAGGATTTATTAATATACATGAAGTAAAGCAATACAGGAAGAGAGATAGCATAAGTCCCAGTAGATTGAAGATTTTGTTACGATTTGAGAGGGAAAGTGTCAGTTATCTTTACAGATTATTTTTTGACAGAAGTAGATGAAATAAGAGAAGGAGCCGTAAGTTCATACTTAAGTTCATGGAGACATTTTTATGTTTTCTCAGTAACACTGGGTATGGAATATCACATGATTCTGGTGTTTATCACACGACAGTAAGCAAAACTATTAATAACGTTGCTAATAGCATAGTGGCGAAACCACATTACTGGGTAAAGTTTAGAAAAGAATGTACAGGAAATGAATGTCGCTAGAATGAAATGATCAGATAGGCCTAAATTTCAAATACCTACAGTTATTGGGGCATTAGCCTGCACTCATGTCCACATAAAAAACCGTTGTCGTTTTCTGTTGATTTAAGGGGAAAGGGTTGCATAGCATTAATGTGCAAGTAACGTGTGCCACAAGTGAATTAGTTGCAAGTGTAGATAGCTTGGAAGTGTACATGATTCAAGGATTTGGAAACAGAGTTTTGTGTATGGAACAATTTCTAAATTCAATGGTAACTTCTGCTTGCTGGGAGACTGGATAGGCTATCAGTCCAGTTTTACTAACTTCATTTAAAATCCCACAAAACAGATACCAATAATTATTTAATGTAATCTCACTCTAAGAAAGGGTTATAATTGAAAGAGTTTTTCGACAAATAAAACAAAGGTTTCAATTTTAGTAAACAAAGTGCGAGTATCTCTACAAAAAATTCCAAATAAATATGTGCTGCGCTGTTTTACATAATATTAGCAAACATTTAGGGCCTACTAATGTTCAAATAATGAAGGTGAAATTGACATCTAACAAAAGGGACAACCGTCAGGAAATATTGGAATCAGTGTTTCCACATACTGTTTAAAACACAAATTTGTAACAAATTCAGCAATAAATGATATCCTTTACTTTTTTTTATTATTTTATTATTATTATTATTTTTTTTTTAATAAATGTAAAAAAAAAACCCCTAAAATACTGACTTTGGGTTCAAAATATTAAGTGTTGTCAACGCACGTTTATTTTATTTATTTGTTTTATTGTTTCACTTTATTATTAATTGGTATATTTTACAAAGTTATATAATTTCAACACTTAATAAAAGAACAAAAGATACACAAAATTGTTATAAAGAGAACTAAATTTCAATATATTTCATATCTTACAAGTTAATATATTCTTGTAATTCTGTGAAAACGCTAAGGTTGGACTGCGTTGCAGGGGTTGATTCAGGCATCAGCTTTTTAATCATAGCCTAAGTTCCTCCCGTTTAGTTTGTAATCGAGGAACCTTTAATTGTTCTAAAAGAACGAGACGTTGCAGTTCACGAGAGTTGCAGTTCTTGAGTCAATAAGGATTCTGTTTCTAATTTAAATATTATTTTCATTGAAGATTTTTTATTGGATTAGAATTTTAAACTGTATAACTTTCATCTTCGTTCTAGGTTTAGGTTTGTGCTACATTTCCAGTACCAATAGTTAAAGCTCCAGGTATTTTCTTAAAAACAGATTTTCATCAACCTTCAGAATTATTTTTTGTTTCCCATTACATTTTTATAATTGTTTTTTCTTTAAGTCTGTTTTCATGTTATTAAGTATTTATTTCAGTTTTTCTAGTACTTTTCATAAATTCATCCTTAACACTGTTACAAGCCTTCTCTTTAGCCTGCACAATTAATTGTTGGTACCATTGACTTGCTTAATAATAAAACAATTATTTTTTGTTTCCCGCTACATTTTTATAATTGTTTTTTCTTTAAGTCTGTTTTCATGTTATTAAGTATTTATTTCAGTTGTTCCGGTAATTTTCTTAAATTCATCCTTAACATTGTTACAAGCCTTCTCTTTAGCCTGCACAATGTTGGTAACATTGACTCGCTTAATAAAACAATTACTTTTTTGTTTCCCGTTACGTTTTAATAATTGTTTTTTCTTTAAGTCTGTTTTCATGTTATTATGTATTTATTTCAGGTTTTCCAGTACTTTATATAAATTCATCCTTAACACTGTTACAAGCCTTCTCTTTAGTCTGCACAATGTTGGTAACATTGACTTGCTTAATAAAACAGAATTATATATCAATAGCTTAGAAAATATAAGCCTCTGACATCCTACTTTCGTATGTACTTCTTCTCTTGAAGACATTTTTGTTGGTTAGAAAAGGACACTGCTCTGACTACTACAGTTTATGTATACGGTTGCAAAATGCACCGAGACACCACAGTTGTGAGATACGTTTGTGTGGGCATTCATGTTCAGAGTCACGTGGTCATGAGGCCTGTATGTTTACTCTGTCAAGTGTTTACTTACAAGTACTTACTTGATTCTTCAAAAGTGTTTCCAGAACTTACTTATAAGTAGTCTATAAGATATTTTCTATTGAACTGGAATTAAGTAAAATCTTATACTTTAAAGTACGAGTATTTACTGATCTGTATATGGGACTACTTTTAAGCATAGGTCTATACTGTTTTTTATTCAACAGACCCATTATGTGAGCAACACCTTAGATTTAAGTTAATAATAAGCTGTTCTGACCATTATTTAGATAGACTATTAATTAATCGCGAAATATTGCCTCCATATATTTTAAATAAAAATTTTCACAACATTTACTTGCTGTAAAGTGGATAATTGCTGAAAAAAGATTATGCAATATTTATATTCATAGACAACATTATTTGCTTACATAATATATAAAAACCACAATAATACAACTGTAGTATGTTGTAACCTAAATTTGTGTAAGTTAGTCATACTCGTTTTTGTTATACTGATTACTATCGTAACATTTTACTGTTTATATTAAACGGGGTTATTTTATCCTTGAAACTTATGTAAACCTTTTTATAAATTATATTTTCTTGACTCAATGACATGAAATTCTATAAATCAAAATGGTTGTAGGGTATGTTCAACCGCTACTCATAACATTGTAAAATAGAAATAATTCTTAGGAAATTAAATAATAGATAACTGTAATAACAAAACTAGTAATTATTACATAGGTAGCTAACGTAACCTAACCTCACTTCGTATTGTGATAGTTTGTTTTGGATCAGTGGGTCAAAGATTTTAATAAAATGATTTAAAAACATATTGTATTACATTCTAAATAACACACACCTCAGCAAATGTTTTCTTTATAATCAGATTATAAATGTGAAATGAATGACATTGTCATTGGTTAGGTTATGATCACATATCATGCAACCAGTAATGTATTGCTTGTAAGCAGACATCAATCTGCGCATGCTCGGCCCACACAAGTTGAGTCATACCCCGTACAGTGTTTGTAGCCTATTTCGTCTCGTAAGCGTTATTTTAGTTTCAATACTGTGAAGTAACTTTACGCCGTGAGATGGAGAAAAATATACTTTTATACCATTACGAATACAAGAGTTTGAAAACAGAGATTTTTAAATAGTTGTTTTCAACTGTGCTCCCCCTTCTTTTTATTTCTGTTTTTTTTTATTACCCATACTTCAGCTCCATTACAAAACCATTTTTCGACCATTCGTAATTTTGTTCTTATTTGTTATATTCTAATCCCCATCGAACAAGCCGATGAAGTACGTTGTATTTAATGTTTCATTTCTATTCCCCCCCCAGCACATTGACCTCTAAGTACTTGTTTAATTTGAATATTGTCAATTAGTTATAATAAAATTGTGGGATTTTTCACCCCCAGGTAAACTTGTTGCAGTGTCAAGACTACAGAGTTGCGCACCCCCTTTATATTTATTTGATATTAATTAAGATATAAACATGTTCTTTGTAATGGAGGCGGTTTCTATGAGCTATACCTTTTTAATTTTTTAAGTGAGTGCGAAGGTATCGGGTAAATAGAACATTTTAAATAGTACATATTGGTTATGTAATTATTTTAAAGGACATATTTTAGAAGACTAAAGAAATTATGTTAAGAAAATATTTTTGGACCACCGTAAAAGTGATTACCATTAAGGTAGCTAAAACGAAAATTGCATCTTCTCACAATAACTGTATTGTGAGAATCTTCTCAGAAAAGAGTGACTACCCTCTTACCCTCTTCTCAGAGTAAAATTATTTCCTCAACAGTTCGTAATTCTGTGCTTTTATATCCTCAGGGAAAATTGAGTAATTGAAATAGGCCTAGTTTAAATAGGTTCTACGGTCATATATTGAGACGAAGTGACATACATTCAACAAAATTGAAATTCATTTTGTTCTCTTCTCTGCCTTCCTCAAAAGATCACCGCCCAGCAGAAGGAGAAGACCCCAACGAGTGCCTCACGACAGAGAAATAAATAGGGGAACCCCAGCCACCGGGAGGACCATGAGCAACCCTATCACCTCCTGAAAAGGAAATGGTAAGAGTGGACTCTGGCGGTAGTGGTTAGTATCTAGATGCCCAAGACCTAAAAGGAGTGGCTAGAGCCCCGAAGACACCCAACCAGTATTACAATACCAGCAGACGGCCAACTACCAATCTCAGCGCCCCAAGTCAGGACTCCCACACAAACCGATCTCTAGGGAGATTCCATATACCTCTCTCAAGCTCATCTACATTCCAATTCGGCCCATTCTCCTCACCAATCCCTACCCCGGTAATTCTCGAGCTCCCTGATACGTAGTTCTCTAGGTTGCCCCCTTCCCTTTTGCTCCAATGGTCCTTTAAAGGTCCAACAAATGTGCCTTACATAACACCACCATTCCCAGCACCAAACCTCCTTTATCCTACCGGGTCAATCCCCCCCCTGTAACCACCGTTTACTTCTCACCTTCACGCAATCCCAAACATCCTCCTAAGACGCTCGAGGCACGGCACTTTGACCTTTTAAAAACAATTGTTTCTTCTTAAATAGCAAAAAGCACTTTTCTTTCCTGCAAATATTTTGTAATGTTAATGGTTTTCGAGATATTAAACAATTAAAACGTCCGTTGTTTTTAAAATGTACAAAATAAAGTGTTGGGTTTATTTTATAGCAGAGATTACATAAATATTGTGTATACCACTCTATATCTTATCCATTTCTAAAGATATAATTTTTTGTAAAAACACAAAATTGCTGACAGGCAGAAAACGAAGCTTTTTCGGACTTGTGTTTATAGATACTTTTTCTCTTATTTCCATCTCTAGAAACATCTTCCAAAATTTTGCCCTGCAATTTTTAATCACTCTGTATATTGATTCTACAGAAATCATTAAATTGTACATAAAACACTAAAACAATTACGAAGTTTTTACTCCTTAAGCAAAATTTAGTAATTTAAATGGTTTAAATAAGTTCTATAGCCTATAGGCTATCGTGATGAAACGATATAGATTCAACAAAAATGAAATTCAAACCAAAATAATACCCAGAAACGTGATGTATACAGTAGTTCCAAATCTTTTCTTCTAAATTTTTAATGGTTTTTGGTAGTATTTGCTATTTGTTTACTTCAAATTCAATGTTCAAATCAACTCATTCCACCATTTTTATCAATAGTAATTTTGTAAGGCGTTGTTTATTGGAATGGTCTCCATTTTAGTTATGCTTTATATAACTCGTCTAGTCTCGAAGAGCTTTTTAACATGACGTATCACATGACCCATTTGGAATTGTTAACTTACCCTAACATTAAAGAACATTGGCTGATAGAACCACCCTTCACTACAAAGAAGATTGCTGCAAATCGTATTTAGCCATCTTAATTAATCGCAAAATTGAAGGAAGTGCAAGTTTTAAACTCTGTCATTTGATAGCCTTAAGGGCAAGGACAGGCGTTGTTTATGCTAAATCGATACTTAGTTGTACTATTATTGCATCGGGTGCGCCGTGTTATCCAGGCTCTAAATATTTCATCAAATGTTATGTGACACATTTTTAAAACGTATTATTTACAAGAACTCTTAATTATTCAGTGCATCTAAAGTTTATGACTGTTTATAAAAACCTTGCGTAACTTTCTTTATTCAAATTTCCCACTTTGGGATCATTGGGAAACTTATGGGTTTTGTAATTAATGGCACAGAATTATTTTTGATCCATAACTCAATTATTCTACGATCTATATATATAAAAATAAAGATAATATTGTATTTTTTGTTAAATAAGTTACCTTTGCTGGTAAGTTGACCGTGTTCAAGATATTCTATAACAAATATTTTAAATAAACGCCATATTGAAACGGATTCGTATAATAATATCTAAATATGTTTACACAATTTGGACTCGTTATCTAAATTCATTTCATAGGATATACAGAGAGACAGACGCCAAACGAAGCATTTTGGCCTAACAAATTTTCTCTGTAGGCCTAACTTGTTTTATTTAGTCCATCTGAGCCGATTCAGTCTTTTAAATAATTCTGTAATTTAATTACCAGTTATGTAGAGTGAGTTGGGTTCATTTAATTAAAAAATTGTCATAAATTGTTATTATTTTTTAATTTAATCTAAACATTATCCAATGAGCTTCATTTCGTTCACAAAGAACTTTGATTCCTTCGTGGATTTGTGTATTCATACCAGTTATTCCCTATAACTCTTTTAATTTTTTTTATTTGGTTATGGAAAGATTACTAAAATTGTATAAATTAAATTATGATTATTACTGTAAATTAGATTTTGTATTCGGACATAATAATAATTATTATTATTTTAAATTTAAATTAATAAATATGATTACCATTGCTCCACGACTGGGATCCAACCTTTCCACATGGTCTAGCCATCTAATTTTACTTTTTCTTAATATATAAATTTGATACCAGATTGGGTTCTTCTAAAAAGTGCAAAGTACGTCATTTCTTCTGATTCTCTACTGTCCCTCCTTCACACATCGGGTCATATATTCATCTAGTACTTTTCTCTTCCAGATATTCTGACAGTATCCAAGTCTTGTTACCATGCGTGGTTGTTGGACGTATGCCTATTGTGTCTTGCCAATTAATAATTCTACCCTCGCGGTTAGCGATGTAAAGTTTTAAAGTTTCTGTATCGCGAAAAGGCATCTATCACCTCCCGCTATTCCAGCTTACATTAATTTCTGGCTTCACTAATGCAGTGGGACTTACTTCATAATAGGTTGGGAAAACATGCCGCAAGATTGACTGATTGTTCTTCTGCCCTACCCTCTTTCTGAAGATCTTTATGTACTTAGTTCCCCCCCCCCCCTTATTTAAAACCAAACCAATAGTTACTATGTAGGTCACTCCAACTCCTCCAATGCATCATTAACTTCAAATGTGCTACTAAAGAAACATCAACACCATGTGGAAGGTGTCATCCTATTGTAAAATTACCACCCGAATACTTTAAGTGTTCTATTGAAAGTTCTAGCGCTACGTAGCGGGAAATTAGCTTCTTTTCTTAGATCTCATCTAGCTGGATTTGTGTCTTGGAACCTTCTACAAATTGTAGCCTACCATCCAAGGTCACTGGGATTATCCAGTGTTTGTTCGATCCACCACAAAAATGTAAAGTTTTGTTATAATTTTATTTCTCGCAAAGAGTAAAGCATGTCCTAATTTAAAGTATTTTCTATCTTTAATGGTTGGAAACATATTTGACTCACTATGTTTTTTATATAGATTGGGAAAAAACACCCTGTATGACTCATAGTGAATAAAATTGTTCCATAAATACTTTTAAGCGTAGATAGAAGGTCTTTTCTAAATGTCGGATATTTGCAATTCTTTGAAATATAGGATTTCAATACTAGAAATTTACCAATAGACTACTAATTAAAATTTGTACAAAAAAAAGTCTGTGTTAATGAAACAATAGGCGTTAGTAGTGAACGGTGCCGGAAGTAAGAAGCAGCCTACATAAACTTGTTAATTATCCGCCGCGATGAACACGCACTATTACACCGATGTTGATGAATTATTTATATATATATGATACAATATAACATTGCGTGGTGTGCAGCTTTCACTATGAAGGCCGTGTGAAACGTTCACAATGACAATAATCATATGTGTGAATCTTAGTTTTGTTGCTAATTGAATAGAAAACATTTCTAACAGTGAAATCGAAACATTTTGTATCTAACACTAGTGTTTCTGTGAACAGTAAGACATCGCTCCTAACACGATACTCAGAAGGCAAGCAGATACTGTACACTTGAACGAAACACCACCACTGGGAGAAATAATAAAGTTGAATATATTATGGGTATCATTATTTTTTTAGGTTGTAACTTACCATTGATTGGGATCACATTGTTAGTAAATATTATCCTTATCACCAACATATACAAGCCCTGAATATATTGACTTTGGTGAGCCTCGGTGGCTGGTGACCCAATGTGACCCGATTACTGTTTGTTAATATATATTTACAAGTTATACCAAGATTTACAACAAAAAATTGTAACTGTTTTGTAAATAATAATTTATTTGATATTTATTAAACCCCAAGAGGTTTCATTTATGTAAATTAAAGCACCAAAATTATGATTAGTTACGTTTTTATTTTGTTTGATCACTTATCTTTAGATTTTACCTAAATTTAAATTATATTTTTTCCTATAAAGACTACATTTTGGAAACATTTAAACAGATATTTATAAAATAAGAATTTCGATTGGCCATACATTATAAGCCTAATTACACGAGAATTTGAACATCTGTTCTAGTTCCCATCACGGTAGTATTTCCTTTTAGGCTTGTGTTCACTGAGGAAATAAATGTATTTAGCTCTTGTAACAAAGTAATAACAGTGAGAGTAAAATGTCTTATATTTTACAGATGATGTTGACAATTTGGATTAAAAGAAGGTCGAAGAACTGTGGGATTAGAAAGGTAGTGTAATCTTATTTTTCTATTTCCTGAATTTGACTTTACAGATTTTAAGATTTAAAGTTACAGGTTTTCAGTCTATTATGTTTAATTCCTAAGCTTTATTAAAACGATGAAATTTACAAACATTGTTTACTTCACAATTCAAAAATCTTTGTTTGTTGGTATCAGAAAAAGTAAACGTTTTTCTATCAGTAGAATCATATCATACATTTTGAAAGTTTGAAAAAACATATAAGAGAAAATGCCACTATTTATAATTAAAGCGTTGCCATTGTCAACGGTACAAGAAAGTTTAGGCAATTGAAGAATGGTAATTCCATTTTGATTTTCTTACCCTACAATGCATGAATGTTCAAATGTTACAAAAAATATTTTTTTCCTTTGGAAATATAGTTGTAGAATACAGAAAATTTTATTTTTAAATTCTAGACTTATTTATAATATGTTTATTCATTTTTTTGAAAGTGCTGTCAATCGCAACTTCATGCAATAAGTATTATATATTAATCTAATATGGTTTGCTATATTATTTAAATGATGGAATGTTTGATCTAATTGAAAAAAATCACGTGTATTTGAGTTATTGGTACATAACTATATCTTTTTGAACTAGTAACACAACAAATATATTAGAACATAATACAAAACAGAAAGTATTAGATACCATTATTGACAGTTAGTACAGAAAACTAATTAAATATAATGTAGCTACAGTTTTAGTTTGTAATTAATATTTCTGCCCTGATAATAATATAATAAATGAAAACGTTTAGTTATTTCAAAACATAAAATAAAAATTTCATTATTCAAAAATGATTAAAGAATTCATAAGGGATATTTAATGAAATAATTTCATTAGACAAATCGGTTATTCCTGTGTCCACAATACTGGTTGTTTGTCAGGCTTTTTAGTGTTTGGAGCATTGTTAATAACACTGGATTTACTGAAATTTGAATGAAATTGTTGCTGTTGTGAAGTAATTTGGTTAATGAGGGCAATGGAATGAGCGCTAGTAGTTGGTTCACTAGACCTAACACCCACCTGTAAGGTTGACATTGTTCCTCCAGCTAATTGTTCATTTACTTGTAAGTCACTGACTGTATTTGTATTATCTATAATTCAAGTTCATTAAATAATATAATATCATCTTCATCACTACATTCACTTCTACTAAGAATATCTTCAAAAATGTGTTCTTTTTGTAATTGTCGCAAACTTCCATCAATATCAAGTAAATAGACACCATCCTCTATTTTATCCATGTTTGTTTATTAAATTTAAACTCTAAACTTGTTTTAAACAACAAATACAACTTTGTTTAATTACTTTCACTTGCGTATCTAATATACTAAAATTATGTATAGTTGTAATGGTAATATGATTTTAACATTATTATATGTTACAATACCCTAAAACTTTTTTAAAATGTGTATTATAAACATTTTTGCTAGAAAATTGTCGTATAATATTGTTCTTTTGGTATCTCATAGAAGTAAAAAATCAAAGTGATTATGAAAGCACAGAATGTAAATGCTGATGCAATCCTAATGGACATAATCTATATTATCGAGTAAATAAAGATTAAATGAACTAGCCAAATGGTAACTTTCAGTTAGGAATGTCCCGCAATAATTATTACTTAAAGAGCTGGTAGCCAATTGGCTACTTAATGCATTGTAGGATTTTAAATCAGCTGTTTTTTATTTATAATTAGCGGTTATGTTAGGTTAGGTTATGTTATAAGTAGAAAACACGGTTCGGGAAGTAAAAACCACAAGTCAAAGGTTGGGATACCTCAGTGGGACACACTGTACAAAATATCAATAGGTAACACTAACAATTTAAAACTCGTGTATATTTTGGATGTTTATGAACAAATAACATCAGTTTGTTTTTAAGTTTTAACAAGAATGTGGTAAGATTGCAGACGGCTAGATGAACTAGTTTCATCTCACCATTGCGCACTCAGGTAGAAACCTATTTTGGAGTTCAGTAAAGGCTGAGTGGAGTCTCTAAAATATGTAACAATGGCAGAGATGACAGAGAACCATGTTAAGGAAAAGCCCGTTAATCTTCGTATATGCAACCCGCACAATACAACTCTATTACGCACTCTATGAATTGATCTAATTAAAAATGAAATGATTGCGGAGTGTAATAGGAATTGTTTGCAATTAACAACCTCCTTCGTCCCGTCACTAAGTTTCAATTTCAATTTTTGTTTCACAATTCCTTTGACATCGTTTTCACTTGTGATCGTGAACAAAGAAATGAATTGTGCAATTGTCGGGTTATACAGAGCGTTGTAGGGTGTTTCACAACGTGTGCCCACTTGACTTCAAGTGGAACCTTCTTCTCACATATACAAGACAAAGTTGTGATATGTAATGAAAAGTTTTAAGTAAATATCAGTTTTGAGGTTACCTGATAAAAATGGATACTAGATTTAAGAAACTGGCATTTAGATATTTTACTCATTTTTAGATTACTCAAAATTTGGTGGTAGTTGCCATAAAGACCAAAACACAAAATTTCTTTCTCCAAAGCTGCCATTTAAATTTTATGGTACCCTCCAACTATCTAAATAAAACGTGTTGATCGCCATTTCCCAAATAATATTGATTTGTTATTTGTTTTACTAACATGAAAACGGTCATGTGATACGTATTTACGATAAAAACGACGATGACGCTTGGTTTTCGAGAGCTCAACTATTTAAGTTTTAAAATCTGCTGTTTGTTTGATAAAACAGCAGTCAGCTCAAAGCACTGTCGTGTTAAAAATATACGTATCTGCTGTTTGTTTGATAAAACAGCAGTCAGCTCAAAGTATTGACGTGTTGAAAGTTTACGTATCTGCTGTTTGTTTGATAAAACAGCAGTCAGCTCAAAGCACTGTCGTGTTAAAAATATACGTATCTGCTGTTTGTTTGATAAAACAGCAGTCAGGTCAAAGTATTGACGTGTTAAAAGTTTACGTATCTGCTGTTTGTTTGATAAAACAGCAGTCAGCTCAAAGCACTGTCGTGTTAAAAATATACGTATCTGCTGTTTGTTTGATAAAACAGCAGTCAGCTCAAAGTATTGACGTGTTAAAAGTTTACGTATCTGCTGTTTGTTTGATAAAACAGCAGTCAGCTCAAAGCACTGTCGTGTTAAAAATATACGTATCTGCTGTTTGTTTGATAAAACAGCAGTCAGGTCAAAGTATTGACGTGTTGAAAGTTTACGTATCTGCTGTTTGTTTGATAAAACAGCAGTCAGCTCAAAGTATTGACGTGTTGAAAGTTTACGTATCTGCTGTTTGTTTGATAAAACAGCAGTCAGCTCAAAGCATTGACGTGTTGAAAGTTTACGTATCTGCTGTTTGTTTGATAAAACAGCAGTCAGCTCAAAGCATTGACGTGTTAATAGTTTACGTGTCTGCTGTTTGTTTGATAAAACAGCAGTCAGCTCAAAGTATTGACGTGTTGAAAGTTTACGTATCTGCTGTTTGTTTGATAAAACAGCAGTCAGCTCAAAGCATTGACGTGTTGAAAGTTTACGTATCTGCTGTTTGTTTGATAAAACAGCAGTCAGCTCAAAGCATTGACGTGTTGAAAGTTTACGTATCTGCTGTTTGTTTGATAAAACAGCAGTCAGCTCAAAGTATTGACGTGTTGAAAGTTTACGTATCTGCTGTTTGTTTGATAAAACAGCAGTCAGCTCAAAGCATTGACGTGTTGAAAGTTTACGTATCTGCTGTTTGTTTGATAAA
Organism: Aphrophora alni; assembly: GCA_963513935.1. Taxonomy (NCBI): domain Eukaryota; kingdom Metazoa; phylum Arthropoda; class Insecta; order Hemiptera; family Aphrophoridae; genus Aphrophora; species Aphrophora alni. The sequence continues at coordinate 28,072,283 of OY740769.1, read as the reverse complement.
ACAGCAGTCAGCTCAAAGCATTGACGTGTTGAAAGTTTACGTATCTGCTGTTTGTTTGATAAAACAGCAATCAGCTCAAAGCATTGACGTGTTGAAAGTTTACGTATCTGCTGTTTGTTTGATAAAACAGCAGTCAGCTCAAAGCATTGACGTGTTAAAAGTTTACGTATCTGCTGTTTGTTTGATAAAACAGCAGTCAGGTCAAAGTATTGACGTGTTGAAAGTTTACGTATCTGCTGTTTGTTTGATAAAACAGCAGTCAGCTCAAAGCATTGACGTGTTGAAAGTTTACGTATCTGCTGTTTGTTTGATAAAACAGCAATCAGCTCAAAGCATTGACGTGTTGAAAGTTTACGTATCTGCTGTTTGTTTGATAAAACAGCAGTCAGCTCAAAGCATTGACGTGTTAAAAGTTTACGTATCTGCTGTTTGTTTGATAAAACAGCAGTCAGGTCAAAGTATTGACGTGTTGAAAGTTTACGTATCTGCTGTTTGTTTGATAAAACAGCAGTCAGCTCAAAGCATTGACGTGTTGAAAGTTTACGTATCTGCTGTTTGTTTGATAAAACAGCAGTCAGCTCAAAGCATTGACGTGTTGGAAAGTTTACGTATCTGCTGTTTGTTTGATAAAACAGCAGTCAGCTCAAAGCATTGACGTGTTGAAAGTTTACGTATCTGCTGTTTGTTTGATAAAACAGCAGTCAGCTCAAAGCATTGACGTGTTGGAAAGTTTACGTATCTGCTGTTTGTTTGATAAAACAGCAGTCAGCTCAAAGCATTGACGTGTTGAAAGTTTACGTATCTGCTGTTTGTTTGATAAAACAGCAGTCAGCTCAAAGCATTGACGTGTTGAAAGTTTACGTATCTGCTGTTTGTTTGATAAAACAGCAATCAGCTCAAAGCATTGACGTGTTGAAAGTTTACGTATCTGCTGTTTGTTTGATAAAACAGCAGTCAGCTCAAAGCATTGACGTGTTAAAAGTTTACGTATCTGCTGTTTGTTTGATAAAACAGCAGTCAGCTCAAAGCATTGACGTGTTGAAAGTTTACGTATCTGCTGTTTGTTTGATAAAACAGCAGTCAGCTCAAAGTATTGACGTGTTGGAAAGTTTACGTATCTGCTGTTTGTTTGATAAAACAGCAGTCAGCTCAAAGCATTGACGTGTTGGAAAGTTTACGTATCTGCTGTTTGTTTGATAAAACAGCAGTCAGCTCAAAGCATTGACGTGTTGGAAAGTTTACGTATCTGCTGTTTGTTTGATAAAACAGCAGTCAGCTCAAAGCATTGACGTGTTAAAAGTTTACGTATCTGCTGTTTGTTTGATAAAACAGCAGTCAGGTCAAAGTATTGACGTGTTGAAAGTTTACGTATCTGCTGTTTGTTTGATAAAACAGCAGTCAGCTCAAAGCATTGACGTGTTGAAAGTTTACGTATCTGCTGTTTGTTTGATAAAACAGCAGTCAGCTCAAAGCATTGACGTGTTGAAAGTTTACGTTTCTGCTGTTTGTTTGATAAAACAGCAGTCAGCTCAAAGCATTGACGTGTTAAAAGTTTACGTATCTGCTGTTTGTTTGATAAAACAGCAGTCAGGTCAAAGTATTGACGTGTTGAAAGTTTACGTATCTGCTGTTTGTTTGATAAAACAGCAGTCAGCTCAAAGCATTGACGTGTTGAAAGTTTACGTATCTGCTGTTTGTTTGATAAAACAGCAGTCAGCTCAAAGCATTGACGTGTTGGAAAGTTTACGTGTCTGCTGTTTGTTTGATAAAACAGCAGTCAGCTCAAAGCATTGACGTGTTAAAAGTTTACGTATCTGCTGTTTGTTTGATAAAACATCAGTCAGCTCAAAGCATTGACGTGTTAAAAGTTTACGTATCTGCTGTTTGTTTGATAAAACAGCAGTCAGCTCAAAGCATTGACGTGTTGGAAAGTTTACGTATCTGCTGTTTGTTTGATAAAACAGCAGTCAGCTCAAAGCATTGACGTGTTAAAAGTTTACGTATCTGCTGTTTGTTTGATAAAACAGCAGTCAGCTCAAAGCATTGACGTGTTAAAAGTTTACGTATCTGCTGTTTGTTTGATAAAACAGCAGTCAGCTCAAAGCATTGACGTGTTAAAAGTTTACGTATCTGCTGTTTGTTTGATAAAACAGCAGTGAGCTCAAAGCATTGACGTGTTAAAAGTTTACGTATCTGCTGTTTGTTTGATAAAACAGCAGTCAGCTCAAAGCATTGACGTGTTGGAAAGTTTACGTATCTGCTGTTTGTTTGATAAAACAGCAGTCAGCTCAAAGCATTGACGTGTTAAAAGTTTACGTATCTGCTGTTTGTTTGATAAAACAGCAGTCAGCTCAAAGCATTGACGTGTTAAAAGTTTACGTATCTCCTGTTTGTTTGATAAAACAGCAGTCAGCTCAAAGCATTGACGTGTTGGAAAGTTTACGTATCTGCTGTTTGTTTGATAAAACAGCAGTCAGCTCAAAGCATTGACGTGTTAAAAGTTTACGTATCTGCTGTTTGTTTGATAAAACAGCAGTCAGCTCAAAGCATTGACGTGTTAAAAGTTTACGTATCTGCTGTTTGTTTGATAAAACAGCAGTCAGCTCAAAGCATTGACGTGTTAAAAGTTTACGTATCTGCTGTTTGTTTGATAAAACAGCAGTCAGCTCAAAGCATTGACGTGTTGAAAGTTTACGTATCTGCTGTTTGTTTGATAAAACAGCAGTCAGCTCAAAGCATTGACGTGTTGAAAGTTTACGTATCTGCTGTTTGTTTGATAAAACAGCAGTCAGCTCAAAGCATTGACGTGTTGAAAGTTTACGTATCTGCTGTTTGTTTGATAAAACAGCAGTCAGCTCAAAGTATTGACGTGTTGAAAGTTTACGTATCTGCTGTTTGTTTGATAAAACAGCAGTCAGCTCAAAGCATTGACGTGTTGAAAGTTTACGTATCTGCTGTTTGTTTGATAAAACAGCAGTCAGCTCAAAGCATTGACGTGTTGAAAGTTTACGTATCTGCTGTTTGTTTGATAAAACAGCAATCAGCTCAAAGCATTGACGTGTTGAAAGTTTACGTATCTGCTGTTTGTTTGATAAAACAGCAGTCAGCTCAAAGCATTGACGTGTTAAAAGTTTACGTATCTGCTGTTTGTTTGATAAAACAGCAGTCAGGTCAAAGTATTGACGTGTTGAAAGTTTACGTATCTGCTGTTTGTTTGATAAAACAGCAGTCAGCTCAAAGCATTGACGTGTTGAAAGTTTACGTATCTGCTGTTTGTTTGATAAAACAGCAGTCAGCTCAAAGCATTGACGTGTTGGAAAGTTTACGTATCTGCTGTTTGTTTGATAAAACAGCAGTCAGCTCAAAGCATTGACGTGTTGAAAGTTTACGTATCTGCTGCTTGTTTGATAAAACAGCAGTCAGCTCAAAGCATTGACGTGTTGGAAAGTTTACGTATCTGCTGTTTGTTTGATAAAACAGCAGTCAGCTCAAAGCATTGACGTGTTGAAAGTTTACGTATCTGCTGTTTGTTTGATAAAACAGCAGTCAGCTCAAAGCATTGACGTGTTGAAAGTTTACGTATCTGCTGTTTGTTTGATAAAACAGCAATCAGCTCAAAGCATTGACGTGTTGAAAGTTTACGTATCTGCTGTTTGTTTGATAAAACAGCAGTCAGCTCAAAGCATTGACGTGTTAAAAGTTTACGTATCTGCTGTTTGTTTGATAAAACAGCAGTCAGCTCAAAGCATTGACGTGTTGGAAAGTTTACGTATCTGCTGTTTGTTTGATAAAACAGCAGTCAGCTCAAAGCATTGACGTGTTAAAAGTTTACGTATCTGCTGTTTGTTTGATAAAACAGCAGTCAGGTCAAAGTATTGACGTGTTGAAAGTTTACGTATCTGCTGTTTGTTTGATAAAACAGCAGTCAGCTCAAAGCATTGACGTGTTGAAAGTTTACGTATCTGCTGTTTGTTTGATAAAACAGCAGTCAGCTCAAAGCATTGACGTGTTGAAAGTTTACGTTTCTGCTGTTTGTTTGATAAAACAGCAGTCAGCTCAAAGCATTGACGTGTTAAAAGTTTACGTATCTGCTGTTTGTTTGATAAAACAGCAGTCAGGTCAAAGTATTGACGTGTTGAAAGTTTACGTATCTGCTGTTTGTTTGATAAAACAGCAGTCAGCTCAAAGCATTGACGTGTTGAAAGTTTACGTATCTGCTGTTTGTTTGATAAAACAGCAGTCAGCTCAAAGCATTGACGTGTTGGAAAGTTTACGTGTCTGCTGTTTGTTTGATAAAACAGCAGTCAGCTCAAAGCATTGACGTGTTAAAAGTTTACGTATCTGCTGTTTGTTTGATAAAACAGCAGTCAGCTCAAAGCATTGACGTGTTAAAAGTTTACGTATCTGCTGTTTGTTTGATAAAACAGCAGTCAGCTCAAAGCATTGACGTGTTGGAAAGTTTACGTATCTGCTGTTTGTTTGATAAAACAGCAGTCAGCTCAAAGCATTGACGTGTTAAAAGTTTACGTATCTGCTGTTTGTTTGATAAAACAGCAGTCAGCTCAAAGCATTGACGTGTTAAAAGTTTACGTATCTGCTGTTTGTTTGATAAAACAGCAGTCAGCTCAAAGCATTGACGTGTTAAAAGTTTACGTATCTGCTGTTTGTTTGATAAAACAGCAGTGAGCTCAAAGCATTGACGTGTTAAAAGTTTACGTATCTGCTGTTTGTTTGATAAAACAGCAGTCAGCTCAAAGCATTGACGTGTTGGAAAGTTTACGTATCTGCTGTTTGTTTGATAAAACAGCAGTCAGCTCAAAGCATTGACGTGTTAAAAGTTTACGTATCTGCTGTTTGTTTGATAAAACAGCAGTCAGCTCAAAGCATTGACGTGTTAAAAGTTTACGTATCTCCTGTTTGTTTGATAAAACAGCAGTCAGCTCAAAGCATTGACGTGTTGAAAGTTTACGTATCTGCTGTTTGTTTGATAAAACAGCAATCAGCTCAAAGCATTGACGTGTTGAAAGTTTACGTATCTGCTGTTTGTTTGATAAAACAGCAGTCAGCTCAAAGCATTGACGTGTTAAAAGTTTACGTATCTGCTGTTTGTTTGATAAAACAGCAGTCAGCTCAAAGCATTGACGTGTTGGAAAGTTTACGTATCTGCTGTTTGTTTGATAAAACAGCAGTCAGCTCAAAGCATTTACGTGTTAAAAGTTTACGTATCTGCTGTTTGTTTGATAAAACAGCAGTCAGCTCAAAGTATTGACGTGTTGAAAGTTTACGTATCTGCTGTTTGTTTGATAAAACAGCAGTCAGCTCAAAGCATTGACGTGTTGAAAGTTTACGTATCTGCTGTTTGTTTGATAAAACAGCAGTCAGCTCAAAGCATTGACGTGTTGAAAGTTTACGTTTCTGCTGTTTGTTTGATAAAACAGCAGTCAGCTCAAAGCATTGACGTGTTAAAAGTTTACGTATCTGCTGTTTGTTTGATAAAACAGCAGTCAGGTCAAAGTATTGACGTGTTGAAAGTTTACGTATCTGCTGTTTGTTTGATAAAACAGCAGTCAGCTCAAAGCATTGACGTGTTGAAAGTTTACGTATCTGCTGTTTGTTTGATAAAACAGCAGTCAGCTCAAAGCATTGACGTGTTGGAAAGTTTACGTGTCTGCTGTTTGTTTGATAAAACAGCAGTCAGCTCAAAGCATTGACGTGTTAAAAGTTTACGTATCTGCTGTTTGTTTGATAAAACAGCAGTCAGCTCAAAGCATTGACGTGTTAAAAGTTTACGTATCTGCTGTTTGTTTGATAAAACAGCAGTCAGCTCAAAGCATTGACGTGTTGGAAAGTTTACGTATCTGCTGTTTGTTTGATAAAACAGCAGTCAGCTCAAAGCATTGACGTGTTAAAAGTTTACGTATCTGCTGTTTGTTTGATAAAACAGCAGTCAGCTCAAAGCATTGACGTGTTAAAAGTTTACGTATCTGCTGTTTGTTTGATAAAACAGCAGTCAGCTCAAAGCATTGACGTGTTAAAAGTTTACGTATCTGCTGTTTGTTTGATAAAACAGCAGTGAGCTCAAAGCATTGACGTGTTAAAAGTTTACATATCTGCTGTTTGTTTGATAAAACAGCAGTCAGCTCAAAGCATTGACGTGTTGGAAAGTTTACGTATCTGCTGTTTGTTTGATAAAACAGCAGTCAGCTCAAAGCATTGACGTGTTAAAAGTTTACGTATCTGCTGTTTGTTTGATAAAACAGCAGTCAGCTCAAAGCATTGACGTGTTAAAAGTTTACGTATCTGCTGTTTGTTTGATAAAACAGCAGTCAGCTCAAAGCATTGACGTGTTAAAAGTTTACGTATCTGCTGTTTGTTTGATAAAACAGCAGTCAGCTCAAAGCATTGACGTGTTGAAAGTTTACGTATCTGCTGTTTGTTTGATAAAACAGCAGTCAGCTCAAAGCATTGACGTGTTGAAAGTTTACGTATCTGCTGTTTGTTTTATCAAAACAGCAGTCAGCTCAAAGCATTGACGTGTTAAAAGTTTACGTATCTGCTGTTTGTTTGATAAAACAGCAGTCAGCTCAAAGCATTGACGTGTTAAAAGTTTACGTATCTGCTGTTTGTTTGATAAAACAGCAGTCAGCTCAAAGCATTGACGTGTTGAAAGTTTACGTATCTGCTGTTTGTTTGATAAAACAGCAGTCAGCTCAAAGCATTGACGTGTTGAAAGTTTACGTATCTGCTGTTTGTTTTATCAAAACAGCAGTCAGCTCAAACATTGACGTGTTGAAAGTTTACGTATCTGCTGTTTGTTTGATAAAACAGCAGTCAGCTCAAACATTGACGTGTTGAAAGTTTACGTATCTGCTGTTTGTTTGATAAAACAGCAGTCAGCTCAAACATTGACGTGTTGAAAGTTTACGTATCTGCTGCAAATTTTTCTATTGTATATTCCTCTTTATAAAGGCGGACCCTCGAAAGACTCACGACACAATTACAAGGTCCTACAGCGCTCGCTGCAAAATATTGAATATTAGGAACAGTAGAAATAAAATAAATTTTAACCGAGACACTGACCCTTGATCTTCCAATACAATATAATATGTCAAACAGGGTCCAAGAAACCAACTTTTGGACATTACAATTAGTATTACATTGGTGGGGCTGGGATAGCACTATGATGGCCCTTATCAATTTATTTTATTTCTTTCAAGTAGACAGTTGCGTGGTATTATTTACTGATACTTGTTGCTTTATGTAAATTGGCGCTCTTTGGAGTTACCATACGAGAAGCGAGGGCTATACCACAAGCTGACATTGTTTACAGACAACACAATTACTCCATTGAGACCGTTTAAGGTTAACAAGAAAGACAAGGATACCAGATGCAATAAACCGGATGTTGACGGTTAATTAGCATGCAGGTATGTTAGATGATAAATTTGTTTGCATGTTTATAACCTAACATACAGGTAATTATTATTATGCACCAGCTGTGTTCTTTGGCTCTGGGATATGAGTATTGTAACAGGTCTTTTAGAGTTTTCGTCACTTTTGCGAATTAGGTTTCAGTAAATATGTAAAACATAATCTGAGATTTAACTCAATAAGTTGTAATCAGCTGTTCAAATAATTGACAATGAGTTGAACATTGTTGTATTGATGGTTCTGATAATTCTTTAGTTTGCACAGTTTTTCTCCACATGTTTTAAAAGTGATATTTGGTGACGTAAAATAAACAATAGCGAAATTGATTATTTATCTGAATATTAGTGTTTTTGTACAAGTGAAAGAATTTACGTGTAATATTTTTGCTATTTTGTATTCATAGTCGAAACTATATATTATATGTTGTCATAACTTAAATTTGTTTTATATTAAGTTGGTCAGCTATTAGTTTTTGTTGTACTAATTTCTGCAGTAACGCTTTGGGTATTAATTTTTACATTTTCTGCAATCTTATCATTTTCTTATCGAAATGTAAAGATAAACTGATTATAATAGGAGGCAATTTGTATAAAAAAATCAAGATTTAAATTAAGTATTACTGGATGATATTTACACATGAACAAGAGGGAAAACAAAATTTTAAGTTGAAAACTGCGAATCGTCGTAATTTTTCTGTTTTCTTGGTTTACTTACATGATTGGTGTTTTCTTCACAATTTGACGTAGCATACACGTGTTTAAAATTAAGTAGTTGCTGGAAGTAAGATCTTAAATACTCTCATGCAATTTTCTTATCACGATACCATGGAGCGTCATATCGTTCTGCTGTTTTATGCCTGTGGTAGTGCGCATATATCATTTGAATGTGATTTTATTTTTTCCTTTTACATAATCCTATTATGATAGCAAGTTAAGACTGCTCGTACCTTAAAATAGAAAGTGATTTAGTATCCGTACGTCGCACAATACATTGGAGAGCCTCAATGATTAGTGCTCGACATGTTAACATCTTTTCTGTTATAAATCTTGTATTACTACGACCCTTCGCTGATGATGGACGGAAACTTAACGCTAGCGCACTAGGCCGTGAAGAGCCTAACCATGGCAGGCGGGTAATGTGTTGTTAGCACAAGGAAATTCCTATCACCGTTGTTCCAGCTTTCTCAACCAGAGTTCCCTAACAATCTCACGATGCTGGGTTAACACAGTAAATGTTTGAGCCTCACGAGAATTGAATCATGAAGCCTCTCACTACACCTTCCTACCCTGATAATGTAATGTCCTTTTTCACCTCACTCAGTTTCAAACAAACCAACTCAACTTCGACTTAATAGGTACCATAAAAAATAAGGAGCAGAAGGATCAACAGATGGGCGTCTATCATCATTAGCAACAGATCGCTTAGTTCACCAGGACCGCAAACAAATCATTCAATTCACAACAAACCAACTCAACTTCGACTTAATAGGTACCATGGAAAATAAGGAGCAGAAGGATCAACAGATGGGCGTCTATCATAATTAGTGACAGATCCCTCAGTACACCAAGAACGCAAACAAATCATTCAATTCACAACAAACCAACTCAACTTCGACTTAATAGGTACCATGGAAAATAAGGAGCAGAAGGATCAACAGATGGGCGTCTATCATAATTAGAGACAGATCCCTCAGTACACCAAGAACGCAAACAAATCATTCAATTCACAACAAACCAACTCAACTTCGACTTAATAGGTACCATGGAAAATAAGGAGCAGAAGGATCAACAGATGGGCGTCTATCATAATTAGAGACAGATCCCTCAGTACACCAAGAACGCAAACAAATCATTCAATTCACAACAAACCAACTCAACTTCGACTTAATAGGTACCATGGAAAATAAGGAGCAGAAGGATCAACAGATGGGCGTCTATCATAATTAGAGACAGATCCCTCAGTACACCAAGAACGCAAACAAATCATTCAATTCACAACAAACCAACTCAACTTCGACTTAATAGGTACCATGGAAAATAAGGAGCAGAAGGATCAACACATGGGCGTCTATCATCATTAGTGACAGATCCCTCAGTACACCAAGAACGCAAAGAAAACATTCACACTTCAACGTAATACTATGTAAAATAGGATTTATCTCAAACTCAAGGAATTCAACATTTTGAGAAGAAGGATCAACACACGTGTGTCTGTCATCATGAGTGACAAATCCCGCAAGCTCACTAAGAACGCAAACAAAATATCTGTGTTAGGTGTTCACATAAATGTCTTAAAATACGCGATTCTAAAGAGTCTATTGCGAATTCGTACAAAAACTAATTTATTCTATAATTTTATTATCCTTACAATAAGTCAGATCAGCAGCAAATGTGACCAACGTCATGGCAAATCCTGGAGTTATCATATATCTAGCTTTATTACTCTTCAACAAAGTCCATGCATTGCTCTCCATGGATATTTACATGTTCGGTTAAGAACGATTCAAATTCTGTTGAACGGTTTTTGAAATTTCAATGCTGACGGAAACGTAGATATCGTTTTGACCCAAAACAAATATATCCCGGAAAATCTTAAACATCAATTTATTTCCCACACTAATATAATACTTTCTCTCCTAACTAGAGTGAGAAAAGGAAAAATCTAACCGGAAAAACAATGTTACATGCCACTGTCAGACATCTCCTAAGCCGGAAGTAAAACTAACATATCAGATCACGGATTACTAAGTTATCTGTACTTTCACAGTAAATCGAATCATTAGAGAATACTATTTGATTTAATTAATTATAGTGATACTTGAAAACCAACAAAAGTGAAAGTTTTGTGATGCGTTGGAGTAAGAAAATGGAGGCGTAGAGAGACTGGCGAACACGCGACGAGGAGTGTATCAAAGTAAAGTATTACACTGTAAACATAACCTAAACATATTATAACAGCTGAGCAGAAAAATTGCATTGTTATTCCGATCACTGTCGTAATTGTTCAGGCAATAATGATTGTATTTTAAATTGTATTTGTTTTTTCAAACTTTAAGAATGCGATAATTTGTTTACTTCGGGAAAACAAAAATATTTTCCTCGACTCTACGGCGTATTGCTCTTTAAAATGATTGTTGATTCAATCGATGCTTCACAATTTCGAAATCTATATATCGCTCAGGTAATTCAATATAATTATGTACTAGCTGTTATTGTTAGTTTTGAAAATAGTTGTAAACATAACCTCAAAGTGTGCTAATAATAAATTTAAAAGAGCCGATACAAAAAATAACATAGTACTAGATTTTGTTATACTGTTCACATATGGCTGCGATTATTTCTGTGAAATTTAAATAAGATTATTGAAAACATTTAACTTGAATAACGTATATTTATCGACCTCACAACCTAAAGACTTTTGAGAGGTCTAAAATACATGCTGGTTTATCCGTTGTTTCAAAATTTTGAAACAAAAAACGCGTAGAAAGTTAAATATACACACTTACTGCACCTACCAATAACAGTTTCCTTGAAACATTGTTATATTTTAGTAAATGACCTAAAAAGGTCGGGAAATGAAACCTAACAACTGGAATTTTTGTTAAGTTACACTCATGCTAGGTTTTACCATTGATATTATGTATTATTAAATAGATATCTATGGTATTGTGTTAGGAATAAAAGATCCAGTTGTTGAGTTCAAGAAAAATAAATAAATAAACTAAGCAAAACTCAGTATTTATTCAAAAATGTAGGATCTTAATGTTATCATTTTTACAATCTTATTTTTATATTTCTCTAATACAAGCATTGATTCTAATATATATATATATATATATATATATATATATATATATATATATGTATATATATATGTGTGTTTTTAATTTATATTGTTTTCTAATGTTCACCCTTAATTTGTTGATACTCATTAGCAAATGCAATCGTAAACTAATCTATCAATAAAATATTCTGGGCCTTCAATTCAGTAACGTCTCTATGATTATAACAAATTGATGAATATAAAATGACTTCCAAAGATTTAGTAAATTTTTTACACATGAGGCTTGCTCACTTTCTATTGGTTTTGAGCTATTCTTCACAAAACTAGTCCTCTTCACAAATCAGCTTAATTCTCCACAGCACCCCGACAACGTTTTCCTGTCCGGCAGAGTTTCTGCCTAGGTCCAGTCCCTTTGTCAATCGATGAGTAGTCTATGTACTCATGAGTCATTTGTGACGTGTTAGAAACCAAACAGTTATCTAGCTATTGTAGTACTGTGTTGTAATGATTGTTTAAGTTCTGGTATCTATTGAAGGGACTTAGAATATTCTATACTGCCTAGTTTGAATCTAACTAGACCTTCTATTCTAAATTTGAAGCTCAGAAATTAAAGGTTTTATTGCTGCCACCTAACGTCCCACTTTTGGTAAGCATGCTCCATACAACATATTGAATCTGAATCCACAAGACTACAACTCTTCAACCCACATATTGATTGTCACATTATCATTCGTTATGGGACTTCTTCCCAGATATAATTATATTAAATGGTTTTACTAAACCGTATGCTTAACAAAATGTCAGAAAATTAAACTACATAATGACAGTCATTTGAAATACATTTCTCTGATTTAAGTCTTCCAAGAGCTCATATAGTATTTTATCCTGCTTATACATACAAACTAAAGTAGCGCTCAACAAACGAGTGCACACGATAAAAAAAAGAATAAAAGAGCAACGGAAATCCGTATCAGCTGCACCGTAGGGTTTCTAACTTTTCGCTGTTGAATATTATTTTATTACTTACAACCATAAAAATATTATAATTCTCATATTAATTAATTAGTGAAACCGTAATGCGTCCTACCATAAACACTGGTTCTCATCCGTCCAAAGTATCTGGGAATCATGATTGTCACAAGAAAATAGCACGCTGAGATTCCCTTCAATTATTTTGAACTGTTTTTTGTTTTAATTTAATGTTGCGAAAGCGGTAAAGCATGTTTATAATTTATTCCTTCCACAGTTTAGAGGTAGTCTTCTCCATACAGAATATCCCTGAACACTATAAACAAAAATTAACTGTGAATTTCTTGTCTTACAAAAATACACACTTAAGAAATAACTTATTTCATTTTATAAAGTGGTGTGTCCCTAAATTAGACCTCTTTTACTCACCAGCTCAGCCAGGAAATAGTAACTTATATTACTCTTAACCAAACCTTCCTGTTCTCTTGACAGACCTCAACAGATCAGAGAAAATCATTTCCTGCAACTTCTACGAATTCAAAATGTTTTTAGCACTTTTTATCTTACTCTGATGTATACTTTACAGGAGGCAACCTGAGACGCTTGGGATTTCTCTTTTCGATAATCGAAAGATATCTACTCGAAGCTCAGTGTCTTGGAATATCTCAAGTACTTTTTTCCTAACCCTGTAAAGCTTCATATGATCTGTTCAGAAACATTTTTGAATGTCTGCAATCTACTCTCTCTCTCTCTCTCTATCTCTCTCTCTCTCTCCCTCCCTCCCTCCCTCCCTCTCTCTCTCTCTCTCTCTCTCTCTCTCTCTCTCTCTCTCTCTCTCTCTCTCTCTCTCTCTCTCTCTCTCTCTCTCTCTCTCTCTCTCTCCCCCCCTACTTATCTAATCGCTTCTTCCTTGATTAATCCCTAACCTTTGTCTTAGCTGTTTACTTTGAAACTACCACTGTAGGTTCAAGACTTACAAATGTATGATCTTTCCTTGTTTAACTCATCCGTCTTCTCATTGTTCGCAATTCTACAACGTCTTAGCTTAAACTCTTTAACCAGCTATTGATCCTTAATGTTGGAATTTACAAAGCAATAATATTTTGGAAACGGGTTAAATACAAATTCCTAATTTGATTCCACCCTACAATTTTCAATATCTAGATATTGGTATACTTAAAAAAAAATTAAAACTTTTCTTAGAAATGTTTTCGGGAGAGGAGGTAATTTTGAGATGTATCACATGATTACATATTGAGTCACCCTTAGGCCAATAAAACAAAATTAGGACTTATTACTCTTTTACTACTAATGTGGAAAAGTGCAACTTTATTTTTAGCCACCTTAATACAAAAAAGTTAAAAAGCTGCTATTTCAGTTACAGTGGTTAAAAAGAGACTTTTCTTAGTCGTTTAAAATTGTGTACCCATAAAATGATGTCCTATTTGAAAATGTTTTACTTACTACCTGCCTTTCAACCCCTTAGTGAAAAATTGAAAAACGTAGGCTTATAGAAACATCCCTTCACTAGGGAGTTTACAGCAAACCTTGTTTAGCTATCATAATAATTAATAACAAAGTTAAAGGGTAATACGAGTGTCTTACCAGCCCTGTTTATGAAAACCACCACAAGTAGTGTAGTTGGAATCCATTTTACTCCTATCCATCCTTATTACTTAACTTCCAATTACTATTCCCTGCCAGAAATCTCATACAATATACTGTACATAATTATACAGATTAAGACATTAATCCTTTCAGAAACACTTTTAAAGAACAGGAAACGAAATTATTCACTAAGGAAATGAAACGTCAAAAAATGCTTTTTATAATACAATTAAATCGATAAGATATAAGAAATAATAACTTCTAATGACGAATAAAATAATATAAATTAAAGACATAATCGGAGAATACAAGGGGGTAATGGGAGAGAAACGAAGCGGAGTGGACAGAACAAACATAATAGCAATGGTCTCACGGAATTAATAGTATTTCAACTTATCTTAAATAATGGATCTAAAAGTGATTTTAATCCAGCGGACGGTATCATTGTGTGTCATTAAAAAGAATGACCTGTCTATATAATTAAATAGAAAATCGAGTAATGCCTGTCTTAATTTTCGAATCCAACAATTTTCTTTATAACTCACGATCGTGTAATTTTATTTTGTACCCAAAGACCATCGTCTATAATTATATTAAATTACACCATATGAAATAGGCATTTACGAATGAGTCATCCATTTTGTTGCCGGTCTCAAGATGGCGGTCTAGTGAACAGCTGATTGGTTCGACATAACCTCAATCACGATTTCCTACGCTAGAAGGAAATGTTCATAATTTACTGTGATTGTTAAGTATAGTTTAGTTGTACAACGTGTTCGATGTAAGAGTGGAAAAATGCTATCAAGCATTGGGTTGGTCTCATATCCGTGAACTCGGTTATTATCTTTGAGCGCGATCACTCAGAGTGTTTAAGGGTAAGTTTGCTAATATTTAAAGAAAATATTGAATTTTTAAACAAGAAAACACCTTTGCTAGGTGTTGCAACGTTTCACGTCAGTTGGTTTGATTCGCGGATTTTTCGTTAAATTATTTCCGCTAAAAGACGTTTTGTCTACATCCGGCTCATACATGAATTAAACAAATGCACGAAAATAAATGACTTTTAGGATTTAGTAAATATTTACAATAAATCGAATTTCACTAAATATTAACTGACTTCCCCTTATGGGCTCACTTGTAGTGCATACAGGTATGGAAATCCCGAGATCCCTAGTTGGATCTAAGGCTTTCTTCTGTAGTTTTGGGTTAGGTCTCATTTTTCAGTTTTCTTATCACGTCTCTTAAAAAAACTATTGTTCTCGTCCGAGCACGACGCTATTAGAGTATTCGAGTTTCTTATTTAAAAAAAAAGAACTTTTGCATTTCGTCTGCGTCTTTGTGTATACGTAACGCAGTTACTGAAAACTGGACCAACAGTTATTTTTTAATAGGTACACACCTGCGAGACCTGTTATAGGACCTAGTCGACATCTAGAAAGTAGTGATAGGCCCTACACACTATTACGAGGTTCAGTATACATGTGTAACAACTAAAATAAAATTTATCATATATACTGGATAAGACTTTTAGATCTACCACTTGCAATTATTTTGGTTTGTTCTCTGTACTTTCCTTTAAAACTTAACTTTAATATAACTTAATATGTGCATCAATGAAATAAAGTAAAACATTAAGCTGATTGATTACGCTTGCAATGAGATTGGGCACCACCTACAGAAACCGATCAATGATGGGATATAAGTCATTTTTTCAGTAATAATAGTAGGCCTATAACACTGTATTTACTACCACTGGGAACCTAATGAATAGTAAATCACAACCACAGCTCAAGAAATAAGTTACATGTATAGTATTTTATTTTAATTATTTCCACCTGGGTTGTGTTGTGTTGTGTTCAAGTGTGCAGTAGCCGTGGTTTGTTTGTCACGTCGCGCGCAGGACATCCGCAACATTCGGTTTTCAAAAACGATTAATAGAATGTTTTAAAACTTCCAAGGAATAAAGTCAAAATTCACAGAACACTAGTTATGTTAAGTAAAACCATAACACCTATACTCGGTTTCACGTTTAGTTGGCATTGGAGGCTGCGCTATTTCACGATAAAAAACATCGTCAATAATCATAAACATATAAAACTATATATTTTGAAGGGAAAAAACCTAAAGTGAGTTTGTTCAGGAATTTACGTTTTCATTATCTGAATCCTGTTTAGTAGTATCTGAAAGTCCTGTGTGATTTCGTTCACCGCCAACTAAACTTGAAATGAAACGGAGTATAGTGCTCCATATTCAGTGCCTTGTATTTCTTTGCAGCAGCTGCAAACAGTGTGTATTAGATAATATAATTCGCTTATTAAATTGTTGGTTTATTCTTCTAGTGTACGAAGAGATACTAAAAACAATTCAAAACCACAACCATAGAAACTACCGCCCAGTCATAGATAATTGGGGCCAGGGATTCGTTAATAATAGTCTTGTTCGTTTAAAAACGACATCAAATGTTTCAGCTGTTCTTATGCAGCTTGACGTAATTGTCACTAATACCAACTGTCCATCAGTCGTAGACAGAAAATACTAGTTTAGTATCATGTACTAAGGAAGCTAATCATTTCTGTAGAATGCCTTTTTGTTTAAGGACAATATTTAAAACATCTAGGCTATAATTTTGTATCTTTCAGTTGATATGGCGGTAATTTGCATTTAATTTGTTACCGTTGAGGAATTTACACGGCGTTGATGACGATTTATCTATTTAAGAATCAATCAATAATTTTAAGGAACAAGTGACGCTCTCGTCATTTCCACATCTCATTACTCGATATTAGAAGCTGTTTTAGTTTTTATAAGTGGATGAAGGTGGCAAGTAATAGCTTATTTATTAAGGAAATGAGTTTCCTCTGTAGATGAAAACAGGTGTTCTTTCATCTTGTTCACAAATTTCAAACCTATTCCATGTAGGGGTTTTAAGATAATTTAAATTCACGCATCAAACATTTGCTACTAAACTACGTTTAATAAATGGTTTAAAAACATTGCACAAACTTCTTGACTCCCAAAACTAATCGTCATCAAAATTTTCCTTGGGCAGTTGTCAATCAAAAAGTCAAATGAATCTTGTATATCGTTTTGGAAAATAGTTATGTATTTTTAAAAAAATGACCTAAGCTTGTTTTGCTTGTGCCATAAACACGTCCTCAACCGTAGGGAGGCATATCCCTTTATTTTGAGATATTTAGAATGTAAAAAAAGTCCCGAGATATTACCATAATATACATACATATAAAATTAAATTAAAATTAGTCCATAAATTTTTTTTTCTACAGTACTGCACAGACAACTGTCTGAAATCACTCCAAAAAACTGATGTATCTGCGAGAAACCTAAGCATCAATGTTTTAAGCCCCATCAGACACTTTCTCATTGATTGCTACGAATATGTGAAAAAACAAAGAAAAAAGAAATCCACTTTAAGGAAATTATCTTCATCTACAAAATCATCGTTTTCATTAGAATTTAGAAACTCACTTCAAGGAAATTTTCTTCAACTACAAAGTTATCGTTTTTTTTTTTTTTTTTTTTTTTTTATTCTGATTCGAAATCTTTAAGAACCTCAATTTCCGGTAAATTTGATCTTCATAAGAATAATTGAGGAATTCGGTATCTTGGCAATTTTTATATTGAATTACATTTTAATCCTTCTTTTTACATTGTTATATAGCTGATGAACAATCTACAGTGCCCACAAGATATTAGCTCCAAAACAGGGTCAAGTGCCCAGGCCTTATAATGTCCTTATTGGCTTATTTTTCGCCTTTAAGGGAAAGCCTATTACCCTTTACCACTTTTAACAATCTTTAACATTTCCAAACCACAATTGAATTTGATGATAAACTCTAAATGAATGCTGTTTAGTCCTTTTTATCAGTGACAAAGACTCCAACTTCGGTACTTGTTTTTTAAGTTAAAAAAAAAAAAAATCTTAAACGATTTAATGATTTGTTAGTACTCTTTTCACCATAGAAAAATTAATTAAAATAAGATTTCACCGCACCAGAAGCTTCAGAATTTTAAAATATTTCAATGAAATTTTGTAATAAAAATTCTGTTTATATGTTTTAGAATTTTTTATTTTACCTTACCAAAAATGCAACTAATAGTATCATAACAATTATTATTATCTAACTACTATTACAAGTAAATTTAATCGAACGCTCATGTTGAAAATTCGTAGTTTGCTTAGTTTTAATCCCAGAAAAAAGTTGTAAGGAATAAATTATAAGGCAGTTTACAACTGCAAATTTTGCTTCAAACATTTTCTCATATGATTAATATTTACAGAAAAAATGGGGAAACCTGTTTTATCCCAACTTCAACCTCCCCCTGCGCACCATTACTAATAGGCTATGTTGGTAGAAGCAGTAGTTTTAAACATTTGTTTTTTATCTAAATGCCTGCAAAATATTTTTGACTTATAAATTATTTTTTTATCTACCTTATCTTATTTACGTGTTTTTATAAGTAAGGCCTTGTTGATACTGTTCATGAAGGATTCTTTTGTCTTCCAGAGAATATCTCTTCAGTTTATTCGGCTTTATGGGGCTTCTGGAGACCTATCGTTCTCCAAGACACCCTATAACATTTTCTTCTTATTCGACTTCTACCAACCTGTCCTTCATTAGAATATTTTCTTCACTATCATTTCCTCAGGTAATCTTTGTTTTTTTATCCTACTTTATTCAAGATTTAATAATAAGCTATTAATATCTATGACTCTAACAACATTCACTCTACCTCTAAATTTCCATCTTTCTGAGGTCTTCCGTACGACATTTATCCACACTTTTCTTCAGTCTTCCAATTTATTCACCCATTTTTTCGCTGGAATAACTTCTTCGCTATTCTTCCCTCTGTTATTCTTTACAAGTGACCAACAAACCAACCCACCTATTATTCATTTTTCCTTTCTTACATATACGTTTAAAGAAAGTTGGGTGATTTTATGTGATAGATATCAGTATTTGTGATATATTCGTTTTAAGGACTCTTGAGTTACAAACGTGGATTTTGGAATGATGTCTTTTTGTCTAGTAGTGTGTCGTTTGTTCAGTGTTGTACAGCTAAAACGCGTGGACAGATTTTAATCGAATTTGATATGCTGGCATCTTTTGATTAAGATCTGGGGACGTTATTTAATATTTTTCGATAACTCAAATTTGGTGGTAGCCGTCATGAAAAATCGGATCTACCTCTTTTGTTCAAAAGTAGCCTATAAGGACCTAAACAAAACGTATTTTCTCTCCAAAATGTCGGTTCATAAGTTAACGCTTATAAAGTTGTTATCGGTTATAAAGTCGTTATCGGTTATAAAGTCGTTATCGGTTATAAAGTCGTTATCGGGTATAAAGTCGTTATCGGATATAAAGTCGTTATCGGTTATAAAGTCGTAAACGGTTATAAAGTCGTTATCGGTTATAAAGTCGTTATCGGTTATAAAGTCGTTATCGGTTATTAAGTCGTTAACGGTTATAAAGTCGTTATCGGTTATAAAGTCGTTATCGGTTATAAAGTCTATTTTCTTAAAATTGCCTTTACCGACCGTTCTAATTTTAGCAAAATATGAAGATTATTGACACAAATATGTGTGCAAACCGGAACTTTACGGTTCAGGAATAATTAATGAACCAAGACAGTCGTCAATAAAACCTTGATTTTAATCAATAGCCTACGATTTACGCTGAAGTAAGATTAGGCGATACATAAATATTTCTTCAAACACTGTTTATTTTCAATTTTTGACTGATAACTACCAAACTGATGTTTTTTATGACAAAATTTTGGTGTTTTCATTTGGTTTTAGAGGTGGGTGTGTGACAGTTTGCGCATTTTTTGTGTACAATTAATTTTAATAACTAGGCCTACTATCTCTGGACCAATCTTTATGAGGTCTTCCTCCATGACATCCATTAACACATTTGCTCAGCTTTCTTCTTTTCTCTCATTTTTCGCTGAAATGTGTTCTCTCCTTGTTATTCTTTGCATGTGTTCCATCATCATTATTCTGGATATTTTAAATATTTATTAATATTCCTGGATCTTCGTACAATCTCTTCAGCTTATCATTCCGTCTTATACATCACACTCCATCTCCATCCCTATATCCTTCTCAGAATTCATCTTTTCCATAACAGACTACAAAAAACTATATTTTTAAAGAACCGAAATTTTTGAACTTTTGTAACTGATTTATATAAACACATTTTAAACATAAATTTAGTTTTTTTAATCGTTTCTTATCGTTTGTTAACACATTGCTCGTGTTTTTAAATCTCAGATTAAAAATTATCTATAGTCCCTTGTGTTGAAGGACTTGTTTTTGTGGTGTCTAAAGCAAAACGATGTTTAAAAATTGCAATACCTGCGGTGTCTGAGATTGGTATTATCCGAGAATGCTGTTTCGTCGCTTCTCTTGAATTAGTATTCCAGTCTCAAGGATTGTAGATTACCTTATTAGGTCCGTCACCGGTGTCGACATACTTAAAGTGACATCTTTGGATCTTTAAACGATCCTGTTTTACTTATGTCGATTAAGTTAAAGACTTGCATTAACTCTTGTTTTTTTCCCCCCATCAAATACGTTAGATAAAATAAAGTAGGTTGTTATACAATTGAAGAATCTTGTGTGATCAAGGTTTGTTTAGTTTCTTTCGGTTTTATTTCATTAAATCTTTTTTTTTTTTAATGTGTGGTTTTGCTCGATTTCTGTCATAAATCCTCGCATTTTACTAAAATGTGGTTGAAATAAGCTAAACCTTATAACTTCTAAGACGCCCTACCATGGATTATGTTTATTTCTACGGAACAGTTTTGCAAAATGATTTTATTTTTAAGTCCCGAATGGATTAACGCTGATTTGGCTACATGGTCAATATCATTAACACAGATTTTGAAATAATAGCAATTTTTATTTTGTGGCAGGTAAAAAATTAAGAAACAGAATTTTGTCATTTCCTAATCTAAATTTACAAATACATGAAACATAACATCATGTTATTAATGAAACATTACAATGCATTATTTATTTTTATTTAATCATTCATACATTTTAAAATTGCAATACCGTGATGTTTATACTCATTTTATTGTATTACAGTTTTGTCTCTTCAATTTGTTACCATTCCCTACCTAAGTAGTTATGTTTTCTGACACTTGTGTGCTAAATGCAACTTAGTCGTTGTAATGTTGTGTTAAAGCGTTTCTGCTCCTAAAATTTCGAAATCACAATCTAATGAAAAACTGATATTTCGTGAAAAAAAAAAAAAAAAAAAAAAACTTTTTTACTCACTTTTCCATGGAACACCTCTAAATAGATTTGGTTTCCGCTATAGAAAATATTCTTTATAACTTTTATTTACTTTGAATAACATTGTATGTTCTTAAATGTAGATCATCCATATATATATTTCACTACCATTTTTTAAAACTTTTCCTTATGCACACCTAGTAATGTATAGAGAAATGTACATAATAGTTCGACAATCGCTGTAGAATGTGTTGCCATACAATTCATTTTGAAGTCCCTAAGGTAAAAAAAAGTAGTTTTTGGAATTATGTCAGTTGTTTCAAATGTTGTTTGTTAAATAGACTCTATTTTATTTAAATTTTGCTAAATTGTAAAACAAAACGTGATTGCATCTCTCAAAAAATACTGGTTCGTGAATTATTATCGTCAACCAAATTCGGCAAAAAGGGTGTTTATAAAAGATATAATTCCAAAAACTCGTCTCCTAACCTAACCTAACTTATTTAGTTTAAAAAAAATTTTTAGTGTCAATAAAAGCTCAATTTTAATCAAATACGATTTATTTTGGCGACATATTTATGACACAAGCTAAGCAATTTTAAGTTCTTTTAATTATATAAATATTTTTTTAAAGACTGTTCATTTTCAGTTTATAATGACAACAGACCTGACATTTTTATTTGGTTTTAGTGATGGGCGAGTGAGAAAATTTGTGTAATGTTTCAGTGTTTATTTTAGATAAAATACAACTTTTTTTCTTGCTAAAGTAAATTCATATTATTCATAGATTTATTAAAACGGTGTCTCTCAATTGAAGAACTCCCAAGGGAAATGTAGACTAACACAAAATGTGTATAATTGAGAAGCCTTTACACACACACTTAGCTTGTGTAATTGCTCCAGTTCTACCACTTTAGGGCAGATTAATATTTCCCTCGGGTGTTACAGGGCTGCCAAGGTTCTTATACAGAATCTTAATTGCTTTTCATTAAGTCTTTATGTGAAGTGAAAGCTTTGCAGATCGTGATATATTTCTGAGATGAAGTATTTAGAGATATGCAGATCATGTGTGGTTGGCATCAAGTCATTTTAGGCGAGAAACGGGATAAAAATATCAATACGTGTTATAACTGGAATAATATACAGTTCGTGACCAGGTGATAAATAGCGTTCATACTTATAAACTAAATTTATAGTTTTTACTTAAAAATAGTTTCACATAAAAATTATCAAATAAATGGTTTTTTTTTTAAATTTCCAAACATTGCGATATGGATTCCTCCATCATTTTAAATCGTTATTCAACAAACAGATTCTGTGTACTTTCATTGTCAAAGAACAGACACTTACAATCGCTATCATTGTTAAATTAAAAAGCTAATTTAAAAACTATGTAATATTATATTAATAATACAATTATTAAAATACAAATTTAGAATCAGGATCATTTATTTCAGGTCGTAGTGTCCTTACAATCGAGAGCAACGTTGTATAAAATATCGAGTTGAAGTACACGTTCCATGGAGAGGGTGACAACAATCTCTTTATTTACAAAGTTTTTTAAAAACATGGTGGATATCAATTTCTCAATCAGCGGAGGTTGGGGAACATGATATCCCTGAAAACATTTTCACGAAATAATTCCCCATAAAATAAATTTAACAATTTATTCCATAAAAACAGTAATTTTCAACTAGTTTATATTTTTGTAAAATTCACATAATCGCCCGACCAGAAAGGTAGCCAATTGAAAAAAAAAGAACTTTTTTTCCCCCAATTTTACCTCCTTTATCGCAAATAAATGATTAGACATTTTCTTGTCACCTAAAATGAAGTTTGTATTATTTTTTTCTTAATTTTATTTTATTTTTTGCCAAAAATATTATAAATTTTGTGGTTGTCTAAAATGAATCTTATATTATTTCCCCTTAATTTTACCTCCTTTATCGCCAACAATGATTGGAATTTTGTTGTCACCTAAAATGAAGCTCGTACTATATTTTCCCTAATTTAACTTCTTTATCGCTAAAAATGATTGGAAATTTTGTAGTCCTTTAAAATAAAACAAGCTAAACGACTACCTTGCTACTTTTGTAGTCGTTTAATAGAAGTTGCTATTTGTTTTTAACTTCTTCCTAAAATATCTGTTCTATTTAAAACAATAATTTCAATAATGAATGTTGTACAATCTTCGTCAACATAGATATTTTGTCGACATGACAAGAAAACATAAAATTATAAATGAAATAACTAAGCACGGAACTGATGCGATTTAAAAACAAAATTGTAATTGGATTAACTTGTTGGACCACCACAACTTTAATATCGTCTTGTGAAAACTTAAAACTGTAAAAAATCACTATCATTGGCTATTGCAGTTTCTATTGTTGAAGATGCACAATATCAGAATAATTCAAAATTTGGGAATAAATACCACTAGAAAAAAAACACAAAATTATTATTTTCTCAAAATCGACCTAACGATTTTGATCAAAATTTTGCTCATGTGTGTTCTAAGGACCTACACAAATGATAAGACAATAAATCAATTTAGTTGAATACAGCCAATTAACGTAATGATTTTCTGTTTTTATGAATGATACATTGGAATGTTCTTCAAAATTTGCCTTACAATACATTTGTCTGAAATTAAAAGTAAATTTGCCAAATATTTTCAATGCTGTGGAATATAGAGCGCCAAATCTTTCTCCTGCGGTAGTAAGCACCCTACATCTGTCAAATTGAGATTTAACACTATTTATTTGCTAACAAATACATATCAAGGAAAACTAATATAGGCCTATAGCTAAACACTATATTGTAATTCAACTTGTACCTGAACAAGTTTTTTAAATACTATAAGTTAAATTTTTGTTTCACTGCAAATAAAAATAATGCTTAGGTATTTAAATATATAGATAACTTGGTTTTTAATTGAATTTTTTAAAAAAAATTTGAGTTAGATTATGATAGAATTTGATTTTGTTTCAATACGAAACAGTATTAATAGAAAATATTGTTATTGGACAAGTGCAGGCTTTATAATACGAAATCAGGTGTTAGGAAGAATTTTTTTAAATTTAAACTGGATTGGTAATAAATAGAGAATTTGACTGTAACAACACTGATTAAATAATAAATATTTTGTAATTATATGATGACCAGAACACCGTCCTGCTCCTGTCGTCTTGAGAATCTCACCTGTCTCGAGGTAGTGTTTTTTTAAAAAAATATAACGGTTAATATTTAAGAGCCATGTAAACCGCAAAATCCGGGTCATGATTTGTGAATTTGATATCCTCTGGAGGGGCACAAACTTTTTTAAATATAAAAATATAGTGTCAGACACAAATTCAACTTTTATAAGGACTTTGATAGAGCTGCCTTGTGAATCTCTCGTGAATAATCGATTCTACTAAAGTTTTGTTGATAATAAATTGCCGATCACAAGTAACGAATATTACAGTTTGCGAGTAAATGACAACTGTCAAAAATCATTTTGGTGTTTTACACTTTACTCGAGTTTTGAAATATTTGTACGTGGGTGTCATGCACTTCAAAATTGACTGTATAGATAACAGACGGAAATCTTGATATAACAACAAAAATTTAGAAATGTATTTTTTCTCGATTATATAATTGATTCTATACTAAAGATACAGGGTGTTCATTTTAAAACGTAATCAAGTTATTCATTTATCGGAATGTTTCTTTATAGTACTGCGATATATTTATTAGATAAATTCGTAACCAGTTATATTAGCATATACGTTACGTACCGATTTTATTTTTAGAAATTAGCATCCAGTTATACTAGCATATAAACTACGTACCGGTTATATTTTGATAAATTCTTAACCAGCTATATTAGCATATACGCTACGTACCGGTTTTATTTTCATAAATTCGCATCCAGTTATACTAGCATATAAACTACGTACCGGTTACATTTTGATAAATTCGTAACCAGTTATATTAGCATATACGCCACGTATCGATTTTATTTTTAGAAATTTGCATCCAGTTATACTAGCATATACTAGGTACCGGTTATATTTTGATAAATTCGTAACCAGTTATATTAGCATATACGCTACGTACCGGTTTTATTTTCATAAATTCGCATCCAGTTATACTAGCATATAAACTACGTACCGGTTACATTTTGATAAATTCGTAACCAGCTATATTAGCATATACGCCACGTATCGATTTTATTTTTAGAAATTCGCATCCAGTTATACTAGCATATACTAGGTACCGGTTATATTTTGATAAATTCGTAACCAGCTATATTAGCATATACGCCACGTATCGATTTTATTTTTAGAAATTCGCATCCAGTTATACTAGCATATACTAGGTACCGGTTATATTTTGATAAATTCTTAACCAGCTATATTAGCATATACGCTACGTACCGGTTTTATTTTCATAAATTCGCATCCAGTTATACTGGCATATAAACTACGTACCGGTTACATTTTGATAAATTCGTAACCAGCTATATTAGCATATACGCCACGTATCGATTTTATTTTTAGAAATTCGCATCCAGTTATACTAGCATATACTAGGTAGGTACCGGTTATATTTTGATAAATTCGTAACCAGTTATATTAGCATATACGCCACGTATCGATTTTATTTTTAAAAATTCGCATCCAGTTATACTAGCATATACTAGGTACCGGTTATATTTTGATAAATTCGTAACCAGTTATATTAGCATATACGCCACGTATCGATTTTATTTTTAGAAATTCCCATCCAGTTATACTAGCATATACTAGGTACCGGTTATATTTTGATAAATTCGTAACCAGCTATATTAGCATATACGCCACGTATCGATTTTATTTTTAGAAATTCACATCCAGTTATAATAGCATATACTAGGTACCGGTTATATTTTGTTAAATTCGTAACCAGCTATATTAGCATATACGCCACGTATCGATTTTATTTTTAGAAATTAGCATCCAGTTATACTAGCATATACTAGGTACCGGTTATATTTTGATAAATTCGTAACCAGTTATATTAGCATATACGCCACGTATCGATTTTATTTTTAGAAATTCACATCCAGTTATACTAGCATATACTAGGTACCGGTTATATTTTGATAAATTCGTAACCAGTTATATCAGCATATACGCCACGTATCGATTTTATTTTTAGAAATTCCCATCCAGTTATATATAGCATATACTAGGTACCGGTTTTATTTTGATAAATTCGTAACCACTTATATTAGCATATACGCCACGTATCGATTTTATTTTTAGAAATTCGCATCCAGTTATACTAGCATATACTAGGTAGCGGTTATATTTTGATAAATTCGTAACCAGTTATATTAGCATATACGCCACGTATCGATTTTATTTTTAGAAATTCGCATCCAGTTATATATAGCATATACTAGGTAGCGGTTATATTTTGATAAATTCGTAACCAGTTATATTAGCATATACGCCACGTATCGATTTTATTTTTAGAAATTCGCATCCAGTTATACTAGCATATACTAGGTAGCGGTTATATTTTGATAAATTCGTAACCAGTTATATTAGCATATACGCCACGTATCGATTTTATTTTTAGAAATTCCCATCCAGTTATATATAGCATATACTAGGTAGCGGTTATATTTTGTTAAATTCGTAACCAGCTATATTAGCATATACGCCACGTATCGATTTTATTTTTAGAAATTAGCATCCAGTTATACTAGCATATACTAGGTACCAGTTATATTTTGATAAATTCGTAACCAGTTATATTAGCATATACGCCACGTATCGATTTTATTTTTAGAAATTCACATCCAGTTATACTAGCATATACTAGGTACCGGTTATATTTTGATAAATTCGTAACCAGTTATATCAGCATATACGCCACGTATCGATTTTATTTTTAGAAATTCCCATCCAGTTATATATAGCATATACTAGGTACCGGTTATATTTTGATAAATTCGTAACCACTTATATTAGCATATACGCCACGTATCGATTTTATTTTTAGAAATTCGCATCCAGTTATACTAGCATATACTAGGTAGCGGTTATATTTTGATAAATTCGTAACCAGTTATATCAGCATATACGCCACGTATCGATTTTATTTTTAGAAATTCGCATCCAGTTATATATAGCATATACTAGGTAGCGGTTATATTTTGATAAATTCGTAACCAGTTATATTAGCATATACGCCACGTATCGATTTTATTTTTAGAAATTCGCATCCAGTTATACTAGCATATACTAGGTAGCGGTTATATTTTGGTAAATTCGTAACCAGTTATATTAGCATATACGCCACGTATCGATTTTATTTTTAGAAATTCCCATCCAGTTATATATAGCATATACTAGGTAGCGGTTATATTTTGATAAATTCGTAACCAGTTATATTAGCATATACGCCACGTATCGATTTTATTTTTAGAAATTCGCATCCAGTTATACTAGCATATACTAGGTAGCGGTTATATTTTGATAAATTCGTAACCAGTTATATTAGCATATACGCCACGTATCGATTTTATTTTTAGAAATTCGCATCCAGTTATACTAGCATATACTAGGTACCGGTTATATTTTGATAAATTCGTAACCAGCTATATTAGCATATAAACTACGTATCGATTTTATTTTTAGAAATTCGCATCCAGTTATACTAGCATATACTAGGTACCGGTTATATTTTGATAAATTCGTAACCAGTTTTATTAGCATATACGCCACGTATCGATTTTATTTTTAGAAATTCCCATCCAGTTATACTAGCATATACTAGGTACCGGTTATATTTTGATAAATTCGTAACCAGTTATATTAGCATATACGCCACGTATCGATTTTATTTTTAGAAATTCCCATCCAGTTATACTAGCATATACTAGGTACCGGTTATATTTTGATAAATTCGTAACCAGTTTTATTAGCATATACGCCACGTATCGGTTTTATTTTTAGAAATTCGCATCCAGTTATACTAGCATATACTAGGTAGCGGTTATATTTTGATAAATTCGTAACCAGTTATATTAGCATATACGCCACGTATCGATTTTATTTTTAGAAATTCACATCCAGTTATACTAGCATATACTAGGTACCGGTTTTATTTTGATAAATTCGTAACCAGTTATATTAGCATATACGCCACGTATCGATTTTATTTTTAGAAATTCACATCCAGTTATACTAGCATATACTAGGTAGCGGTTATATTTTGATAAATTCGTAACCAGTTATATCAGCATATACGCCACGTATCGATTTTATTTTTAGAAATTCGCATCCAGTTATATATAGCATATACTAGGTAGCGGTTATATTTTGATAAATTCGTAACCAGTTATATTAGCATATACGCCACGTATCGATTTTATTTTTAGAAATTCGCATCCAGTTATACTAGCATATACTAGGTAGCGGTTATATTTTGATAAATTCGTAACCAGTTATATTAGCATATACGCCACGTATCGATTTTATTTTTAGAAATTCCCATCCAGTTACATATAGCATATACTAGGTAGCGGTTATATTTTGATAAATTCGTAACCAGTTATATTAGCATATACGCCACGTATCGATTTTATTTTTAGAAATTCGCATCCAGTTATACTAGCATATACTAGGTAGCGGTTATATTTTGATAAATTCGTAACCAGTTATATTAGCATATACGCCACGTATCGATTTTATTTTTAGAAATTCGCATCCAGTTATACTAGCATATACTAGGTACCGGTTATATTTTGATAAATTCGTAACCAGCTATATTAGCATATAAACTACGTATCGATTTTATTTTTAGAAATTCGCATCCAGTTATACTAGCATATACTAGGTACCGGTTATATTTTGATAAATTCGTAACCAGTTTTATTAGCATATACGCCACGTATCGATTTTATTTTTAGAAATTCCCATCCAGTTATACTAGCATATACTAGGTACCGGTTATATTTTGATAAATTCGTAACCAGTTATATTAGCATATACGCCACGTATCGATTTTATTTTTAGAAATTCCCATCCAGTTATACTAGCATATACTAGGTACCGGTTATATTTTGATAAATTCGTAACCAGTTTTATTAGCATATACGCCACGTATCGGTTTTATTTTTAGAAATTCGCATCCAGTTATACTAGCATATACTAGGTAGCGGTTATATTTTGATAAATTCGTAACCAGTTATATTAGCATATACGCCACGTATCGATTTTATTTTTAGAAATTCACATCCAGTTATACTAGCATATACTAGGTACCGGTTTTATTTTGATAAATTCGTAACCAGTTATATTAGCATATACGCCACGTATCGATTTTATTTTTAGAAATTCACATCCAGTTATACTAGCATATACTAGGTACCGGTTATATTTTGTTAAATTCGTAACCAGCTATATTAGCATATACGCCACGTATCGATTTTATTTTTAGAAATTCCCATCCAGTTATACTAGCATATACTAGGTACCGGTTATATTTTGATAAATTCGTAACCAGCTATATTAGCATATACGCCACGTATCGATTTTATTTTTAGAAATTCACATCCAGTTATACTAGCATATACTAGGTACCAGTTATATTTTGATAAATTCTTTACTTTCAACTGGTAAAATTTCATAAATTTTAAGCTGGTTTTCATATGACTTATCTTTATTTGTATTGTGATTACAGACAAAGTTACGGATGAAGAAGACATGCGGTTAAGTTAATAGTTGGTTAAAGTGTATTATAACCCGAGTATTTAGTTAAGGAAACCACGAGCTTGACAAACGATGACATTTTGCATACAATTACCACACCGGGAAAACGCTAAATGTTTGTAAGTCCTTTGGCACACCGTTTTACCCTTCCATCCTGATGGAATATTACATATATGGTACTTTCAAAACACAAACAGTTTTTCCACTCTGAATTTTAGAAATGATGTCTGCCTTGTGAGCAAAGAGATGAATAAATTTTTATAAAATTTAGTATAAGTGGCTATTTTAATAGTAAATTTTAATTTTTTTAAAATACAATTATAAGCGTGACTGGCTTAAGGAAAACACAAAATTGCGCTTAGCTCAAAATATGACAATATGTTTGATTAAAAAAATATACCCCCATTAGGACTGTCTTACATAAAATAGTCATTCGAATAAACTATAGATGGAGTTGTTATAGTCCTACTAACTTAAAATCTTATACCCCAAACAGGTACGCGTATATCTATTAAATATCGGGACTTTTTTCAATAATTAAAATTTGTAGCTAGCTGTCAAAAGAACAACATAAAATTATTGTGATTATATAAAAATTGGATTAAACGATTTTTGTTCCAATATAGGCTCTCTCCAAAATAGTTGATAAAAACAAATCCTAAATAGATTTATTTGTCATAAAGCATATTATTTTTAAAAACCTACAGCCCAAATTGATGGACAGATTTTTATCAAATTTAATATATGCGGGTATTTTAACCGTACCTCGGGATTTTTTTGCAATTGAAAAATTTGGGTGTATCTGCAACAAAAAACAACAAAACCGTGAAATTCTCAAAATCAGATCTAACGATTTTTATGAAATATTTCTCAAATATATGGGCTGTCTATAAAAACAAGTCGTTTAGAGATAAATGTAATGAACAGCTTCAAACAAATATTAAAAAGGCATAACTTTAAGATCTTGTGAGCTCAGATTTAGAATAAAGTGGCTTAGAGAGATGAAGTTGTTACCAATAAACCTCATCTATGTTTAATTCTCTTATTTCAGTAAGACATTGTTGAATGTTACACTTTACGATTCCATTAATAAACATATCAAAGGTATTTAAGAGACTTTACATTTTCAAATAGATTTGTCTTGGCAGTAATTAAACCTACATTCCTTATAATATTATAATCAATTATAATTCGCTTAATAGATACTAATTAAGTCAATTCATAGCATAGAGAACAATAATTGTATCCGCAGTGAAGATACAATCTCTAACTGTAATGCATGGCTTGCACGCCCTAAAGCTCTCTTTACAGTGGGATTGTAGGGGATACAGAGAGCTGATTTTTAGTTTATATTTGACAAAAGATATGGCGAAAATATGTTCACTTACTAAATTTCATCAAAATGATCCACTCGATAGACGGATTTCATTCAAAAACCATTTTTTTTATCCACTGCGTACCTGAAAACGTTCTTTGCTACAATATGAAATGAAAATTTGGAACATTTTACTGTCTCATATACAGAAGGATATGGTTTTGGTCAACAAATCTGCTGATAAATCCGTTTTGAAATCTCCAGTGTTGTTTGATGTCCAGAAAAATGGTTTTTGAAATGATGCCAGTCTTCTGTTGTACGTCCAGTATTCTACAATCCAAACAGGTGGTTAAATTAGGTAAGTGGATATATTTTGGTCATATTGCGTCACTTTTTGATAACTCACAGATTCCCTGGTAACTGTTTAAGAAAAAAAAACGCGAAATTATGATTTTTTTCAAAATGGTATATAAGGATTTTGATCAAATTTTAAGTAAGTACAGCCCCTAAGAATCCAAATGGACCGCTTTGGAGTGTCTATACAAAAATGTCGGTTCTTGAGTTAAGGGTAAAAAAGTTAAAAAAAAAAAAAATTAATGGCCGAGGGGCTGTTATAATATACATAAAATTCTATTTCCTGTAAATTTGAGTGAATTGCAAAAACATATTACCATAACCTGTGTGCTAAATATTACGGTTCAGGAATAGTTGGTAAAATATAAAAATGAACATTTAGAGTCTATTTAAATATTAGAATATATTTTAAAGACGGGTTCCAATGTCTATTTTCACTTTTTGATTGACAACTTCCAAACTGACATGAATGGGGACGATTAGTTTTTATTTGAGTTTGGGATAGGTAAGTAAGAAAGTTTGTGCATTCTTTTTGCACCTAGTCAAATGTACAATATTTATAGAAATTCTCCAAGTTTTCTAATACATTGGTAATTCTAATTAAATCGTTACCACACCTAACGTCTTTTACATTTCCCATTAATAAAAACGGATTGTTGCGTCCTCAAGTTATTAAATTCAGTTTTGCGTGTTGAGCGCATCCCGTAGCGTGTAAATCTATTTAGCATTTTACAACATTCTGTCTAATTACTTGCTAAGCTTTCACAAAGTACACTTTATATACAAACACATTCATTACGAGACCGACAATTTCACGTTCATTGTTAATTCCTTATTGTTTTATGAAGAAGTTGTTCGCAGTGACTATGTAGGCGTTGCTCGTATCTTATATAACAGTCGAAGTATAGAGGTGTTTCTAAGTGAATAACGGGGTTTTAAGGTTTTGTAGTATTACATCAAATGATAGAGCAACTCAAACAGTTTTGTTGGTACACCTGTGCGTTGTAATTATGTGGTCCTAAAGACATACGTATATATCCAAAGGCTGGTGTACGCAAGAAAAAACAAACAAAGGCAAGCAGCCATTGAAATCTTCAATTCTTACTGATACGCTTGTAAAAACACGAATGGAGGTTGATGCTATTAACAGGAAACAAAAGAAATCAGAACAAAAAGCAAAAAAGAGGTTATTTAAGTCATTGTCAAAAATTAAAGATCACACACTTCATGAAAAAAAAGAGAGAACATAAGAAAAGGATAATCAACAAAAGAAATTTGAAGAAGATGAAAGATGAAGATTGCTTGGCCTTATTTGTTTGAAACCTTTGAGAATCTACATCAGTTCAACAATGGATTCAGTGTATAGATTGTAAGGAATGGTTAAACGTTGAATTTGGTACGGACTCCAAACTGTACACATATTACATAGCTTGTCTGGAGGCTTTTCTGTTAGTGATAACGAATAATAATGTCTTCTAGGCGAACTTGGTTTTCGGTTGTAATTTTTGTGTAATATTAAGGAAATTCTGCCTTTAAATACGACATAGGTATGATGCAATGAACAAATAAGATTATTAATATTTTTACAAAATAAATATATCGGCTAATAATTTATTTTGTTTTAATCCCCCCCCCCTATCACTGATATCAACTTTCTTCAAACAAGAATCAAATTGCCCCATGTTGGTATGAATTTGCCCCAAGATGGGAAAAGTTGATACATAATGACATATGTTTAAAAATAGTTTATATACATTTTTAATATTCATAACCTAAAATATAATATGGATTTTATGCACATTAAGGATCATAATTGCTACTAAATCTACGAAATGAGCATACATTAAAACATATTTATTTGCAAAATATAAAAAGGAAAATTGTATCAACTTGCCCCGGTCTCCTTTATTTCTTTGTGAGAGTGGATTTGAATAGTTTTTGGAATGTATATTCATAGAATATTATATAGAGCGCGCCTACCACATTGATAAAATTAAAAAAAAACCATTTGGTGCTCCATGTATAAGTAACAGCCAATATTGAAGAAATTTGGTTTTTTAATTCCTAGAAAACAATACGGTTATAACGATAGGGTAGTTTCAACTATTTCAGCTTACAATATTGTTAAAGAGGTAATATAGATTATGTTCGATAGTTTAAATGTTTATGACCAATTGCCTCCTATTACATAAATTATTTATCTTTGGATTACATTATTACCTCAATGTTATGTTTATTGGTTAAACTCACAAACTGGATTGATTGAATCGCATTCTATTAAAATTGATTGTTGAGCTTCGGCATGGTGTGATTATTTTTCAATTCAACTTCTAATTTAAAAAGTAGATCTATACAATAAATTTAAATTGTTACGTCAAACAACTACAGTAATCTTGCCAGAAATATGAAATCTGTTTTGTTGTATATAATTGAGTAGGCCTATATTCAATAAGCCAGTGCCCGCTGTAGAGGTGAGATGTCAAGATAGATTCAATTCCCTTTCTAAATATTGCAATCACGAAGGCGGTGAAGATTAGTTTGGCATTGTATGATTACCTAATCTGTTGTTACAAAAACATTTTTAAAAACATATTTACAAGAAGAAGTAATACATAGTACACAGAAAGTTACGTAATGGGTCTCGTCATACTCATGATGATTTTTTTTTCCCAAGAATGAAATCCTTCGAGTCCAAAAAAGTGTTTTATCAAATATCTATCGACTCAGTGATTTTAAAACCAATAGAATGTAGGCAACTGTCAAAAGAAAAATGTTAAGCACAACTATAATAGAATATTATCACATCTAAATTTTGGTGTTAACTTATTATCACGTAATAAATAGTTCAGTAAAATTATTTTTCTTGTTTAAAGGCAAAAAATCACCCGACCGCCAACACTTTAAAGTAATTGAAGAAGAAACAAAGTAAATAAAAACACGTTTACATCAAATTAATAATATCGTCAGGCTCGGGAGAGAACAAGTTGGCCTTGAGAGTTTTTATTTTTAATTAGAGGTTTTTCAAAGTTTGATAATTTTCACCTTTTAACTATGTTATTAAATTTTATGTTTTTCCAGAATGTCACAATTTATTAATAGTCTAAGATTATATTTTCTAACATTTGATATTTTTTCTTTTTTTTTAAATTTGATGTTTTTCCAAAATTTTACTCTATATTCAAATATAAAGTAGCCTATATTCAAAATTTGACATTTTTTTTTTTTCAAAACCAGATTAGGGAAAATGTAAGAGAAGGATGTATAACCTAAGTATACACAAAGAAAGCTGTAGTGCCAGTTAGGATTCCTCGGGTTTACCACACCCTTAGAGTAAGCTTCTGAGAGCCCCCTCCATTGGTATTCTTCCCTTACTTATTCTTTCTAGTTTTCATTTAGGCATTCTTATCTTCTACGTGCCCAAACCATAATAAGCGTTATCTTAATTGTCTTGTTCATCATTTCAGCCGTCATGTTGTTAATTTATTACACAATCTCTTCTCGAACATTTTCTATTCCGCTTAAAAAAATCATGAAAAATTACACCTGATCAGATCTTTATTTGTCGAGAATCATATCTCTGTGCCATATGTTGACGTTATCTGATAGTACAATTTATACATCACTGTTTTGGCCCCTTTCCCTACTATGTTCCATCGCCATATTCACCATATGTTGTCTCTCATTTCGTCTGTCCTACCTCCTTTTGTCTCTTAACATTGGTAGTAATCTTGCTACATACTCTTTCGAGACTCTTTCATATTTGGTTCCTCAAATTTGATAATGAGGCATAATTAAGCTCAGGGGTTTTTGATTGTTTGTCGTATATTGACGGTTTCTGTATGCACATTGTACACCTTACCGACTCGAATGCAATCTGCACTAAATACCACCATAATCTTGTCTTAACTCGTTACCTAGTGGTTCCTAATGTCCGGATGATTATTCCATCTATCATTTTATCTAATTAGTCATTCCCGGTTTCTTCCCATAAGTTTGCGTGTCACTGCTGACCTTTACCCAGAGTGAAAGTTCCTGCTTGTAAAACACACTATGCTGTTTTTTCTTTACATATTTTCAACATTTTTTGTTGATTGTTATCATTTTAGGTCTTCCTTTTAACAAACCAAAGTTATCTTAGTTAATTGAATTAATTGTAGGCAAGAGATGGCATGGTACATGATTTTAATATTTAATTACTTGAACATGAACATGACAGGACGTTATGAAATATTGGTTTTGAAATGTAAAAGCAACTTCCCTTCTTGAGATTTTCTATTGTGAAAAAAAGTCTATGATCAGGTTTATTGTGGAAGCCCTGAATTATGTGGTAGGGTTTACAGGTCCTCGGAGTTCAAAAAGTGGTTTTCGGAATGATCTCTTTCGTCTGTCGTATGCAGTACTCTTATAGCCTAACGGGTGGACCGATTTTATTAAAATTTGGTATGTTATTATATTTTAGCTATAGCAAAGGACCTTTTTTATTTTCCATAAATCAAAAGTTTGGAGTAGCTTCGTTTTGGGGACGGGTGAGTGAGGAAGTTTGTACAAATGTTTGCTCCATTTATTATTTTTTGTAAATAGTCCAGTAAACAAAGCTTGGCACCTCGGAATAAATGAAATCGGTATAGATTTTGGTGAAACTAGAGTTATTCGTTTTGTATTGTATCTAGATTAATAATAAATTAGTGAGAAAGTTTGCTATTTGTGGAATTTTATAATTCGTTTTTAAATTTTAATAATATTAATTTTTAAATTACAGTGTAGACGTATTTGAGCATTCAAAACTCTCTTCAGTTTTTACTTTATTTAAAACTAAAGTTACTATTGCATACTTAACCAAACACTATCCCTAATTCAAAATCGGCGACCTACAAAAACGTCATAAATCCCAAATTCATGAGTAAATTCCTATTTGCGACATTTTTCTACATATATTTAAACAAATAGTATACTTTGTGACTAGTTTA
Source organism: Aphrophora alni (assembly GCA_963513935.1). Lineage (NCBI taxonomy): Eukaryota > Metazoa > Arthropoda > Insecta > Hemiptera > Aphrophoridae > Aphrophora > Aphrophora alni. The sequence continues at coordinate 28,035,845 of OY740769.1, read as the reverse complement.
ATTTATATCAAGATTATATTACTATTCGAATGAGCAAAAATTCATAAAAATCGGTACAGGTTTAACGAATTCAGAAGTTATGTTCTTTTTTTTAGCCTCGTTTAAAGGTCTACGTTGACGTATTTTTACAAATAACCGTTTTAGAATGAATATGAACCACGATTACGTTTTAAAAAGTACGGTTGGAAAGTATTTTGAATAAACAAAAGATCAAGATAATTTTCTTTCTAATTTCCTAGTAACGAAAGTTATAATTTACATGTGTTTGCGCATTCTTTTGTGATTACAAATCTTCTCTTTTCACAGAAATTTCGACCTTCTAAGACGTCTCCTATAGGTAATCAAAATCGAAAGATCGTCTGTATATAACTTCCTGAAAGCCTTTACAGATGTATTTAGAGAAATGTTGACCAATAGCATACTCATCTAGGAATTTCCAGGTTTTATTTGAACACAATTAAATCTAACTTGGAGAATTTTTCACTGCGTCAGAAAATATAAAATTTTGAATTACTGTGACTATATTTTACTCGTATAAATAAAAAATAAGGCTAATCCAGGTACAAACTTTCCAACAAAAAATTACTCGTAAACCATTCCATACTGTAAACAACACTTGTTCGTGAGCTTCGCATAACCTTCTTCCCTGTTTTACTCTCAGTTCTCTTTCATCCATTATTCTGATTTCTAACATCTGCAAACCATAGCAAACGTTTCTTTTTGATTGTTTTATTTAGCGAGTCACGTGTTCCAAAGGTCTTACTCAATCCCTTTTCGTAACATTTTCTATTCCTCTCAAAAATGCCGCCTGCTCAGATCTTTATTCTTCGACATACACGTCTCTGACACATATGTTAAAATTAGCTGATAGTAAAATAAAGGCATACACAACTTTGTTTTGGGTTCTTTTCCTATGTTCCATCACCTTATTATAATGTTGATCTTTCACCATGTTGTAAAACTGGTCATTCTTCCACCCTTTGTACTATCTCCTCTTGTATCTTACCATTGGTGAGGATCTTGTTTCATAGGTAATTAATCTACTCTTTCGAGACCCTTTCCTTTCAGTATCACTTTCCATTTTGGTCGTTTATATTTTAAATGAGGAATAACTTAACTTGGGTTTTTCTTTAATAACTCCAAAGTTTCCTGCCATTTTGATTTCTTACCTAATATTAACTATTTCTTTTCAAACACTCAGTTATCTAATCAAGAAAGGAAGACTAATACTTTTTTCAGTAACTTTGAGCGTATAGTTGAGCAAAATTAAATATAATTTGGAGAATTTTTTTAAAAATTACAATAACCCTCAAATTTTGAATTACTGTGATTGTATTTTACTTTTATAAATACAAACTAATTAAAGTCCTTTTTAAGAACGTATGAATAAAAAATTACTTGTAAACCATTAATTGCAATAAGCAACACTTATGAAAAACAATCAACAACTGAAAAAAAACACAAGCTTCCATAATAACACTACAACCAATGCAAGATGACGTTTCAATGACTAAGTCATCATCTTCAGTTGTCAGATGCATACATATCCCTTGCACTGAATTACGACTATTGGCGTTGAAACGTCGTCTAATATTGCACTGTACCAATAAAGTGTTTATTGGTTTTTTGTTGTTGTCATCTTCATTTCATTTTATATAATAATTTACATTTAAATATAGTTTTTTACATTGTTTTGGGTCACAAACCTTCACATTTCATCAAAATTTCATTGATATCGCTTTGGCTGATTTTGAATCGACCTTCTAAAAATAGTTGTTGTAACGTGATATAGTTTGGTTCACTTCGTTTTGGTTGTGAAAGAAAGTTAGTCCATTGTTTATCCACTGTTTATTTATTGTTATTTTCTTACAGTTACAAACAAAAGTCTTGCTATTAACGTTTTTTAAATACCTTTAAAGTGGAAATCATTGAATAAAATGTGCATAAAACATTGCATACTTTATCCACAGACTCATCCACAAAACGAAATAATAACTCAAATTAATAATCGTCGCCACCTTTTCAAAAATGTATCAATACTACTTAGGCTATAGGCGGAAGTGAGTTTCCTTATGTATTTGTATTATGAGGAGTATAATAGTAGTAAGAATGTATTTTTGGTCTACCAGAATAATTAACATCGGCTTGCTTGCCATTTTGTACTGTATGACAGTTAAAACGAGGACTGAAAACTACATCCTCAAAATCGTGTGTTGAGTCACTATATAATCAATAGTAGTGAGTACCGGAACAATCAACTACTCATATACCGGATCATTTAAGGAGACCATCCGATAGTACAGAGGCGCACTTGTTAAACAATATCATCGATACAATTTAACAGTAGATTTCTTCTCAATTTAATGTTTAGACAGATTTATATCCTTTGTAAATATAATAATTCACTTGTAATGAACAACACTTGTCTAAATAACAATCACCAAAGAAACTCAATTTCCCACAACAAATACTTTTTTGGTAACGAAATGACGTTTTATGATTTCAGTCACCATCTTCAATTGTTACATGAGAGTAGACCTTTTATAAAGTGAAGTTTAGTGTTATAATGGTATGTGTAACAACTGAAGATGGTAATTTAGTTATTGAAACGTTTGTCTTATTATAATATTCGTTGTGCTAAATTGTGTACGTTTCCTTTCATTTGGTTATGTGTTTTAATATGTAGGATGATTATTACATGCTATATGGAAGTTTTGCCAATGACAGATTGACAATATTCTTCTTCTTGTATCCTAGAAGCCTCAAACGACACTGTTATATTATTACCCTATATCACAGACTTTAGAATTATAACCTGTAGCTATTTAAAGTTAAATATTATGGAGATCTCTACATACGGTGCGGGTCTTTTTTAGAAGAGGGCCGCCACTATTAATGAACACTTGAGACGCAATTAAAATTTCCTATACACAAATGGAGGTAATGTAAATGAAAAACAGTAATGTAAATACATTTATAATAAACACAATTGTGTTTATTTTGTAAAAACTTTACTGCACTTTCTTTACTATTGATTTCCCGAGCTAACAATAATAGCGACATGATTAAGTAAATACTCGAGCTCGACTGACCAGTGCAGCGGTTGCAGAGGCAGTCCGCCTGTTACGTCGCGCGATAAGATAACGGTTGATAAGATAAGCTTGACCATCGTACCTGAGGGTCCGTTGGCGTATTGTGGATATTTCCGTCTATATGCATCCCAGTAAGGTTCGCTGTGTAGGGGAAATTTTAATAGTGGCGGCCCTCTTCTAAAAAAGACCCTGCGGTGCTAATAATATTTATAATTGTTTAAATTAAATTTAGTTTTATTGGATATTTAAGATAAACATAGATTATTATTACTCAAATATCTTTAGTTAGTCATAACCTAGCATCCTATCTATATGTGTCCTAACAGTATAGTGGGAAACTTCTAAGGAATAACTGCATAGGCAACTTAGAATGACGTGGTTTCCAGAATATCTTCTTAATTTGGGATCCATCAGGTTAAACCTTACAAATTTAATATAAATGATGCAATGTTTGGGGATTGGAAGACTTGGCAACGTCGCAGAGTGAACATTGCCAATTCGTGCGTAGGACAGAGTGATTTTTGACTTTCTCAGTTTTGTTGGTCCCATATATTAGTTAGGCGCCTGATTACGTGGCCACGATTATAACATGTTAGCAGAGATAAATAAATCTACTGCAACGCAAATGATGTGATAAAGTCCAACTGCTAACTGCTGGTCGGAAGTGAGATGAAGCTAATCTTGTTAAGCCAAACAAAAAACTGTACACAGTAAATGATTGGTATAAATTTCACCTCGTTGGCAAAGGAGATTATACCGCTAATGTAAACGTTGTGGCATTTTGTCTGCAGAGAGAACACGACGCGCAACAAAAAGCTGACATTTGAGTTGAGTTTTTACGGTTAGCAGTTAGTGAATGGAATGATTGTGTTGGTCGTTAAGTCTCAGGAGCTCATTAAGCGTAATTGGATTCAAGTCAAAAGTCACGCGAGATTTACGCACCGAGGAGTACGGATGACAAACGTGATGGGAACGTTATACGTACGTTATGTGACTTCACATTAACATATGTACGTATAGAGAAGTAAACAACGTCTTTATGGATGAACGTGATGATGGCATTACGTAAATTATATAATACTAGGACTACTCTGTATTGAGAAGTAGTCTTTATGGATAATAAACGTGTTGATGACGTTATACTTACTCTATGTAACATTCTGGACCAAGAAGTACTTTTTACTGAAGAAAAACGAGTTGGTGACATTCTGCACCGAGAACTGGGTCTTTATGGATGGCAAACGTTTTGATGACGTTATACATACGCTATGTAACATTCTGGACCAAGAACTGTATCTTTATGGATGGCAAACGTTTTGATGACGTTATACGATTCGCTACGAATTTTATACCTTCTCACTTGCTGGTACCTCACAAGCCCCCAAGGGAAACATCTTGCACACTAAACCTAACGTCATCCCCTTTAATATATACAATAAGATTTATGTGAAATGCATATTTTGTAAGAATACACTTTACTTTAGGACATGCAGAGGTAATTTCTCAAAAATGGTTAACAGTTATTATAGCAATAAATTAATTCTGTAATGTATAATTAATTAGGGTCACACCTTCAAGGGCTCACTGTAGTAAGTAATGGCTTTGCAATCTCGAGGGCTCCTCGGGAAGTTATAGGTTAGATCCCTCTCTTCATCCTGTCAGGCCTCTCTGAACCAACTCTTGTTCTTTTCCGACCCTAACACTATTAGAGTATTAGAAACCGACGGGTTTTTATTTTATGTTCTTTTCTTCCGTTTTTATAACAACAAGGAAAACCAAATTAGGGTTACCTGCAATATTTAATGGATTTCAGTTAGTAACCGATAGGCCTACGCTAGAGAATTATTATGTTTAAAATGACGTAAGAATGATTATTTTCAGCTAATAACTGTAGTAGTTAGTTTCAGTTTATATTCAAGGTTATACCGGCTCCTGACGTATCTAAGAGTTTACGACCAATAACAGTAGTAGTTAGTTTCAGTTCATATTGAAGGTTATACCGGCTCCTGATGTATCTAACAGTTTACGACCAATAACTGTAGTACAGTAGTTAGTTTCAGGATATATTCAAGGTTATACCGGCTCCTGATGTATGTAACAGTTTACGACTAATAACAGTAGTAGTTAGTTTCAGTTCATATTGAAGGTTATACCGGCTCCTGACGTATCTAACAGTTTACGACCAATAACTGTAGTAGTTAGTTTCATTTCATATTCATGGTTATACCGGCTCCTGACGTATCTAAGAGTTTACGACTAATAACAGTAGTAGTTAGTTTCAGTTCATATTGAAGGTTATACCGGCTCCTGATGTATCTAACAGTTTACGACCAATAACTGTAGTAGTTAGTTTCATTTCATATTCATGGTTATACCGGCTCCTGACGTATCTAAGAGTTTACGACCAATAACTGTAGTAGTTAATTTCAGTTCATATTGAAGGTTATACAGGCTCCTGATGTATCTAACAGTTTACGACCAATAACTGTAGTAGTTAGTTTCAGTTCATATTGAAGGTTATACCGGCTCCTGATGTATCTAACAGTTTACGACCAATAACTGTAGTAGTTAGTTTCAGTTCATATTGAAGGTTATACCGGCTCCTGACGTATCTAACAGTTTACGACCAATAACTGTAGTAGTTAGTTTCATTTCATATATACCGGCTCCTGACGTATCTAACAGTTTACGACCAATAACAGTAGTAGTTAGTTTCATTTCATATTCATGGTTATACCGGCTCCTGACGTGTCTAACAGTTTACGACCAAGAACTGTAGTAGTTAGTTTCAGTTCATATTGAAGGTTATACCGGCTCCTGACGTATCTAACAGTTTACGACCAATAACTGTAGTAGTTAGTTTCATTTCATATTCATGGTTATACCGGCTCCTGATGTATGTAACAGTTTACGACCAATAACAGTAGTAGTTAGTTTCAGTTCATATTGAAGGTTATACCGGCTCCTGACGTATCTAACAGTTTACGACCAATAACAGTAGTAGTTAGTTTCAGTTCATATTGAAGGTTATACCGGCTCCTGATGTATCTAACAGTTTACGACCAATAACTGTAGTACAGTAGTTAGTTTCAGGATATATTCAAGGTTATACCGGCTCCTGATGTATGTAACAGTTTATGACTATGCGATGCATCAGAGATATATTTCAGTGATGGAACACAATGTATGGAGTTTAACAGGAAGTTAACTAACGATATAAACTTGTTATTAAATACACTGTGTTCTAAAGCATTACACAATCTGTAAGATATGAGTTATAATGAACGTTATGATACGGTTGTCGGGAGCCATGCAATTTCCTGCACAGTTTACTTGCGCAGTTCCTGCATGTCACAGTCTTATGTTTAATTATACGTAATGAGGGTTTTAAGCTTTTACTTTAATTAATTGTTTTGGGGGAAACATAATTCTAAGGAATTAATTCACGAAAGTATTCCTTTTTGTCATCATTCAACCAAGATACTTGGTTTTCTACGTATTTGTCTTAGTAGACATAGAATACATAGAATAATCAATAGAGGAACACATCTGTTCAATAGGTTCAAGCCATCCACAAATTGTGGCACAATAAGATTATCAATAATCATCATTTGCTTATTCTTTACTTTTCTTAAGCCAAATTCTACATACATATGATAAACAGTACGAACTCATGCTCATTATTATTCAAAATGAAATAAGCGTTTACACTGAATATAACCTACTGTTGTATGAAAAATAAACGGTTACAAAAGTTTTACACTCACCATACACAAAATCAAAGAAAGATCTACCAAAACTATTTCTCATTGTAAATGTCAGTTAGGTAGTTGTCACTAACAATGTGCAAACGAATCTTGGACACCATGTTTAAAAACAGTTTATATATTTAAATACGACATAACTTGTTTAGTTTGTGCCATGATCGTAAATCGTATATGAATATAATCGAGCTTCTAATGACATCGGTCAATGTTATTTTCACAAGGGTTCGGATAATTATTTTTCACACTTAACTAAAATTTGAAAGAAATTGGATGAATCGATTTTGAGAAAATAGTAATTTTTTTCTTGTCAGCTACTCTAAAATTTGAGTTATCAAAAAAGTAAAAAACAATGTCCCGTAATATGACCAAAATATGCCCACATACTAAACTTTCTCTATCATTGTACAAGAGAAAGTAAAAAAGTTTTCTTAGATAACCCATAAAATGTTTGTTTTCCAGTCTTCTCTGATATTATAATTCAATCCTGTTTACTAATGATTATTCTAACCTTCCAATTAATATAATTAACCACCTTTTGATTGGGTGTGTATCCGTGTTTGGTATAAGGAAAAAAATAGTCATGAATAAAGATCTTAAGAATGTGAAATTATTGTTACTATTACTGTTATCTGCTATTTTGAATAATGGCAACTTTTTTTTTTTTTAGAAAAATCGATGAAATAAATTTAATACCCTAATAAAGTTGGGAAGATTATGATTTGCTTCTTAGCTCCATCAGAAATACTAATGGTAAATTAAAATGAACACCATGCATGTGTCATGTATACAACTAGAGGAAATTCTTCTTCTACTTCACGTCTTGAGTTACTGACATTTTGTTATGTTGGAAAGCCTGCCTCTGAATAAATTTTAACCACAAACTAACTGTCGTATCAATATCACATGACAACTTTGACCAAGCTTTCGTCGTGAAGGCCAAGATTTTGGTGACGAGAAGAAATCCAAACCTGTTTCTATTTGATATCCGACTGCCTCGAGGGCACTGGACTTCTATTAGGATATTTAGTCAATGATTCTCTTAACTTCTATCATATCATGAGTTTATTTAGTACTAGTCGTTTTGATCAATGATGTAAACATAACCTCATAATATATTTATAATAGCTGATAAAAAAAAATCACATTGCTCTTGCCGTTGTTATACTGATCACTGTGATAATGTTTTTAGGTATTAATGATTGTATTTTAAATTTGATTGGATGATATGTCAATACCGGTCAAATACTACTTGTTTGTCCATTAGTGAGTCTATTTGAATACATAATAACTTATATCCTGGCCTAACTTAACATACTAGCGGAGTTTTTGATAAACAAAAATGTAAATTAGATTAGTGCTAGCAAAAATCATCACAAATTGGTTAGGGTTATTATATATAATATATATTATGTATGTAATAAGTTCATGAATTATTAGAAAAACTAGTTTCTACTGAAATCGGGTTTGGTGATAATATTTACATTTTCTATTCAACTTATGAAAATAAACTATTTAGAATTCATGTCGGATCTTTGAAATGACAGGTAAAAATGTATCCAGGTAAAACCGATGCTTCGCAATTTTTAAAAACAAATAACACTTAGGAAATTTAATAATTCAGATATGCAGATAATAGTATTTAATGTTAATTCTTGTTATTCTACTTTCTGGAGGTCATAAAGTCTGGATTATATTTTGGTAAACAAATTTTTGTATTAGTGAATTTTAAAATCATTTCATTTAATTTTATTTAATCTTTTAGACAATACAAAAATGCACAAGAAACGTCATTTTAAAATTTCAAACAATACAGAACTCTATTGACGCTTTGACAGGTATAAAACACAATAAATAATATTCTCTTTAACAATTCAGTGCAATCAAATTTAAAAACTAAAATTTAACATTAAAAACAAGACAGATTTTAAAATGACAAAGCCTTGACTATGACAAAAACCAGCCACACATCAAAGATAATTTTATTTAGGACCTGTTTCAATAAATCAATTTTAACTTAAATTTTCTTGCAATTCACCTTATAAAAACTTCGATGTAAATGATGATGTAAAACATCATTCTTTAAAACCAACTCAATCAGTGGTAAATAATTAATGGTCTAAATCACTGTGTAAAATCGAAACGAAAAAAAAAATATATGGGTCAGGAGTAATTGTAAGTAAAGAAAATGGATCTTGACAGCAAGGGTGAAAAGAAATTTTATCGCGCTAGCATGTACTACGCACATATTTTTACTATAATTTATCCGAACTTCTTGGAACTAATGTCTTTTAAAGATAACTAAATTCCGAGTTTGGTGGTACTCTTACAATTGTAATTGTGTTTAATATTTAAAATTCAACGAAAATTGAAATATCCCTAAATTTTAATCTAAATTATTGTCGAAAATTGTTTAAATGATGACGTTCGTAATACTTTAACCTAATTGACATTGGGTATTGAAAATCCAAGATGGTGGTTAGATTAAACATGTATTTAAGGCTTTTGAGGATATGGGCATCAAATGTTCAAAACAATTTAATTTCATAGCAAAATCTGAATAAAATAAAATTCAGTTTAAAAGTGTCGATTGAAAAATGAACAATATCTGCGTCCACAAAGTTGAGTCATATAGAAGAGTGGAGGAACATTTGTCTTTTACACAAATTTGTTTAACTTAATTTTTTCACTAAAATTATCACATTGTCATTTTAGATAGGTGAATTGTCAGATTTTTAAATATAATGGTTAATAAAAAATTAAGAACAAAACATACGATCCTTCCCCCTCCCCCTATCACCCAAAGACATAACAATTAAAAATGATTTGCATATGAAAGATCACATTTTTTCTAGTTTAAAAATCTATTCTGAAAAATATTCACCCATTTATTTTTACATTTTATTGTCACATAAACGTGTTGTTTAAATAAAACAAGTGACATTGTCAAACAAAATTTACTCATAAATAATAAATACAGAACAAATATCTACACACATATCTAAGGTTTTCATTCTACATATAACAAAATAACTTTATCATTTAAGTTTTCATTTACTATAATGTAAAGTTTTTAAAAACTGCAACACATTACTCTCAATATTTACGGTACGAAGGAAGTTTATAAAAATATTTTTTACCATAAAATCAACAGTTTAAAAATCTATATCAAGGTGATACTTTGGTAATTGAAAGTTATTTTATCCTTTTATTATACTGATGATTTTTGTCTTTATTGTATAAATCAGTATAGCGATTTTTTAAAAAATTAATACAAATCTTATTTAACAGAAAGTCCTTTAGTTTATCAGAACTATTTTGAAAGGTGAATTATAATTTTTTTGAAGTTTGTAAAATAGATATATCACTAGGTTTATAGTATGGACTTTCAAACAACTTAAAATAAGTGAACTGATTTCTGTTCCTTGAAAAATACTCTAATTTCTAATAAATCATAACTATTTTGATTGACAAACTCTTTTTAGTTGTCGCTTTTACAGACTGAAATTGTACATAAGTAATATTAATATCTCTACGATTTTCAATCTGTACGTGTTACAACTAAAATAATTTTGTCAATCAAAATACTTTTGATTTATTAGAAATTTGAATCTTTTTAGAAGAAATAAAAAAGTTCAGTTATTTTAAATTGTGTTAAAAACCATACTATAGCGATATAAATCAATTTCAAACAAAAATTATAATTCACCTGTAAAAGAATTATGATAAACTAAAGGACTTTCTGTTAAATAAGAGAAATTCATCTATTGCCATTTTATTTATTATAATTTATTTAATGAATTTAAATTCATTGCTGGATTTTGTCTTTGGTTTTTTAGCTCGTATATGAAGAAATTAAATTTGATACAGTGCATTAATTTTGTATAAGAATGTATTCAGTTTTAAACCATTTTATGTTCATATATGAAACTATTTGCACCATGATTGTACTCCATTTCCTCCCTTTGTACTCTGAACCATATCATTTTGAAACAAACACCTATTAATTACATTATTCTAATTGCTCGCCCAATGATTCTCCTCCTCAGAGTTATGTACGCTTTTAGCGTGTGTAAAAACAAACAAAACCAAGGCAGTTAAGTTTTAAGACATAAATCCAGTGCCTATTGTTTACATGACAGACTACCAAACAAATGAAAGCGGAAGAGCTCAGCTGGACACGCGTTGTTATCAGCTGATCTTAGTTAACAATTAAACAAATATTTCCTTCACTGTAGTGTGTTCACTGAATGTAGAATAACATTACAATGCAGCCATCGGGCATTTGTGCAAGCCATATTTATCGTTGGATGATAAAATCAATGCTGCCAATTCCTTGACCTGACCTGCAGCAGAGGTAATACACCTAAAATATATATGGTCTGTACTTTGTTTATCAGAAAGCATTGAAGATGAAACAGAAGACAGGGTAGGCCTATTCATCCTACAACGGTTGGCGACACTGATGACCAGATAACAGTCAACACCCGAAACATGCGTCTGCATACAAAGATCATAAGGCCCCATGTATTTAGAAATACTTCGCGACATTAAGTGGTCGGCGTTTGTCTCCCAATTCTAGAGCACGACGCCGTCGCAAGGAACAGTTGATTTGTTAATTTTCCAGCGATGGTCGGGCGCAGAAAACGTTTCTTTAATAGAGCATTTAGATATTGCAAAAGCTATCAACAAAACGCTATGAGTTGTCCGCCGATGGAAGCTGTTGACGAGTTCTTTGATATTTTTGTCGTGTAAGATGGGTTACAACAATAATAACATCCTTTTTGTAGCACCTTAACGAGACAAAAGAGGAGAAGATCAGCTATTATATTTTATATTATTTACTTTTTATTAGAAATGTTAACAATTTCTACTTATTAGCCATTATCTTCGTAATATTTTTTTATTTTTGTATAAATTTTATATTTGAAGAAACGTCATTGTAAATAATTATTATTTTGGTGCAATGCATATACTTTTTTTTTTAGTTCTTGTAATCTTATATCTCGTCTATTTATTAGAATGTTCCTAAGTTCTGGATTTAAGCCAAAATAATCACTACTTCATGAAAAACCTTGTATATAAAAAAAAATATTACAATTAATATAAATAATTGTCTAACGTGTTATAAGTTACTAAATGTTTTAGAGGTGTCAATTTATGTTTTGTAGGATCGGGTTTTCATCGGACAAGTTCGTTTTACCAGAAAAAAGTCGGTTGGTAAATTTAAAAATAGTGGCGTGTACAATTTACGCGCCTATTACGGCAAGATGTCTGTTCGTGGAACAGTGGCCTATTACGGCAAGATGTCTGTTCAGGAACCAGTGCCCTATTACGGCAAGATGTCTGTTCATGGAACAGTACCCTATTACGGCAACATGTCTGTTCATGGAACAGTGGCCTATTACGGCAAGATGTCTGTTCAGGAACCAGTGCCCTATTACGGCAAGATGTCTGTTCATGGAACAGTGCCCTATTACGGCAAGATGTCTGTTCAGGAACCAGTGCCCTATTACGGCAAGATGTCTGTTCAGGAACCAGTGCCCTATTACGGCAAGATGTCTGTTCAGGAACCAGTGCCCTATTACGGCAAGATGTCTGTTGATGGAACAGTGCCCTATTACGGCAAGATGTCTGTTCATGGAACAGTGCCCTATTACGGCAAGATGTCTGTTCCGAAACCAGTGTCCTATTATGGCAAGATGTCTGTTCAGGGACCCTGATTAACCACTAATTCTCATTCTAAAGAGGCCTGTTGATACCCTACTCCTTGCCTCATCATACCCTCTCACTAGTTTCTAACCTTCTCTCAATATGTCCGTGAATTCCACCTACCTTAGACTCTTTTACAATTCGTCTCTTGCACGTAGCCTTTATGCTGGTTGGTCTTCCAGGCTCACCGTTTTCCTTTCACAAGCAAGGTTCTAACGCTAGAGACCGTTGCCTGATTATTAAAACATCACTGTCTCACTATCTACATTTGTCCTAAATCATTGAACAGCACGAACTGTAAGATTTCAAAGACCTCCAAATTCTTCGGCTTCATGTGTAGTACATACAAATCTGCTCAGGTTGTTTCCTTATCCTCAAACCCGGAACCGTATGTGTAGTATACCACGTTACTCTGTCTTTCCTCGTATTTTAATTCAGATACCCAGTGTTTTCTGTAAGAACTTTTGAAACATTTGGGTATTTATTAACAGAAAATAATGTTGATTCCTTTCATGGTAAATTTTAAAGCATTCAGTAATAGAAATTTGCAAATATATTATATGGTAAGGGGAGTCTCGTGATACATAATCTTAAAGAGATAATAGATAATTCGAAAGATTAACATTTCTTTTCGCTATTTTCCCCTACTTAAGAAAACCTTAAAAATAATGTCACACAACCCTTTTTATTATTTAAGATATTTTGTTTGAATTTTAAACCAGAAGTAGGTGATAACAGTCTTTACATACACACAAACTAAAATTCCTGAATTTATAATTGGTTTACATCAATTATTAATAAAACTACAGGGTGGAGGCTGGAACTGTGAGTGTAAATGAAAAATTAGCGTGGCCTTTAACGTTAAGTTATGATTGTTGGAAGCTGAAGAGTATCATGATCGCTTCATTTACCGTGTTGAAGCAACACCTCGATAGTTTCTTGGCATTGTTTCTAAACGGCGTTACATTGGATGGTCAGCTTGTATTACACGCCACACTAACTCCGGAAGGCAACAGTTACCTCGATAATTAGTCTACACCATCTATTGTATGCTAATACGATATCGTATATTTGCAAATCTAATATGCCTGCCGAGAAACCAATTAAAAACTACACACTTAAATGGTAACGCTTTGAAACACAAATTAATTTTCCACAAAACCAGTTATTAGCTAGTGTAATTATTTATACTACTTGACCAGACTTGTTATCGGTGAGGTACTATCTGGGTGCGGCAATTAACAGACTTGAGGCATCAGCTGCTTTTACTTGACTTTGTTTTGGTGTTTCTGCCTCATTGTAATACCCTGACTTCATGAGGATTATTAGGCTGAACAAAATAAGTTGTTTTACGACCTAGATAAGGACTTCATGTGGCCACAGTTTTTACATTATATTATGTAGCAAAGAGTAAAATTTAACTGAAATGTTAAATATCACTAAAATTACGAATACTAGATTGTCTATTTTTTAAACTATTTTGTTTTTTTAGTAACAATTTAAATATTATGATTTAGGTAATGATGGATTCATACAATAGTAATGGAACATTTGTCATCATTTGTGCATTATACACGACGTTTTGCGGGTACGATTCAACTCTCGTTATCAAGAGAAAACCCTTGAACACGTGGAATTTGAAAAATTCCGACATATATTGGCATATTGGAATTTAAAACTAATCTAGTAATCTAAGAAAGGAACCGAGAGTTAAAGCTTGGTCCGAGAAATGAAGATAATTTAAAACAAAATACAAACGTAAACATTATAATCACAAGTTACACAGATTGAATGGCAAACCTATACTGGTCACTAGTCGACTATCTAAACAGGGGTTGTATATCAACGGTTTATCGGGCGAACAATCTTTTGTAATCTTTTTTAAAGGTTGACCTTATGATCACTCTTTGTGGAGTTTAAACCGGAAAAATACAGCCGTATAAAGTCGTCCTAGTTGAATTTTTTGTTCAGTTTTTACCAACGTCGTGTATTAGTTTTACACAAATGGTGACAAATGACGGATTATAAATAATTTAAATATTTTAAATAGTAAGGCGGGTCATGGGATGAATTATCCTGTTGAGGAGAGAAACACACGACGAAAATAAAACTTAATTCCGTTGAGTTAATCCAAAATGGCGGCCAGATTAAAATTTTATAATCGCCTTTTTTATATAAAACGCAGAACAGTTTGTATATATATATATAAACAAATTATTATGATAAAACACTCCTTATGGAATAATTTTGATGCACAGTGGTAATTTGGAACCGATACAAGTATGAAACAATTTCTAAAAATTTTATTGTAGCCTAATACTTAATATTTAATTTAGAAAAGGAGAAAAATATGTACTATTTTGTATATGTTAAAAATAAGGTTCAAATATATAATTAACATCCGAGTCACGCATTAGAGAATAAGGGTTATTTAATTAAACAAAATTGTAAGTATTGGGTGCTCATGTATAGTTAATTAAGTATTTTTTAAGAACGTTTGGTAGTATTTTAAAAAGAACATTTTATATACACAAGGAGTATTAAATCACTATAATTATATGCTCTGTGTTTTATATAACACGTGTTTTTGTAGAGGTTCTGTTTTAAAAATTCACGGGATACCATTCATGTGTTTTGTCTGGACAGTAGGCTATTTTGTTTTCGTTTTTCTTGTAACGGCCGTCTAAATCACAGGTCAATTGAAAAATCTATTCGTTTCTTTCAAACACGTCACCAGCCTGGTTCCTAAATTTGTAAAATAAAATCCTTGGTAACATTCTTTATACTCTACTCATCAACAAAATTAAAAAAAAAAAATTATTATCGTAGTGTGCCCAAATAAAACCTATCATCTCTCCAAAATAGGCAGTTCATGAGATGTTGGTAAAATAACAATAAAATCTGACATCCGGCTGTTATAAAAGACGTAATTTCCCTAATAAACTTTGCTCATTAAGGGAAATGTGAAGATTTTTAACTCAAACCCGTGTGTATATATATATATATTTATTCATTCCCGTTTAGGAACATTTTTTAAAGAATATAAACGAACCTTGTCTGCCGTTATAAAAAGTTAGGTTTTAATAAAATACGATTTTACATTGTGGACGCGATTATGGTACAAAGGAAACAAGTTTAGGCAATATATAAATTTTTTTTCAAAGACGGCGACCACTTTTTATTTTCACTTTTTGACTGACAACCGAACTGACAATTTGGTGATGTATAATTTTTAACTGATTTTTATTCGGTGGTGGGGATGGGTGAGAAAGTTTGTGCAATATTTTTGCACAGTTTATTTTCATTTCTACTCAAAAATGTAACTTGTTCTGATTACACTGTGGTCTTCTTTATTAACATTTATCTCTATGTTTTCAATCAACATAACAATATCATAATTACACAAAGTACGACTACAGGTCAAAACAACCTCCGATTTAAATGGATCCCTGATGCGGTTGCTTGGCAACGGGTTTATCTTGTAATAATAGATGGGACAGGTGATCGAGGAGTGGGGAGAGCTAGTAAAGACAATAATCAGAGACCAATGAATTGGACGGCTACTACCCTATTAAAAGCGGGGGATGTTGATTACCGGGGCACTAGGGTTGTCATTGTCGACCTGTGGGAATCAAATTCATTTCATTTCGACAATTGTTCAGCTTCGGTTGAGGATAGATTATTTAGGTTCAAGAATACCATCTGTAACGTATTGGAACGATAGATGCCTTACTTTGTTTTCAATGTTGATTTATCAGAGTTTGAATATAACAAACAGCTGTTAAGTTTAATCATAAGGTGGGTTAGTTGTTAGGATAAATTAAAATCTTATAAGATAAAACTTGATATATAAAGAAACATTCCTTACAATATTTTGTCATGTAAACAAGTAAGAGAAAAGAACAGTTTGAAAATTAATCATATTTATGAATAGTTTAAAAAAATTATGCCAAAATCGAGTTTAAAACACTTTTCTAATGTTTTCACTCTAATCAAGGCTAGGTACAATCAATCTTGATGGTTCAATCTGATGAACCTAATCAGCCGTTATACGTGTGTCTTATTGTTATTGGTTGCTATGGTAACGAAATAAATGTTAATATGAGATTATTTTTGAAGTTTTTAACAATGAAATTAATGTTTTTAGAGAACTTTTTGAGCGATGACAAATCAGTGAAAGATGTTTTAATTTTACATTATTATTGTTTAAATAAATCAAAACTCTTGTTGAATTAGAATGGAAAAATGTTATGTTTTGAATAATCATGAAGTTTAGGAACTAAACGACATAAAATATCTTTTGTCAATTTCGAATTACAATTTAAAAATTAAGTATCGATGGAAAATATCTTTAAAACGACGTTAACTACAAACATTCATCGAAACCTTATTGCACATTTCTCAAACTTGATGTATAAAACTGTTCGACAATAAATATTGGACTTTTGTTTGAAACGTTCACAGAAGGGTAATATCTTGAAAAGGTCTAAACCAAATGATCAATTTAATTTCTAGAGTTAAAGTATGTAATGGGAACAATAATGTAATTATCTACTGATTTATGGTTGTCACTTCGATTAAGGTTGTCGTATCAAACTTTCCTTTACGTCATTTTTTGGTTTAAAAATAATATTTTGAATGAAATGTTATACAAGAGGACCACATGAAAATGTTGAGTTCCCCCAACGCGCCAGAATGCTCACCTTTTGTTAAAATTGTATTGCACTTTCCTTTGCGCTATTTTTCAGTCTAAAAACGATATGTTTAATGAGGTGTTACACAAAAAAAGGATCACTTTTTGAAAAAAATGTTGAGGCCCCCCTCCCCACGGATCACATAGCTTCCCTTTTTGTTAGTGTTATTAGAGATGTCATAGGAAAGGAGTATTATGAGAAAATTTTGAATTTTACCTTTCCCCTTCCTTATAAAATTTTGTTGTGCTAAACAGAATGTTTACTGAAAAGGGTTATTTTTTTGAAAAAAAAAATCAATTTTAACCAACGACACTGCCAAAATATTTATTTAAAATTGTTCTTTAGATAATCAAAACGTGAATTTTCATATTTTTGTGTATCTATCGGTTAAAAACTTAAGACGGCATCCCGATATATTTCACATACCTGGTTATAGACTTAGACCTAACATTAAAGTTTACTGTAACTTACACAGGTAGCTGTTTCGCGCAATGAATGAATTAATTATCCTTCTACTTAATGAGAACATCTGATAATGTACTAAGTAAGGTAATTATACAATTATATTATAATTATTTTAGTTAATCCAGTTAAATAGTATCCCACGCAGTCAGGTTAGGTTATAAAGCATCTGCCACGTATTTAGAAAACTTTGTAAGTTATATATGATGGCTCGAAATATCTTTCAAAAGGTATTCATCAGAGAAACTATTTAAAAGTTTTAAATATGGCGGCCATATCATTTTTTGAATTAAAATTTTATAAATTTAAATCATTACTATTTTACTTGTATTCAATCAGTTGGAATGAATAATGAAATTGAGCAGCCATTTAACTCGTATTATGTTTCAAAATATACCTAAATATCTGCGACAATTTCAAAATAAAACATTTAAAAGTAGAGGATAGGAAGAGATTCTGAAGAACGTAATTTTTTTTCTTCCCTCAAATTATTATTTTTATTTCTTTATATTAATTTTTTTTGTAAAAAAATAAATAAATACATATTGATGTTAACTCAAATCTATTCATGATTTGACACGTTAGTTGAGTTTTTTTTTTAAAGAGAATAATATATATGTATATAATATAACATAAATGTAAAACATACATAACTTAAAAATTGAACTAAATACAGAATATAGAAATCGTCATATTTCTCTAAAGCAATTATTAAGAATATACAAAATTTACTCTAATAATCAAATAAATTAAAATCTTTATAATTAGAGCGGAACAAACGAAATGAGAAAAGTTTCTGTGGTAGAAGGTTTGTATTTCGAAAATTGTTTGATCGATCATCACGAATTTTTGTACATAGTAATAACATGTCGGTCATCACGATGTGAATCAAAAGTGCTATATTGATCAAAATACCAAACACACTAAGCCTAAAGCTACACATACTACACTTTTGAGGACACTGTGGAGATAAGTACACTGTGGAGAACTTAAAGATCAAACAACTAATACCACAATTCAAAAAAACAGATTTATTTCCTTATCTACATTTCAGTAACATAGTTACCATCTCCCGAAGTTGAGTATTAAACAAGAGAGTGTACATCAAAGAGTATTGATTTAATACTCAATCTTACTGAAATGTACATAAGGAAATAAATCTTGTTTTACTGAATTGCGGTATTGGGTGTTTAATTTTAATCTTAAAGCTAGACACTTAATAATAATAAACAACAAAAGATGATCTCATACGTATTATTTCTATGTCACGTAATTTTCATTACAAAGAAGAATGAAATTTGTATGTGTGTCAGAGTTTAAAGTACATTAACTAGGAAACTTTGCCTGCTATAGTCTGTCATTTGGTGATTACCTTATTAAAATATTTTAAAAAACAAAACAAATAATAATACATTTCGCCTGATTTGGTTTACAAATATTGCAGTAAACATTTGAGTTGTCATACATACAACACACATATACAGTGCAACAATGGAAATACACAAACAAAGGCTATATAAACATTTTACAACTGAAGGTACTTCTCCATCAAATGTCTGGTGAGGAAGGTAAGATTTTGCTTTGTTTTAAAATTAGACAGTACAATGCACTTCTCTAAGATTATCCGTCAAATCGTAGTACAATTTAAGACCAGAGTGGCCCAGTTTTAATCTGTGGATTGTGTATTGAAACACCTACCGCCTCAAGCAATATACATTGTTGTACAGATTGACACCACTTTTAAAAAAATAGCAGAATTGACATTCAGAATATATATTCAGCGAAGAGTTACAAATTATATTTTTTAAATGATTTTTATACAAGATTGTGGACATTTTAAATTCCAATTTATTCTTACAATTTTCATTAAAGGAAAAAAAACATGTTAGAGAAACAAACAAAATACAATAATTAAGATTTCGCCTGTTTTGAGGTTGAAGATAAACTGCTTCTTGGCCACATTTTAAAACGTGCATAAAATATGTTTATATTTTATCTATTACATTGATTACATTATTTTTAATTTAAATTTGCTTTGGTAACATGTAGGCTTTAATTGTAGATTACTAGTTTTAAATTCAGTTTCAACATGTTTCCGACTCTGTTAGCTTTTTCCTATTTTTTACACTGATTTTTTAACTTGAAAACGGAAGTTGATTAATACTTTCGAAACTTCGTGTATTATTTTTGTATATACAGAAATTTTGACAAACCATATCAATAGTATGAACAATTCATCATTATCCAGAATATCATAAGTGTTTAATGGAAAAACTCCTCCATTATACCATTCGATGTAAGTAATAAATTAATCTGACAGTTAAATGTAAAATAGTTTGTTTAAATGCCCGCGTGAATGGTTTGCTGTACTATTTTAGACGCGTTGGCAGTTTTTATTTTTTGCCTAACGTCTGTCTTTACTTTATGCCCATGACGGGAGAGTAGGTAACACAAAAACGCATCCGGACTCGAACCTGCCTAATCTTTAGTTCGAACTATAACGAGATAAACGCACGCCTAAACCGTTCCTTAAATATTCTAATTAATAATATAGATATAAGGTTTTGTCTGGTGTTTGTGTGCGTTTACTGGCGATAGTTATGCCTTACTATTGCGATGTTGAGCTTTCTGCGGATATATCCGTTTTGGGGTCCACGTGGTTAGATTTGTTTAAATTTGGTAAATGGGCATACTTTGAGCATTATATATGTTGGTTTCCAATTTGTTGATAACTCAAAATTTGGGAGCAGCTGCCATAGGAAAAAAAATAAAAAAAGACCATTGTCTTTCAATCGGCTTTAACAATTTTAGTAAAATGTGAAGATTTACGCCCAAATTCGTGTAAATAATGACAAGTAAAACAACATTACGGTTCAGAAATAATTGGCAAACAACAACCACCATCACAAAAAGCTCGATTTTAATATATTAAACTATTTACGTTGAGGACTTATTTCTGGTACAACCGAAGCAAGTTTAGGTTAGGTTAGGTTATGTTAAGTTATGTTTAAAATATAGGTACTTTTTCAAAGACTATGGTTCATTTTCATGGTTTGCTTGACAACTACAGAAATTAAATTTTGGATGACGATTCGTTTTAGTTTTTTTTTTTTTTACAGTTTATTTACTCAAAATACACTGACGCTCAGTCAGAACTGCTAAAATGATTTTAATAAACATTTTGTCCTACGAAGTTCAATTTTTGAATTCGACTTTAATATATTTTGTATTTGCTGTTTAAACTTTGTTTTTAGTTTTAACATAGTTAGCTTACATCTGTGAAATTTAAGTACAATGATGATAAAAAAGTTTATAATTTCACAATTTCATCTATAATTGTAAAATGACTGCACTAGCAAATCTTGAATTGCTCTTGTTAGAACTAAAATATATATTTAGGCCACCCAGATATCTAAGCAACCTTTATTTATTGGCAGGTATAATTATATTTGATTGCAAACTTTGCAAAACTGGTTTTTTGCTATTCTGCTTAACATACGATATTAGTTTTATTTTTCGTAAGTGTGTGTGTGTGTGTGTATCGTCGATTGAATTTCATCTAAATACTTTCCGAGGCTTTAATTTATGTTTAATACAATGTAATTCATTTTACGTATATATATATATATATATATATTACATAATTACAACTAGTTAAAACTATATTTTGGTTTTAAGAAATGTTGGAAACCTAACCTTATAATATGTAATATAAAATAACAGCTTTTCCTATAAAATGTTGCCCTAGACAGTGTTACACTTATTACCATGTTAACGGTTTAGGTATAAATGACAGCATTTTCCATGTATTTGAAAAGATTTATTTGATCCTTGCAAGGTTTTACATTTTTCCATTGAATTTGGAAAAATGTAAATAAACCCTTCTCTACTATGTAGAAATCTAAAAATCAGAGTTCGAACATTTTAAAATAAAAATAACGATTCAGATACCAAATGTGATAAAAATTGTTTTATTGAATGTTTTATTGAATAAGTTCACCTTACCACAGTGCGCACTGTACATCCTGTTTAACAAAAATGAATGTGATAAAAATTGTTTTTAATGTTGTGTTTTATTGTGTTAAAATATCTTAATGTTTGACGACCTCTACGAGTGAGAAATTTCTGATAATGGAACACAGTTTCGAAACGCGTCAAACCTAGACAAACAAAATCACATGACGGATATATAAGATAAATATAAACATTGTTTATTTTAATGATTGAGAAGTACCAATGAATACAGAAAACTCAGCATAACAAAACTGATTCATGCATTGGTCAGTTCTTATCGAATTGTAAAGATAAACCGATGTAATAGGAGGCGATTTGTTGATAAACGTTTAAACCATCATTTTCAGGAAAACAAATATTTAATGGTTAATACCTATTGTCAATTTATTATGACCGGGGGGGGGGGGGTAAGAATCACTACTTTCAGCTGAAGTAATTGAAAACAGTCAATCGCTGCAATGGATTTTGTGTTTTATTCGAATTATAAATTCCAGTTTTCTTCAAAATGTGTCGTTGCATACATATACTTACCTAAAATTTAAAGTAAGGTTATCAGAATCAAGATATTAATTCTTTTATAGGCACTATGGAACTGTTTATCCGTTAACAACTACATTTTTATTACGCCAAATAGGCAGTAGACAGATCTAAACAAATCAATACCCCCACCTCTATACTCTTATAACATCTATGATTGATTTCCTATTTCGCTCCATTATATCATAGAAGTAAATAAACGTGACATGGAAGTATTGTTTGAGACCTCACAGAAACAACTCACCTTTGACCCTGATGATCATTCTATTCTTTTATTTACACTTTAACATGTCATAACGTGCACTAATTTAGTGACTCCAGCCCATTGTTCTTTGTGAAAGTGGGATTTCATCTTATCGACGTTAAGGATGTGAACTCCGTGTTACAGTGTCTATAGGAAACACTTTAGATTTTTTTTCTGACATCCATATTTTAAATTTTAATACATATAAGTATGTCATATAACATTTTACAATATATAATCCATATTAAATAGAAATCATTACATGTTGGTCATTTACAAACACTCCAGTGTTTTCTCCCATGTTCATATATAAATATTATTAGGTAGTATTAACAAGTTAAAATTAGTGTTTAATGTAAATAATTGTTTGGATATTTATAAACAAATTCCTATTATGCAACATTGCTGTCTTAAAGAACAAATTCCATTATCTTATCTAGAAACCCGTTAAATTTACATATTATAAACTAAATATTTCGCTCTTTTAAAGACAAACAATGATATTTTCATTTTTATTATACGTCAAAAAATAACCGAGTTTTCGATTAAATTATAAATAAATAATTATTTTGATAATTGATTACAATACCAAGAGGTTTGTAATATCTGTTATTCCATATTGTTTTCGGGTGGAACACATGTTAGGCATACATGTTATAAAAGAAGAATAACAAATACTTTTAACCAAGAAATTATAGTTGTATATTTTATCGATAGTTCGGTTATTCTTTAGTATCATCGGTTTTTGTTTCTGTTTCGAGTAAACTAAAAAAATATTAAGAAACAATTTTACTGGTTCTTTCCCTTACTACGATTAATGTTAGTTGGTGATTAAACGTTCCAGATTCTTTCACAGCGATTTTAAAATAACCAAAACATGATTGTCACCAATTTTTTTATTGTCTAGTTTAAGTTCTTTGCAGTACTAGGCCTATAGAAAACACTTGTCTAACGGTGTTTTCTATAATTGATATCGTAAATGTTGTTTATTTTTAATATTAGTTATCTGTTACAACACATACTCGTACTTGTACAAACAAACATTTTCCTATAAAACTTTAAAATTTAATTTAAAAAAAAAACAAGTTTCGTATGTTTGTAAGCTCTTTGTTTAAGGTACAAATGTTGGTAACATTGTTTAAAGTTCTATAAATATGTTATGATCCCATTGTTGACAAATACGAGTAATAATGTCTCGTCACTTGGAAGTTACATCTAAATTGGAAATCCGTACTGTTACTAGTTTACTATGACCTTTTTAGCGTAATCTCACTGAAATTCATCGGCAGTTAAGAAATGTTTACGGTAAAAAAACTTTTTGTTGCTAGGCTATTGTAAAATAGTGCGAGTTCTTTAAAAATGGTCGTAGTGAAATTGAGGGCAAGTGTAGGGAAAGCCATCGACTTCGGTCACGGATGACAATGTTTAAAGTGTTAAACAACAGAAGAAACACGGAGGACGAAATCACTATTGAGATGACTATTTCTCATAGAAATGTGGACAGTATCATCTCTGAGCATCTGCAGTTTCGAAAAGTATGCGCTAGTTTAGTGCCTCGCTTACACGCTGCAGAGCACAAAGAGATGAGTTTTCAATCGGCTCTGAAGTTCTAGCTTCGTTAACAGGGAAGGCGATACATTTTTGGACAGAATTGTGACTGGAGATGAAAGCTGAGTCCATCATTTCACTCCTGAAATAAAACGAACTTAACGTAATGGAGACATGCTCAATCTCCTCCTCCAAAAAGTTTCGACAGGTTCCGTCAGCAGGGAAAGTGATCTGACAATGGGGAACAACAATTAATCCAGGAGCTTACTGTGAAACCTTGAACAGACTAAGAAAGACAATAATTAAAGACCGCCGCCCAGGAAAACTGTCAAAAAATATTGTGTTTCTCATTGACAATGGAACCCCTCATCCCTCATTCTACTCTTGTTACAAGAGAGGCCTCATAAGGCAGAAGTTCAAATGGGAAGAGTGGGAACATCCTCTGTATAGTTCAGACCTTGAGTCGGCCAAATGAAAGAAGCTATTGCCAAACAGCGATTCGGAAATGAAGAAGAAGTGAAAAGTGTAGGAAGTTGATGTCAGAAGTTGAACGATATGTTTGTAATGAAGGAGTTGTTACTCACTTTGATAAATGTCTTAATCGATATGGCGATTATGGCTTAATTGATAATAATAATGTAGAAAAGTAGAGTTTTATTGGTGGTTTCAGAATAAATAAAGACATTTTCTTATTTCTTACAACTTTTCATTTTTTTAGGCTTGTCTAATTTTTTTGCACTGCCCCTCGACTTAATTCACTTCCTAATTGTGAATTTTTAGTGCTAAATCACAATCACTTGTTGACAATTAGTTACAGGCAAAATAATCATATTTTACAATCACTGTAATGAATTGGTAAAATCACCAAATGTTGCATCACTAACCTATTTCGGAAATGTTGAAAATATAGTCCTATCTCGTTTATCTAAAATTGATTTGTTTCCGACTGGACCTGTTTTAAGTCGAAGTGCTAGACGAACAGAAACAATTCCTATTGCGCATTGCTTTGTCTACCGTTGGTTATGAATGGACAAAGTTAATAAAAAAGACAATCGGCTCAAGAACCGATTTTTAAATCTCCTATTGAGAGTTTTGATTGGATAATTTAGCTTAAGGGTAGTGACAAGGTTCACTGCTCCACATAACTAGTGTATTGTTTTCATTGCGCATGCGTGTTAACATGTCAAGGTGATATTAACTAATTGTGAACATCTCTGTACCCCCCCCCCCCCGTCACTTGGAGGTTTGTATTGGATGATTATTTTATAAATTATAAATTTAAGAGAATGTTTCTAATAAAAAAACAAAAAATCGAAATTATGTTGTTTTTTAAAAAAAAATAGGCTTTCAAGATTTAACACAATTTTTGTAATATCTACTCCTCCAAGGACCAAAACAAAAACGTATTGGTTTGCTATCTTCCTGAAAATACCAATTGGACAATTTATAGGTTAAATGGGAAAATGAATTTGTTATGTAAAAGTTCGAGATTAGCAAAAACGATTTTTATCAGATTATTGTGAAATTTAAAGATGTATAACCTAAATAAAAGAAAATTACAATTCCTGAGTTATTTAGGGGATAACTAAACTATCTTATTGTTTTAAGGTTATTTTCATCAACAACTTTTACATTGAAGTCCATGAATTATTACATTTTTAAATTGATTTTCTTCAAATAGACTTTTTTTTGGGGGGAGATGGCGAATATACGTTGTTTGAGTTTTTAGAGATTTGTGATTTTTATAAAACTGAATTTTGAGTTAAATCAAAACGTTATTTACCAAATTTTGTTAAAATGTAGCCTCTAAGGACACAAATGGTGAAGTTGGTTGCCGAATCCTGAAAGTATGTTCTGAAATTATTGATAAAAAAAAAACACAAATCATTCATGGAGTTGTTATAAAAGACCTAATTTATAAAAATCTGTTGAACCGAATTAGTTTAAATTTTACTAATATGGGTAGATTCGTAATTCTAACCAGTGTGAAAAGTAGCAACTAAAATAAAAAAATACGGTATAGGAAACAAAAATACACTTCACCACCACCTCCATTAAATCAAATACAATTTAAGTATTGGGTTTATTTAAATATTGTGTAAAAGACGTTCACAAAACGTTCTGTTCCAAGTTTAATCTCTTATTAGATAAAATTTAGTAATATCCTATAGAGACATAAAAAAATCAAAAAAAAATCAAATAATGTTATTTTTTAAATGGGTGTTAGAGAAAGTTAGTGCAATATTTTTGCATTGTTTTTAAATGTACGGTTCAACACATTTATTGTCGCATTTTATACGACTTGAAAATGAATGCTTATATTTCCGAGACCATTAGTTATTCCGTTTTGGATTTAAACAATCTACAGAGGTACAGATAATGTTACTTATTGTTTTACTTTCTCAACTCGCTCACATTGGATATGTTTTCTTATAATACACAATACCAACTCCCACGGTTATCTCCAATCATTTCTTGAATGTTCCTTTTAATTCTGTTTTGTAAAATGACAATAATTGTGGCGAGTATTGACAGACAGTCGTGGCTAGGTCGGCTCATCCATTGTCATTATATCAGGATAATGATACAGAGTGGGTCCCGTACCAGAGCCCTGTCGCCGGACTAAAACCCACACTTAGCTACGGAAAATAAAATAGCTATTTATTTCCTACGATTCTAATAGTACACTCCGCTCACCATGTCATTTTACTTCTGTTAGCTGGAGAGACAGAGTTTCTTGTAGGTTATCGTGTGTGGACGTGATTTGTGTTTTATAACAGGGGCAAGTAATCAGATTTGATTTGTTTTTAGATAGTCGAGCGAATTGAGGTTATGTTTTAACTCTGTAGCCTATGTTGTTGCAGTTATAACCGAATAAATTGGCATCAATTAAAGGTACTACTAGGCATAAATCCGATTAGGTATATATTACGTCTTCCGAAGTATTAAATAACAGGCAATATTAAACAAAATGCCAAATGAAAACTTAAGTAAAACTCTTTCACATGAGGTTTTTACCTGAACAAAATAAAGAAATTCTCGCTTACTAATTTTTGATGTTTGGTATTTATATGAAGCAAAACCTTCTTACTTTCTATAGGATTACACTTTAAAACTGGATATATCTTATGTGTAATTTATGTATTGTATCAATGAATTATAAACAGTAGTCCAATCGTTTACGCTTCTAAGGTATTCACACGACTTTCCCATTACTTACGTGAAACAATATAATAAACTGACCGCTTTAAAAGAGAAACAAATATAACATTTCATCAAAATCTTCAAGTCTATACATCGGGTATACTGGAGAGAGGTTACGTTGTTATATTTATAAATTCGAGTGCTTTAATTAAGAAAACAAGAGAAACATAACTCAACTTAGTCTACCATATTTTTTTTTCACATAATTTTTTACTTAACCGTTTCAAAATGGCGTCCATTAAAAAGTTTCGATTACAAATATCTCGAAAACCGCAACATTAATGCTGATTGCTTTATATTATTGGATTTGAAAAACCGAAATATCGGTTAAAAGCTTAATAAAACTAATGGTAATTTACTAGAAAACCCAAGATCCTTTACTCAGCAGGAAACTTAATAACTATTTTAAAAGTGATCTACGAAGTGCTGTACGACCGAGGAAAAACTTGTGTAGTAAATTACCTAGATTTGTTTTTAACTATTTAACAATATCATAAACATATAACAAAAATAAAAAAATATTTTGTTTATTATAGAAGGTTAAATATTTTGTATCTTGTATCCGATCGTAAAATTTATAATTTTCCAGGTATTCGGCACAAAATGTTTTGAATGAACATAATTTTGAAACGATTAATTACAAAATTATTTGATTTTACGATACATTGCAAATGAATAGTACAAAAGTTATCATTTTCTTTTTTTTTAAAAAAGACAAACGTACGGAAAACGGACGATTTTTGGAACTATTGTTATAAGAATTATTTTTTGATATCCAAACTTTTTTAGCAGGATTATTTGCCCTTGTATATTTTATTGTTCTAAAAGGTTCACAGCGACAATATCAAAGTTGTCAGTCATGCAATTGCTATTATCTATTTACAATTTCTTAACAAAAACATTACGCATGTTTTTACAGTGTTGCAAACTTCTGAATTTAACAACTGGTAGCCTACTTACGTTTCTCTCGTAACACAGTTTTTCTCAGTTGTAAACACTCAGATATAGAAAGACTAAAATTTAAGTTTTGTATCCGTTAATCATGATTTGTATTAATAAATCAAACAGAAACCAAAATCGCGTGCCAGAAACAAACCGCCAGCAGACCGGAAGTAGGTGGATAAGTGGGTATTAAGTTTGGTGACGGCGTTGTTTTACTTCAAGTTACCTCTAGGCTCCCTAATGACCGACCCTAAACACCACGATGGAAATTCATTAAAAGGCGATTGTGACTTTTCGGAAACAACTCAGGCAATTAGGCTGATAAAACGTTTCAAATTGTAGACCCTTCTCCGTCATTCATACTGGGGTTTTGTGAATGGAGGCTTCAGTTGTGAAATTGCCTTCGGGGATATTGTCCGACACATTAGTGTTCCGAGCTTTCAGACCTTAAATTGAATGCTCTATTCAGTGGACTGTAAGCCGCTTTCCTTCACACTGCCTAACATGATTTATCAGTTCATTAATATAGAAGATGTTAATTTTACTTGACCAGCTTTAGGACTCTCTGATAAAACTTTAAATAGAAAACCTTCTGTACTTTTTTTTTAAAGATATTAAAAATATGTCATTGACTTTTTCCAAGTCTGTTACAATTTTACAATGTTTCCAACTAATTTTATATTCAAGATTAACGCTTCAAAAACATTGCACAAACTTTCTCACTCACCAATTGCTAAAACCAAATAAAAACCAACCATAACTAATCGCAACCAAAAAATCTCAGTTCGGTAGTTGTCAAAAATGAACCATGACGCTGTTTTTGAACAAAATAAGGGTTAAACATGCTTCAGTTTAGCGTAAATTTTAGCTTTTAAATGCCGACTATCTTGGATATTTTTTGTTTTTTTGTCAATTTTTCCTAAGCCGTAATATTTCTTTATTTAAGATTTTGCATACGTGTCTGCGTCTTTAATTTTCTAAAATTTGACGAAATCAGTTGAGCCAAAAGATGTGGAATTGTTTGTCATTACCAAACTTACCGTATCATTGTAATAACTATTATTTAGTTTATTGTATTAATTACCCAGATGAATCAGAATCTAATGATAAAATGAAACAGTTCAGTTTATAATCTAAATACAATATGAGTATATTTGAAATTATTGTTCCTGCAATTGTGTATTAATATTGTGAATTTCACCAAAATGCTCATTGAAGATTGTATAAAATCTACAGATTTAATTGGTGAAACATGTAGACTTTTATTTTGGCAAGGGATATATGAAGGCTATACCAATTATCTCTCATAAGAAATACATGGGGAAAATTAAGTGAAAATTATGCGATGGGTCGAAAAATCCGAGTTTACATGCGAGTTTTTTTCCGAATATATCCGTTTTGAAATAGCCTGAGTCCTTGGAATGATGTCTCTGTCGTCTCTACTACAGCTCAAATGCGTGAATCCATTTTAATAAAATTTGGTATGTTGGTATGGCTATATTTTGGCTTTATCTAAGGAAGTTTTTTCATAACTCAAAATTTGGAGATAGTTGTGATAAGATTAAAAGAGAACAACGATTTTCTCAAAATCGGGTGTATCTCAAATGTAGCCTCTCAAGATCCGCACAAAAAGTATTATTTGCCATCTGTAAAAATAAAGACGCTTATTATTATTATCTTTAAAAAAAAGGCAGTTATTTATTACTATTATTATTTGTTTGCCTCAATTTTTTGGTATACAGTGTTCAGCAAAGCTGAAGTAGGCCTATACATTTGAGTTGTCAATATACCGAGTGTTTCAGACCACATGGGCAGAAACATAGGTCGTGTGATACCTCATTTTAAAGGTCTCTCTTTTCTGAACATTTTGGAGCAAAAAAATAATTTGTTATCTTTTCATTACTGTATAGGGCGTGACGAAATATTATTTTAATAGCTTTTAGCGGGAAATGTGACTGTCAGCTCCCTAAAAAAGATAGTTCAACCATTTTTTTTCATAGTTTTTCAAGAACACACCCTTTCAGGAGATATGGGGTAGTATGGACTTCTATGTAGTTTTCAAATTTTAAAAAAATTTCAAACTTTAATAACTTTTATAGAGCAAAAAGTAAAAAAATTCAAATATTCAAAAGTAATGAAAAGATAACAAAATGTTCAGAAAAGTGAGACCTTTAAAATGAGGTATCACACGACCTATGTTTCTGTTTAAAAATGTTCCAAAAACACCACCCTTGCCCTCCTTTTGGGTCCTTTTGGGGTCATTGAGGAGCGTCAAAACTAATTTTCCTGAATTCTTTGGTGTCGAAAAAGGGGGGTTCTAATTGGAAGGAAATTTTTATCTGGTTTCGTTTATACGCTACAGATAGTGTCCATGTGGTCTGAAACACCGGTATATTATCTATACACAAAATACATTAAACACAACAAATACAATAGTTACAAAAGTATAACACTAACAAACACTTATAAGGAACTAAACAACAATTGTATAGCCTGAAAGACTACTTGTTCAATTATTCTCTCACCGAGTAAAATGCCCGCTGAGTGAGGTATCATTTTAAGTTTTACTCAAATTCATTGGCAGAATCAATTTCATTCAAATACTGAGAGAGTCCATTGTACAACTTCAAACCCGAGTTAATGAGTTATCGATAAAAAACAAAAAATCATCCACGAAGCTGTATAAAATATGTAATTTTTCAAAATCGGGTCAACCAATTTCGTTTAAACTTTAGTGAAATGTAAAATATAGTTTCCCAAACTTTTAATGATTGGGTCAATGATTCATTTTCACTGTTTAAGTTAACAGCTATGGAACTGATATTTTTGGTAATGATTAGTTATGGTTGGTTTTGTCTTAGTTTTGGAGAAGGGCGAAAAAAAGTTTGTGTAATTTTTTGTACCGTATATTTTGTTCCATCTCTTGTTTAAGTAATATACAGTTTTTTTGGAGAGATAGCGATAAATATTATTTTTCTTTATGAAAATGTGTCTAAGAAACTAATGTAGTGTTTCATGTAGGCTACCATGTAATACAATTTACAATATATCTTAAAATTTGTGATTATTAAAAGTTCAGACTTATAAAAAAGAGGAATACAAACCCAACGCGAGGTACGATGATTGAAACACGAATTAAAAATTAAAAAATCCAATCTTGAGATTGTTTCACATCATGCAAGTCCCCAGTTAAACGAAATGTAAACTCCGTAATGCTTTGTTATTCGTCTGTATTGCTTTGTAAACTTCGGAACGTACTCTGGTTAACTAAGTTGTTATAAAACCTTAAAACAACCACCAGTTCTATAATTTGTTTCACTTTTAGTTGACAGTTTAAGAAATGCACATTGTAAATAAAATGAAAGTTTCAACTAATAGTCATAATGAAGAAGTGGTTGCTCCTATATTAAATATATACAGGGTGATTTTTAAATATGGCAACGGATTTTTAATACATAACTGAAAGGTACTTGAAGGCAGAAACAAAATGCTGATCTACATAGTTAAAAAATTATACTTTTTTTGTAGGTTTGAAATTTTTGTCCGCCATCTTGGATCCGCCATAGTGAATTAAATTTGAGTTTTTAAAAGAAAAGTGAACATGTGAAACAATGATTTCATGTAAAATTGACAAGGATATAAAGGTTAAAGTGGTTTTTCGATAAATGGCTTCGTTTTTGAGATATTTATACAAAGTTGCAATGAGGGATAAATCGCGTTAGCAATAAAATGCGCGTTCAAAACTTTTTATTATAATTTTTCCTGGAAAATACCTCCAATAATGAACAGTTCTAATAAAGTAATAATAAACAATAACTAATAATTAACAACACAACTACAAATTAAATGTCAATTGTTATTTATCACTTTAAAAATTACAAAATGTAATTTTAAAAATTTAAATAAATGTTTTCGATCATGCATTATTAATACAATAAATTTTGAAAGCATAGGCCTACTATTCCACAATAAGTGTTCAAATTACTTCCCCTCTACAGATTATCAATGCACTCACCTCAAATAATATCCGTTGATAAAAGTAGGCCTAGTTTAAATCAGCTGTTTGCATTACGTTACAACAATGTACCGTAGCTTATTAACTACTCATTTCGCCAGTAAATTTAAGTTGTAGTGGTTCAAAATTGTTTTATAGTTCGTTATTGGCTCCAGGAAAAATAATAATAGAAGTTTCGACGACGCATTTTACCTTGTTTTATTGCTAAGATGATTTGTTTTCTGTCATTATAACTTTGAATTTTTATAACTTAAAACGAAGGAATTTATCGAAAAACTGCTTTCTACATCGTTTTTCTTGTGAAATTTCACATGAAAATCATGTATCACATGTCCACTTTTCTATTTAAAAAAATAAAATTGATTCAATATGGCGTAAAAAATTTCAGACCTACAAAAAAGTTAATTTTTTTAAAATATGTAGATACCAATTTGTTTCTGCCTTCAAGTAGGTCTACTTCTCAGTTATGCAATATAAAGCCGTTTTTTTACATAAAAATCATTCTGCAAATGGTTTTAAAGAGGAGAATACTGGTTTTTTATTATTTATATATTGCATATTAGAATGGATACAGTTTTTTCCCGGCATATCAGTTGTGTTTATTTTTAGACAGTTTTGTATGAAGTCTTTAAATGTATAAATAGCACGGGATTCCTGCATTACATACAAACTGCCAACTTAAGGAAATATAAAGGAGTCGGCCTTGAAGGCTGTCAGAGGCAATTTAAATAGTGTTATAAGCCAACAAATTACTATCCCTAATTTCCAGATGTTCTTCAGAGGTGAACTGGAATTTTGCAGCCCTGTATTTGTCATTTTTAATATTATATTGGAGAGGTTCTTTAACCAACAAACTGGTTAAACTATTTCACAATGGCGTCCTGACTCTTCTTTTGACTGTGTTTTGTAATAATATTTATAAAAATATCATAAATCAAATGGTAACAAACTGCTACATACAATGTTATCAGCTGGTATGATATAGTGTCGTAAAATGTCCGCTGAAGTTTGAGTATAGTCTTATAATAAATGTTAGTAATTACGATTTCAACATAATCTTCAGTAGTAAAATAGAGATTATATGAGACATCATTTTAAAGGATTTGTTGATGAAAGAAAAATGGCAAAAGAAAACGTAATTTCGTCGAGCCAGCCCAAAATAATGGCCTAAAGTTTCAAACAAATCCAAATGCATTTTTTAATATTATTGGAGAGTAGATTATAAACAAATAAGTTTTGTAATTGAATGGTCCATTACAAATATTTTACAATATTATGTTTGGATTTTAACCATAGTTAGAAAGTCTTCAGAATGGTACAAAATAAATAGATTGTCAATAATTCTGTTAATAAGCATACAGTACGTAAAGGAAAGTACAAGTTTGTTTTATTAAATAAACCCTACTGTACAAAATTAGCACTGGTATGGAACAAACCCCAATTATCTATCTGAGTTTTATCTATAGCCGTATTTTTAAAATATGAGCAGTACATTTTATTTTTCTTACTGAATAAATACTTCAAGTATTACAATGTAAAAATGTACCAATTTATTACTATTTCAATACATCCAAATGTGCTAGGTTGATGATAAAATATTCACGTGGACTCTTTCAGACAATTCTTGGTTACCAATCCTTTAGCTACTCCCCAGAACTCGTATTGTAGCTTACACATTATCTTAGTTCATCGTAACTATTCCAAAAGGTGAATTAAATAACAATAATTTGTTTTTAGAAGAACACATTTACAAACCTCTGCTTAAAACTTTGACCAAAGTAATTTTAGAATGGCTAAACAAAATTATGTTTACTTCTCAGTCGTCAAACAACAAGAAAAAAACCCCAAAACTATTTATGATATTTGAGTAATCCCACAGCTCTCCCCAAGGAGGGGGTAAAAAAGAGTTGTTATACCAAAAATAGAGTCTAAGTTCTATTGATGTAACACATTTGCCACTCCTAGGTCTGGGTCTTAACCGTACAGCTCATAAACTCGCTTATAAATACTTATGTCAGATCATTAATTTAATACAAAATATTATTTTACAACACATGTAACGTATAAACTTTCTCTTGTGGCGTGTCTCCAAAGTACACTGTCTCTTTACTTGTTCCAATGCTTGGATGATTTCTGACACAATGCTGTCTCTACCAGTTTCACTTTTCCTGCCTAACTAGATATTTCATGCAGTTTAAAATCCATGCTCGTCAGCCATTAAACTTCGTGTGTTTAATTAGCGAACGATAATTAAATATAACATATCACTTTCTCATTTATAAACAAACATGGTTGAACGCGTCTTCCGGGTTGTAATGAATTTTACGAAACAACTCGGCAATTTCCGGTCACGAAGTTTTGAGA
The DNA here is from genome assembly GCA_963513935.1 of Aphrophora alni. Taxonomy (NCBI): domain Eukaryota; kingdom Metazoa; phylum Arthropoda; class Insecta; order Hemiptera; family Aphrophoridae; genus Aphrophora; species Aphrophora alni. The sequence continues at coordinate 28,001,253 of OY740769.1, read as the reverse complement.
AATTAATATTTCATGCGTAATTTAAGGTCATATTTAGTGCGCATGGTTTTTAGGTTAGGTTTCCCATTGTGTGTTGTGTAAAAGCGGTTGTTAGTGAGTTCCTTTTGAAGTTATCCAGGTGACAAAGTTAGGACCCGATACCATCACATGAGCATCTACCGTGATTCCCAGAACACGTTTTGTGTGTTGTACAATTGGTATACTGAGTATACAAAAAGTCACCGAAGCGTTAAATAAATTTTGTACGATTTTATTTAATTGTGGTTTAAAAGGAGAAACCTTAAAAAAGAAGGAGAAAAACATTAAGTCATCGAATCTTCTAGTAGCGTCAGGGTCGAAAGAGAACAAGACCTTATGTGAAAAATGAACAAAACAAAGGGATTTAACCCAAGACGAAGGAAAGTGTAGATTCAGCTAGGTTACCCTTGTATTGTCACACCCATATTCACTATAAATGAATACCTGAAGGTTTATTGAACATAAAAACATGAATTAGGCTACACCTATAGTTAAATTACTTAACTACTTTTAAAATAGTTAAACTGCTTTTTTGTGGTCAGTCCAATTTCGTAAGCCAAAAAGGCATATCAAAGAGTGTGGACATTTATCAATTGTAATCGTATTTATTTTTAACGTGATTCCATATTAAATAAAAATTTATGTTTGGTACCTAATTTTTTAGTACACTGGACTGGAAATCAATCCGATTGCTCTCTAATCGGTGGTGGTTATCCGAGGAAGGTTAGGAATACAGTGGTTGATCTCATGAAAAGAGCTCTGTCGCAAACTGAGAGCTGGTGTCGTAAGAAAATCCTAAGGGTTAATCCAAGTAAGACGACATGAATTCCATTTACAAGAAAGAGGATCACTCCAAACTTGAGTGATATCAACATTTCTGGAGAGACACATTCAAGCGAGAACGAAGTTAAATATGTGGGATTGATACATGACACCAAATTAACTTTGAATTCACAGTGAGGTGCGTTATGGAATAAGACAACAAATCGTTAATGGCAGTAAGAAGAGTCGTTAGGAAAACCTGAGGATCAAAACCAGTTATGATATTATACATCTAAACTGGGATTATACGACCTATGATGAGCTACGGAGCCGTGGTTTGGTAGGTTAAAACCGAGCAGAGGACGGCCACATTATTCTGAGCAAGACTTAGAGGCTTCCCTGTGTTTCCATTAACAGAGCAATGTCTACAACAACAACTGCGGCAATAGAGATAATGCCGGGGCATTATAGATTTGTTAAGTTTGATATAGATCTGTTGGCCGTGGTTTGGTAGGGTTAAACCGAGCAGAGGACGGCCAAATTATTCTGAGCAAGACTTAGAGGCTTCCCTGTGTTTCCATTAACAGAGCAATGTCCACAACAACTACTGCGGCAATAGAGATAATGCCGGGGCATTGTAGATTTGTTAAGTTTGATATAGATCTGTTAGCCGTGGTATGGTAGGTTAAAACCGAGCAGAGGACAGCCACATTATTCTGAGCAAGACTTAGAGGCTTCCCTGTGTTTCCATTAACAGAGCAATGTCCACAACAACTACTGCGGCAATAGAGATAATGCCGGGGCATTGTAGATTTGTTAAGTTTGATATAGATCTGTTAGCCGTGGTATGGTAGGTTAAAACCGAGCAGAGGACAGCCACATTATTCTGAGCAAGACAGAGGCTTCCCTGTGTTTCCATTAACAGAGCAATGTCCACAACAACTACTGCGGCAATAGAGATAATGCCGGGGCATTGTAGATTTGTTAAGTTTGATATAGATCTGTTAGCCGTGGTATGGTAGGTTAAAACCGAGCAGAGGACGGCCAAATTATTCTGAGCAAGACTTAGAGGCTTCCCTGTGTTTCCATTAACAGAGCAATGTCTACAACAACAACTGCGGCAATAGAGATAATGCCGGGGCATTATAGATTTGTTTATCATAGCGGAAGCCAAAAATGCAGCCTATAGGCCGAAATACCCTGGCGCCTGGAGAACCTCACTCCTGGGGCATGCCAGATTTACAGGAACAATCGACCACCCGATTCTGAGGATAGGTACCAATAAGACTTATAGTAGATACTCTTTTTCGAAACCTTTTAAAATAAAAATGACCTATGAAATAGAAGGATTGTGTATGTGATAATTCAGGGACCTGGTGTGGTACACCGATGGTTTCAAGACTAAGGAAGGCATGGTGGTAGGGTATGTGGACTGAGACCGTGATTGAAGCTTTCATTTCCCATAGGGCAATATACAAAGTTTTTCAGGCTAAGGTAATGGCCATACATAACTGTGTTCAGGAGAACTTTTTAGAAAACTCGCTGACATATTTACACTGACAGTCTGGCAATATAAAAATCTGTTAGGTCTGGGAATGCCGAGTGAACCTCAACGTTCTGTCTCTTGAAAACCATAACTTTGCATTAGGAATGGGGGAGGGAGAGTGTAAAGGAGTTGAGGAAAACGAGGAATCAGATACATTGTATAAACGGTGCTCTGTATCAGAGGTCATAGGACCTGATTCGGCATTAGGAATAATTGTGTGTCTGACTAAGATGGACCTGGTAGAACCGTACTGGCCTTGGGTATGGGATAACTTAGAAAAATCACGTGATACTGTGGTCTGAGGGTGCACTTGCACAGGATAGGAACATACCATAGCGAAACTGTGTACAAACTGTGCGGGACGGGTGAGGAGACTTCATATCTTTGATCGTGGAGCTGATGCCAATAAGAGGCATAGGGTTTTTGTTCCTGATGAACTCTCATTGGACTAGCTAGTGAGTGGACTTCTAAAGCTCGTAAGGATGGACTATTCTAATGGGCTGGCTAAAATTAGGTGGCTTAATTGCACATAGGCCAAAGGTTGCGGTACCTGGGACCGGCTTAACTCCCTAACCTCAACCTAATCTAATCTAAATCTAGGAAAACGAATACTGAACCATCAAAAATGGAAAAAATTACTTTTTGTAACGTGTTCTATTTTTAGTATTAAGGCAAAATATCTAATAATTTTAGGGTGATTTAATTCTTTACTTTCTCACATATAGGCCCTACTTAGTACAGAGAAAGTTATGTGATGGATCAGAAAGTCTATATCAAGTTGTTGTGGTATACATGTTTTGAGCTTCCCCGAGTAAAAAAAATACTTTTGAAATAATATCTGACGTCTGTGCAGTGTTCTACAGCACAAACGCGTCGACCCCAAACAAGCATTTGAACTGTAGAACATTGCATAACTTTATTCTTTAAGTCACAATTTGAGGTTAGCTGCCATAAAAAGAACACAAAATTACTATTTTCTCAAAATTGGCTTAACAGTTAAAAAAAAAAAAAAAAAAAAAACTTTTCTCAACTGTTCCCTTTAAGGACCTAATCAAAACGTATTTATCGCTGAACTGACCGTACAGGAGTTATCGGTAAAAAAACAACAAATCGACTATGTATCTGTTATAAAATTAGTCATTTCTCAAAATCGGGTCTACCGATTTCGTTCAAACTTTAGTGAAAACTTAATGATTCAAACCCGTGTGCATATTCGCAGGTAAAAAATATTAGGCTACTCTTCAAGAATAATTGGTAAAAAATACAAATGAATTTTGAATTTCGTTAAATGTTCAACTTTAATCAACTACGATTTACGCTGAGGAAGTCTTTATGGCATAAACGAAGCAAATTTATGTATTTATTTAACTACAATATATATTTTTAAAAGAGGGTGTCCATGGTTTATTTTCACTTTTTTATTGACAACTACTTTTCATTTTGGTGATGAATAGTTTTATGTGGTTTTGGGGGTGGTGGTGAGAAAGTTTGTGCGGTGTTTTTGTACAGTTTATTCTAGATTTCTAGTCAAACGTGAAGATCAGAAAAAAGGGTGTTTATTTTATACCTCATAATTTGAGGATATTGTCAATTAAATATTATAAAAGAGTATTTAAATGAAATACACTTATGTAATGTGGGGACAATGTCAGTACAGGGGAAGTAGGGTCACATGATGTGTGCAATGCCAACATTAGACCAATTACTGTCACTTGGCCGTGTCAGAGTTCTTACAACCAATCAGAAACGACGTTGCTTGACGCTTCGTCGAGTCATTGAGTATTCATGGTTTGGGATTTGTAAAACCCTCACTCAACGAGACTTCAATCTGTGGGGGAGCGCCTTTTTGCCTCCGCCTTGATTTTGAAATTGCCACTTCTCTATAGTGCCAAGTTGAGAAATGTACAGTCCGAGATGAAAGTTTAACATTATTTAAGAAAACAAATTTGATAACTGTCATATTTTAATTTCATTTTACCATTTTACATGACACAAACACAATACACAAATTACAATTTTCTATAATAATATGAAATCAAAAACAAAAATAACCGTTTATAGTTAGTGAAATTAAATCAAATAAATCTTTTTTTATTTTTTGGCACTACAAACCGAAGTGGCATTTACAAGTATCTTAGAAGACGAAGTGGCACTACTTGAAGTGGATGTTTGACTTCTTCGTATCCTCTTTTACTTCTACTATTCACCTTCTGCCCCTCTCTCGCCCTCAAAATGTCTCTAGAAATCCTCGCTACTTGTCGATCTACATCCATACATTGCCATACCACTTCAGCATTTGTAATTTAATATGAGAGAACATCAAAATGTGTACACAGTTCTCCGGTTCTTCCTATGACGTCACACTCCTTTTACTTCTTTGACTGGACCAGTTATTTGTCTTTTATTTAATATTGCTCAGTATTTACAAGTGTTTTATTACGGCTTATGTCATGCTCCCATAAGTAGACCTGATAGAGCAATAGTTTGGTTTTCTACTGACCAGGTGACTTGTTATTAGATTCTTAAAGCGAAGTATGTTCTATTGCTAGATGCTGTTATGCTCATTGTCTAATCTGTTTCATCTGTTTAGCCTAATAATATAACAGAGCAGAAGTATTTAATAGGAGCTCTCTTAAATTTGTAATCACGAAACAAAAAATAGTCAGAATAAACCGTCTTTTTTTCTCTCAAGAAGCATCACTTTTGTCTTCGCACATTCGTATTTGTCAACCGCATTGAATAATAGTTGTATAAATGTCATAGTTGTCTTCTTCACTGCTATCGGAAACCTAGCCTACCTATGACAATATCACGTGCACTCTAGATCTGACAGTTTTTATTGATGATTGATTCTGGCAGCTCAACCCTACTCTCCTTTACTGTTATATCCAACAACAAGTTAAACAGCAATGGAGCAATGGGCCATTGTCGTGACCTCCTCTGTGTTTTAATTTACCTTCCCTAAACTAAAGTTTCCCTTATTCTCACTCTCCACTTGGAATTCTCCTTCGATAAACCTTTTTGAGTTTTGTTGGTATTTTATACTCTAGTATCGCACTGGGATATACTGTCTTAGACAGCCTTAAATCTATGTGGTCATGTTATGCTCTTAGATTTTACTCGAAAATTGGTCTTAAACGGAAGATCTAACCGATGGTTGATATATTTTCTCGGAAGCCACACTAATATGTAATCTCCTGTTTTCTCTTCGACATAAACTACAATTCGCTTATAACGTAAATAGAGAAAATTTTGCGGGATTTAATAAGCAGAGTGATTCCTCAGCAATCTCGTCTCCCTTATTCACAATTAGGATAATAATCCAACTACTCCAGACCGCTGGCATGGTATCCTCTTACCATATTGTTTGTAATAATTAAGCTGTATAATGTCTGGATTACCTCTGCTTTTGCTACTTTGTAAAACTTTGCTGGCAGTTCTTTCTATCCGCGTGCTTTCTTTAATTTTACCTGTTATTATTTATCTTATAATATAAATTATGAACCCAAGAAAAGAAGCCTATTGTGAGCAACATCGAAAAAAAAAGAGAGAGATATAAAAAAGGACATTGGAAGAATCTGTACAAAATATAAAATATAATAAAATCTATCTTTAATTCTATCAAAGAAATATTAAAAACTACAGCAAACACATTGTACAGACTGGAGTGGAACAAGTTTCTAGATGATATCTGACATCTTATGAGTCGTCTTTAGGAAACCGTTGTTATACAAAACCCCATTTTTGATTTGATTTTCTTACCCAGTATAGAATAAGATTGATAATTGACTTCCATTTACTGCATGAAAAAAACTGCATAAATGGCCTTCATTTTTACATTTATTATTAAATTTTTCTGAATTTCAATAGGGTTCATGATCATATCATGTTCATATCTTGTGACTGCTATTGAGCTTACAATAGATAATTTTAAAAAAACGGAGATAGATTTTTTTTACGATTACTAAACTAAAATTTGAATACGAAATGTTCTTCAAACATATCATTCTGAAGTTTCCAATAACGTATACGTTTACATCTTATACTGAAGTTTACGTTCACCTCGCAGCGTCGCAGTTGTTGGATGTATTTTTGAAGCGTCGTCTTGTATTTGTATTGCACGAAGTTGTTTTATTATTCATTTGGTTCGTAAACTGAATAAACAAAAAGTGGAAATAAATTTTGAGTTTCTCATTTGTTGATATTAATCTAACAACTATTTATCTAAATTTTGTAGGAAATGTGCATCTTTCTTCTTTTCTCCCAAATACTCACGAGAGCTTAAGCAAACATTTGTTCACATACAACATCGCATGTTCAAACTACATCAAACTGTATTTTAACTTTTACTTCTTCATTACTTCTTGAGACCGGAAGTTTAATAAAATGAAAATAATTCATTAAATAAAATACTCTTTCTTAAAAAGTACATATTTAAATTGCTACTTAGCACCTTATAAAAATTATAGTTTAAAAATTTACCAAAAACCGTGGCTAAAGTGAAATGTTTTTGTATTTTCAGGATAAATTTAGTGTAAGGGAATATTAGGTATAAACGAAACCTTGTTAAATTCAACCTTAGCACACAAAAGTACATAATAATATAACCGTGTGAGAAATCAATCGAAGGTTCAACCCAAGTTGTATTTCCAAACCTGATGTTGATGTTGAACTTCCACCATACACCAAACTCCCCCATTTTGAGTCATTTGAATTTCAGATATTGAACAATTGATCGTTCTTCAGATATTTTTTAAGTTTATTTATTTACCACTAACAGCGTGTACAGGAATTTTCCCAGTAAATATCCGAGTACAATTTTCCCAATCAGTAAAATACTATTTACAAAATTTTACAATTTAAAACACATTACTAACACACCTCTTTTACAATTTCCAGATTTAACAATTGCGTTTGTATTTATATACAAATTATACAGTGTACACTTAAAATAATTCTGTTCCTTTCTCCACAATCAACAAAGTTTATATCCATTACTACGAAACTTATTTAAAAATAATAATTTCACAAATTTAACATGTTGATATTTGAGCATTCAATCCACAAGTTTACAAAACGAAAATAACCTACTACTAAACGTATTATTTACAATTTTCAAAGGTTAAAGTAATTTACACTCGCGAGCAATACATTTTGACACTTACTAGTTTCTATAAACAAATCATTGTTAATATTCGAAACGACTTCCTGAGATTTATAGACTTTACTCACAGGTTAATTGTGATGTTCATTTTTCGCCCTTACTTCATTTTCATCTCAAAAGATATATGGTCCAAAATGTAATCATTTCTTAGGCTCACCTCAAGCGTACACAATACCACCACGCAGATAAAACAACAGAAGGATGTTACAGTGCCTAGAAAATTAAAATAATTTTAAAATACTCAGAATCTTAACTTTACTTTTAGACATATGTATTCAACAGAGAACTTAAACAATTAAAATATAATTCGTATAAAAAGAAAATCATTTCAACGATTGACTGTTTCCCACTATTTCCGTTTAAAGTTTCCCCACTATTCTTATATAAATATCATTATGTTAATATTGGCAATGTAAAAGTTTTTTAAAATTATATTTTGCATGTTTATAAATAAATTTATATTTTTCCAGCTGCGTGGATCAGTTTCGTCCTAATATTGTACATCATTAATATAAATTAAAATGCAAAGAAGGCTGCCTACTTTGACACCATATATCAAAATATCGTATCATTGGGACTAACCGTCTTTGAGATAACATTCCTCTTTATACGATTTTGATACCTACCCTAAAGTATTTTAGTTAAATATTTAATCACTTCATTTAACATTATTAACGTCAGTTGATCCACAGACGGACGGACAAACATTAGTCTATTATACAAATTATGTAACTTTCTTCTTAAAAGCTCATATTTGTCGAGAGCTGTACTTTCTTTACTTTATAATATACACGTATTTAAATAGTGCTTAATTTCAGGTAACCGAAACTCGAAAGTTGGTTTTTGAAATGGTGTTTGTCATTTGTATAGGGATCAGACTAATTGACAATTTTAGTAGATTTGTACCATATTTTTTTCACCATTTTTTAATTACTTTGATGATTTTTGGGCAGAAGCTATAAGAACAACACTCAATATTTCTTTTTTTTTTTTTTTTTTCAATATAATGTCTGTAACTATATTGATAAAATTTGCCTAAAGTGTGGCTTCTAAGGTCAAATAAATCATTTTTGTACGCCTTATAATCAGTTAAAAACGAAAATTAAAAATGGGCGCAGTCGTAAAAACACTAATTTCTCAAAATCAGCTCAAAGTGATTTATCAAAATTTGCTGAAATGTGAAGAATAATGTCCCAAACTAATTGAACCTAAACCGTCATAATAAAGAGTTCTGGTTTTAGAGCAGCTTGTATTATAAATTATGTTAATATTTGGTTTTATGTAGTATGTATGATATTATGTATTTACTTGCGTCCCTTTTACTTTCAGCAAGCCTCGTGGGTCATAATTGATATCAATAACCTCATCACAGTAACACAACACTGAAAGAAGACTACAACAGATAAAAAAAATAAGGTAATAAGATATTTCTTATTTCTTGCCTCAGAATGTTAAGAATGTATTGAGTTCCAATGTGCACTTTTGTAAGTGACTGTACACCTGCCTTGTTTGATACATCAGAAGCCTTTATACTTTACACATGCAGGTTGATCGTACTCAATAAACATTATAATGTTGAACTTTGAACGAATTGCAAATATCCCTTATTCTTGTATGTTTTAGGAGAATATTTGTTTGGTGTTTCAACATTTTTCGGATATTTTCAAAACCAGTTAAAGCATTTTCTTATAGACCAAGGTGAATTAATCGTGTAACTATTTTTCCTATTAGACAGATTTTGTAACAATTTGGATGTGGTTTGGTTTTAAACTTATCTAATAATTTTGGTTTGTTCATATTCTTGTTACAGTTTATTTGAACATTTGCTTCATTTGCGTATAAAACTAATAAAAAACGTTTCCGAGGGTTTGCATTAACTGCCGTTATTAAGTGATGAACTTAGAACTTGAGAAATGTGATAGGGCCTAATAGTCTAGTATTATGTTAGAAACTAAAATTAGCAATCTAAAAAGGAAACCAGAGTGAAAGATAGGCGTAAACCTAGAGTACAACCATTAAATTTTTATATTAAGAAGTCTCATGGTAGGCTCGACATGTGGGTTAGACAGTTGTTGAACTTCAAACCATACTATGAAGATGGATAATCTATTTCGTATGTAAAATCATAGGTATAGTTAAGACTATGTACACAAGCGTGATCAGGAAAAATATCATTTCGACAGAACTTTTAATGTATATTAAAAATAAGTCTCATAGTAGGCTCGACATGTGTTGTACCGTAATTCTCCTCAGGGGGTCACGAGTAGGGAATAAATTACGAGTGTGTAATTTTTTGTGTAGTCTTGTCCCTTTCTTTCATCTTTCCTAACAAGTTACTTTTAACCAACTCTTGTTATATTTCAAGCCTGACGCTATTGGAGCATTTCTGGGCTAGAATTGTCTATTGCACGCCATTCCCTCCCCCCTTTTAAGGCCATATGGCAGTGAGGTTTTTCGTCTTCAATCTACAAATAAATAAGTACAAAATTCCATCAATATATCAAAATCTCCTCCAAGCCACCGACACTGGTTTGATTGAATTGATTATGTAGACTGTAGACAAAAACCACTCCACCTAATCCTGTTTCCCTGTAACTTCTTGATACAACTCTATTATATTTCGTTCTATTCTTGACACTGCGATATCTTATACCGAATTTCAAAATAGTATAATTAGACTTAGAATTCAAATTTCGAATCTTGAAATACTAAATTGTAAAGCAAATAGTGAATTTAATCAATTCATAAAAACAGGAACTCTTTGTCATGTACTTAATACTTTTTGAAAATTTAAAAGTAGACTTTTTAATGCACCAAATAATTTTGATGAATCGAAATTTACTAGAGGACCTTGAGAGCTGAGCAATGTTTATTTTGGCATTTTCGAAACACGCAAAGTGATGAAACCCACAGTTACAGTTACAGTTACAATTATTGCTGATGTAAATTGTCACTTATCTTTAATTTTTGGGTTGTTTAAGAATGTAAAACATTTTAATTGTGTATGCTCATTGTTAATAAAAAGAAATATTTATATGCAACATTGTGTTTCCTCGAAATCTACTCTAATATCTTACTATCACAAATAAACATTCAATACCTTTTAACGAACGCCATTTTGCACTGGTAGTCTCTGATTAATAACTCCTTTGATATGATGTAATTATCATAGATCCTGGTTTTAAAGTTATTTGAAGGTGATAATGATATGTTCATGTAATTCTTATGGGAAGTTTGTCATCATTTGGGTATATAAAACTAATACAAAACGTTTCGAGAGTACGAATCAACTCCCCGTTATCAAGTTATAAATTTAGAAAAGGAAAAATGTGAAATAAGGCCTGGTTTTCTTTCTCGGGTTTAATTTTAGTTTTAGTTTGTTTAAAATGTTCCATAGCTTCTAGGCTTTGATGATGAATTATACTCTCGAAACTTCGTCTATTCGTTTTTATATACCCAAATAACCGATTAAACCATGTTAAATAAAATCATAGATGTTTACAGCCAACATTTATTGTGTTTTCTCTCAAAAAGTCCATTTGGATTAGAACAATTGCACCATATCATAAAATTTAGGTCCAAATTTAGGAAGCATTCCAAAATTCTCGATTTTTAAAGTTTGAAGTATTAAAAGTTAGATTAAAGGTGAGAATTTTGTGTTGGTCCTCGAGGGCCAGGATCTCATAGATACTGGTGGTAACAATTTAATTACCGGTGGTAATTACTGGTGGTAATTTTTTATCATGAAGGTATTACAAAACTTATTTTCTATAAAAATGTACATTATTGTGCTGTTAGATCTTGTAAATAATAGGCTGACTTGGTAAACAAACAAACTATTTAAAAGAATAGTGTTGATTAACTATTCTTTAAAATGACGAGGAGTTATAGTAGCTTTATTTCGATTACTCCAGATTACTTTTCTAACACGATCTTTACTTGAGGGTGTTTATCATTCAGAAAGGATAGTAGTTGTCCAGAAGAGATTCTCAGAGTCGGCTTTTACATATGATAGAAGCGGTTGTAAATTTGCATACTAAAATGAAGAAATTCTCTCTTTCCCGACCCCTGATTGACAGTCAGCCATCTTGACTCCTGTGTCATGCAAATCCGAGACGTATTTGTCTCAACTCTTCTGATAGTCTTACATTTTGATTAACTTGTTTTTGAAAGTCTTCTCTTCACTTACCTTTACCTCAGACGTGGTTTTGTCCTTTCAAAGGATTCCTCAAGATGTGTTTATTCCATACATAAAGGGAGGGAATGGAGGGGTACAAGTTAAGATTACTTTATTATTAATTAAGTACTTGGGTTTATCTTCAATCTTCATTTATATTGTTTGACGTGACTTCATGTGAACATTCGTACTGCAAATTTTATCTATTGTTTATAATAAATTGCTATATAAAAGTATTTTGTGTAGGCATCATCATTGGAACAATTCTTGTATGAAGTCTGCAATTGTATAATAATTTGTTACATATCGAGTAACTCTAATGTTTTTTATTAGTTTACTCGCACAAAACTAACAAAATAATGTTTTAATGTATAACATCTAGAAAATGGTGGAAAATATTTGAAAATTAAACTTATAAGCATTAATTTATCAACAACAACAACATCACCATCTAAAGGCTACACATCTTCATCGAAATAGAAAACAAAGTTTTACGTATTTAGAACTTATAAATTCGACTTATATACAGAATGGGTGAAAAGTATGAGAACAGCTTAATATCTCGTATGTAAGAAAAATTTGTGAGTAGATGTGATTGAGGAACCTACTCCAATTAAAAATACTATTTTATTCCACCATTTTTGATCCGCCATTTTGAATTTAAAATATTTTTGTAATCGGAAAGTGGTCATATGATACATCATTTTAAAGTAGAATTTTAAGATAAAATCAATGGTGGAAACCGTACATCCATATCTCAAACAGATGATTATAAAATTTTTAATGTTGAATAAAATTAATAATTATCAAACAATCAAAATAATTGTGATCATAATCAAAATAAATATCAAATATTTAATTATTTTTTTTAATAATTCAAAATAGCTGATCCAAGATAGCGGACCAAATTTTGAAATAATAAAATAGTATTTTTAAATGGAGTAGATTTCTAAATCACATTTACCTTCAAATTTCCCTTATATACGAGATATTAAGCCGTTCTCATACTATTCACCCACCCTGTATTGACTGCTAAGGCCATACCCATTAATAATAATAAAATCACTTCTATGACCAAGTGGACAACTTAACATTTAAAGCGTTGATTAAAAAATAAATTTTCAAATAGAAACACACAGAATTTAATGTTAAGACTTCATATTTTGGGACATATTTTTCAAATAGATATTACGATACTCCAGACTTTAGGATTTCAACCATTGACAAGATATTTATATTTAAAAATAAATTATGAAATCATCTTATTTTTAGAGCTTAAAGAATTAACAATAATTTAGGTACTTATAAATATTTCGGGTAATATGTTGTCAGTATAAGCCATGCAGTAATGACAAAAATTATTTTGGAAAATTTTATCTTTAAAACATTGATTTAGAAAAATTATCAAATAATAAAAAACTGAATATGTGTGTAGATGGTAAGAGTTAAACACTATATCTAGTGCTTCAAATTTAGTACAATTCTTTCAAAATAGATTAATGATAAGTCAGAATATAACACTTCAATTTGCACGATTTTAAATTTCGAAAAAGTTAACAATGAGTACATTAAAACATAGTGCAATGTTATTACCACATGATTTTTCAGAACAGATGAGCTTAAACTTAAAACTACACTCCACAGTATCAAGACTATTTTCTATACAAGAACCTTATTACATTGTCTATACATTTAATTTCTTAAGCGTTATTTTTGTTTCAAAATATTTTATTTTCGACTTTTCGTTTTAAATAAATCTACTCCGAGGAGAAGAGAGAAATATACTTTTGTCTCTGTAAGTGGAATAGAACAAATTAACAATCGTTCAAAGGTCCGAAAAATCCCGTTTAAAATACATGGATAGAAAATGCAACCATTGATACTGAAAGCGTTACCATAGCGATCAGTATAACAGTAGAACCATATGATTTTTCTGATCAGCTGTTGTAAATTGACTAATTTATAAAATAGAAAGCCAAGATATTCAAAAGCTTGGGCAATCGTCAAAACTAGTCTTGCAGAGACATAATCTGTGTAGATTTTTCATCATATGCGGACACATACATTTAGTTTAGTTTTATTTAATAAAATCAGTAATTTCCTTTCATCTGTAGTTCTTCTAATATCTGTGATGTTGGTGGACCACGAAACTCATAAATAACACGAGTGTTCAAGTAATACTGGATTAAAATTTTGATAACTCATTTTAATTGTATAAATTCTAATCAAACTTATTAACCAACTTCCCGTAACGGAAAGTCGTTTAAGCTCAAAATTTGGAAATGTGTGGATAATTGATTTTGATCTTCAAGATAAGAGGTGATCAAAATATCAACTTTAATAGAAACCGTATAGTCTTTTAAAAAAATTAAAACTAGGACCCGCAAAGAGCAGTTGCAGTTTTGTAGCTTATTTTGAACTTTTAGAAAGAAAAATAATTCTTTAAATTTTGAGAGCTTACACATAAAATATTGTTTTAAAATGTTATTTAGAGGGCTCACCGAGAAGTAGAAATCTGAAACTAGGCACATTATGTAATTATTGGCACTTTATTTCTGTATATTTATTTTGAAAAATAAAATTCCATTTTTGAAAGAGTCGTCATTTTCGATTTTAAGATGATACTAGATTTGAACACTTTATCTTAAACTAATTATGAAATATCTATATTTTTTAATAAAATAAAAAAGACAACTGATATAAAAATGCTCTATATACAGCAGATTCAAATTAATCCTCTTTGAGGGTTCGTTACATGGAATTTAGCGATTGTACTTTACCTACTAATAATAAACTTGAAATGAGCGCTCGAATTTTGAAACCTATGTTAAGAAAAAATTCAAATTGTGGTAGACGTTGAGCTTCTTCAAGTCTCGTATTTTGATGTTAAAGACTTTTATATTTCTTTCGAAATTTAAATAATTCCAAGTTTGATTTTGATCCCCTAATTTGCTTTTGTTTTGAAATAGTTTAAAACCAAATATAGAAAGTTTTCTTTAATTCCGGATAACAGGAACATAAAGCGCTTCTGATATACCATTAGACGTTCCTAGATGTACTTTTTATAAACAGGAAATAAATTAAATTGTTTAAAGTTTATCTCTACGGTAGTCGTTTGCCAAATTCGATCATTAAGGACATGTTTAGGTTAGGTTGGCCGCCACATTTATACAGTTTAAATAGAAACAGTTGGCTCCGTAGTGCGCAGGTCTAATTCAGTTTTAAACATAGGTTAGGTTAGGTTTATGCGACGCTACAAAAAGTGCAACCACCAGCTGTCCTTAACGCTAACGATCGTTGGTTGACCTGCAGTTTAAGTATGTACTTGTCAAATGTTGGGTAATTTGGTCTCTGCTCGACAATTTAACATTTGTTTTATGTCGTTTATGTCTTAATATACACTGAACATGAATAGAGTTCGTTGTTGACCTCGTCTCTCGTCTCCTCGCATTAACTTCAATTTGATTTGATGTGTCAGAACAAAGGCCGTTATTAAAGGATATATACTTGAATGGAGCAAGTGTTTTTTTTTAATTGTGTACAAAACATATGAAAAGAAATAAAGTTTGTATTTTCAGAATTAAGTTATGAAATGTAAATGAAAATTCTGACACTTTGAGTAATCTATTGAACTTTTTCCTTCTAGTTGGGTGAATGTTTTCACGATATTTTATGTCATTTGTGTAACACAGCAGAAATAATACATGTTATAATGTTTTCTTTCGTGAATTAGTTAACTTAAACTCAAATTGATTTTATGATTATTGTAATGAATCAGCTGTTATTAAACTTTTAAAATTGCTTGTTGTGTTAACTATGTATGGGTGAAATGGTTTAAACTTTCAAGAAACGTACAGCTGTTTCTAAATTCATATTCGTTTAGTGTTTAGTGTATTTGAAAAATTTGGTAATTCAGAACTTTTGACTCTGATCAAAAATTAAAAGTCTGCATTTGTCACGACTAACATACTGTCGAGTTCTAATTATTTTTTTGAGTATTGTTATATTTTGATTTCAACCCACTTCGCTCCAACAAAGAATTGAGAATATTATATTTAGTAACATAGTACTTTATCAAATAATCAGGTAAAGGGAAAAGAACAATATGAAATTATACAAGTTTATTCTCTGAATAGTTTAAATATTTTTTAAAAACCAAGTTTTAAATCGTTTTTCAAAATATTTCAGACTAGGCTAGGCATAACCTATATTTATTTTGTATATATAAAGTTGATGAACCTAACCAGCTGTTATAAATTGTGTCTTATTATAGTGGTTGCTATGGTAGCTAAAGATGTATGTAAACTTATATAAAGAGAATATTTGAGGTACGCTACTATATAACTTCTCCATTTACGGTTTTTGTTTTCTCACCAACATTTTTCTTCTAGATGGCAAGAAGTAAGTTTTCTTTTAGACAAATTAAAATCGTTTCATAAACCTTTGTTTATGTAAGTACTTTGCTAAAAAGGATATTTTCAAACTTTATATACTAAAGAGTTTAACAAGTGGAAAATGTATTTCCATGGATTTCTCAGCATCTCTGCCTAACAACACAATCTCTAACGTAAGCCTTAATCGACCCGAGCACATCAGATAAATCAAATACTAATGAAGTCATTAAAATAGTCCCGATAATGCCTATTCTCTCCCACTCCCACCCTGAAATGTTGCCACATTGTCACTGTAAGTGTAGGTTGATCTATTATATTGTTTAATCTTCTGATATTTACTAGTTATTTAAAATATTGTGGCGAAACAATGTAGGTAAAAACGTTGTAAATCCATCTTTGTAACTCAAAAACCATCGGAAATGTTGTTTAAAAACTTGAAAGTATCAGGCAACTTTATATAAAATCTGTTATACTTTACATATAGAAAAAACAGCTATAACTTATTTCAATCTGTTCAGCATGCCTACAACACTAGAACAATTAATTAGTGACATTAAAATTTCTAAAGAACATCAGCACTAAACGCGAACTATGTTAATGAAATACTGCATCCAAATGTTTCCTTACTGATTGCCCAATAGGTGCTTACAAAAGACTTATGACGCAATGCTTGTTCGATATTAATAGGGCTACGTCTGAAAACCTCCTCTGGTCACTTTACAGATAGATTGCAACTATATTTTATTATACTAAACTATGGTCGTTTTAATAATTTATCGTTTGTTATTATATTTTTATTTATGTGCACAATAAAAATTATTAATGGATATATGGTCACTGCTACCACACTGTTCAATAACAGTAAATTGTTAGTATACCCTAACCAGAATTATTATCCATAAGTACAATCAGCCATTACATACATACATTATATTGTAAGAATTATATATATTTTTAATTATTATAATATAATATAGATTATTTTCATTCATTTATTTTATTTTGTGTCTAATTAATTATTAAGTAGTTCTTACTGAAATTTCACGTCTTAGTTTAGGATACATGTAATAAACAGCCTGCCGTAAACTTAGCAACACTTGATGAATAAGTTTGGGATTGATTTTATGACTTAAGCCATAGTAATTATTATAAAGAACTAGTATCTTTGTAGGCCTCCGGTTTACAAAGTATTCAACAGATAAAACCACCCTCATTACAAATTCGTCACGGCTAAGTATCGAATCCACCCAAGGTGTGAACATATTGACGCCTCAGGCCACTATGCCATGTGGCGTAACTTCCCATGCGGAAATAGGCATTTCCCAATTGTTCCATTGTCAAGGATTGATGGCGGCACAGCTGACATGCCTTCGGGTTAAAACAATTTAATGAAATTTTAAAATATAATAACTGATTACTATCATCTTGGGCATGCGTACTGTAACCGTTTCAAAGTTACATCAGAGTATAATGTGACTCTTACGGCACTCTAAAATCTAAGAAAGGTGTTCATATATGATAGGACGCAAATCACTAAAGCTGAACAAATAAAAATAAACAGCTATTTTGAAACTGTACAGTCATTTATTTGTTAATAGCAATCCCATTTATCTAATAGTAAACAGCTTACTTGTACAATTTGACTCACAATCATCTAACATTTCAGATATTATTGCTTTTTCTCAAATTTTTAGGTTACGTTTTTTAAAAAATGAGATTTTAGTAAAAACTCCTTTATTTATCACAGTGGAAAACAAGTTTGGACAACATTTTAGAACGATTTTAAAGCTACACTAAATGAGCTATTGTAGAAAGTTGTGCGAAGTATATGTTTTATAAACATTTCTAAATTGGTAGACATCTTAAAATGTAACGACTCAGTTTCTGGTTAATAAGTTTTTTGAATTGCTTGTAAAACCGAATTACATATGAAATTACTAAACATATTGAACGACGTTACTGTAGAAAACTTACCTAATACCTACCACCGATCCGCTTGCCACTTTATATCGTAAACTAGAGTAATGAAACGAAGACCGAAAACTACATCCTCATTAGCGTATAAGTGTCACTCTATGATCAATCTTTGTGATTGCCAGTAGGCATATACTGTAGCGGTTCACGGAGGACGCCGTTTGATGTCCTACACGGCAAAAAAAAGTAACTTTTTCTAATAGCATTGATACTCTCTAACGGTTTCCCCTCAGTGGCTCACTTATATGGGCGTGACAATCCCGAGGTACCTAGCTGGATATACATCTTTCTTCATCTAATCCCATTCTATTGTTTCATTCGACTCTTTCATCTTTCCTATCAGGTCTCTCTTGACCGACTCTTATTAGAGTATTTGAGAGATAGGGATCTCAATTTTATAGTATTTTTGTTCCTTTTCTTAAGACGATGATGACCGTTAGGTTTTTCACTTGAAAACAAATAAACGATTGCGTTGGTCTCAATAATGTTAAACGAATTAATTTTGTTTACTTTGTACAAATAATTTTAAATTAAGTTTAGGTTGATTCTACGTGGAAGAATCGTCTTTACACTGTGTTATCATTGTTGCCCTTAATTTGATTCAATCTGTGAAATCGACTCTGCTCTTCCATTCAGCAGTAATTAATAAATATGCTATACCCACTATACATTAAGCTTTAAAGCTTTCAATCAATAGGCCAACCAACAGGTGTAAAGATTGACAATCACACATTATTCTAAACGAATTTCTTGAGGAACAAAACATTGGGTATCATCGGAAACTTGATGTCAAACTTTTTACATCATCAAAATACTTCCTTTACTTCGTAACTTTTAAAGTTAAACTTGTAGCAATAATCTTGTTAGAAGTTTTTGCATTAGTTTTGAACAATGAAGTAACATAACCTCAACATAAAATGATACAAAATGTACGAAAATATGGTAATTATTGTCACCCTAGACATTGTTATACTCTTCCCTATGGTAGGGCTTTATGTATTAATGGTTGCACTTTCTCCTTTATATAGTTTGTATGACATTTTTTTAACTTTATCTTATTTTATGTTGAATGAACCCGCATAGAACCCATTAATCCTGAAGTCTATGTTCTGAAAATGACATAATATTATGAATAAACAGGTATTCCAATTGGATCACTAGGTGATTCTTCTGTAAACAGTTAAAAAAGTAAATAACCTAAAAATTAATTATACATTTTGGCATTCTACCAAACGACACTGTGTTGGAATTCTATTAAATGAAACTTTTACAATTCTCGTCAGTTCATCCGTTGTTTTAAAGTTTTGAATCAATAATAACCCTTAGGAAAATAATAATGAAGACCCTGGACGTTAGATACAAAGAGGGTAGTTTCGTGTGTTCCAGTGACTGCCCCCACTAACATTGCGGTTCATAACAAAGCCGTTCACCGGCATATGGCATTTTGATCGCTCATATCCTCTGTCCCTACCACTCATTAATTAAATTTAAATGCACAATTATCTGCGGTTACTAAATTAGTCCACAACTAGATTCAATAACTGAAAAGTAGTGTGGGGGTTTTAAGGAAGGAAATCTACGATGTAAAGTAACCGTTGAACCTACAAGCGTTTTCTACCCCTCATTTTAAAGATTACTTTGCAGTGGCCTCTAAAAAATTTATGCTTTTAGTTAAGTGGAATTAGAAACAGTGACTGAGTCTGAATCACCAAAATTACTGTTCTAGATATCGTATCGAAATGAACTGAAACTAGTTTAAAGCATATCAGCTCAAATACCGATCACCGTTTAGTGCAGATATCGCAAGGGCGATCGTATAATTCTGTGAGAGAATCACAGATTCTTTAAGCACCGACTGTCACTTCTTGGAATGTTTAAATGCTGATCCCAAGTCTTACATATAAGCCTTGGGAGGAATTCCATTTAGGTTAAGTATATATTTAAGGACGAAGTTGAAAACTGAAATTAAAACCATAAGTAGCCTAACCCCAGTTTATAAAAATTTGTCTCACACAATTAGCTACAGAATTTGTCATCTGACTCAGCATTTTATGTAAATTCCAAAAACACAATGTCGAAAAACGCCATGATTTCTTTTATGTATTGTAGGTCTGAAAACGCCCTTAGGAGTAATTTTTTTTAAAATTAGTTTAAGCAAATCCAGTCAAGCAAAAATCATTTACACTATAATTTTAATTATATAATTAAAATTAGATAAAATAGAATGTAAATTTTAGAATGAAAATAAAAGAACGCCGAAAAGCGCCAAGCTATTTTTTACCTCTTTTAGAATCCAAAACCGCCTTTATGGGTATTATTTTTGTGAACTTTAGTTTTTACCGAATCCAGTCAAACAAAAACTATAACATTGTCGTTAATTATAGTTTTTACCTTTTTAGAGTCAAAAACCACCTTTAAGTATGGTGAAGCTACCTTAACGTTTGTTTTTCCATAATTTCGTAAGAGTTTGTGTAGTTTGACTTTTTGTTTGACAGGATTTACTCAAGAGCAAGGTTTTCAAAATAATACCTTTAAAAAGAGTGTTGACTCCCAAAATGAGTAATATCGGCGTTGGGATTTTCGTTTCTTACGAAAAATTGTGAAACAAGTGATATATAATCGCATATTGTTCCATTCAGCTAATACAACTAAAGTACCTACCTTTAATACACTTTAACTAATCACTTTTGATTCCCCAAAAGAAACGCAAACACAGCTGTCGGACTCTCTAGCCACAATTAGACTACTGGATCGATTCAACAAATAATAAGCACATGTCAAGTCTTTCTTTAAACACTTCTCTCGTTAATTTACAGTAAGTCGAAGCCATTCAAGAGGGAAATTAATCATTTATAGACGCTTTCATTGGGGCGTTTACTTTTGTCAAAGGCGAGTTCTATTGTAATCTGACTTTGATTAAAAACCTTTAAAGGATAATAATAAATGATATTCATTGTTCTTTGATAATGATAATCGTGGCATTACTTACTTCATATGTTGGGTGTTTCATAGTGGATTTGTGTGTCTTTGGTAGCTTAGCACATCATATTCCTAGTCGCTGTTGTTCTTCCAATCAAAGTTTGCTGCCAATTAATTGGACTTTCTCAATTCACCTCCCACTGCTGATTCAAAACCGTTAATTTTTTAACCGTGAGTTCTCTTACTCGTCAAGCTGGGGTTCGGTTGTAGTATACAGAATATTGAAACTATCTTATAACTTTTGAAGGAATAACAGCAGACAAAAATAGAGCTTAGAGTAAAGACTCCTCGAATTCTCTAATAACTTCACAATCTGAAGGAAATAAGAGTTGGTCAAGGGAAACCTTAGAGAAAAATGAATGAGAGGGATTTAACCCGAGACTACATGTAAAAAATGTAGACCCAGTTAGGGTACTTTGAGATTGCTACACACTTTTCACTATAAATTGCCCTGAGAAATTTTGAACGAATAATTAAATTTAAATCATGAATTGTGTTACATCTGTTTGTCAAATTAAACTACCTTTTTGTATACAGAGCAAATTTATTAACCAAAAACGGGCCTAATAGAGGATGTAAGTCGTAATTTTCAGTTGAAATCTTATATATTCTATTATACGGTTTCGTATAAAATCACATTTTAAGATGTTTTAGTTCGTGGTTTAGGATATAGTGGTTTTCTTAAGTTCTTTAAGTTAGCATTTTCAGAATTAAAAGTAAGTTTCTATTAAAATCGCCCTAAAACCACTGTATAAAATTAATTAATACGGTTGTAATTTTTGTAAATAAATATTTTGTTTTGTTTGAGGATTCAATGTTTAATCTGACACATTGCTCAAATTAAAGTAACATATGTATACAGTCGAAATTATAAACTCCAAAAGGTGCCCTATAGAGGGTGTAATTCTAAATTTTCAACTGAAAGCGTTTATTTTTATTTATATTAAACGGTTCGATATAAAATATCATTATATGGTTTATTTCTTGATACTTTTTCAAAATATGCAACTATCCTGGAGATTGTGGGTCTCAAAGTTGTTGAAATATAATTTAATGTATTAGAATAAAAATCTAATTAATACAACTTTCATTTTTGTAAATTAAAAAAAAAATTTTTAAGGATTCAGGTTTGTCATTTGTAATAATTCAAAATATATATTTTATTATTCAAAATTTATTTTATTATTTAATACATATAAATTAAATTTTTAAATTAATACATTAATCTATAAATACACACAAACATTATACACATACAAAAATACCAAAATTTAATAGGCATGTGCAAAAAAAAACCATATGAGTGAAAAAACAACAGTGAATCAGGTGATGAAAAACAATAATTTTAAAAAAAAGAAAGAAATTTTCATTCTTCTTCTGGTGTGTGATTTAGACAGTTCAGTTGGTTATTATAGAGTGTAAAAGAAGATAAAAATGGTAAAGTAGTTACTCACAGTGAAATGTTTAAATAATTATTGAAGAACATGAAGAAAGAAATAATTATATTAAATTAGACTATTACCTGAAAGTGATATTGAAGGAAAAAAGACATAGAAATAACGGTGAGAATAACTAATTATAGTTGAAGTATATATTTTTTTTGAGCAATTTATGAAGGAAGCTTGGACTATTATTTAGAGTTGTTTATATATATATATATATATATATATATATATATATATATATATATATATATTGGATATATATATACATTTTCTTTTGTTTTTCGTTAATACATTTTATATTTATTGACTGATTTTTTTGTATTGTATTTGATTTATTTTTTTTTAATTATTATTAATGATTTTTTTTGAAGAAAAGCCAGCACTAACCTAACCCCCGAGGTGGACAATAATAAAATTTTGAAAGATTCAATTTTAAATAAAATAATACTAAATAAAGATTTATTATACATTTTACAAATTTCTGATCTGACTGGCAGGATTACCTAATGTAGGTCTATTGCTATGTTGTTCTTTAATTTATTTGATTAAAAGCTTAGTTTTGTTTCTAGAGTTGTACATTCTATAATTTCAACAGAGATGGCAGCAAAAAACTTCATCTTTAAATCTTCTATTAAAATAAATGGTGTAAGAGCATTGCACGAACGTTTTCATTCACAACCCAAAAATCAAATAAAAACAATTGAAAACTAAAAGTCACTACAGATATCATTTCGGTAGTTGTTCATGAAAATTTTAAAATGAATTATGAACGCCACCTTTCCTCGAACCATAAACAGTATTGATAAGTTTTTGAACCGTAAGTCGTATTTATATTAAATGTTGAGCTTGACTTATGAAAAAAAATAATACAGTATAACAAACACACAGAACACAGTTCTCACAAAAAATACGCCTAAGTATCAGACGCGTTTCAACGAAAAGGTCGTCCTCTTCAGTGATACACAAGCTACATCATTCAGTGCTCGTGTATCACTGAAGAGGACGACATTGTCATTGAAACGCGTCTGATACTTAGGCGTATTTTTTGTGAGAATTGTGTTCTGTGTGTTTGTTATACTGTGTAATTCGTATTGATGGGCTAAGGGTACATATTTTTTTTTTTTTCAATTATTCCTGAATCGTAATACGGTTTTACTTGCGATTTTTTACAAAGATTTTTGTTATTAATCTTCATATTTCACTAAAATTTTAACAAAATCGGTAAAGCTGATTTTGAAAAATTAAGTATTTTATAATAACCCATAACTCAAACTTAGAACTTTAAATTTGTATTGTTTTCTAATGGCTGCTACTCCTAAATTCTGAGTTATCAAAAAGAAATTTCCTAATCCTGAAATATGTCCAAAATATACCCATCAACCAAATTTGATTACAATCTGCTCACTTGTTTGGATTGTAAAACAAAGCACATAGCCTATCACTAGACAGTTTTATAGATACCATTAAAAAAAACAACTTTATTCAACTCTCGGGTTGGATTTAACAACTAAAAACGTATCATCTGCATCATAACTTTCTCTACATATGGGAGTAAAAACACTTTATTTGCAACTAAACGACGTTTCAGTGACTAAATCATCATCTTCAGGTGTTACTAACACAAAAACATATAATTTGAATATTAATAACCAAATCAAATTACTGTTTAACGGTCACCATGTCTCGACGGCGCCAACGGTCTTGTATATACAAATTGGTCATCCTTTACAGGACAATAGGTTAATTATCGAGTCTTTATCGTATAAAATGGAGTATCGATAACAAGGCGTATATATAATTAGACAATTGTCACGAGTTTGCTTTCTATTGTCACTAAATAAACCCTGTTATACATGTATAAAAGAGAGTTCTTATTGAATAGTGAAGGTAATAAGCGATGCTTTCATACAAAGAATGGACACGACGGCCATTATCTTGTAATGTGTGGGAACTTGTCTACCTACACGCAGGGGATACGCTGGCGAATTTAGTTTCAAGATGCGCTGTATTGAGCCATATAGCCGTCTGTAATCTTATTACTTTCTATTAAAAATATAAAGATAAACTGTTGTAATATATCTATTCATAAATATCCAAATTTTTATTTGTATAAAACACAAATTTTAAATTGTCAATTATGTTATGCCATTAAATATGAAAAATAAGGAGGGGACCGTTTTAACCTGAAATATTGACTTATCCAATTTATAACCAATTGCCTTATCGAAATATAACTGATCCATACAATCGTCTCCAATCTTATCATTTTCTTATCTATTTTCTTCTAGTGTTGAAATACTCGATATTTTTACGAGGAAGAGAGTGAATAAAAATTATCAATTGCTTTATATAGGCCTTTTTTAAGAGAACACTTCTGTTTGTGTGAATAAATCACTGGCTGAAAGAATTCACTGATGGAAATTTAGACATGTCTGTATTTTCTAGTGTTCACTTGAAAATGCAAGACTTCTCTAGTAATTTGTAGATAATACTTAAAAAAACTGTAGAATAAAGTTACGTCATCTCTTAAAAGTTAAAAGAAGGCTAATACAATTCCAAGTCTGCTATGTTACCACTTTTAAGTCTTACTAGTTTGATAACATGGCTGCTTGAGGTCCTACTAAATGCTAACAGTTATTGCGATTTGAAAATGAAAAGGAATCCTTTATATTTTGGTAGAGATATTTCTGTCTGTTTATGATGAAGACATATGAGGAGATTTAATCAATTTACAGGAGATAAAAATCTTTCTACGTTGTTTGTGTGACGCCGGTTTTCAGGGTGGAGTTCTGAAGATTTTTGAGTTCACCGAAGTTCGGTTATCAAAACTTTTAATACTGTGCTGTTTATTGTTATTTTTTTAAAGAAAGAAAATTTATTAAATGTCTAAGGAACACAGTGGCGATATTCATAAAAGAAAACAAGGATTCTCCGAACTATAAAAACAAGAATCAAAACTAAGATTATGATAAATCTAGTGTGTTTATTATAACCGTTATGTACATTTCGTTGACATAGATATGTATATACTCAGAGGTTTACAGCTTAAACCTATCTACCAAATAGCACCCCTACCAAGTAGCACCCCTCTCGCTCTTAATCGGCCAATCACAAAGAGGTACGTTTTGCCTCATATAACAGACCCGGATTTATGATGGTCATTTCTCTTGGCAACCTTATAAGCTACCTGGTACAATAGACCAATATACTGAACCAACAAGTGAGTACGATTTATCTAAGAAATTATAAACAAAAATAAAATACACCTTGTCACCCTGAAAAATAACTTAGAAGTTATTCTTAAATATACAATAAAATTAATGATACAAATTATAATGTGTTAAAAATAAATAAATAAATAAAATGGAACTTAGAATATATGTAACATTAAGTCACGATTAAAATCTTACAAAGTTTAGGAAAAAGCCCCTTACCCCCAGTACAATGAAATACACAAATACACCCATCCCCAACCTGATGTAAAAGTTATTATCTTGGCTTAAATATGAAAACAAAGACGAGTGAGTAACCCTTTGTCATCATTAAATGACAATTTATTGTCAGCTCTAGATGTCAAAATACTTTTAAAACTGTCCAATACATCAAAAGAACGCTACAGTGAAGCATCCTTCTTATGAACTATTTGCACATTTGTTTAGTTATTTAAAAGTTGAAACATTACGGAAGAGTCTCGATCGGTTGAGACTAGTTATGATTTGTTTCTGGTCGTGAACTTGTGAAATCGATTTCCTTAGAATCGATTTTAAATTTAAAATGGTTTTGTGAATAACCACAAAGTTAATCCAACACGTACATTACCAACAGAAGTCGATTGTTTGTTCTATCCATTACCGATAATAATCGATATTGTTTAAAGGAACGCCTCATTGAGGTTTGGGATCTGTACAGTCACTGCTATGTATTGACAGACTCTGTCTTTCCTTCTTTTAATAGATTTACTTCATACTCTGTACAGAGTGTCTCATAACTTTTGTTATATTATTTTCTATGATAAATACGTGAAGGTTCGAAACATTGATGTTGATTTTTTTGCGGATATATCCGTTTTGAGTTCCACTGAGTTAAGAAAAAGTGTTTAAGGGATTATGCCTATCATGTGTGCACTGGTCTACAACTCAAACACGTGGACAACTTTGGTGTGTTGGCCTACGTATTTTGACTATATCTCGGCACTTTTTGTTTTGTTTTATAACACTCAAAAATAGGGGTTAGCTGCAATAAGACAAAGACTTGAAACTTGTATTTCCTCTAAATGGTCTGTAACTGTAGCTCTAAAGCCCCGTACGAAATTTATTGGTAAGAAAGTTTGTGAACCATTTATTTTATTTAGTTCTGGTTCACCTCCGCCATATTGGATGAATCATCCATTGGAATAATATAAAACTTCAAACGTCATTTTTGAAGATGGATGTCATTTTTCATCTTAAATAAATGTTTTCCTTTTTTAGAAACTAACTTACATGTATTATTCTACTTTTTGTGAACATTGAAAAAACCTGTCTATATAAAACTTATAACTAATTTAATTCTTTGTGTAACTGAAATCATAGCAATTTTTTTAAACAAAAGATAAACATTTTCCAATTTCGTATCTAATAGAAGAAATAATGTACCCGCGCGTACTAAACGCGTTACAGCCAATTTTTGGATAATTTTAATTTTGTGTTTTTTTATCTTCTAGCAACTACCCACAAATTTTGAATTATGAAAAATTGAAAATATAAGTCCCGAGATATTGTCAAAATACACACATGCCTGATTTATTAAAATCTGCCAACGCGATTAGGCTTGAGCACTGTAGAGACGCCGGACAGACAGATATTCTGGGTACTTTAAAACTGATATATCGATATTTGTAATCAATCACGTGACTTTTCCTATAGCCTATATCCAGACTTAGACTTGCAGAGTATTATATTTAAAAGCATTACCAATAGACCTGTAATTGCACTAACAGCGAGTATCCACAATAATATCAGAGTAGTAAAGAAAGTTTTTTCCTGTAAAGATGACAAAGTTGGGTTTTCAAATTACCGAACACCGTTATTTTAAATTAATTCATTGTCTTTGTTTTCAAAGTATTAACATTTCAAAAAACAACTCCTTAACTTATCACTACAAAACTATGTTAAGTTCAAAAATCATTGATTTAAAATATGTTTTCAATCAGGAGATAGTAGAATATATACCCACTACTGCTGGGCCGATCTTTATTCCATTTTTAACAATTTCTTTGTTTGGTGGTCTATTTGTTCTGTACGAACCCTAATTTTTTTATCAAAACTTTGAAAACAATTTTAAAGTTTCAGAAAATGTTGCAAAACCTTGATAACTGACTCTACGTATAGACCTAATACCCTCCTAACGGACAAACAAAAAAGTAGAGAAATTACATTTTTTGTTGTTGTGTTTCATACTTTAAAGAAATTTTTCCTGAGATTTTAAAAATCTTTTTCATTTCGAATGGAAATAATTATTTAATTTTCGAACCACAATCAAAAACCTATTTTTTGAAAACCTATTATCTCTTTTTGAAATATATGTCGTTTTACTCTGTGAATAAGTTTTAAACAAATAAGAAAATCTAAAATGTGAACATACATTAGATCTTTTTTGAGAGCATAATGATACATATTACCGGTGGACACTCATTATGTGCTCCTATGCTATGAGAAACTCGCCCTCAGGGCAAACACAACAATTCTAGATTAAAGTGATACTATGTTTGTTGGACGTGACTATACACCATTCCTAATAATATTAGAACATTAGAATCAACAATCTGCTGTTGATATTGACTCTGTGGTCAGGCAGTTCCCACACACAGATGCGTAGAGACCGTATCGCGCCGCCCAGTTGCTCTTGCGGTCATACTCTTGTTAAATCTTCCACAGGGAGTCTCGTGGGAATAGGGTAGTGATATACTGTTAGAAGATAATTTTGCTACCGGTTAATTTGCCAGATATGTTAGTAAACAAGGTCCATTAAGGGTCAAGGACTTTAACGATTTATGAATGAAACTTGGTAGCGATTATATCAAAACAACATTGACCAACATGTTTAGTTTAAAAATAATAATTCGCCAAGGATATAAATATTCGTTTAAAAAATCATTGTAAAAAACCAAAAAATAACCTTAAATATATTCATTTCTGTCTCCCCCCCTCCCAGTGAAAAATAGTATTAAAATTCGTGTTGTAGGTACCTCAAATTTTGAGTTTTAGAAGATATTGTCTAAACATTCTCACTAAATAAATTAGATCAAAATCAGTCGACTTGTGAAAGCTGTACAGACAGACTGATCTCAAGAAGAATATATCCGCGAAAAACATAACATTGATATTTTGATATTTCTGTATTAGCCTACATATATGCGACAAAATAAAAAGCCCCCTCGTCCGAGTGTGGAGACGAGAAGAAAAACAGTTGGGCACTAATCAATAAACTAGAGATCGCCATTAAAAATCTTATACTTTTTGTTTAAAGTATATTTTCCATTTTCAGAGTTTACGTGAGAAAGTGTTCATTTGGAATAGGAAATAGTGGCGACACCGCGAACATAATAGAACCCTGGATCTTATCAAATTTGAAGGTTTTATCAAATATCTTAACAGTTATGAAAACTGAGTACTCAGTTTAAATGTATTTGTGTGGACTTAGCAAGACCTTGGTGTATGCCAATACCTAGCTAAATCTGTTTCTTGCTTCAAAATAGTTAAATTAAACTAATTTTTTTAACAAATCCTTTGATCCATTTCTTAAATAAAACGTACAAACATTCAAGAATAGTATTAGAAAAGTGATAATGAAAACACTATAACTTATGATTCAATTTATCTGCAGTTTAGCAGATGGATAATGCCCGCATGGTCAGTTTATACTTTCAACTTCAACTTTTATAGATATACTTAGAAAATAATGACTTTGTTTAATATATCGCCAATTATAGAAATATAGTTAACACACGATTGGGAGAAACAGCTTTTCTCAAGTTTTTTTTTCTCAATTCAGTTTTCCACGTCTCTACTGAAGGTTGTTGTACGCTTTACCCGTACATCCTCATAATTTGTTGCTAATTGACTAGTTTAATATCATCTGCCTAGTTTTGTTTCTTCAGACTTCAGCAGATGTTCTCCGTAATTGGTCAGTTCATGAAAAAAACACTTTTAAGTAGAGAAATTCACCCTCATGGAAACGCCGACACCCGGGGCTATGAAATGTCCATTGATCCTACCTACTTGACACTAATTGTGACTGCATATACAGGGCGTTCGAAAAGTATGGGTGTAGAACGTATAACAGAAATATATGGATTGGGCTACATTTATTGGTCGAAACGAACTTCCATTTTATGTATAAACCCATTTTATAAGCTCAAAATTGGTTCCTTTGAGGGTTTAAGTAGTAAATTTCAATACAAACCAATACTAATTTACAGGATTCCACATAATATAAGAATCTGTTTCTAAAATCGATAGCTCCATAGGTCATTAAACGTTAAAATTTATTACGTTTAGACAAGTCGGTTTAGACAAGTTAATATAGAGTCGGTTTAGACAAGTTTTGTGGATCAGAAAAATCGTCTGGTAAATTTCAAATTTCAAAAACTCTTTTTTCGATAACATTTTACCTGTGTGTCTTATGAAGTCCGACAATAGAGAATTTTGTGCAGATCTGAAATTCCGTATGGAATAATGTGTAAACGAATTTCGTAGCATCAAAAATAAGAGCAAATAAAATAACTGTAAATAAAATCATAACAATAAATGGCTGAAATTGTAGTCAATAATAGGATTATTATTATAGGCCTATAAAATAGTTGGAGAAATAGCCTGCGTTTGAAACACTTTGTTGGTAAGTTAGTTCTACATGAATCAGTAGTAGATTTGACATCTGCACGTAGTAATTTAAAGTCGATCAGATAACATTGCACAAACTTTCTAAAACCAATTACTAATTTAAATAAAATATATTTATCGCAATCTCCCCAAAAACGTTCCTACGTTTGAGAAAAAAGTAATTTCCTTTAATATTGAGCACCGCCCCCAAATTTACTTGCGTTTTTTGCATATATTCTTAAACTGTAATTTTCTTACATTTGCCATTTTTCTCTCAGGTTTGTGTCATGTACTATTTACGTTTCTTCCATGGATTTAAAAAAATATGTCTTTTACAATAACTCCATTGATTTTGTGTGTTTTTACCAATAACTCATAAACCGGCAATTTTGAGGAGATGTCGCAGAATACGTTTGCTAAGGTCTAACTTTTAGGAATATTTGAACAAAATCTGCAGAGCCAGTCGGAATTTTCTTTCTTTGTCGTATGGGAGGTAACAGTAATTTTTAAGTTAAGTCAAAATTCTTGAGATATATCGAAATTGGTGCATTCCTTTGGGCTGAACAGACACAGACAGATCTCAATGTCTGTATGATAAAGTAAAATCAGCAAAAATATAAAGAGCGTCCTATTTATCAAAACCCTGCTCTAATAATTTATTTTGAAGCTTTATTCATTCAATTGACATATATCTGTTCAGAAAGACTATTCATGACAAACTGGGACAAAAGTTCTAATATCAAAAATTAAACTCTAATGAAAAAATTGAATAAATAAAACGACAATGCAATATGTCATGTATACAAATTTAATGAGCAATGGTCTATTGATTTAACTCATTGAGCCGGACAACAGTTTCACAAGTACTCCGGAGAAACGAAACAATGTCCATTATAATTATTGACTTTCCAAAGCCATTGAATAGTGTTTTATCGGATTGGATCGGCAACGGCCAGCTGTGAGTCTTCAAGTGCTCCATCTGCCAGGTAATTGATACTCTTGTACAAGCACGCACACCTACTTCAAATGAAATCATCTTGGAGTTGTACACCACATGTTCTTCCTCTATGAAAAGTTCATTAAACTTATTTATACAAAACAAATAATGGACACAAATGTTTTTTTTCGCTGACCTAGTTCGTTTCTAATTATTTAATATCCCCTTTTTGGAACATAAGACTTTTTCAGTCTTTATCTTTTTTATAATGTCCAGTATAC
Organism: Aphrophora alni; assembly: GCA_963513935.1. Taxonomy (NCBI): domain Eukaryota; kingdom Metazoa; phylum Arthropoda; class Insecta; order Hemiptera; family Aphrophoridae; genus Aphrophora; species Aphrophora alni. The sequence continues at coordinate 27,969,717 of OY740769.1, read as the reverse complement.
TTACCAAACTTTGGATAGTGATTTTGAACATCAAAATAAAGAGAAAAACATCGTATAAATGTGTGTCAGAACATGCGCCGTTTTCCGTTTGTCTATCTGTCTATTCTCTACAACATAAACTTTAGAACGAATGAGATATAATATAGGCAGTTTACAGTGTATATAATAATTTGTTAGGTTAGGTAAGGTTGAATATTTACCACTTGGACATGTAATGTAAAGTATACTGGTTAACAATATAATTTGGTAATTTACTACACATCTCAAGATCATACAGCACTCAGCTGTTAAGATATGTGTTTTACCAATATCTCGCTATCCTTTGTCTTAGCAAAACAAAGAATCATGTTCACCAACATTGGTTTCTTATACATGTTTTGTAAAACACTTTTCGAGATATTTGACGTCTAAAGGACCATTTGAAAATGTAAAATGAAAAAATATAATACACTACTTACTCAAAGTATACAACATTCCCACTTGTAGTTAAGCCTATCGTTGCATTATGTTTAGTCCTGCCTGCTCAGTGAATTTATAAACTTAAAACTGACGCAGAATCTCTTTAATTTTCTCTTCTGAACCATGGTCAACTTCAGATAATGTTCCTCATTATGAACCTCATCGAATCTAATTATAATGCATTATAGTATACATCTTAGATAGTGGGATATTTAACTATATTCTGAGGACGAATATTCCAAAAACATGATCAGCCATTTCATGGATTAATTTAGTTTCGTTATTTTCGTAAATACAAAAATTGTTTTGTATGCAATATATATATATATATATATATATATATATATATATATATATATATATATATAGAGAGAGAGAGAGAGAGAGAGAGAGAGAGAGAGAGAGATTGTATTTTGTAAAATTGTGTGTGATTAGCTTTTAAGGTCGGTTTTAAGTATTACAAAATAATGTATTTTGTGCAAATTGAGCAGTATTGTCATAATTATTCTGTTTTAATCGTAGAACCGATTTTTACCGAAGTTGGAACCTAGAAGGTTTTTTAAAATTCTAATTATGTAAGTAAAATAAAATTGCAACTTAAAACATTAGGTTACCTGCAAAAATTAAAAACATTTTTTTCTTAAATCCGTCTTTACAAATTTTGATTAATTAATGATATTTGCACAAAGAGAAAACACCTTGCTTAAACGACTTTTCTGTAAGTTATCATTTAAAAACAAAAACTCATTCATACAGCTGATATAGAAGATTGAGTTTCACAAAATCAGTTCTACCAATTTAGTTGATTTTTTGGAAAAATGTGAAGTATGAATGACCCACTGTGGAAAATAAAAAAAATAAAAATCCATTACTAATCGGAAAAAATTATGTTTACGACGAATTTATGGAACTAGATAAACAAACCAATCTATATAAAATATGGAAATATCTTTTAAAATTAAATAATGAAATATCGATAAGAAACTATCTATGGCAAACTATTGATAAGCAAAATTATATATTTGAGTAGTATACGAACAATGGGGAGGTGGTGATAAATTTAATGTTTGTTCAGTATTTAGTTTTGTTGATGTGTATGCGTAGCCTATACATAAGGAAAAGGGAGTTTAAGCAATGTTCGTGAATATTTAATCAACTTTAACTCAACCAGCACCGCTGTGATTTCGATTAAACCCCAGGTGCAACCATAACATCCGGCTGGCAACAGACTAAAGCACAGTTAAAACAAAAAGCCTCCCCCTCTCCGTTCCCTCCTACAATTACTTGACATTATATGTAACCACCAAGTGAGCATCGAGGGTTCTTGTGATTGACTTAGCTTGGAGGGAGGTCACGTGCTCAGAGGGTAGGTCGAGCACCCTCACGTTACAATTGCCTAGAATTGTAATAGGCTACTAATACTGTTGTTGCCTTTATACATCAATTTAAATATAAACTAACATTGTTTTTGGTTTAATTTTGTTATTTATAAATACAAATAATTATAAATGTTCTTATAAACGCATATAATCACACATAAATTATATAAACACTACTTCAAATTATAATTTGTAGAAATCACAAAAATCATTACAACGACTGACTGTTTTCAACTATTTCAGTTTAAATTGGTGTTTTCTTTCATGTTCATATATAAATATCATTAGGTAATAGTTGTGTTTATTAAATGTTTTAATACACAAAAATCGTTCTTGTAAACACAATGTAGCTACCTACTGCCCACATGAACAAAACACCCAACAAAGCGAGAAAAAATAAAACTTAAATTTTGTCTGGCTTGCTCCAGGCATTATAAATGTGTTTCTCATCAATTTGGGTAGTAAAATCGTGCTTTACCCTTCGATGTATATTTATAAATTCAAGAATGCTGACTACCTTACTTCCATAACTACAGTAATTAGTTTCAGGAGCTCATCTATAATGAGTACGGGTGTGGCAATGCCGAGGTGTGCATCACACCTTTCTTCATCTAGTCTTGTGTTTTAGATCCCTCTCTCCCTTGACCAACTTGTTCTATTCCGGCTCTGACGCTATTAGAGTATTCGAGAGTTAAGGGACTTTTTTCTTATACATTCTCAATTTGTAAATACACAGTGAATGTAAAAAAACATTGAAACGGCTTACTATTTTAAGAACTGCTTTCGATAGAAAAACTATCCACCTCTCATTTTAAAGCTCTTAACATGAGATATCTACAGAGTGTTACAAAATTGTAGTAAGATATTCAGAATGTTTCAAAAAAATTAATAGAACGCAATTTTTCAACTATTTTAAATATTACTATTATTATTTTTACATATTCTAATAGGTCAAGTTTAGATAGTTAAAAATAATTTTTAATATTTAATTTATCTTTAATAACAAATGAATTATGGTGTCTTAAAATTCACAATTTTGTAAATACATAATGTTCTCTTTAGAGCAGACTGAATAAAGATTTATTATTTGGTTATTGTGATGTAAAGTAGCTAAGATGTATGGAAAATTACGTATCCAGTAAAGGGTTTTCTAAAAACATAATCTAAGCCTACATATTTCTTAGTTACAGTACAAAAATTATTAGAATATGAAATGAAAGTCTAGGACATAAATAACTAAAGTGTAATTTCATGTACAAGATGTTCCAAAATCTGATTTTTTACCAAATTTTCAAATAGAACTTTAATAATTGTTGTTACTTATTCTGGTAGGAATTTTCAACACGCTTCTTCTGAACGTTTAGTTTTTTCTTATGTTTAAAATTAACTAAGTTACAGCTGCTCGAAATGTAATAATTTTTCCATTAGATTGATTTATGCTGTAAAACGGTTTTGAAAAGTCACCTGATTATCTTTTCCTATTCTATCTACTTTTTGAAATTTCCAAAGCAGCCAGTGTCCGGTAATGTGTTTGTATGAGAGTGCCTTCTGATTTAGTAGTGGTTGAGACTGTATTATTTGTGTTACTTGATACAAGCTAAATTATTGACGATGTCTCTAAATGAGAGAGTGAGAGAGTGAATTACATTGGGAGGTTATGGAGACCGTGTACACTCATATCAACAAGTAACTGATTCGTTTGACGAAATATTCCCCAACAGACCTCCTATAGCTAAATCAACTTTATTAAAGACGGTATAAAGGTTTGAGGGAAATGGCAATCTACAAAACCGCAAGGGACACGGAAGTCTTAAGTCTGCTATAAAAGATGAAGCCTCGTTGGATGTATTTCAAACATCTGTTGATGACTCCAGACATCGGCAAGAAAAGCTGCACTACAACACGTTTTAAGCTTCAAATCTGTTCACAATATTCTCGAGAAACACACCTACCATCCCTGTAAAGTTCCTCTATTTCATGTACTGTCTGAGGATGATTATGATAATAGGGTTTAGTTTTTGATTTAGGGAAAATGTGATGAAAACCATAATTTGTTAACGCTACACTGTATTCGCATGAAGTTCCTTTCTTGCTCAAGGGACATGTAAGTAGGTGTAACTGCAGATATTGGAGTGATCCAAATCCAAATCTGATGGGTGAAAGCTACAATCAATGACCTCAGGAAGTGAATATTTATGCTGAGATAATTGACAACAACAATAATCGCCCCAGTCATAATAGATGGAAATTTAATATCGTGAAATGTTAGTGCGTACTGTTTTGCCACAAGCTTACAATCTGTTAAGACCACATTTTGACAGTATGTGGTTTCTCCAAGACCGGGTATTCCCCGTTATCACCTAGAATTTCAACAGCTGCTGAATGAAGCGTTCCCGATCTTTGTATCGGTTGGAGAAGGAACCCAGCCAGGTCACCCGATTTGAAACCGCTATAATTACTTCCTTTGAAGATACTTGAAGCAACATTTACCGAACTAAGCCAAAAGACGAAAACGATTTAATGCTTCATGTAATAGCAAAAGCAGCACAGATCACTCCAGACATAGTTGAAATGTGTTACAAGGTTTTGATCACAAAATGCCTCTTATTAGATGAAGATGATAAAGAGGTGAGATTACAGACAGCTGCGTGGATTAGATGTTACGCACCCTGGTATCAAGTTAACCATTGTAGGTTAGGTTAGGTGAGGCCAACTTGTTTGTGCACGTCTAAGACTAGAGGTTTTCCTTGACGACGTTTGTATGTAGTTCACGCCTAGCTTCAACCGTGAGTTCTTTACTTGGATTCATAATTTTAATTTTTGTTTTAGTACTATTAGTACAGTAATCAGAGACAAAATATACTGAAAATTGTAAATTAATTCCCAAATGACTAATGTTTTAAGTAAAAGTAGAGTTTTTGGTTGAAGAATACGTTACAAAAAAATTTGTAAATTGGGTCTGGCAAAAAAAAATTGAATATTGAAAAATATGCTTTTTTATATTTTTGTAATTATTGGCGAACATATGAAGAATTCGAAAAACATTTAAGAGAGCAAAAAGAAATATAATTAAATTTGCGATAAAAGACAGGTATGTATTGTTTCATAATTCCATTTGAAACGATGAGTGGAGGGAGTGGTAATGGAGAAATTAAAAGACTGGTTTTATGATCCTGGTTTTATGAGGGGGGGATTTATTTTCTTTATAATTATTTATTATGTTTAATAGGTATTTTCTTTATAATCTATTATGTTTTAAAGGTCACTCAACACGAAGGGATGGTTGGGATCAAAGTTTGGCAACTGCCAAGTGTCAAATCATGTGACGGACTTGACAATCAACAAAATTTGTTTCTGGAATGACTAATCTTGCTTATATGTCAAAGATATAAAATTATATTGAAATTTTTTTAAATATTCATTAATAATCGGAAATTCGTAATTAAAAATGTTTTCTAAATCAACAATTTTCTTCTTCGCTAGTTTTATAAGAAAAAAAAAGATATAAGGACACATGTTATATCACATTTTTTGTTTCTTTTGACATGCTGAGTAACGTGACAAAGTTTGTTCATATGGTTGCAAGACACCCTCTATATGTTGATGTTGGCTATTTTTATATTTCTCGTGTTTAATTTTTTTTCCACTTGATAACGAAATTCGATGTAAACTCTGAAAACGTCGTGTATTAGTTTTTATACACAAATGTTGGTCAAACAGTGAGGGGTGAGGGAGGTTTATATTCATTTTCAATCGTATGACAATGGAATGTTTTGAGTGACCCACTGGTCACGTACTCCGCTTGATTGAAATGGAACCACAAACTGGCCTTTGAACTGAACTTGGCTGATTTCAATTTATGAAAACAATTTCCATAATGCTCCCCTCATCACATCAATATCCGACAACCAACCTACACTTAAGTGAGCATTTAGGATTTAGTAGGCATTGATAAACGCTGAGAAAAATCCTTAACTGCTTGATCAACGCTGAGTTTTGGAACTTTAATGATGTTGTGACCGCAAGATGTTTCTTTTCGAAACGTGAAATAATCGTTCTGCGTGTTTATCTGAAGGAATACAACTTCTTTGTTCAATGTAAAAATTGATGATCTGTGAACCAATACTTGAGTAATGAACTAATGTTAAAGGTGCGTAATAACAGGACGATAAACTGATGAAATAGGCAGGCGGCTATTGTTTATAAACTATAATTTTATAGAAAACAGACATCTTAAATTGACAATATTACATAATCATATTTATACAGGGTGTCCAAAAAGTCCCGGAACGGTAAAATATCTTTTAAACTAAGTAAGATAGAAAAATGAAATCTTGCAAATGTTTTATGATGTAATAAACTATTTTTCGGAATATGATTAAATTCCCCGTCCCCTGAAAATGGGGCTTTTGGGAGTCAAATCCAAAATTTTAACCTAACCTAAACTCCTATCAACTGATACATTCTTGTAAAGGTCTTGATAAAAGAAGAACAATGCCGAAAAATCACTATCCAAAATAGCGACCAGTAAAGAAAACAAAAAGGCCAAGTTGACTCAGATTTGTATTTGTGAAAAATAATAAGGTGACGAAACGTTCAGCAATTTCTTTTGTGTATTTTGATGAAATTTAACCAGGTAAATTAGTATTTACATTTCAATGCCAACATTGCATGGTACAGAGTATGACAATAATGTAGGCTCCAAAATAATGTTTTAGTCTCCCCTTTTACATTGCAACATGTTCATTACTTGATAGATAGACACGGTTTAAAGCATCTTAAAATAACCCAAAAAAGATGGTTTAAATTTAGGCAAGGGACAAAAAGGAAATTCCTTTCATTTGAATACTCTAAATAATCTTATCATTCATTATCTAGAACGTGGTGGCTAAACTAAATCAACGTCGAGCTTTTTACTGATGTATAGGCCTACGTTTTATTGCTCTCCGAGACCAAAATAATGTTTTCTTTAAATGATATCTATCCGTCTATCTGTCTTATATGAAATGGGCTAAGGTCAAAACATGTGGACCGATTTTAATCAAATTTGGTATGTAGGCGTATTGTGGCCATATCTCGAGATATTTTTTCATTTTTTTATAACTCGGCATTGGGGACAGCTTCCACGAGAAAAAAATACAAGGTTTCAATTTTCTAAAAATCGCCTCTAACGATGTTGATCAAATTTTGCTCAAGTGTAGTCTCTAAAGACTCAAACGTTTTGGTCCCCATCTCTCCAAAAATGCCAGTTTGTTAGTTATCGGTTAAAAAACACAAAATCGGCTATGAATCTCTGAAATGTGAAAATTAATGACCGAAACCCTTGAGTTCGGGAATTATCAGGAAAAAACAAAATGAACCATAAACGCCGTCGTTAATAGCTCGATTTTAATCAAATACGATTTACGTCGAGGATTAGGATTATTGTACAAGCGAAACGAGTTTAGGCCCTTATATAAATATAAAGTTATTTTTTCTTAAAGGTTGTTCATGGTTCATTTTCACTTACTGAGAAAACAATTAATTTTGTTGACAATTAGTTATTAATTTTGGTTCGTTTTATTTACTACTGGGGATGTTTGTTTGGGAAAGTTTGTCCAATATTTTTCTACCGTATAATATTTTGCGATAGTTTGACTTTTTATTTGTGAAGATACTGTAATGTTTGTTATAAAATCAGGTCCACTTCCGCTACTTATATATACGTGAGAACGTTTGTGCCGATATAAAATAATAGTCGATAAGACAGGCAGTCGAGAGGTCAGGACGTAGAGTTTTCCTGTACAAATTACCACCCGGGTTTCTTGCAACAATTAATAACCTTCGGCAACAATAGGAGTAGGGGGTGACGGCTCATTACACCCTCGCCAAAATCAATTGACGATGTTGAATATACGCCCCACTAATAGCTGAACAATGTATTCTGGCCGCCTTCTCATTTAGTGCTCTTGTTGTGAGGGGGGATAATTAAGCTAAGTAAAAACTTAATTAATCACCACTTGATGGTGGAAACTTTCTTAATGTGTGCTGTAGGGTCGAGGTAAAACACACTCGACAAAATTTTATTCATTCTCATCGCCACAAAATTGTCTTTAAATTAACATCAAACACACTCATACAACGAAGATTCAATAAAGTAGCACACTCTCTCTCTCTCTCACTCGCTCATCCCCGAAATTAAATCTAATCGTCTCCAAAAATGTGAGTTCGTTAATTGACAGTGAAACTTTAAAATTAACCATGAATGACGTCTTTGAAACTAAATTGTATATTTAAATAAGCTAAACTTGCTTTCCTTGTGTCACAAATGCGTCATCAAAGTAAATCGTATTGAATAAGTACGAACTCTTAATGACGACGGCTAAGGTTAGTTTTTGGTTTTGAACCGTTATAGGTTTATTTTGTTTTTTAGACAGTTTTGGGTAATTAACGCTTTACACAAATTTGAACGAAATCGATAGAGCCGATTTTGAGAAATTACGTATTTTATATCAGCTCTACGGCCGTTTTGTAGAGAGATGTCGACCAATACTTAGCGACTGCAACCTACGTATAAAATGTATTAATGTGGGAGATATATCAAGTAGGTATATAGAAGGTTTTTATGTGTGCGCCACGAATGTAGGCCTATTTATATATTCAAATAGATCGTAATATGTATTTGCTTAAATTGGAGTTATTAATGTCGTTGGGGATCATTTTACTTGTTGTTTCAGTTATTATTGCAGCGTAATTTTCCTTTCTTTGTGGTTTGTCGTACTCGTTTAAAAAGTTATTGAGTAAACCTAATTTCTAAAAATATTATAACACCTCGGTGGGTGCCCAGTTGATTTTTAAAAAAACTACAAATATGAGTATGTACACAAATATAATACACACATAAGAAGATAAAATAAATACAACCTGACACTCTACCCATCAGTACACCATTGTCTAGCAACGTATCATATGACTTTTTCGATCAGCTGTTTTAAAATTATTAATAGGTTGATTCTAGGTTATGTTTAAATCATTTCTCAAAACGAATGCACATACATTCTGCGCAGTGTCAGCTACTAACATAGGCTATACAGGACAGGACGTTATGCGATAGGTCGAAATATCGATGTAGATTTTTGAATTAAAAAATTGTGATTTTTTAAAATTATATCGTACGTCGTCTGTCCGTCTGTCAATCAAAGATTACGATTTTATCATAATCTGCTCTAACGATGTTCGTAAAATGTGAGTTAAATATGAAGATTGATGACTCAAACCCGTGAAAATATCGTAAACAAAAATTACTAATAAAATTACCCTTGACCACTGTCATTAATAAAATACGATTTACACTGGGAAACGTTTTTGCCACAAGCGAAGCACTTTTAGACCCTATTTTATATATTTTTCAAAAACATTTAACTTTCACTTGTGGACTGATAATTACCGAACTGACATTTTTGGTGACGATTCAGTTTAGTTTTGGGGGTTGGTGGTTGAGAGAGTTTATGCTGTGTTACTTTCCCTTATCGAACATCAGATGACATAATGTTAACATGGAGGATTTCTAACGTTTACAATGATCACCCCCTTTTGTTGTTGACTAGGGGTCTTTGTTTGAAACAATTCTGTTATTTTCGTGGCGAGATAATCTCCCGTAACAAATGGCTGTCGAAGCTACAAAAGGACATATGTCTGTGATAAATGATGTGTTTTGTAACGAGCTCAAAATGTTTAATTAATTGCAACAATTAACTCCCACTTCATTATCATATCGAACAATGTGTCATTTAGTAATCGATTATATAAAGTTATTTTTAAAAGTGTTAATACGCGTATGAAATTAAATATTAAATTTAAGAGAGGGGTATATTTTATTTTAATTTGTTTTTCGGTTCCTGTAAAAAGACAAATAGCATCCTAGGTGCTGTGATGGTATTCATTTTGTGAGTAATTTCTACATGGTTTAAGAACGATAATTCTGTTATGGCGTTTCCAAAGCCTTCCCCTGTTGTTTGAAGCAAACGGGTTGATGATTTGTACATTTTACTTATCAAGTATATGTAGTATATTGTATGTTTTGAAATCGAAGATTTTCAAAATTCGTTTATTCACTGTTATTAACAGTTTCATGGGCTCGCGAAACCGTACGTAAACATGATAGTGCCCACGAAAATTAAAATAGGTGGATGAAATTTGGTAAAGAGGACTATTTTTTTCTAGAAGGGGGAATGCATTAGGAACTATCAGGATACTAGCTCCCGGTGTTTGGGACTCCCGGTTCAACCGGTTTACCCATTAAAATCTAACCTCTTTCCCAGATCCTGGTTCGGAACTACTTTCGCATTGCATCAGCCCTGGACTTTTCGTGCCCAGGACACACCCAATACGTTGTACAATCTATGGTCTCAGAGATTTCATCCCTCCCTTCTAGGCTTCCACGCAAGTTTCTTCCTATTTGCGAAGACATCCCTTACGTACTGGGATATAGCTCTCCAGACCAACTCGTCGGACACCATCCGTAACACAATGTTTCCAGGAGTTATTTTTCAAACAACTTTGTAGCGTTCATAGGCAAACCTCGTCCATTCAAAGAAGGCATAATGTGCATCGTCCTTCTCAGCCCCACACATCCGGCTTTCTGGGATTCGAACTTTCCCTATTTTAAATAGGAAACTTCTGAAAAACGTCGTGTCTGAAATTGTCTTAAATAGAAGTCTACTTCTCCGTGTTTTCTTGCAGCCAAGGGGCTAGGTCCCGAATGAGGCTATGCAACCATCTCCCTGCGAGGTCCTCGTCCCATCATTGCTGCAATATATCCATGGTATCTGTTCTTGCATCCAGCGATGCTACTTTCGTCCAACTAATGGAATCATGACGTATATTTTTTCTCTTTTCAAAGGCCAGCAAGTCCGCAGGTATCATTCCGGCGATCACTAAAACCACAGCCTCAGATACGGTCCGGTAAGGAGAAGCACATCTCAGGGCGATTCTGCGCCGTACGGCCAATAATTTCATCCTGTGGTATATAGTTCTATAGTCTACTCATATAAAATCCTAATAACGAAGCTATTATCTAAAAAAAAAAAAAAATTAAAAAATTAAAAAATTTAAAAAAATATGTAATTTTGAACCTTTCTATTACATATTTTAATAACATATAGCTTTATTTTAATAATTTCTTTGGCTCTACAACTTATTAAATTATACAATATTAGTAGATAAAACTATAATTTGTGTGTAAGGTAGTTTCATGCCCAACCCTTAAAAACAAATACCGATATATTAAAATAAGACACTTTGATCTACCAATACAATTTAAAATGTCTCACAAGAGACCAACTATTGGTCATTATATTTAGAGGATCCGCTTGTATAACATGGGGCTGGGTAAATATCACGTTGAAGCCTATCATCTTGTCTAACATAATGTTATTACATGATACTGTAAACATTCTTCTGCAGTCAGCGTGAAAGATAACGTGAACAGTCTTTTCACCGACAAATTAAAACAACACTACTGTGCGTGCTCAACAACTCAACCCTTTTCAATTCAGTACTGTCTAGTCTAAACTGTATTTGAAAACCACAAATCAAAATAATGTTAGTAGATTTGGAACACGCGAATTGTTGAGAAATAACGGAAACCAAAGGAAACTGCCCGGCCAAGCAAGAGTTTTGGTAGAGGGCGTTCCTGCATTACAATAACCGTTCCAGAATTAGGTTATCCCTCTAGGATCTCGTGCAGTGTTATCTGTAAAATGCAAATATCCCTGTTAATATGTGATAATAATATGAAGGAACAAAGATAAATCGTCGGTTATCTCGGCGTGGGACCGGAAGGAAATCCATCAAATCTGTAAGGTCGGATCTGCATATTGTGATGGCACAAATAATGGAAAAATAAGACATCTCATGAGTTCCAAATTGCTCGGATACACGCCAACATTTCCATATTGAATTCGGTTTGCCAGTGATACTATTAGTGTTCTACCCCCTGACACGCTACCAAACATCATAATTCCTAATTATTTAAATTGTTTCAACATGAAAACTGTTTTTATTAATTATATTACTATTCCTTTCAACATTTCTCTGTTGTTAGAACATCTGTTCAGAACATAGTCTGTTTGGCATCGTTGATATGTCTATAACATTTAAGTCTGGAGCGTTTGGTTTTAAACTTGTGAATTTTGAGACTGTTGTAAAACAAAGAGTGGACCAGGACCTGGATAAACCTGAGCAGAAACATGTCCTGTCGATGGAAATGTTGCCTAAACTTTATGACTGTTCACTGACGGTTCTAAAAGAAAGAGTGGACCAAGAGCTGGAATGAGCCTTTGCAGAAACATGTCCTGCCAATGGAAATTTAACCGTAAGTTTGAACTGTTGCACAGATGAATATAAAAGAAAGATGGGACCAGGAGCTGGAATATACCTGAGCAGTAACGTGTTCTGCCGATGGGAATATAACCCTAAGTTTTAGTTGGTCCACAAATGTTATAAACCAAAGATTGGACCAGCTAGGTGTATCATACTATCTATTTGTACTATCTATTATATACTCATTCAGCGATGTACAATAGTATACCGCCCAATTAAAGAAGAACTGTTAAACTTAACAATAATTTTACACCCCCTTGTTTTAATGACCTCTACGTTTAATATTAGTTTTTTATAAGTCGAATAAAAATGCATCGTTCAAACGTTTTTATCAAATACAATATAACCACAAATAAAGCGTCGCCATAGTGATCAGTTCAACAATGTCTAAGACAATGTTATTTACAGTTGTTTTCTATTATTAGTTTATTTTGAGGTTATGTTATCATTTCTCAAAACAAATGCTTAGAACTTCTGCTCAGTGTCAGATAGTAAATCTATATTTTCTTGACGACATTTAAATGTATAGTCCAAAGACTTCTGTACTTATATATTTTTACGGTTCAATTGTTGGTGTTGAACAAAAAGTGAACGAACTTGAGATGTTTTGTACTTTGACCACATTTGTGACCATGACTGTTTAGCCAACCAATGGATGGAAAGCTTCGATCGCAATAAAAACATTTCTCCAGCCAACCACAAAAGTGATTTCATACAATAGATCTTGGAAACCATTTATATAACAATCTGCGATTCCTTCTTTTTATGAATTTGAATTAACATCTGAGGATTTTAATAAATGAAAAATTTACACCAACATTCTCACACACCTTTCCACAAAACTAAATACTAATTAACCAAAATGGCTAAGGGTTCATATTTTCTAAATTGCTCAAAAACAGGTGATTTATTTTGCTTGCATTTTGTCATATCAGTTTGGATTAAAAATTTGCATAATTTGATTGAAATCACTTCCCCTGTTTTTGAAATATTTCCATTTACAAGCAAGAGATGGCGATTAATACGTTTTCGAATCAAAATTGATACCCTTGGTGTTTGTTGTACAGCACTGACTTGGATCTTTTACCTTTCATTTCATCAATATCTGTGTTGTAATTACGTGGAAAACTTTCTTCTATAAGTTTTCAAGATATAGTGTTAGTATAATATCGATTTTGACTAGTTGTCAAATGGAGCTCTGCACTATCAGACATAAAACAGCAGAACGATATGACACTCCAGGGTACAGTGAATATAAAAAAATTTTCAACGTATGTTAAGATCTTACTTCTGATAATTTAGATAAAAGAAAAGCATTACGACAATTCCTGTTCTATTACTATCATTAAGTAATATTGACAATCTAAAATTAGCTTTTCTACAAATTAATGTGTTAATGAACAAAATGTCATCAGTTTATCTTTACATTTCAAAAGAAAGCTGTAAGATTGCTGACGGCTGTACGGATATGTTACATAATAGTGGTAATATTGTCACGGTATTTCTCCTGAACTAGTATGTTACAGATATGCAGAGGAAACATTCAGAGCCAAGTTGACACACTACAGGTACTGGAGATAGAACACAATATCGTAACTCAACGCTCGGGACAATGTACAATACGTACAGATGCCACCGTCCACATAAAACATCAACCCCTATTATTCTTGCCCGACAATTATTGTTCACAATTTTCGTTTTGTTTTTTCTGTTTTTATTTCCCAAATTAAAAAAAAAAATAACAACAGAAATAACAAAGGCCGGCAATGACTATAAATTGTTTCGTTTACATGAGAAGAGAAGAGGAAGGGCGGGGAGATGTGTTTGGGCAAAAAAAATAATACAAATAAAACTCTACTCTCCTTTCATTTGAATGCTTCGATGTTTTTTACAGAGCTCTGAATTGGTTTGATTCTTGGTTGAAGTTGATTTTAATTTCGCGTTATTACCTCGACATTATTGCATTGAATACAGTTAGCAAAACTAGTGAATTGATGGAGATCAGTGTTTATGTTTAACAGAATTTTTAACGGTTAAGCTAAAACTTACACCCCTTAGGATATGTTATATAGAAAACTAAAAACTATATATAACAGATAACAAGAAATAATTTTAACATTTCTTCAAGCACTATGTTTCATTCTTCGACCACCGAAACGTCCTACTATGCTGTCTTTCAATTCTTTTAACTCCTTTAGCGTTTCTGAAATTTAGCCATTGCCTACTCTTCCACCTCTCTTTATTTAAAGCAAAACACGTCCATCCTCTCACTCCCACCTGCAGCAACAACATACTCCCATGTCTTTCTTTAACGGTCTTTTTGTTTTCTACCTTCCATATTTCTCATAAGGACACTTTTTGATATTATACTATTGTTAATTTTCAGAACATAGCCAAGCTCCTCAGTTTTATGTATCTTTGATTATTTGACGTGGCAATATATTTAATCGAAATACCGAATCGTCCACTTACCGCTTCTGTGTGGGGTCTCGAATCCGTCTCAGCAGCTTCCTTTCGAATACCTTCAGGCGTTACCGTGCTCGCTATCATAGCATAGGTCGTTTTATAGTTTTGTCTGTTTGTAGGCTCTCGAGCCTGGAACCATCTGGGCACCACACTGCTCTACTTATAACTTTCTTCCGTGGTAATCCTGACACCCAACATGCACTAGAATATATCATCATCTCGAGTAGATGGCCAGATTTGTATGTAGACACACATTAATACAATCCAATAAACGACGTAAGAATATCTCGGATCATAGTTTCACCTACGTCATTATTCCTACTTCTGTAACAACGTTTTTCCCACGTATCTGATTTTTTTATTAGGAAATTTGTAATATTACTTTTATTTATTTTCGAAAACTCAGGACCACTGGAATTTTTTTCATATTCCAAATTTTTGTTATTTAAGTAGATGAAATAATTTGAGGGTCAAGTATTTAAAAATTTTACGTGTAATGCATGTTTCGTTTATCGGAAAAGTTGATGGCCACGGAACACTGATACCGAAAGTGTTAATGCCCAATTTAGTTGGGAAAAGGTAGATGGGGGGGAGGAGAGATTGTTATTCATAGCTTGGGACTCGAATC
This sequence comes from Aphrophora alni, assembly GCA_963513935.1. NCBI lineage: Eukaryota > Metazoa > Arthropoda > Insecta > Hemiptera > Aphrophoridae > Aphrophora > Aphrophora alni. The sequence goes on along the minus strand of OY740769.1, from coordinate 27,954,423 downwards.
AACATTCTGTCCTGCGAAGCAATCATCTTGTAACCATTTCCTTGCTTGCTGCGCTTCGGGAATCAATACTCCGTTTAATTGTTGGATAATCTCAATGAGTCTATAAATATTGCACAAATTTTCTACTTGTAAGATTCCAAGAAATATAAAAACCAACATGTTTAAGTAATTTCATAAATGCTAAGGACGAACACAATTTACCAAACCAACATTTACTGTATAAGAAACATTATATATTATGCTTGATACAATAAAACTGTGTAAAATCAAATTAAACCAAATTATCTTCTTTTACAAGACTTAAAAATATATATTTATTTATACATTATAGTTGAAATTTGCTTTGCTTGTGGAATAAACTTCTCCAACCATAAGTTGTTTTTTTATTGTAATTTTTTCGCCAATTATATTTGACCTGCAAATTTATTATAGTTGTAATTGAACGCACTGGTTATGTTACTTTATCATCAAATTTCATAAAAATTTGAACGAAATAAGTAGAATCGATTTTGAGAAATTAGATCTAACGCTACATTCATGACGATTTGTTGTTGTTTTTTTACGATAATGCCCAAATGATAATGATTTCAGATTGTCACAATCAATTTTGAGGAAATTAAAATTCTGAGTAAAAATTAAATTTAAAAAAAAACAAACAAATAAATGCTAGATTATACCCAATTGGTAAAATTGGCCTGTATACACTGCAAAGGTAACAGTCAAACATTTCTGACAAATCAGCCGCCTGTTTCTTGAAAGTTAACTATTTTAACATTTGTTACTATGATAACAAGTTCAATAAATTTAATAACAGTTGATATAATACTGTAAAATAAATTTGAGGTTGTTAACCAACTATAGAAATTATCGCTATAATTTATATTAATTCTGTTGTGTCACATAAAAGTCTATTGTTATAGTTTTTCTTTTTTAGATGACAAAACTATCGCAAAAACGTACTTATAAGAAAAGACGAGAGTTCAATAAATTACTTTAGCTGCCTGAATATAGGGCTGAATATATATTTTATTAATTAATTGTTAACGAAAACTCAAATTTTTAGGTTTTTTTTATTTGTACGTCATAACATTTTTTGAAATCCATATACATATATTAAGAACAAATCAGCTATCTCTTACTTGGAAGATTAAAGCATTTCAATATTCATTTTCATAACAACCAATTATATGAATTTATTAATATCTGATTCATTACAATAATCATTAAACAAATGAAAAGTTACATTAACTTAAATAGATTACACAAAAGATTATCATTACAAATATATGATTTTTTTTGTTGTAATATAAGCCAAAGAATAGATTATATAGATTACTCCATCTGTCTGAATCTGAATGTACATTTTATTACTTATTTTGTAAATAAAAACTGTAGTTCTTAACGTGTTTTATGTTTTGTGTATAATAATTTGGAATCAATAGTCGATATATTTACTGAGAACCAGTGTTAGTAATTTGATGATGACACAAGCTAATAAATTTAATTCCCCGATGGGATCAAACTAGAGAACAGCATCCATTGTTAAAAGCATCGCGACGCCGACGTGAGGTGTGATTGGCAGAGGTAAGTCTACAGACACGTTAGTATCAATCAATACAAGACAAGATGGCGGCTAGACTTGACCACCACCATCCCTCAATGTGTTTTCAAAATATATAACAAGTTAGTTAGAGGATGTAATGTGATTAGTGAATAACTTGATATTTGTTTGAGTAATGTTTAACGCAATTATGAGACGTGATTAAAGTGATTTTTAGAATGAGATCTGTCGTCTGTGCCGTGCTTTGAAGCCCAAATGAATCTGATTCATCACAATTGTAATATGGGCGTAATTTGGCCTTATCTGAAAAGTTTTACATTTGATCGAGAACACTCAATTTATGACTAAGTTTACAAATCGATTCTAATAATTTTGATCAAATCAGGCGAAATCTCGGAATAAATACAAATAAAATGTATTTTTATCCAACTCCCAAAATATGTTGTAAAGAAATCGTGGTGAAAACATATTTGTTCTTAAGGCGATATAAAAAAAATAGTTTCTTAGTATAATTTTTATAGACAAGAAGATCAAATTGAGTCTACCAAATTGTAAGATAAAAGAAGAAAATAGTTATGGATAGGAATACTTTTGTAAAAAACATTGTAATTAAAAAACTGATTTAGTTTTAGGACCACTTTACGGGACAATCGGAGAAGCTTAGAATCTAATAAAACTCGAAGACAAGATCTCACAAACATTACGTTTACAATCAAACGCATTTCAACGAAATTACTAAATACTTTTTAGTAGGCCTAATTGTTGCTCATGCAGTACTGAGGATGGCGCCTTTGACGTTAAAACGAGTTTCATTAAGTAAACGTAATTTTTGTGAGATCTTGTGTTCTAGTTTTATTCTATAATAATATTATCTCACACGTCAAGCTCAATATTTATTTATAAGTTTAGAATCTATTAAATAATGTGAACTAAGTATACCAATATTAGAATAGGGGAGGGGCAGGGGAATTGCCTACTGTGCCGGCTTATCTCACTTACCAAAATACATAATATCTAAACATTTGTAATAAATTAACAAATTATATTTTTTCTCGCGTAAAACTAGTATTGCACACGTTGGAGCGATGATGGCAAATATCACTTTTTGTTAATAGGTCATTTGGTTTTATGGATGGGTTTTGTAAAGTTATTTTAGCACCACCAAAAGTTCACATTTAAAAGATATTTTATTTACATACCTTTTCAAAAGTAGTTCAATTTTTTATTTATTGCTACAGCTGTTTCGGCTTAACAGAAGGCATCCTCAAGCGTGGCACACGTATCACAAAAACAAATTCACTACACGGATATACGGGGTGGTGAAAAGTATGAGAACGGGTTAATATCAAACATTTCATAATTATTTGGATTATGATCATAATTATTTTAATTGTTTGATAATTACTAATTTTATTGAACATTAAAATTCGATAGGTAGGAAGTTTAATCTACTTTATTTTATTTTACATTAAATGAAATGTTTAAATGTAAATAAACGGTTTGAGATTTGGATGTGCGGTATTCACCATTGGTTTTGTCTTAGAATTTTACATTAAAATGTTGTATTTCATGATCATATTCTGATTTAAAAATAATAAAGTTAAATTCAAAATAGCCGATCCAAGATGGCGGACCAAATTTTTATGATCATAATAAAATAGTATTTTTAAATGGAGTAGATTTATCAATCACATCTACCTTCACATTTTTCTTATATCCGAGATATTAAGTCATTCTTATACTTTTCACACCCACCCCGCACATACACATATTACAGGTATATGAAATTGCATACCTGGTTGGTATTTGTTAAAGTTAAATAAAAATTAGTTCCTTGATGTGGTATTACAGTATATTGATAGCTGTGATACGTTTATAGATATTAATTAATTACATAATTTTTACTTTATATATTTTAAATTGGAATTTTTTAGAATCAGCTGTTAATTTTTGTTATACTTATCACTATGGTAACTCTTCGTGTAAACATTTCCTTTCCGTGTATATAAAATAAGATTTTGTCGAACCACGGAATAGAAATCTTTAAAATAAGATATAAAAAATATTTGTTGGTTCAACAGTAACTACCACAATTAATTTTAAAATTAAATAAATCCTTTGAAATCTATTGATATATAGACATTACGCCTCCAGAAACATACAAATCCAGACTTTGAGATGACAGGATATTGTTTCCCGGCGTCTTGTAAACATGATAAAGTCCTTAACCCATAGGGAGAATCAATTACCCCCGAAGGGGAGCGTTTTTTTGAGTCAACTCTGCGGAAACTTTTATCCTACGCAATAAATCAGACGAAATCCGCGCAACGAATTGCCTAATGTCCTTCCCCGGCCACATCCTCGTCGCACGCAAACATTTCCATTACATTGGCTTTATTTAGGCTGCTGAAATTGCGCCCTAATTTTGTGTTCTCTTTGAAAACGATAATTTACACAAGATAAATCGTGTAAGTTATTGCAGTTTGTGGAGCGATTAGTTTTGAAAACGGCTTAACAATTATTAGCGACTTTTCTAAGGGAAATTAACTAAAACTATGCAGTGTGGCGTGTGTCCCGAATCTCACGCGTTAAAATATACTGGCTGACACCGTGTAGAAGTGCTTCGTAGTTTTTTGAAAAATTATTTAAATATAATTTCAAAAATTGCTGATTATAGATTTATAACAGTTGATCCATGAAATCTCATTTTTTGTTATAGTGATTTTTAATTTTTAACTTAAATGGGAGATTTTAAATTTACGATGGAATTATCAAAATCACTACGATGGCAATCTATGATGACTAAGTACCATTTACGATTCTACACAACATTTTCGTTTTAGGTAATTTCATTAGTGATTATGTTAAATCGATGTTTAAAAGACAAAATTGTTCTAAATGCTATTTTCTTACTACCGGTAGTGTGATGAATACTGAGCCCTATATTGGGAGAGTTTTACTTTATCGCGTATTTCCAATATATAGAGAAAGTTATGTGATGAGTCAAACAAAAACAATATCGACTTTTTTGCGGAAAATACTTTTTGAGAGTTTCTCTCAGTTGAAAAAATTTATTTTCGGAATGACGTCTGCCTGTCGTACTTGCAGTTCTCTACAGCTCAAACGGTTCGACTAGTTTTAATCAAATTTGGTAAGTGAACGTACGATGGCTATCTCAGATTTTACCTATAATCAATATTTGTTGATGTTACAATAAACAAAACACACAAAATTACGATTTTCTCTAATCGGCTCTAATTTTCTCAAACTGTAGCCTCTAAGAACTCAAACAAAACGTGTAGGTCACCAACTCTCAAAAAATACCGTTATCAGTAAACACAAAAACAAAATCATGAGCCCGTTAAAAAAATACAAATAACCTCTACAGATATCGTTCAAATTTTAATCAAATCTGATATTTATTGACACAAACACCATTATGGAAAATGGCTTGTAATAAAACATTACGATTCACTATTAATTGGAAAAACAAAAATTAACCTTGACCTCTATCAATAAATTATCAATTTCAAACAACCTTACTGTCTACGGCAGAAGTAAACCAACTTGATCCCTTATTTAACGTATATATTTTTCAAAATGGCGTCTATGGTTAATTTTTACTGTTTGATTGACAACTAATAAAATGATATTTTTATTGACGGTTGATTGTGATTCGTTTTTGTATGGTTGGTGGATGGTTTGGGACTATATTGGCATCCCTCAGAATTCCAAGTAATTTGATGGAAACTAAATTCAAATCGATTTATCAGTATTAAATTAGATAAACCGTAAATTTTTGTTACGGTTGGAGTTGATAAGAGCTAGAAATGCCATTCGAGTTGCTGCTGTTTAACAAATGTTCAAATACTTCCGCTTGTATATATTTTTTTTATATCATACATTTGTTTTAATAATATATTTAGAAATGTTCTACAATATTACCATTTGTGAAAACCACAGTAAAATTTGAATATTACCACAGTGAAAACTCCTTTTAATAATATTGATATTAAATTACTTTTCATAAATATTTCGTGAAAAAAACCCATTCAATTGTTCTTGGTTAAAATTCTTATTTTTCAATTCTTATATATTGTTTTCGATAAATATTATTTATATAATATTGAAAGAGATTTTACAAAAATTGTTTCTAATTTTTCGACGTTTAAAAACAAAGTTTAAAAATTAGGCACAACACGACCGCTTGGGGCCCGGGCTTGCCACCGGCATAGCGGAGTTCAAATAGATATTTGTTAGGATTTATAAAAACCAATCCTGGTGGAGTTTTCATTATAGAAACGAAATGTCCTGACACCGTCCGATTGTTAAATATAATCTTACATCTGCAACTAAATTAATTGAACCCCTTTTTTAAAAATCGGAGACAAAAAATAATAAAAATTTTATTACGCTAAATCCGCATCTAAAATCGAGTTATTTAACATTTAAAACGCCTTAAGACTATATAGGGGATGGTTGGAACCCTAGCTTTGGGGGGTTGGACAGGAAGTGCAGTTTGGCTATTGTCGAGTTAATAGCATTACTCAATGCTATCGGAAGACATAAAACTGAAACCACCCTGTTTACGCATTAGAGTCGCTGTGAACATCGATTAGAGACATTTGGAGTTGATCTGTTACAACCCTCAGGCAAACTACGAAATGGTCACAGACTCTACCCATAGGAGTAATTTACCTCTGAGCCCTGTGTTTTAGTACATACTTTAGTCGTTGTAATGTTCAATAAATTTGAATTCCGTTTAATATTGTTAGTAATTATGGTAGCTAAACACGGTTTGTTTGTAGTGAGGGACTGTTTCTATGGGTCTAAATGTTTTAGTTTAGTAGTTCATGAGGTGTGAGTGAAAGCTATATGGTCATGTGATAGATAATTTTAGTAACGTGGAGAAATAAAATAGCTGCCGTTATGATTTTTTATATATCTAAAATGAAAATTTTGCATCTATCCTCCTCAACGTTTTTATTATTTGAAAATCATATCAGTTTACTTTGTCATAATTTTCCTAATTTTGGGGGTTTTATCCCCTCAGGATTTGACAATGACTCAAACTTTCCCTTCTTGCACTTCCACCCCCTTAAGTTTAAAACTGAAAACTATGGATTCATAAAAGCAGCTCCCCCCCCCCCCTACAAAGAAAGAGCAAACCGTGCTTAGATATTTTAAATAATCACAAAGTTAAAAGAATGTGCAAGTTAAAGGAAAACTAGTGACTGTAGGGAGATAAAATGGGAATATAGGAATACTGGTGGAAACAATGGTTCGTTAAACCGTTTAAGGTTTTGAATTGGGTTTGTAAGGAAAGTTGGGATGGATTGAGATCTGAAACGAGTACAATCGTTCCCAGGAATCGTATCAATTCGTGTGCCCAAGAAAAGAAAATTGGTGTGCAAAATAGGGTCGTTATAAAACTTACACTTACGGAAACTATAGCACAATCAAATCTATTAAGCCCAAGAAAATACAAATTTATATGAGGGCATAAGTCCCAAATGTTGACTTGTTGGCCTTACAATGTATCAGTCATTACTTTTTATAGAAACCTCTTATATCGTATGCATATAAGCTATCTAATATTGTCCCCTGAAGACATTCAGTTGCGAGACATTGATTTTGTATAAAGGAAACCCATTTGCAAAGTTAAAAGCAGGTTTTGGTTGTCCTGTGCAGGGGATGGGCCTATTTATAAAGCGGAATAATAAATATGTTGCAAAGTTTTCAATGGAAGTATACATCTAAGGGATGAAGGCGGGTCACTTCGGGGTAAGAAGCTTTTATACAAATATGCAAACTACCCTCTGCTTTGCTAGACGTGGAAATTTTTATAAAGAAGTCGGGTTTCTTACGGCTTTCACGATACATTTTTTTGCATAAACAGGTTAGGTAAGGTATTATTGTTTTAAAAGTATTTTTATTAATTTATATTGTTATCTGAACAACGCGTCAACTAATGCATTTCTAGTTTCTCATATATACATAAGTAATGGTTGAAAAAACTCGATATTTAGTTGTTTTGCGGATATATTCTTTTTGAGATCCCCTCAGTGAAAAAGGTTTTTGGAATTATGTCTGTCTACAGTCTGTCATATGTGCAGTACTCTATAGCCCAAGCGCGAAAGCCAAATTTAATCAAATTTGACACGTGAACCATTTTGACCATTTTTCGGGATGTTTTATAGTTTTTCTCAAAATATCTCTGACTAAGTGTAGCTTCTAAACACCCAAACAAAAGCACACATGTCGCCATTTCTCCAAAAATACAGGTTGGTGAGTTATCGGCCTTGGATCTGTTATAAATACGTAATTTCTCAAAATTGGATCTACCGATTTCGTTCAAATTTGAGTGAAATGTAAAAATTAATTGCCCCAACTTATGTGAAAAATCACAAGTGTTCATCGCACAAAGGAAGAACGTTCAGCTCCTTATATTTATTTTTAAGGCAAAGTCTACGCTTCTTTTCCAACAAAAAGATTTTCAACTACCAAACTGATATTTTCTATGACGATTTAATTGTTTGTTTTTAGGGATGGGTGAGGGAGAAAGTTTATGCAATGTTTAACAAATTAACTAAAGGTTGTTTAATCATTTATAAGAAATTATAACATTTTGTTTTACCATTTCATTCTTCAGTTTGTTGACAAGTGTACATGACACATTGTTAGGGACTTGTTATTTTGTTTCGAAATCAATCATTATAATCTTTTATCTATTGGCTACAAAGAGACTTTTATATCATTGACAAACCCTTTGAGGTTTACTTTAGGAAGAACTGGCTTGGAAATCTCGAGAACATTTAACTGGGCCTACATATTTTTTCTTGGATTAAATCCCTCTCTTATATCTTTCCTATCAGATAGCTCTTGACCAACTCTTGTTCTCTTCCGACTCTGACGTTATTACAGTATTCGAGGGCAAGGTGTCTTTTTATTATTTTTTTCCCTTTACTTATAAGGCTATGACGACTAATAAATTTGTCTTTGAAAGTCAGAAGAAAAATATATATTGCAAAGAAACGGAGATTACGCTGCAACTCCTACAACAATAGCATACATCTTAGAACAACCCAATACAAGTAAAACTAACCCACAATACAATAGCATTCTACAACTTTCACTAGAATAACTCCCACTAATATCCCCAGTATTAATCTAGAGGAATAAATCTACTTACTTAATACTCTTCATTCACTTGGGAACTTTGGGCAGAAACTGTGGGTCTCTAAAGCCGGTCCTTTAATAAAATGCTCGCACATTTTATTACCAGGAGAGTTTTGCCATATTCAATGTTACTCATTCGTGATACATTTGTTGACCTTGTTCGCAGCTTCAGTACGACTGATACCATACTTTAGTTCGGGTCTTACAAAGGATGTTCAGCCTTCCTGGCATGTACTGTGGTTAGCTTTGTTAGACGATCTCCAAAGGTTCAGTTAGTTTCTTGCGTCAGTGCGCTGTTCTCTGGACATAGTCTTAGTTATTTCGACAGCTTACCTCTTCAACTACTAGTTGTCTTTGGATACTAAACTATGTTTGCACTTTTCATATTTGCTAAGTTCTAGGTTTCATTTGATAAAAAGAGTTGATCCATACTTTTGAAATATCTGAATAAATTATATTAATAATTGTATTGATAATCACTCATATAGTTTTTTTCTATTTTCGGAATGTCCTGTTTATATAAAAGTAACTTTTATCAATTTAATCAGAAACAAATTTTGTTTTTCATGAACAGTTTTACACAGTTTTACTGTAAAACTTGGTTCAAAGAAATATTAAAATGTATTACAAGGCAGCAGGAATTCATACATAATCATTTCTATTAGATAAAAGTAACGCTTTGATTAAGCTACCAATTAAAAGGCTTTTTGCTACTCCATCCCCCCCTTTCCCCAACATTTCCTGCGGCGAATATAAATTGAAAAGTTCTATTCTTAAAACATTCCTTTTTTATTTTAAAGTTGGCACTGGAGAAAAGTGCTGTTAATTCAAAGAGCTTTAAAAATTATAATTACTTCATTTGGAAAGGGAATATTTGTTATTCTGTGCCCGCTGTAGCTTTTACGTCGAGATTTATACGCGGTTAAGCGTTGAGGATGGATTGCTGTCTTCAACGTAAGCTTTAATTTTCAAATAATAATAATCTTGTTTAAACTACTTCGTCATTTTAATAACTTAAAGTACATATTCCACTATAGAACAAGTCATGTCATGGGTTAAGAAATTGATGTTGATTTTTCGCTAAAATATCCGTTATGATGTCCCCTGATTAAGAAATCAATATTGTAATAATAGAGCGCCGACGGGTTTTATTCGAATTTTTTAAAGTTTCTCCGAATATAAATTTCCTTTTACTTGTTGTCACATCACTCTAGCTGTTGCATTTTCTATTCAAGTTACTCCAAAATTTAAAAATTGTGTTTTACTAAACATGGTTGTTAGCAGAAAAAAGTTAAACTTAAAATACAATCTTTTGTCTTTTATATAAACACAAATTTTTAAATTCCAATTTAACTAACAAAGTTAAGAACTGACTTTAAAAATTGAATCATATCCAAAAACAAAACTTAAGCTAACAAAGTGTACTTCCCCCACTATCGCTTCGTTACGAAAAATTCGTGTCAGGCATTAAAGAAAATAATAAAACATGAATGGAGGTCGAAAATTCCATTCAAGTACATACGTAAGTCATACTGTTACAAATAAGTCAGGTAGAAACGTACCTTGTACTGGTACAAACGTAGCCAACAGAATCAAATCAGATACAAACACGCCTTGTATAGATGTACGAACATATTCGGGACCAGTAATCATCAAGTACAAACCTACTGTTCAAATGAAGTACAATAGTTGCGATTTACAAATCAGATACAAATGTCCGGTATAGGTACAGTCGTATACTGAATTGCTACAAAACTTTCAGGTGTAGACAAAGATAGAAATCGGGTGTAAATGTGCTCGTTAGAAATACAAATCTCATACAAAGGTACCTGGTAAACGTACCCTGTATAGTTGAAACATAAATAGAAACAGTCGTGTGAAAGTTTAGTAAAACGTACTTGTACATGTCCGTTTGTATTTATGTTGTAACTAAAATCGAATACAAATCGGACACAAACGTGCCTAGTGAAGGAATAAATCAGATAAAAACATGTATTAAATCTCAACTCTCTGTTTTAAACAAGAAATATACTATTATAACATAATTAAACTAGTAAAGAAAAAAATTGTATATTTTAAATAATGAATGATAAAATCCATTTTAAATTTTAAATTTGTGTTTTATGACAGTACATCCAGAGTAACAACTTAAAACATAGTGTCTATACCCTAATTAGACTACAGGGCCTCCCCTTGTACGTATATCTCACAAACGAAGTTTTGTTTTTTCGAATGAACCGCGCTAGATTTGCTTCGTTGCCCAAACTTGACTCATTTTAATTCTATTTTCTGGCGGCGAAGATGTGTCCCTTGTTTTTCTTTTTCCTCGACCAATAACTGGCGCAAATCGAAACGTAATTCTTTCCCCGAAGTGGATGAAAGCTCCTTTTAAAGGCTTCATCGGGGATGAGGGTTGTTTTATTTGCTCCCAAGTTTGTTTTCCGACTTAAAAGGGATTTTTATATTCAATTTGCTATTCTCTTCCCTTCACAATGCTTGCTACCCTTGTTTCCAACCCGTTTACACTTTTATGTTTGTTTTGTAATAGCGGAGTTTGTGAATACAAAAGACAATCTTTGCATTTATTTGGTAATTTCAATTGTTGGTATTTTTTTTCTTCTATTTTCTTTGTTTAAATACGCGAACACTTAAAATTGTAATGTTTTATGTTTAACTCTAATATATTAAATCAAATTATTATTGGTGTGTTTTATTCGGACATTTGCCATCGTACAGGAGTAGGTCTGCACTCTACACTCTCGGAATGTCGCAGAAGTGTAACCTATTGATTTTCTTATCTTGCATACTGTAGACGCAGTAGAGAGAAAGTTATGGGTCAAAATCTGATGTTGAGTTTCTCTGGATATATTAACCGTTTTGAGGTCGCGTGAGTATACATGTCGTTTTAGGATTGGCGTCTGTCTGTCTCTACAGCCTAACATATTTTGTCCATAAATCGATTTTTTTTGGCTCAAAATAAAGAGTTATGTAGCATAAGAAATAAACACAGAATTACGATAAAATTTCGTTTATTGCTCTAAGGACCCAGACTTATTGGCTGTCATTTCTCTAAAAACATCTGTTAATGGGTTATCGGTAAAAAATAAAATAAAATAAAATATGTCGTGTAACTGTTATAAAAAACTTAATTTGTCAAATCGGCTGTACCGATTTCGTTAAAATTTTATTATTTCGTAAGATTTATTAATCTGTGAAGTATCCAAATCCGCAAGCAAAATAAGAAGTGAACCAATATCAAATTCAAGAATAATTGGTAAAAAACCAAAATAAAAGTTAACCGCCGAAACTTAAAGCTCCCTTTTTAATCAAATATGATTTACGCCTTTATGATATAAACTAAACAAGTTTAGGCGAAACATGTATCAAAGACGGCGAGTACGGTGTGTTTTAACTTTTTGATTGACAGCTACCGAACTGACGTATTTGGTGATGAATAGTTTTGCTTAGTTATGGAGATGGGTAAGATAGTTTGTGCAATGTTTCTATACTGTTTATTTTACAGACCATTGATGGCAAGACATGGGTGTCACTTGTGCTTCTTGTCTTTTTTTGAGCTACTCCAAAACCCTTATCTGCACGGAGAAAAGCTCAGCTGTCAACAAATTAAACTTTTGTTTTGATTCTCGCGTAATGAACCTACTACTACTCAACCTAACCTCAATTTCATTTGATATTATACATTATTTAGATCTAAAGTCATACAATAATAAACCGTTACATCATTATTCTCTCGTCACCCCCACCCGATGTCAGTAAGTTTGCCAATCTTTGTTTAATGTAGTCTTGTGGTTTTTTTCTAATCACTTTTAGTCTCAGTTTTGACTGCTCGGCCACAGTTTCAGAATTAGTTTCCAGCATGGCTCTAGGTTAATATAATCTATGTTGGAGTGTTTCACTTTTAGTATCAGTTTTGACTGCTCGGACACAGTTTCATAATTAGTTTCCAGCATGGCTCTAGGTTAATATAATCTATGATGGAGTGTTTCACTTTTAGTATCAGTTTTGACTGCTCGGACACAGTTTCATAATTAGTTTCCAGCATGGCTCTAGGTTAATATAATCTATGATGGAGTGTTTCACTTTTAGTATCAGTTTTGACTGCTCGGACACAGTTTCATAATTAGTTTCCAGCATGGCTCTAGGTTAATATAATCTATGTTGGAGTGTTTCACTTTTAGTATCAGTTTTGAATGCTCGGACACAGTTTCAGAATTAGTTTCGAGCACGGCTCTAGGTTAATATAATCTATGTTGGAGTGTTTCACTTTTAGTATCAGTTTTGACTGCTCGGACACAGTTTCATAATTAGTTTCCAGCATGGCTCTAGGTTAATATAATCTATGTTGGAGTGTTTCACTTTTAGTATCAGTTTTGACTGCTCGGACACAGTTTCAGAATTAGTTTCGAGCACGGCTCTAGGTTAATATAATCTATGTTGGAGTGTTTCACTTTTAGTCTCAGTTTTGACTGCTCGGGAACAGTTTCAGAATAAGTTTCGAGCATGGCTCTAGGTTAATATAATCTATGTTGGAGTGTTTCACTTTTAGTCTCAGTTTTGACTGCTCGGGCACAGTTTCAGAATTAGTTTCCAGCATGGCTCTAGGTTAATATAATCTATGTTATAGTGTTTCACTTTTAGTATCAGTTTTGAATGCTCGGGCACAGTTTCATAATTAGTTTCCAGCATGGCTCTAGGTTAATATAATCTATGTTGGAGTGTTTCACTTTTAGTATCAGTTTTGACTGCTCGGACACAGTTTCATAATTAGTTTCCAGCATGGCTCTAGGTTAATATAATCTATGATGGAGTGTTTCACTTTTAGTATCAGTTTTGACTGCTCGGGCACAGTTTCATAATTAGTTTCCAGCATGGCTCTAGGTTAATATAATCTATGTTGGAGTGTTTCACTTTTAGTATCAGTTTTGAATGCTCGGGCACAGTTTCAGAATTAGTTTCCAGCATGGCTCTAGGTTAATATAATCTATGTTGGAGTGTTTCACTTTTAGTATCAGTTTTGACTGCTCGGACACAGTTTCATAATTAGTTTCCAGCATGGCTCTAGGTTAATATAATCTATGTTGGAGTGTTTCACTTTTAGTATCAGTTTTGAATGCTCGGGCACAGTTTCAGAATTAGTTTCCAGCATGGCTCTAGGTTAATATAATCTATGTTGGAGTGTTTCACTTTTAGTATCAGTTTTGACTGCTCGGACACAGTTTCATAATTATGTTCGAACAAGGCTCTTGGTTAATAAAATTTATGTTGGAGTGTTTCACTTTTAGTCTCAGTTTTGAGTGCTCGGTCACAGTTTCATAGGCTAATTAGTTTCCAGCATGGCTCTAGGTTACTATAGGCTGTGTTGATAGTGTTTCATTTTTAGTCTCAATATTGACTGCTCGAGCACAGTTTCATAATTAGTTTCCAGCATGGCTCTAGGTTACTATAATCTATGATGGAGTGTTTCACTTTTAGTCTCAGTTTTGAGTGCTCGGGCACAGTGTCATAGGCTAATTAGTTTACAGCATGGCTCTAGGTTACTACAGGCTGTATTGATGGTGTTTCACTTTTAGTCTCAGTTTTGACTGTTCAGTCCCAGTTTCAGAATTAGTTTCCAACATAGCTCTAAATAAATATCCAATTATACCATATTAATAATATACAAACAGTTGAGAATTTTGTATTCGGTGATTACTTGTCACATAATCAATTAAAAGGAAATGAACAGTATTATTAGAGGTTCCTATTTAAATAGTTTACAATATTTGTCGCTAAAATGAAATTAAAAACACATTTCAAATTGTTTCACACCGGTCTACGCCAAGCCTAACCTATTTTGTTGAATTGCTAAAGTTGATGAACGTATCGGCCGGTATTAGTGTATATTATTATATTGGTTGCTATGGTAACTTAATTTGTATGTCACAATTTTCTTCCCAGATTTCACTTCCCTTCCCCTCCTTACCCTATCGAATATGAGTACCAACTCAATGGATTCCGCGTATTAGAAAACCTTTTTTAATTCGTTAAAATCCTAAAATCCGTTTCTGAAAAAATTAATTTACAAACCTAGATACATAAAAGATTAACTAAACCTAATAGAGTAGGATAGGATGGGAGATGGCGTTGAATATTACTTTTGTGAAATGTTGTGCCGTAAACAGGGAAAAAATTTTCTCCTGAAAGTGTAATTTCTCTCAGATTACCTGTATAAAACTAACCCTTGAGACAGAACAGAATATCAAGCAATGTTTACAACATTTAGCCTGCCCTCCACCAGACGTATTGTAACGTCGGGCGCCGCCATTATCTTCCATGACTCGCACTTTGCTGCGGCAATTCTTCAAAGCATCAGCATCATTTAAAGTGTTTGTGTTAGGACCTTCACGCCGCACCTACATACACTGCAAACCGACTGGAAAACTTTAATTGATAATATAACGTTCTTTTCTCACGGCATCAGCTTTGATACTGCCTTAACCAGTCCAAACAACTGAACTGTTGCATCCAGCCCTTAAAACATGTAGCCTACCATGGGACTTCATGATATGCTTCGCCCGATAAAATTTACGATACGATGTTGTATTGTTTCCTTGTGTTTTACGCCTTGCGTTAATAATAAGTATTGTTGTTTAAAGTCAAGAAATCTGCCATCCATCATTGCCTTATTAAAAAACATAAAATGATTCCCCTTGGCTTTTGAATATTTTAATAGCGTCAGGCTCGGAAAAGAAGAAGAGTTGGTCAAGAAAGACATGGAAGGGAGGGATAAAAACCCAGGAATGTAGATCCGGCTAGAAAATTCGGAATTGCCACCGCCCGTTCTCACTACAAGAGACCCTGAAAGTTTTAATATGTAGTTTGTGTTTACTCATTATGACCAATCTCCTAGTGATCCAATTGCTCAATAAATTCTTTTTTTATTTTGTCCCTCGATTCACCTCAATTTACAATGTTCAATGTCACATATTCGTAGTATAGAAAAAGTCATCTGATAGCAAATGCCAATAATTGCAAAAGTTTTTTGCAAGCGTATCCGTTTTGAGGTCCCCTGGGTCCAAATAATTGTTTTTTTAGCAATGATGTCTGTCCTTCATCTATGCAATGCTCTATATCTTAAACGCGTGAACCAATTATAATCCAATTTGGTATGTTGACAATTTGGCCATATCTTAAGACTTTTTTTTTTTTTTTTTTCATTTTATCATTAGGAAAATACGAAATTGTGATTTTCTCAAAATCAGTTCTTAAGAACGATTTTAATCAAATTTTGCTAAAATACACAAAAAAGCGTTGGGTAACTCTTAAACAAACTACCGATTCATGAGTTATCGGTAAAAAACGTCAAAAATCAGGCATGGAGTTATAAAATAGATACATAATTTCTCAAAATTACCAAGGATTACAAAACTTAGGCCTAATGGTCGCCATCTCCATAAAAGAAAAAATGCCGGATAGTGAGTTAGTGGATAAAACATTTCAAATCGGACATAGGGTTGGAATAAAATACGTAATTTCTCAAAATCGGCTCTACCTATATAGTTAAAATTTTAGTGAAATGTAAAGATGAATTAACCAAAATCGCAAGTAAAAAAAAAATATTACGATTCAGAAATATTTGGCAAAAACTAAAATGAATCTTGATGACGTCATTAAAATGCTGAAATATAACTAAATATGGGACAAGTGAAGCAAGTCTAGTGCGGAGTCTGTGGTTCATTTCCATTTTTAGACTAAAAACTACCGAATTGACATATTTGGTGAGTAGAGGGGGGCGGTTATGATATTTAAGGTTATTATTTGATATTTTGGATTTGTGAGTGCAATGATTTTGTCAAGTTTATTTACATATAGACGACCTTACGAACCAGACTTTGTTTATGTCTAATCCAAAATGCATCAATACCACCAGTCAACGAATCTCATCGATTGTAACAAACATTCGACATCGGGAACACAAAAGCTAAACTATGACTCTACACAAAGAAAAGAAATCCTGCTTTTACATTTGTAAAGAATAATTTCCAAGTCAGAGATGTTATGTCAGCAAGAAGCTTATACGGTACATTAAGTGTTCCAGTCAAGCATGGACGATGAGAGATGGATGAATTGGCTTGACTTTCATCTCTGTATTAAATGTAGGCTGACATCTTCAAACAATTTCACGCTACTCTCAACGGATATGGAGTAGACGTTTTATTATTAACTCTGTGATAATTAGACTTAGTATTATAATAGCGTGCAAATTTAGGCTATTTTTGGAACTGTGATGTTTTTGCGACGCTTTATTTTCAAGAGCGCCGCGACCAATTGATAAAGACTTATTGTTTGAAACAGCGTAATTATTAATCTTTTAATGTTTGCTATCATCATTTTTTATCAATTATAAAATTAGGTACAATACCTGCTTTTTGTCTTATTCCAATCCAGAAATCACTTGGTGATTACCGCGGTTTCGGGTAACCTACGCACCTATCTTCAGATCACAGAAATTACACAAATCCCATCATTATGTGGTCGTCAAATATGTTATAAGTTACACAAAATAAAAGTCACAAAAAACACACATCATGACCACATAATGATGGGACCAAGTGATTTCTGGATTGGAATAAGACAAAAAGCAGGTATTGTACCTAATTTTATAATTGATAAAATTATCCAATCCGTGGGCTAACATGTTGAAATCATTTTTTTATAAGTTCGCCACAAATGATGTCATAACCTTCACATTTCAAAAAAATTTATTGAAAAATAGCTTTACTGATTTCGAGGAAATCAGCCTTTTAAGTCAGACTGTTTGAATTTTTTTATTTTTACTCAACTACTATTCTAATTATGTAGGGTATATGGTAATTTGGCAATTGTTAAAAATTTCAACTTTGGTTTTTACCTGATCTTCACGTTTATTGGGCTCAGGAAACCGAAAAAGTTTCTTTCAACACGCTCTTCATCCGTCATCGTTGTCGTAGGAACATGAAATTTGGTATAGTGTACTCCTCATGTAACTCTATTGAAATTAAGAAAAATTGATGAAAATGTCAAAATAGTTTATTCATTTCTCCTGTGTTATTCAACTTATAATACACTAAATTACATACGATTTTACAGATTTTAATTTTGCATGTAATTGTACCAACCCATCTCCATTATGATAAATAGGGAAGTTATAATTAAAAATATAATTTCGCATCCTGACCTAACCAAGAAAATACGATAGGGCGTTCGTATAGTTACGAGACAGCGTTACCGACATGAGCTTAGCGAGTGGAAGCTCCTTCACATATATATCTCTCAAGGCCCACTAAGACCAAGACATTGACACGAGCGAAACAAGTGGAGACTTTATATGTACGTGGATCGTTAAGGCATAGCCGACGAAAAGAAAGTAGTGATTACACAATTACGAGGTTCAGTAAAGCTACTGGATAAGATTCCCTCATCTACCAATACGATTTCACATTTCCTACCAAATTTTGAGCCTTACATTTAAAGGTTCTGCTTGTGCTAGTACATTGTATGATACATACCATGATGGTACAAATCAACATTTTAAAAACATATATTTAGTTTTGTTTTCAGGAAATGTTTATTAGATAATAGTGTTTTACAGTAAAAAAAGTCATTCTAGGACATTGATATACACAGACACACAAATATTTTTCGTGTTTTATAGTTAACACCTTACTTAAGCTTCTTCGATACTAGGGCGCCACGAACTCTGTTTCTTTCAACAGCTTTTTTCCGTCTGTCTTTAATTTCCGCATCCGGATTCACATTCAGGTGTTCTTTGGTCGTTCTCATTTCTTTGTTTGCCTGATTCGAATCCAGTTCTGACCTCTTATTGACCCTGTCTTCCTTCCGTAAAATATGACTTATCCATTTCTATTTTATTTCTTTTATAGTTTTGTGTATTATGTTCTTGCCTTGTTTTTATCCAAAGATCTTCAGTGGATACGGCTTTGTAGCCGGAATATTTTTAGGATGTTACGCAGGTATTTTTGTTTAAATACTTTTGTGTGATATTGGTCTTGGCTTTCTATGATTCTGAACCGTAAATGTAGCACTGAGTTTACATTTGTTGTAATTATTCTGTGTTTGAACCTTAATGATATTTAATTGAATCTCCACATGTTGTTTAATATTGCTGAGTTTCTAGACATCTTTATCTGCTCTTCCGTTCTTACTTATAACACCACCCTAGTAGACAAATTCCTCCCTTTATTTCAGGTCTCTCGTATGTAAGTGCTTCGACATGTTTATTTGTATTGCTCTTAGTATTTTCAATGTTAATTTCAAGTATTGTTTTCTTGGCCACCTCACATAATTTGTCAGTTTTCCTCTGCATTTTTTAGATGAATTAAACAGTAATGTAATTTTTCCCCTGCAGTATGTGAATTAAACAGATTTCAAGTCCTCTAGCTGCGCCCAGATGTTTCAAGTAATACTTGTTCTACCAGATGTAGTTTTTTGTTAAATCAGTCGACACAAGAAATAGGATTGTTGAAAGGCTACAACCCTGTCTGACACCTATGTTTACTCTAATACTACCACACAATTTTCGACAACATAAGTCATAAAAAATTTAATGATGTCCATTACATTTTTCTTCATTACATTTTTCTTAATAGTTTCTTACATTTTTGTTCATGTTTCCTGTGGAATGTTTCGCATTATGAAAAATGTTCTTCAACTCAGCACACCTATAGATTTATAACGTATCTAATTTTATTTGATCTGTTTTTATTGCTAAATAATATCGTAGATTCTGTTATTCTTTACAAAACCACAGCAATTCCAACGACCAAAAAGCGTGGTGTCGCTGTTTTCAGTGTTCAAGTGCAAGAGTTACCTCACCCCCCCCCCCCCCACTGATCACCATTTTAGATACAGGCAAAAACAAGGATTAAATCATACGCGTATCATTTATAGTTTATGAGATATAAACGTGACAAATCGTACAATTGTTTTAGTCAATAGTGTTTTCGTAGAGACATTCTACTCCAGGCCCCAATGCTGAAACTTCTTACAAGACAATAATTCCAACTCTCCTCTCTCAGTAAAATTCTACACGATGTTGGTCTAAGTGTCATTTATTATTATTGTATAAGTTTTACAGTTGCAACTTTCAGTTTTGTGTAGTTAAATTAACCTATTGTCTAATTTTCTCTGTTACTAATTTATCTCAATTAAGTTAATAACCACGGATTACAAATCCTTAGATTACGACCGCGGTCACGCTCAGTTTAACCAAACTATTACGCTATGTTGTAGATTATTTACGCAAAAAGAGCGTACAATAACGGGTAAGATTTCTTTGAGAAGGATGTTCTGCACTAAACTGTGCGCAGGATCACGCAAGCAACAGGACGTTAAGTGACCACTAGACCGGAAGTAGTTCATCACGCACACGCAATACGCACACATCACATCACATCACAGAATGTGGTTATTTTAATCTTCCTGTAGTTACCTCTAATTTGACAATCTCTCGTTGTCTTTATGTTTAGAAGGTAATGTCATTCACATTATGTGTTCCAAATAAAAGAAAAGTGAGGATGTTTGATATCGGTTCGGGAAAAGAAAAGAAATAACGGGTACAAAACTAAGCTAACTTTCTCTTACGCCTATCCACAAAATCAAATACAGTACTAACAAAAAAAAATATTCACGGTCATTTCCTGAAAAATGTGTTTAATACTCTTATACGTGAGAAAGGAAAGTGATTATCATGCCAACCCCCCTCTATCAAATTCAAATAGGCCTACTTTTTTTATTTATTTATTTTTTTTAATGGGACCATATAAACAAAACCAATAATACGTAAATTAATTTTACAAGTTATTTTGAATATAAATGATTACAGAAAAACAAAAATTATATATATATATATATATATATATATATATATATATATATATATATATATATATATATTGAGAAAAATCATGCACAAGACTCCCTCACAAACCTAATAATTATTTAACAAATAAGAAACTGTTATTATGTATAATCAGATTCGACAAACTACACTACAGTTTGCCTTCCTAATACTCCTAATACTCCTGATCAACTTGTTGAACATTTAAAAGAAATATCATGAAACATCGAAGTATAAACGTGTCCAAAGAGTAAATCATTTGATTGAAATCGAGTATTTAAAGATGGCGATAAATCTTAATTTTCCTCTTTTTTGTCAAAATATTTCCAAACCGTAGTTTTTATTTTACTTGTAAGTTTGTACATTTCACCAAAACTAAATCTTTACAACCGATGTTCATAAATTATGTCATAGCTGTATAACTGCTCTAAGGACGATATTTTAATATTTAGGCGAATATTTCACAAAGCGATGACAGATATATTTTTTAACGTCTTTAAGCATTCTATCAAAATGTAATAAAAATCGTAATTGTGAATGTTTAGTCTTGCGACAGCTACACACAAATTTTGAGTTATCAAAAAACGTTTGGAGGTATGGCTACATCACATTTTCTTGTTTTTTTTAAATAAATTATTTTCTTACCGGAAAAAATAAATTATCTGGTACAAGTAAACCATTTTTTTTTTTTTTTTAATTTTGGTATAAAACTGATGTTTAACAAAAACAAATCCTTGAAGTTTGGGAGATCTCGAAATATTATCTTATAAAATGTTTCTGAGATTGTAACGTAAAGAAAAATCTCCTTAAGACCTTGAAAAACATAAACCTAACAAGGAATTAATACTGCCATTTTATTTCTCCTCGATACCAAAATAACATTGTGTTATCAGGACCCACCCTATTACGGTGAGCTACACTAGGCATACCGAAGCCTGCTCTTCAAAACCTTTTACTGTCAAAGATTTGTGCTAACCTGGACCCACCCTCATACGGTAAGCATCCAAAAGGCATACTGAAGTATGCTCTTCGAAGCCTCACATTGCATGACACATTGTGTTATCCTTCCTGGACCCATCCTATTACTGTGAGCATCTCCAAAGCCACACAGAAGTGTGCTCTTCGAAGCCTTACATTGTATGACACATTGTGCTATTCTTCCTGGATCAACCCTATTAAGGTGAGCATCTCCAAAGGCACACAGAAGTGTGCTCTTCGAAGCCACACATTGTGCTATCCTTCCTGGATCAACCCTATTACGATGAACATTTCCAAAGGCTCACTGAAGTCTGCTATTCGAAGCTTCACATTGTATGACACATTGTGCTATCCTACCTGACCCACTTTGTTACGGTGAACATCCACAAAGGCACACCGAAGTCTGCTCTTCGAAGCCTTACATTGTGTTTCCCTGACCCACTCTATACGGCGAGCATTTCCAAAGGCACGCCCAAGTCTTCTCTTCATTACCACACAGTCTAATATAAAATACTCAATCTTTTTAAACAGTACACAGCCAGAAAATGGGATCTCCATTGAATAGCTCCATTTCCTGTTTATGTTTTCTGAACAGGCCTTTTTCACTGATGAAATATAAGACTTTTCTATACCTTGCCCCATCCATCAAGAACAATCATTTGGAAATATCTATAATCAGACTTTAGATGAGTGCACTACCAAGGTTCTGAAAAACTTTAGCCTTAGCCTTAACAATTGTCCTAACGTAATGGCTTAAAGGTCTCTGACCTTCCGTTCACAAGAACTCCTTGATGACCGAGCACCCATTCAAGTCTCACATTATTACAAGCTCTGATAGCATTCCCAAACTATTTTTGAATTGAAAATCTTTCCGTACAATTCTTAAAGCGCATTCTAGCTTTCTGTACAAATAAAGATTCATTTATCGAAGTAACCCCTATCATTACCGACCCAAGGATAGCAAACAATTCTACCTGAAAAATAAACAGTAAAGAATCTGTCCAAACCTATACTATTTATTGTTTTGGAGATTCTCCATAAAGATCCTTTCATCTTCCTAATAATTTGCTTTAAAGCCATCTGTTTAGAAGATCTGACGTATCCTAACCCCCTACTATAAACTCATCCCTATTTCTAATATGGCCCCATGAGACTTATATCACTATCCGTCAGGTCTCTAGTCTTGGATCCCTCCATAACAGTGGTTAATATGGCTGAGTGATCTCCTCCTTGTCTTTCTCTCAACAATCCTGTTCTAACATACTTTATGTTATCGATACTTTATTATTATTAATAATAATAATATTTTACATTAAACGCAATTTCTGTTTTCAGGACCACTTGCCGCTATTACAACAATCATTAATGTTAACGGAAGGATGAGAGGTAAGAGATTTTTATTCTTGCAAATTTTAATATTGATTTATTTAGTTTTAATTGAATGATTCCATTAGTTAAAGCAGTTTTGGTTTGTTAAATGTAGAGTCACCAATTACGTCATTAATTAATACTTTTGAACCCCAGATAACTTACTTAATACCAGGTTAAAATATCATTTGAACCAATGTGTCTTTTATTACGGTTTCCAATTTCTTCTTATTTGTACATGTAATCCTATATACCTGCATTGTAAGGTGTCTGAAAAGGCTATAGGCCTATATTTAACATTTTCTACTAGACTGAGAGGCTTTGAAGAGTAGGCTTCGGCGTGCCTTTGGCGATGCAGGAGATATTGGTTCGTAGCAGGATGGATCAACAGATTTCAACTTGGGTGTTTTTAAATAAACTACTCCTATTCAAATTGATATTGACATTTTAGAATATATTACATTTTCAACGGTTATAATAAGAAACAGGTTTTACCGTTTAAATAAACATCTAAATCTTACAAATTATGTTTCACAAACATATCCCTTTGCCAGTATTTAAAGAAGCTAAGATTTCGGTTCCTAAATTTCAGAATTCACATCATCTGAATGGAAGACCGACGGTATTTCCGATGTATAATATGAATGTATAGGCTAGTAATAAAGTGTAGCCCTCTGTTCATGAGTGAAAGATTTCGGGTTTAATCCCCGATGGGGTTCAAATATTTACGTTGTTGACCCAGCACCTTGAGTATTGGTAGCGAACTCAGCTGTCCGACAGACCAAGGCTGTTCTCAAGCTGTTGCGGCACGGAGTTTAGTTTGAGTTAAGTTTAGAACTTTCTGTATACAACTCAATTTCCTTCACTCTAAAATAGGATCCCCTGAAGGTGTAAGTCAACATTCCTGCACGAATAAGTGTAACCAAAATCATTTTTTGTTTTTGTTGTTATTCATTCAAAAGTTATTAAGCCGTTTAATAACGCTCTTTATACATTATTAAACAATGCAGTTTTTGCATACAAAATACATTTGTTTCTCGAAGACTTTTTTCTATAACATTCCAAAAATCTGTAAATATTTAAATTATTCAAAGAAAAGAGATTAATTGTAAAAGAAACAACAAAAATTATCAATCACAAATTTCTAAATTAAAAATAATAAACACGTATTTTAGTTAAAATTATCACACGAGATAAGTTTAATTGGAGCCTTTGGGATGTGAGATTGAGATTCCAGATTCAATTATTTTTTTGGTTCAAAGATCGTTGGCCCGGCATCGTGAGACAAAAGTGGAAATCTACGATTGACAGTGATTTCTTGTTATGAAGGCGCTTAGACCATTCACGACATGTTCTATTCTGTGGCATGTAGCTTATTACGTTTCTGATGTTGGGCTTAATGAGTGTTTCAACCCTATACCTTATTACTCAAACCAACCAAACCTTCCTGTTCTCTTTACATAACTCAACACACCAATGAAGACCATCTCCTGCAACTTCTCCACATTCAATGTGTCATATCTTACTCTACTGTACACTTCACTGAAGGCAATAAATGACTTCCTACAGTCTACATCGATCACGCATAATCAAACGATGTCTATTCAAAACACATTGGACTGTTAAAATATTTAATATTCATTTTTTCTAGCCCTGTACTCCTTCCTTCATTAGATCTGTCCACAAAGATCTTTCAGTGTCTATAATCCACTCTCTCTATTTCCTGAACCAGTTACTATTCATCTTTGTCTTGAAACTTGAATTATAGATTATCTCACTCCGATCAACTCGTATATCTTATCTAACGGAATGTCGGTGAGATAAATTATTCTCTTTAAACTTAGCGGGCACGGGTACATTTGTGGGCTACCTTGGTAAATCCAACATGATCATACGGAGATTCAAGTCAAGACTATGTCAGTCACACATGCGAGGTGGCTGGTGGAGAGGTGCCGGCTTGAAGAGATTGTAAGTAAATCCTATAAAGTCTGAAGACGATGATCTAGACAAGAACTGTTGGGACAAAGTAGCAATTTCCAAGGAAGGAATGCTTTGTTGAAATAAGTTGTAAGACGATATTTAGACATCTTACTGGGATTATCCAAATAAGGTGGAACTCAACTGGGGAGTAAAAAAAATAAAACCACCTTGAATAGCGGTCTCGGGGTGGATTCATAACTGAGGAAAGAAGTTAGGTTTTAGTGGGTAAACCGGATGAACCGGGAGTCCTATACACTGAGAAACTTGTCTCCTATTTCGTACCTAAGTCATTTCCCCCTGTACAAACAATAATAATTAATTGTTAAATATGATGTTAATAAATAAGATCAGATCAAATTGTAAGGTGGCTTGACAATCTGTTTATATTATACAATGGTCGACAAATGAGCGGTACACATCCAATCCAATCATATCAGAGTGTCAACTTTATACCGAGTAATTCACAAAACCCTTTTCACTAATTAGTACAGAAAGTTTTACAAAGATATGCCAATCAACCTGGATCACATTGTTATTCGTACAACGTTATATTTGCAAATGTTTAAAGGCCCAAGTGACGCCAACTAATTAAAACAATAGTGTAATCAAATGTAAGGCGGGTTGTTAGAAAGCTTCATTGAAATTCCGTACAGATAGCGCGGCAGAATCGCGTAACACAAACTACGTTTCCAATTAGCGCGATCCAGCCGAGTTTAATTAATAGAAAGTTGTCGCCATCTATCGGCAGCTGATCGAATTACACGCCACAATCTATTATACTTTTAATTAGTTGGGATACAGTCAAAACTGGTTAAAGGAGATGCCGAGAGTGCTTTGTTTGTCGTAATAGTATTAACTCTGTTCTTAATCAACAAATAGACTTGCATGCCGGGAAAATACGGGTTTTATTTCCTCTCGTGTTTGCAATCTCAAACAATTAGCGAGGTGTCGTTTCAATTACTGGGGTTACTCTCGTTATCATTTTATAATTGTACCCTAGTCACTCTGCTCGTTTAATCATTTCCATTGGTAATGGAAATTAATTTCATTAAAATCAGTTGAACAAAAGAGAGTGTTGAGAGAGCCAAATTGTAAGACAGACCTACTTACCAATACTTTGAATCGCATGTGTAGACTTCGCTCGTGGATGTTTTAATATTATTCTATAAATAAATAGGCCTACTTCTTGTAAAAACAATTTGTATATTGCCTTGACTAAGAAATTCCACAGTTACTGTACACTTGAACAAAACACCCCGTTAGGAGAAATAATCAAAGCGTATGTGGGTGGTTTTTTGTATTGGTAAATATTATGTATATAAATCCTGGAATGATAAACTGATACATGACCCAAAACATTGCACAAACTCGCACACCCATTCCTAAAACCAAAATTATTCGTCATCGAAAATTCCAGTTGAGTAGAAATTAGTCTAAAAGTGAAAATGAACCGTGAACCCTGTCTATATGTTTAAATGGCGATTAAACTTGCTTCACTTGTACCTTTTTATTTAACTAGAGTTTTGGGTTATAATATACAGGATATATATATATATATATATATATATATATATATATATATATATATATATAGGCTATATTTGTAAGTGATTTCTTGTATTATATATATATATATATGTATATATTACTTACGATTTTGGGTCATTAATCTTTACATTTAATTAAAGATTGAAGGAAATCAGTAGAGCAGATTTTGAGAAATTACATCTTTTCAACAGGATCATGGCCGATTTTTGGTTTCTTACTGATATTTCAAGCACCGACATTATTGGAGGAATGGCAACCAATACATTGTATTTAAGTCCTTAAATTTTGATCAAAATCTTTAAGCCTATTTTTGACAAACCTTCATTTTATGTTTTTTCTTACACCGGCTACACAGAATTTTGAGCTACCGAAAAAAAATGTAAAAAAGTTCTCTAATATAGCCAAAATATGTTCACATACTTGGCCCACTCGTCAGAGAACACATACATAGCCGATCATTCAACAAAATACTTTTTTAAACTCAGAGAACCTCAAATCAAAAATATGCAAACAAAAACCTGACATCGATATTTTGACCTATCACGTAACTCTCTCTATGTGGAAAAGTTTACGCAAAGATTTGTGTACTGAAGTGTTGATACTGAGCGAAGCCGCTTTGTAGATGAATGACTATTACATTATTGTATATTAATTAACACTTTGTGTGTGCTTGACAGAATTAATGAACTTACTTAGTGGTAGGGACACTTTCATTAGCAAGTAATATATCATATCATGTGATGGACAAACCCTGTACCTTCCATGGCTCGATAGCGTCGTGCTATTGTTCGGCCCGTATATTTACCTTTTTAAACAATAGTAATGACATTTTTAACAGTGTTTTATGAGATATGACGACGTTAAAGTCAACATTAAACTTTCAGTTTTTTTTTAATAAATATGGGCAAAACATGAATTTTAACCTAGGAAACACATCTATGCAAATATTGTTTACATGAAATAGTCAAAAAAAACAAAAACTAAATTTAACCGATTGTAAATAAATATTTAGGCCCCTAAGCTGAGGTCGAGTTTATGGCACAAGTTTTGAATCTTATTTAAATAATCTTTTTTTTTTTTCTTTTTTTTTTTTCAAAGCCGGCGTGCATGGTTAATTTTAATTTTTGATTGACAACTGAACTGAGATTTTTGACGATGAACGGTGATTAATATGGTTAATTTTTAATTTATTTTGGAGGTATACATGTGAGAAAGTTTGTGCAATGTTTTGCACTATTTATTTGCATAGTTGACGATTATACGCTATATATAGAATTGAAATTGGACTTGTATTTATGTGTTTAAAATAAAAAGTAGGATCTTAAGAGCTTGTAAGTGATTTTTATCTAAGTTACACTAATTTGGATTTCTGTGCTAATTTATCCCTTAAGGACAGCAAACACTGGTTTCATTGCGGATTTTAATTCAATTTAAACTTAAAATACTTCCTAATGGCATTGTAGACAGTGGTGTATAGGATACATACATTTTCTAAATCCACTAAACAACACCGGTATCTTCAATTAGTTTTTTTCTTTACGAAATTAATTTAGTGCCATTATAACCTACAATGACTTCTGACACTATCTTGCGTCATCTGAGAGAGTATGATGAAATCCGAGCCTTAAAATCAAACATGTAAACAGTTCTGTGAACATTTTACAATATGGCTAAAGAATGATTCGAAGTCATTTGGTTTTGTATAGATTTAAAGAATTCTCCTCAGGGGCAATTCCGAAGTACTGTACCTAACCTTCCTTCCTGTAGTCTTGGGTTAGATCCTCAGTTCTCTTCCCACCTTGAAGCTTATTACGGTACTCTAGAACTAAAGTTCTTTACTTTCTTTTTTATACGTCGTTGATGACCGAGAGAGAGAATCAAGCTTTTTTATTTCCCTTATATCAGTAAACATTGTTTAATTTCTCAATACCCCTTATAGGTTGTACAGGCTTGCCAACCCCCGAGGATTTTAGATCCCTCTCCTTCATCCCTTCTATCAAGTCTCTAGACATACTCTTATACTTTTCTTACCTCAACGTTATTAGGTGTATTTGAGGGCTATAGAATTAACCAACAAGAAACAAAATATTCACCCTACTTCTAGAGTAATAATTTCAAATCTGTATCTGTATTGCATAACCAACCCCTTAAAGACTAACGGCATACTGATGGGACCATTTGTCTCTGCGCGCGGCTCTAACGCTACTAGCCGTTCTGTAAAAGTAGGGCTCGCTCACCCAAATATGTTTGTCTACCTTTCGCGACACATAATTATTACAGTTTACAAGATTTGTAGTGCATATAGAAACATGATGTTTACAAACAACTCGAAGCTACATTGAAGACAGGTGAATAATCTACGTCCGGCGCGCCGCGCGGGGCCACATGTTTTTGGAAATGAGCGTTAACCACTTCCCTCTTCCCCGCCGCGCCATAGCAAGCCGCGCGCACAGACAAATGGACCCATCAGTACACGGTTTCATCCTTGATTGTAATCACATAAGCATAATGTTAAATTATTGTAAAGCAATTATCTTAGTATCGGTTATTTACTTTTTAAAACATTACCGCTGATCCTAATTAAGTATAAGAAATAAATTGATTACATTAAAACGTGTAACAATTTTTGAATCATTTTCTCTGTAACGTGTATTCTTATGATGTTTGTTGTTCCGTAATAACGCCGAGTTCTGGACGTCCGATTAGAAACGTTTCCAATGTTTTTGTCTTTTAAATAGTAAATATGCTATAGGCCTAATATAAATTACCATAGTGACAATTGTTTTTGGGTATGATTGAGTGAGAAAGTTTGTGCAATGTTTTAAAAGCGTTTATTTATAATGGTGTAAGTAATACATGACAGGAGTTGTTGTAGGCCTAATGGGTCAAAATAATTTCTGTTAATTTTGTATGGATATATCCATTGACATTATCTGAGTTTTTATAATTATGTTGTCGACCACATAGCTTTAAACGGCCCTTAGAATGATCTTGTCGATCGCGTAGCTTTAAACGGCCCTTAGAATGATCTTGTCGATCGCGTAGCTTTAAACGGGCCTTATTTTTAGTTGTTATTTAAAGTCGAAAAACTTCTCGGTTTTCATTTCATTAAAAAAAAGTAAGAGATGAAAATAATTTAAAATAGACCCCTAGCTCTCGAATACTAATAGCGTAAAGGTGGTGAAAGAACCTATAGAAAGGTGAAGAGAGGGATCTAACCGAAGAAGGTTAGATCCAGCTAGGTACGTCGGGATTGCTACACCTGTACTCATTATAAATAAACCCCCGAGGAGAATAGACCTAATTTTGAAATTTATACAAAACCAAAATACTTCGAATTTCCCAACCATTCTTCGAAACCGTTTATATTTACTTTTAAGGCTCAGATTTCATTAACTTATACTACCATGAACTCTCTCAGATAATGCAACCAATCTAATGTCAGAAGTCATAATCGATCATAACGGCAGTAAATTCATCCCGTAAAGAAAAAACTGATTAGAGATACCTGTGTTGTTTTATGTATTTATCAAATTTATCCATACATTATGCCGTAAGAAAGTATATTCAGTTTAAATTTAATTAAAACCCGAAAGGAAATCAGTGTTTGATGTCTATTGAAATTGATTTGTCTTCATTTTCCCAAATATGATGGTTATCGATGAAATAATGAAAATGCACCCAGAACGCCCGCCGTTCATTAAAGTGTAACGTATCTCAAAATCGACTTCAATAATTTTAATCAAATATTGGTAATATTATTTATGATAGTTGTAAGCCTATAATATATAATTTGAGCCAGTTTAGAAATACCATGCCTTCTATGGACAGCGCTCATGGTTCATTTTTATTTTGTGACCGATAACTCACCAACTAGCATTGTTGAGGAAATTAAGACCAATACGTTATGTATGCCTAATATTTTGTTTTGATTCTTTGATGATGTTTTTCGCCATTTATTTTACTTCTCTCTTACAGCTTTCAAAAAACGTTTCTTTCGCTATCTACCCGATATCATCACTAACTAACCATTCTTGTTTCGAATATTTTGACGTCACAAATACATAAAACAAAGACTGTTGATTGTTGAAATCATTGGTGGAGAAAAACACCGCATGTTTAGGTCGCCTGGTTGGCTGTAGGGGCGTGACCATTTCTCTCATTGGTCCGTGCTTCCCCTGCATCACAGCATCTTTTCTCAGGATTCACTTTAGTTCTTTACTGATGAATTGTTCATTTAACTTGTTATCTTTCTTGGCGGATTTTTATGTTCGCAGGTATTATCTATTTATGTGTGTGCTGATGGGTTGCTGACAAAGTTCTGTTTTACTTTCAGCATATACGTAGTATAGAGATCGGGGTAAAATAGTCAATATCGGTTTTGAGACATTTTTTTATGAAATGAGTACAAAACGAGGAGACTAATTTTAATGAAATTTGGTACGTGGGTATATTTTGGAGTTAAACATATTCAACCCTTTAAGAGACCGAAGTAGAAATTTCCTACTTTAAAAAAATGGCCCTAACAATTTGTTTAAAATTACTATTACTAAATATGTTGTATTACTAAAAATGAGCCCTCTTTGGATCCAAACAAAACGTGTGAATCACCATCTCACAAATTGCCGGTTTGGGTAGTCTATTAGTACAATTAATTAACCGGCATTAAGAGACTGAAATTGGTAAAGTGTGTATGATATGTAAAGATCAGTGTCAAAACATTTGATTGAAGCCTAGTCGGTGTAGTGCTTTTACAGCACGTACGATTTTCATGAAATTTGTGTGCATATTTTGGCAATAATTTGAGAATTTTACTTTATAACAAAAATTTTGAAGTACTATATATTCCATACAACGGAAAAACAAAATTTCCTCTTTCTCGTCGAAAATTTCAGTTTATGAGGAATCGATAAAAATACAAACATATAAAAATCGGAGAAAGTAAATTCAATGAAATTTTTGTGTTATTGCAAACCACATGGTAAATTACATTTAAGGTTCATTAGTAAATTGAGCAATATCTAATTGAAATTAAACTTGAACAGTGCTTTAAATAAGGATAGACCTACTTAAACAATAAAAACACGATTGTCTGTTGGATGTAGGCCTAGTTGAATCGTTGTACTGTATGTACTGATTTTGTTATATGTAGGCTACTTATAAAGTAAGCAATAAATTGGGGTTTCTTTTTTCGATTGCACCAATTTTCGATTTTTGATTGCACCAATGTGTCTAAAATTAACAGTAAGTTTGCCAGGATTAGACTAATATCTTAAATGCTTGCGAGTGATTTTCTAGACACGTCAAGTCGTTCTGCTGTTCATCCTTTAGGGTCTAGGGTCTGTGAATTAAAATCTTAGGCATAGGCTTTAACCCTTAAGGCTCTGAGAGTTGACATCAACAAATCCTTAAGCGTTTTCCTTTAAGGCTATGTGAGTTGTCCGTAGCGAATTCCTACGTTTTATCGTTTAAGGCTCTGTTAGTTGACATCTTCAAATCCTTACTCGTTATCCTTTAAGGCTCTGTGAGTTGTCTTCAGCGAATCCCTACGTTTTAACGTTTAAGGCTCTGTTAGTTGACATCAGCAAATACATAAGCGTTATCCTTTAAGGCTCTGTGAGTTGACTTCAGCAAATCCCTATGCTTTATCCTTTAAGGCTCTGTGAGTTGACATCAGCAAATACATAAACGTTATCCTTTAAGGCTCTGTGAGTTGACTTCAGCAAATCCCTATGCCTTATCCCTTAAGGCTCTGTGAGTTGTCTTCAGCGAATCCCTACGTTTTATCAATTAAGGCTCTGTTAGTTGACATCTTCAAATCCTTACTCGTTATCCTTTAAGGCTCTGTGAGTTGTCTTCAGCGAATCCCTACGTTTTATCTTTTAAGGCTCTGTGAGTTGGCTTCAGCAAATCCCTATGCTTTATCCTTTAAGGCTCTGAGTTGTCGTCAGCGAATTCCTACGTTTTATCAATTAAGGCTCTGTTAGTTGACATCTTCAAATCCTTAATCGTTATCCTTTAAGGCTCTGTGAGTTGTCTTCAGCGAATCCCTACGTTTTAACGTTTAAGGCTCTGTTAGTTGACATCAGCAAATACATAAGCGTTATCCTTTAAGGCTCTGTGAGTTGACTTCAGCAAATCCCTATGCTTTATCCTTTAAGGCTCTGTGAGTTGACATCAGCAAATACATAAGCATTATCCTATAAGGCTCTGTTAGTTGACATCAGCAAATACATAAGCGTTATCCTTTAAGGCTCTGTTAGTTGACATCAGCAAATACATAAGCGTAATCATTTAAGGCTCTGTGAGTTGACTTCAGCAAATACATAAGCGTAATCATTTAAGTCTCTGTGAGTTGACTTCAGCAAATCCCTATGCTTTATCCTTTAAGGCTCTGTGAGTTGACATCAGCAAATACATAAACGTTATCCTTTAAGGCTCTGTGAGTTGACTTCAGCAAATCCCTATGCCTTATCCCTTAAGGCTCTGTGAGTTGTCTTCAGCGAATCCCTACGTTTTATCAATTAAGGCTCTGTTAGTTGACATCTTCAAATCCTTACTCGTTATCCTTTAAGGCTCTGTGAGTTGTCTTCAGCGAATCCCTACGTTTTATCTTTTAAGGCTCTGTGAGTTGGCTTCAGCAAATCCCTATGCTTTATCCTTTAAGGCTCTGAGTTGTCGTCAGCGAATTCCTACGTTTTATCAATTAAGGCTCTGTTAGTTGACATCAGCAAATACATAAGCGTTATCCTTTAAAACTCTGTGAGTTGACTTCAGCAAATCCCTATGCTTTATCCTTTAAGGCTCTGTGAGTTGACATCAGCAAATACATAAACGTTATCCTTTAAGGCTCTGTGAGTTGACTTCAGCAAATCCCTATGCCTTATCCCTTAAGGCTCTGTGAGTTGTCTTCAGCGAATCCCTACGTTTTATCAATTAAGGCTCTGTTAGTTGACATCTTCAAATCCTTACTCGTTATCCTTTAAGGCTCTGTGAGTTGTCTTCAGCGAATCCCTACGTTTTATCTTTTAAGGCTCTGTGAGTTGGCTTCAGCAAATCCCTATGCTTTATCCTTTAAGGCTCTGAGTTGTCGTCAGCGAATTCCTACGTTTTATCAATTAAGGCTCTGTTAGTTGACATCTTCAAATCCTTAATCGTTATCCTTTAAGGCTCTGTGAGTTGTCTTCAGCGAATCCCTACGTTTTAACGTTTAAGGCTCTGTTAGTTGACATCAGCAAATACATAAGCATTATCCTATAAGGCTCTGTTAGTTGACATCAGCAAATCCATAAGCGTTATCCTTTAAGGCTCTGTTAGTTGACATCAGCAAATACATAAGCGTAATCATTTAAGTCTCTGTGAGTTGACTTCAGCAAATCCCTATGCTTTATCCTTTAAGGCTCTGTGAGTTGACATCAGCAAATACATAAGCATTATCCTATAAGGCTCTGTTAGTTGACATCAGCAAATACATAAGCGTAATCATTTAAGTCTCTGTGAGTTGACTTCAGCAAATCCCTATGCTTTATCCTTTAAGGCTCTGTGAGTTGACTTCAGCAAATCCCTATGCTTTATCCTTTAAGTCTCTGTGAGTTGACTTCAGCAAATCCCTATGCTTTATCCTTTAAGGCTCTGTGAGTTGACTTCAGCAAATCCCTATGCTTTATCCTTTAAGGCTCTGTGAGTTGACATCAGCAAATACATAAGCATTATCCTATAAGGCTCTGTTAGTTGACATCAGCAAATACATAAGCGTTATCCTTTAAGGCTCTGTTAGTTGACATCAGCAAATACATAAGCGTAATCATTTAAGTCTCTGTGAGTTGACTTCAGCAAATCCCTATGCTTTATCCTTTAAGGCTCTGTGAGTTGACTTCAGCAAATACATAAGCGTAATCATTTAAGTCTCTGTGAGTTGACTTCAGCAAATCCCTATGCTTTATCCTTTAAGGCTCTGTGAGTTGACTTCAGCAAATCCCTATGCTTTATCCTTTAAGGCTCTGTGAGTTGACATCAGCAAATACATAAGCATTATCCTATAAGGCTCTGTTAGTTGACATCAGCAAATACATAAGCGTTATCCTTTAAGGCTCTGTTAGTTGACATCAGCAAATACATAAGCGTAATCATTTAAGTCTCTGTGAGTTGACTTCAGCAAATCCCTATGCTTTATCCTTTAAGGCTCTGTGAGTTGACTTCAGCAAATCCCTATGCTTTATCCTTTAAGGCTCTGTGAGTTGACTTCAGCAAATCCCTATGCTTTATCCTTTAAGGCTCTGTGAGTTGACTTCAGCAAATCCCTATGCTTTATCCTTTAAGGCTCTGTGAGTTGACATCAGCAAATACATAAGCATTATCCTATAAGGCTCTGTTAGTTGACATCAGCAAATACATAAGCGTTATCCTTTAAGGCTCTGTTAGTTGACATCAGCAAATACATAAGCGTAATCATTTAAGTCTCTGTGAGTTGACTTCAGCAAATCCCTATGCTTTATCCTTTAAGGCTCTGTGAGTTGACTTCAGCAAATCCCTATGCTTTATCCTTTAAGGCTCTGTGAGTTGACATCAGCAAATACATAAGCATTATCCTATAAGGCTCTGTTAGTTGACATCAGCAAATACATAAGCGTTATCCTTTAAGGCTCTGTTAGTTGACATCAGCAAATACATAAGCGTAATCATTTAAGTCTCTGTGAGTTGACTTCAGCAAATCCCTATGCTTTATCCTTTAAGGCTCTGTGAGTTGACATCAGCAAATACATAAGCATTATCCTATAAGGCTCTGTTAGTTGACATCAGCAAATACATAAGCGTTATCCTTTAAGGCTCTGTGAGTTGACTTCAGCAAATCCCTATGCTTTATCCTTTAAGGCTCTGTGAGTTGACATCAGCAAATACATAAGCATTATCCTATAAGGCTCTGTTAGTTGACATCAGCAAATACATAAGCGTAATCATTTAAGTCTCTGTGAGTTGACTTCAGCAAATCCCTATGCTTTATCCTTTAAGGCTCTGTGAGTTGACATCAGCAAATACATAAGCATTATCCTATAAGGCTCTGTTAGTTGACATCAGCAAATACATAAGCGTTATCCTTTAAGGCTCTGTTAGTTGACATCAGCAAATACATAAGCGTAATCATTTAAGTCTCTGTGAGTTGACTTCAGCAAATCCCTATGCTTTATCCTTTAAGGCTCTGTGAGTTGACATCAGCAAATACATAAGCATTATCCTATAAGGCTCTGTTAGTTGACATCAGCAAATACATAAGCGTTATCCTTTAAGGCTCTGTGAGTTGACTTCAGCAAATCCCTATGCTTTATCCTTTAAGGCTCTGTGAGTTGACATCAGCAAATACATAAGCATTATCCTATAAGGCTCTGTTAGTTGACATCAGCAAATACATAAGCGTAATCATTTAAGTCTCTGTGAGTTGACTTCAGCAAATCCCTATGCTTTATCCTTTAAGGCTCTGTGAGTTGACATCAGCAAATACATAAGCATTATCCTATAAGGCTCTGTTAGTTGACATCAGCAAATACATAAGCGTTATCCTTTAAGGCTCTGTTAGTTGACATCAGCAAATACATAAGCGTAATCATTTAAGGCTCTGTGAGTTGACTTCAGCAAATCCCTATGCTTTATCCTTTAAGGCTCTGTGAGTTGACATCAGCAAATACATAAGCATTATCCTATAAGGCTCTGTTAGTTGACATCAGCAAATACATAAGCGTTATCCTTTAAGGCTCTGTTAGTTGACATCAGCAAATACATAAGCGTTATCCTTTAAGGCTCTGTGAGTTGACTTCAGCAAATCCCTATGCTTTATCCTTTAAGGCTCTGTGAGTTGACTTCAGCAAATACCTATGCTTTATCCTTTAAGGCTCTGTGAGTTGACTTCAGAAAATACATAAGCGTAATCCTTTAAGGCTCTGTGAGTTGACTTCAGCAAATCCCTATGCTTTATCCTTTAAGGCTCTGTGAGTCGACTTCAGCGAATCCCTATGCTTTATCCTTTAAGGCTCTGTGAGTTGACCTCGATGAATCCATATAAAGCTACGAGTTGACATCAGGTAATCATTTACCTTAAGATCTTGAATTTCATGTGTACACTTTTTTAGATCTAAATCTTATATTTTCTCTATTTATTATTTAAGCAGTGAAACATTATTTTCTTTTATATTAAGAATAACTGAAAGTTTTATTAAATTTTATTTTAAATCACTAGGCCTAACACTAAAATAATTACGAAATTGAAATATTTCTTTGAATAATCCCTAATTATCATAAATAATTACTTTTCTTCGCCCTATGGCCCTACAGACCTGTAATAATATAAATCTGATTCTGGCTTCCTCTATTAAGCCTATTAATCCTCACACTCTTCAGGAACTTTCCTCGCCTCTCATCTCTTACTTGGGAAACTTTTGGGCTTTTACTTTACATATTTACCATAAGAAGGAACTCTTTTTGGTGTTCTTCTTTTGTCCTTTATAACGACATGGCTACCCCATTGCAATCTCCTCAGTTTTATGTACCTTTCTTTTGTTTTTTCTGAAGTTACATTACACCCATTGTTAAAAACCGTATCCTCCAATCTCGTTCCTATATGTAGGCCTCTAGGATCCGTCTCAGGAACTTCTTTTCTAATATCTTCATGAGTTCCATATCTCTTTACGTTAATATTCAGATTTCACTTCCATATCACAGGATGAGTCCCACTATAGTATACGCTTTTTTGTCTGTCTGTGGATATTCCTTCCTTTAAAGTGCAGAAGAACGCAAATAGGCCTTGTTGCCTAGAGTTATCCTTCTCGCTTCCATCTTCAGATATCATCGTTCTTAGGTACGACCCGACGACTGCTTCGATACAATCATTTCTACAAATATGTCTCGCCCAGGACCTTCTTTGATATATCGTTTTTGTTTTATCTACATTTTTATCGATAGTAGAACCTCTCTCGTAAGCTACTTGTTTTCAGGGTTATATAACCCACTCGGAGTCTTATTTTAATTACTATATCATCAGTATAGACTATGTCGCTATGAAGAAGGCCACTCCCGAACTATCTGTATCCATTTTTTATAATGTAGACTCAGGTTAAATATTAGAGGAGTCAGACCGTCACCCAGTGGGCTCAAATGATTCGGCGAGTTCGTCCCGTATTTGACATCAGCATAACGTTGCACAGTTAATATTTTCTTATTGGCTATAAATTAAATATGGCGGAATAGAACCATTAAATTACATCCAAATTTATTTAAGTTTTTAGGCTTACATATTTGTGATTAATTATCAGTATTCATTTCATTTGCGTCGCATTTTCTATCTCAAAACTACATCGAGATTTCTCTCTTGTTTTCTTTTCCCGATCAGGTGGTCTCACGACTAAATAAAAGTCGTTTGACGCTTATGGGTTGCGAACAGTTCATTTTGTTTGCTATTGAGTAGAAAGCATTAGTTCCGCTTTTCACCACGGCCTGACAAAGGGAAACTTAATAGAGCGCTGGATGGCGGCGCCACGTGTCAACGACAAAAGCTTCGCCAGTTTATCATTCAACACATTCAAATTCACAACGCTTCTACACCCTAAGAGAAAAATCCTGTGGGATAGACGGGACGCTAAATCCTATTAATCTCTATTCGTTGAAAGCCGGAGAGATTTACTGAGACTGAGATGAATGGACTCTTGAGCGAGTTGTTTTGTTGGCTCTAACTGCTGTCTTACACAACAATCAAACTGTTAATGTTGATAATTACTCGTAGCTATGTAATAAATTGCACAAACTTTCTCGCACAAAACCAATCTAAAATAAATGACGTCAAAAGTTCGACTATTTTATAATAACGTTCTAGGTTCGGTATTGTTTTGGCTAATTATTAAAAATAGAAGCAAGTTTAGACTCTATAATTTAAATATAAAAATATACTTTTAATAGACGGCGTGCAAGATTCATTTTCCCATTTTAATCGACAGCTTACCGAAATTATATTTTTGGTGACAATTAGTTTATTGGGTTTTGGGAATGAATGAGTGGAAAAGTTTGTTTTGCAACGTTTATGTTTGTTTCTTTTGAATATGTTCTTAGTCTAAGATGTACAAAATCGTAAGGATAACATAATATAAAATAAAACTACAAAATATAATGCATTTTACGACTATTGGTCCAGTTTCATCCCTTCATCCCTACGGAAACTGTTTCAATCTATGGATTAGGGTTTCTCATTCTAAATAACTCATTTACTGGGCCATACACTATTGTGTAGCATCCCCTCCAGTGAACCATGGGTCATTGGGTCACAAAGACTCGTTCTTTCGCTTCACTTATATCATTGCCCCCGTCTAATTGAAATACCATGGTTTAGCCACTGTCAAACATTTGTTATTGATGTTCTTCATTTACTGGCTGTCACTGCGCGGAAATTATGCGCATTCGTTTTTATTAACAATGTAAAACATAACCTTAAATTTATCTTAATAAGTTGAAATCAGCTGTTTATTAAAATTGAGGCAAACTTTGTTATATTGTTGGCTGTGATTAGTGTTTGCATGTTAATTAATTGCATCATTTTCTCCCCTTGTATTTTTAATGATTTTTTTTAGAACCTTTTGAAGATATCAAGGTTCCATGTAAAATGGACAATTCTGAATTTATTTATGCAGGAATGTGCGTTTGTGTGAATGAGAGAAAGTTGTTCGACATTTCTGCAATATTCTA
Source organism: Aphrophora alni (assembly GCA_963513935.1). Classification (NCBI taxonomy): domain Eukaryota; kingdom Metazoa; phylum Arthropoda; class Insecta; order Hemiptera; family Aphrophoridae; genus Aphrophora; species Aphrophora alni. The sequence continues at coordinate 27,915,190 of OY740769.1, read as the reverse complement.
TTTCATTACTTCAGTTTTAATAGTTTATGTTAACTTAACGTAAATGTGTGTTTGTTTTATTATGTTAGCCAGCTGTTACTTTTTGTTATACTAATCATAAGAACGCTTTAGGTATTAATAGTTGCGTTTTCTCTCTGTGTATTTTAAATGGATATTTTTTCGAACTTTTAAACTAACTATATATTTTCTATTCAATTTATGGAAACACTTAGTAAAGTACTTTGAAACGTGAAGTCTAAAATCCTTGTAGGCTCAACCGTTGCTTTACAATCGTAGCCTTGTAATGGGATGAGCTATCGTGAAGTATGAGCAGTCCTTATGGGAAATTTAGAAGGAAAAAAATCAGTTTTTACTTTCTCACTTATAATATACAAAAATTTCGTGATAGGCCTAAAATTCTAATTTGAGTTTTTACCGGATATATCCGTTTTGAGAAGCCCAAATAAGTGGTTTTTTAAATGTCACTCCGAAGTCTATGCGGAAGTGTTTCTACAGCCCGAACGAATGAACCGATTTTTATGGCATTTTATTTTAGCTTCTAAAAGTTTCCGTTCGAAAACTATTCAACTTATAAACTGGCGAGTTTGTCCAAATTGGCATTACAGATTTGTGACGTGATCGTGTTTAATTTGGTAGCCAGGAAATGCGATGTAGTAAGTTTTATTTTAACTCCGATGTACCACGATGGGACACGAAAAGGTACGAAGGAGGAATTGCATGAACCTTACTCCCGTCTTAATTTAGTTCTGAAATTTTTATAATTAAAATGTTAGGGTGATTTTACGTGACGACGTGCCATTTCCCAGCAGCCGTATGTTTAGTCCAGTGACCGATATGTGGCAATTTCCCTGTTATTCCTGCTGTACGGCTCAATAGGCCTAAATGCCAAAAAAAACTGGGGTAAACGGTGCCTAATGATATTTTATAGTATTTGGTTCGGTAATTATTAATCTTGTAGTTAATTATTAAAGGTTATTACCCGGTGTGCTGGGTTATTTGTATAACTATTGAGTGATCCACACACCTTCCCAGAAAAACAATGCGGACTTGTACAGGATTTGACTAATTTAACACTTTCAGTGAAATATGTAGATTAATTAATAACCTGACTTTTTAAAGTAATTTTTATTCAATTTTGTACGTAACTGGAGAGTTTTTTTTTTGATAATTAAAATTTGGGAATAGCTGCCAAAAGCTCAAAACTTTATATTACAATTTCATTAAAATTTGTTTTAACGATTTTGATTAAATGTAGCCCTCAGGGCTCAAATAATATGTATTGGTCGTCATCTCCCCCAAAATATTGGTTTTGTAATTGTCGGTAAAAAACCAAAGGAGTTTATATAATAGTTCTTTGAAATCGGCTTCATCGATATTTTAGTTAAATGTGAATATTAATGGTCCTAAACCAGTGGAAGCAAATTATGGTCGGAATTATTGTCTAGAAACGAAATTGACCTCATTTGATAAAAGCTCGCCACCAGAGTAGACCATTTATATTTCCAAACAATTTCCATACAATGTTCTACAAACATTTATAAAAGGGTACCATTCTATTCCAACTTAAAAGAGTTAGCCAACACCGAAAAAGGTAGGTAATGACAAGAACATTTCTCAAGTTGTAAATAGCAGACTTTTCAAAGATAGATGAAGAACGATGAGACGATAAGCTAGTTTTTGATGTATTAAAATTGTCTGTGAAAGTTAGTGCAAGGTTTTTATACCGTTTATTAAAGGTATAGAGACAAAATTTGCAACAATCTGTGTGCACTGTACTGTACACATTGTGTCGGCCTTAGATGACAAAATGTGGAAAAGAAAAGCAATTTGAGGAAAACAGAGTTAATCCTTGGGGTGTGATTAATGATCTCAGGGACAAGCGCTGAATAATTTAATTTTCCATTTCGTAGCAAGGGCTTCATCAAGAATCATTAATTCGTGTCACTTTTTGAAATAGTTGGGGGGAGGGGGGAGTTAGGTCTAAGCAATCTACGCGACAGAGTTTGTTAATGGTTGTCTGTTTTGTAAAATAAGCAAATGCATTGGGATTTCCTCAACAGAATTACATTTTAATTTTATGGTGAGTACGATTCCCTTACTAACACGTCTTCTGTACTGAGTATGGAGGAACATAAGATGGAGATAGCCTACTCTGAAACACGCAACAACGAATGGCTTAATATTGTATGCCCTACCAGATATATAGAATTAATTATTTGATTTTTTTTTTTTTTTTTTTTTACACACCAATGTATCACATGAATTCCGTTTTCAAATCTTATTTCTCTACTGTATTGTATAGTCGAGAGTACATAAATTGATTTTCAATTTAATTGACCTAACTTAATGGTTTTATCGTGGGGAACAACCGTTTTTCTACTCTCTCAAGAGTTTTTAGTTCGGCCTTGTAGTAGCGCCTTGTTGAGAATTAACCGACACAATTTCAGCCTTACTTAAAGTAGAGTAACTTTTATTTTACATTCAAATTTAGTTGTTATATTCACTTGACGACGAGAGTTGATCCATACCCTCGAGAAGTCTTGTAATAATTTCTATTTATACAAATGTCCGGATAAACTATAGGCTATCAATAAATAATATTAACAATTCATTATCATTTAAAACTTTACATATTGTTCGTTATACGATATTTTCACTTGAGAAGGTTTGAATATTTTGGTTCTGTGTTGTTGCAATATTAAGCACCGTTATTTGCTGAGATAATATAACATTTATTTTATTATTACAAATCTTCTTACAATTCTGATTCCACCCTGGAAACACAGAAACATTAATTTAGAGCGCAAACAAAAATGACTTTTTTTTCTGGTTTTAATCTGCTTCTAATCCGACACAATGCTGGCTAAACATAAATAATGATTGTGGACAAAGACACCTTGAACAGTTCTTTAACTCACCGCTGTGCTGCGGTGGGAACAAGCAGGTGTTAGTTTTAATGTTGATTACGATTTCAAAACCGACAATAGGGTTGTCACCCTTATGCTTACTTTTACACCTTTGTTGTACGTATGCGTAGTGTTTATTGCCACTATTTAATCTGTCCATTTCATTTTCTCACTCTGATAATAAATTAGATTATGATTTTTGTCGTTGTGTTTGTCTTCGACGTCCTCTTAGTACAAAAAAAAAGTATACGTAGGCTATATTCCATCCATATTGATTTCTCAGAACTAATTAACAAAATTTGTTTAAAATCGGTACTACCATGATTAGTTTGGCTACGATCTATGTACTGTATACATTTTGTTATATAATGGGGCAAGCATTACATATTCATAATTAATTAGACCTCAAGGCAACTTTCTACCAACCATCTCATCCAGAGAACAATACCTTTAGGGAAGACCATCTCCACATTCGAAGTGTGTTACTCTGCTGTACCCTTCAGAGGCGGCAACAAAATGCTTAGATGTTTTCTCCTTTTGATATCAATCGCAATGAGTTAGATCTCTCTCTCTCTCTCTCTCTCTCTCTCTCTCTCTCTCTCTCTCTCTCTCTCTCTCTCTCTCTCTCTCTCTCTCTCTCTCTCTCTCTCTCTCTCTCTCTCTCTCTCTTTCTTTCTCTCTCTCTCTCTAAAACATTTTAACTATGAAGCCTTTATGGCTGATGTTAAAAACAAACCATGGCATGAAATACATAGCCTTAATGACCTTAATGGAATGGTTGAAGTATTTAATAAGTTTATTCTCGAGATATATGACAAACACACCCCAATTGTAAAGAAGCGTGTGACCAGACGCCCAGCGCCTTGGATTTCGTGTCATATACGGCAGCTTATGAACCTTCGTGATGTGTATTACCGCAAATCAAAGAAATCTAAAGATTTAAATGATAAGCAAAAGTACCGTTCTTTTAGAAATAGAGTAAAACAGGAAATAAGGAATTCTAAAATAAGATACTCCCATATGTTATTCAATTCTAGTAAATCATCAGCAGTACTATGGCGTGGTGTTAAAGGATTAGGTATTGGCAACGCTCGCGTTCCTAAACCTATATCGATCCCTCTAGATGAATTAAATCGGTATTTTGTAGCACCTCTTCCTTCAAATAATCAACCCGTTAACAATTTAATATCTAAATTGAAACTTATGCCTGATTCAACGAGGAACTTCAATTTCCACACTGTCCATGGCTCAGAAATCCTTAAAGCTATTTGTAGACTGGGTAGTGATGCTGCGGGTGCAGATGGCATACCTATTAGATTTATAAAGGGCACTATTATCACAACCTTACCTGTTATTATAAAACTGTGCAATACATCCTTAGCAAATAGTATATTTCCGGATGTGTGGAAATGTGCTTTGGTCCGCCCTATCAGTAAAACATCCCAACCTGCAGGTCCATCGGATTATAGGCCTATAAGTATATTACCATCCCTATCCAAATGTTTAGAGCGTATAGTCCATCAGCAGTTGACGAAATACTTAGAAGATAACAATCTTCTCAGTCCATTTCAGTCGGGCTTTCGGACTGGCAATAGCACTGCGACAGCACTTATATGTTTAACAGACAATATACGATTGGCCATGGACCGTCGAGAGGCTACAATATTAACTTTATTTGACTTTTCTAAAGCTTTTGATAGTGTTAACCATTCATTATTGTTTTTAAAATTGAAGAAAATTGGTCTGTCACCTCAAAGCATGGCTTGGGTCAAGTCGTATTTGTCTGGAAGGAAGCAACGTGTTTGTGATAGTGAAGATATGTCTGCCTGGGAGCATGTGACTCGTGGAGTTCCACAGGGATCCGTTTTAGGACCTTTACTATTTAGTATATACATTGATGACATTAGTACTAGACTAAAATATTGTATGCTTCATCTGTACGCCGATGATCTGCAGATATATCTACATTCTAAAGTTAATGACATCGGCAATGCAGTTGAGCACATGACGTATGACATTAAAAGTATTTGCCTATGGGCTGAAGAGCATGACTTACGACTTAACAAATCAAAGACGCAACCCATCATTATAGGCTACTCCCGATTGATGAACACAATAGTGAACAATCTCCCTAAACTTAAAATTGAAGGCGAATTATTAGAATACCGTACCAGCGTCAGAAATCTGGGAGTGACTATCAATGACAGATTAAACTGGACTGAATATGTAACTGAGACATGCAATAAAGTATTTGCAGGGATTCACTCTTTTAAAAAAATGAAAGATTTTTTGCCATTTCATATTAGAGTGCTTTTAGTTAAATACTTTAGTTAAATTATGCCATACTTTGCTTACTGTGACACTGTAGTCAGTGACATGACTGTGGAATTGGCTAATAAACTCCAACGGGCTCAAAATTATTGTATACGGTTTATTTTTTGTTTAAAACGTGATGATCATGTTAGTCCATATTATAAACAGATATCTCTTTTAAAGCTCTATGAATTTAGATCCTTTCATATTTTAACTATGTTGCATGCTGTCCTTCAAACTAGAGTGCCGACTTACTTGGCAAATAAGTTTGTTTTTGCCTCAGATATAAGTACAAAAAGTACAAGAAAGGGTTCGACAATGCTAATCATTCCCAAGCATAGAACTGTAATGTATAACAAATCTTTTACCGTAATGGCATGTCGCCTGTGGAACTCGCTACCAGATTCCCTTAAAGCTATTGATAGCCGTGCTCAATTTGCAAAATCGTTGAAGCTGCATTTCATGAATGGTGGGGACGTGGACTGATATCTTTGCTCGGGGTGTGTAAGAAGTGAAATTTGTTTTATTTACTTTATGATGTATGAAAGTGCGCGTGAATGTATAATATAGTTTATATTTAGAACAGTTTATTGTACTGTGGAAGAAATTGTATTAGTTTAGGATTTTTCTTTGTTGTAATTTTTTTTCATTATTGTTATTATTATTATCTTTATGTGTGTGTTCTTTGTACTTAGTTTCTTTTCTTTTAAATAGTTAAATTTAAATTATTTTTATTTTTAGACTTAAGTATGTTAATTGTAATTGATTTTGTAAAGACGATGTGTAAATTAATTGTGTAGGCTATGGGTTAAGTGGAAGAGAGGACCTGATGGTCCTAACTTCGCCCAGAATAAAGGCTCAAATCAATCAATCAATCAATCAATCTCTCTCTCTCTCTCTCTCTCTCTCTCTCTCTCTCTCTCTCTCTCTCTCTCTCTCTCTCTCTCTCTCTCTCTCTCTCTCTCTCTCTGTCCATAATGAAAAATTACCTTTTCAAAAAACAGTGCATGGTTAAAACACCTATCTACTCCTTCCTTCATTAAATATGTTCAAAAGATCTTTGAATGTCTACAGTTCTCTCTTCCTAATCCCTGAAAGCAATAGACACCTATCTTCATGATATATGTTCGGAAAGAACTTTGAATGCCTGTTGTCCTCTCTCTTTCTAATCCTTGTAAGCAATATACTCTTATCTTCATCAAATATGTTCAGAAAGATCTTTGAATGTCTGCAGTTCTCTGTTTCTAATCCTTGTAAGCAATCTACTCCTATCTTCATCAGATGTGTTCAGAAAGATCTTTGAATGTCTACAGTTCTCTCTTCCTAATCCCTGAAAGCAAAATACTCCTATCTTCATCAAATATGTTCGGAAAGAACTTTGAATGCCTGCAGTCCTCTCTTTCTAATACTTGTAAGCAATATACTCTTATCTTCATCAAATATGTTCGGAAAGAACTTTGAATGCCTGCAGTCCTCTCTTTCTAATACTTGTAAGCAATATACTCTTATCTTCATCAAATATGTTCGGAAAGAACTTTGAATGCCTGCAGTCCTCTCTTTCTAATACTTGTAAGCAATATACTCTTATCTTCATCAAATATGTTCGCAAAGAACTTTGAATGCCTGCAGTCCTCTCTTTCTAATCCTTGTAAGCAATATACTCTTATCTTCATCAAATATGTTCAGAAAGATCTTTGAATGCCTGCAGTCCTCTGTTTCTAATCCTTGTAAGCAATCTACTCCTTCCTTAATCAGATATGTTCAAAAATATCTTTGAATGCCTAACGCAGTCCTCTCTTCCTAACTGGGTCCGTAACCTATCAGATTGGTTCAGGGAAATTTTTGACTGTGAACAGTCTTCTCTGCCACTTATCGAAGTGCATCTTCCTGCAGCAATTCCAAATTATTTTCCTCCCTACCTTCCTTTAATCTACAATTGCATATTCAGAACCTACTAAAGGAGTGGATGAGGCCTCCCTTACCAACTCATTCACGCCAATCCCACAATCTCCAGATCAACTTGATATTTTATGCTAATTTTATCACCTCATCAAGTGCACTAGTCACTACACCAAACAGTAGTTCCAATATGTTGTTTTACGTTACTTAAGTTAAAAAAATTGAATTTTGAAATGATGCCCTCTGTCGTCCGTGTAAGTAGCCTATTATGACCAAAAGAGTGGGTCAATTTAAACAAAATTTTGCTATGTGGGCATTCGATAACTCAATATTTGGAGGTAGCTTCCATAAGACTAAAACTTATAATAACAATTTTATTGATATCGTTTAATCGTTAGTTTCCAATCGCTTGTGTTTATAAAAACGTATACGCAACGTTTTAAAGTATAATTTCAACTGCATTTAGCTATCAAGTGATAAACCTAAAACAAACGTGACAAATAAACTTACCCTAGTAGCCAAGATTTTTTCTCTATGTTATAAGTTTATCTCATAATAATGAGAGTAGATTTATAATTTTGAAACGTTGTGCATTATTTTTTGAACACAAATGGCGACAAACGTCTGATTAAACCATATCAATAATATGGAGAATTCATCATCATCGAATAACCTTTTTAACCAGAATAAAATTGTTAACAAAAAATGATGTTTCTAGAGTACTTCATAACATAAAGTTGATAAAAGGAGGAACTTCCATACCAACTTATCTCCCATGGACAACAACTCTATAGGGCCTAAGTAGTTTAGAGACACGTTTGTGGAGATTTTTTTGTTTTAATGTATGTATGATAATGTTTTAGCATTAATTTTTTTATAAAATATAATATATAAATTTTGAAATCTATTTTTCCACTATTAAATTTCTTTTCCCATGTTAGAGAGTAAAAGAGACACAAAAGGTAATATGTTAATTAAAAGCTAAGAAGTGTTTCTCACAAGGACAGAGTATGAATAGATAAAGAAGAAAACAGCAAAAGTGAGTTAAGGGTTTTCAGACGTCGGGCGTTTATTTGAACTCTGTTTGAAGGTGTCATGATGCAGCGAATGAAATATTAAACCTTTAAGAGTACTTGCTATGACACAAAAACGTATCTTGTTCTTGTATACAGTAATAGACGTTATTTGGGTCCCTTCAAGTTAGTCAAGTTATTGGAGAATTGAGCAACAACTAGGAGGTAATGTTGGTTTTAAATGGTAGACTATGTTTTATTTTTTACAAATGTTTTTTGTAAGAAACACACACACTTATGAAACATGTTTGCTGTTGCTGTTTGTTTTAATACGTACAATAATTCAAATTATTTTTTAAATGTGAAACACAACACATACATAAAAAAGTCTAGAGTAATCAAAATATAATTAAAATGAAAACTACAAATATAAATTAAACTTAGTGGATCTATGTCGTCTGCCACTAAACAACGTCATGGTGCACAAACTAATATATCGAATAGAATGGTCCAGACAATTAAAATTGTCTAAGGCCGTATAATTTTGCCAACTTTTATACTTTCTGGAACCCTATTCTTCAATTTTGCAGCCGCTTTGGAAAGAAATGATTCTATATAGGTTTATATTTAACATGTGCTGTTTGATTCGTTAATCATATGCTTGCATGAAATCCTGTAATCAAAATTATAGGTTCCCGTTTTAAAATTTGATTTTGAAAAATGAATCCAAATGGAGCCAGTTTTTGGTATAAAATTTTGGATCTCCAAATTTTATCTCTAAGCTGTTTAAACGTTCAAAAATAATCAAACCGTGTTCAAATTATGTAACACTCTGTATATATTATGACACATAATAAAGTAAATGTTTCTAATTGGAATAAAGTTGTGAAACACTCTGTAGCACTATGTTTGTATTATTGCGCCTAACTGACATCTTATAGCAGTATTACTGTCGTCTGAGAGGCACTTTGAAACCGTTTCCGGTAGACGAGGAATATTCTTCTTCTTTTATTTATCCCTAGTTCCGGCACTCAGCAACAACGCTTTTCTCTTTTCTTTTGTTTCCGACTAACACACTCTCGACCCCAATTCTCGACACTCTATAGTTTCAATAACACCCCTCCACCCACCTCCATTCCCCTGCTCATCACATTATTGTTTTACATACATCACAACTGATTTATATGTTTTGTATAATTTTAATTGTTTTCTAGAGAGAAATAACATTTGTAATGAAATGCTCTACTATTTATTTCTTTATATTATATAGATACTAATTAAAAACTTTTTATTTCTAAAGTAAGATAGTGACACATTATTTTAATTGATAATCGAAGATTGTTTCCCATTTACTTTCTCACGGAAAGTTAAGTGTTGGATCAAAAATCAATTCGTTTTTATAAACTCTAAGCCTGAAAGAGTCTTTTTTGGAATCTGTTTGATATCTCTTTATCGTCTGTTCATTGTTTTACACACTAAACGGGTGGATTGATTTTGATCAAATTTAGTATTTTGGCGTATTTTAGTCATATCTCTAGACGCTCTTTCATTTTTTTCCCCCCATCTCAAAATTTTGGGGTAAACGCCATGAGACCAAAACTCAAAATTGGCTCTTCAGCTTTTAATCAAATTTAACTAAAGTGTAGTCTTTGAGAACCCAAACAAAACGTAGTAGTCAGTAGCTCGTCAATACCGGTGGGCCTCGATGGCTGGTGGTTTAATTAGTTGGACTCGACTCACATGAACGTTATATTGAGTAGAAAATCTCAGGGGAAAAACCAGTGCAACTGTTAATTAAGTAAATAATCATTTATTTTATATTTTTGTAACTATAATTTTGTTATATAAATGAAAACATCACAATGTAGTGACAGTGATTTTATTCTTTTTTCCCTTGTTGTTTAAAGGCGAAAACCTCAAAACTGTCATTATTACCATTTAGAAAACAATATCAAAATTAATTTTAAAATAAAATTTCTTACCTTTGTTTCCTTCAAGTGACCTCTTTTTTGTAATCGTGACGCGTTTCGGGACTTTTATCCCTTCTTCAGACACAGATATATTAATTTATATTATTTGACCGAGGTTGTCAAACACTAAAATTATTCATAAAACACACATATCACATTAAAAGTCCTATTTGGTGTACACCTTCCGGCTACCGGACGTCAACTGACCATCTCGCGCACTACGAACCTGTCTTACCGCGGGCTTCTTGAATTCTTATCGCCGTGTCGTACAAAGTATTTGAGTCGAAATTTAGTTGGTCGTTCAATAGTCGATGTTCGCCATTTTTGCATCTTTTGATTTGAACGTACTCTCGACTGCATTCATATATCTACCTTTAGAACATATTTTGATTGCTTTCAGGTTATTCTGTAGGTCCGTGTATCCATGGTTCTTGTCTATTAGATGGCTTGCAAAAAATAATAATAATCTACTACTCGTTGTATGTGGTTAACACTAGTTACGTTTAATACTTTAAAGTGAGCATTTTATTCCTAGGAGGAGCACCCGCGTCCATGCTTTGGAATATAGTCGTTACTTTTTGACCGGTCGCCATTTTGTAACGGAAAAGAAAAGAAAAACTGTCAACAATAGACTTCACCATTCGCTATAATTCCAAAGAAACCTTTTACTAGATTTGTTGTCTACCGTAACTGCGTACACTTCGGTCTTCTCGGAAATTATGTTAATACTCAAGTATAGTTTTAGATCATAAAATATTCAGTTGTTTATTCTCTGTAATATAAAAACATTTTTATTCACAAGTAAATAATACATTTTCATCAGAGTAGAAGAGCCAATAAATCTCTCTTTTTTCAATATTTGTTTGGTTGGCAATTCCCGCGTTTGCAGTCAGTTTAATGCTTGCCAAATACAATTATCTCTGGAATGGAAATGAAGTGCAAAATGTATTGCCCAATTCTGTAGCGACAGCCTACATTTAGGATTCCATTTATTGAAATCTGCGCTCTTGTAAAGTTGGCACAACTGAATAATTAAAGATTAATCAGAGGGCTGGAGGGAGGGGGGAGTAAACGAGCCTAATACAAGTTACAACACATTAAAAACATGAGTCAAAGCAGTCACATTTCAACACCCTATTAATGAAATGCATGAAGTAAGGATGTAAAGTTGTGACCAGGGATACTCAACATTTATTTTAGAGAGAAAATAATTTAGGGAAATATTATAACCTTTTACTTTTTGCCTTCGTATACTCTTCATATACATGTGTGATTATATACAGGGTGTACATAAAAGTAACTTTCTGAATGCAAAACACTTTTTCAATGGTGTAAATAATTTCAAATGAAAGAAGAGCTTTGAGAAATTTTTCCACACTCGTGTGGTTATGCTACCTACCATCGACTACCAACCAGGTGGCGTAGTCTTGACTGGCAGAGGAAACGAGAAGGCTGATGAAACGGCAAAAAAGGAGCTCGTCCCCATTTAAGGGCGCGGGAACTTGCTTGCAGCGTAAGACAAACTATATTAAAAACTTGTGAAAATGGATGAGGTCAGAGAAACTTTTCCACCGAAGAGAGGCCGCAAGAGGTTCCTATGCATCATTCTACCAACCCAAATCATAACTCCCTTTTTTTCTACTATAAAATATTTATATCCTCTGATTAGACATAATTAGATATAATTATATTCTTAAGTTCTTGAGCATGTTATTGGACATGCGGATTCAGTAAACACTGAGTCTAACCCATGGCAACTTGTAACGCAGACTATGTAGTCAATACATGTAGACTGTATAAAACAAAGTTTTGAAGTGTGAAGTAAAGGAACAAGTAAATTGTCAACTCTCTTCCAGGTAGAGTGGTGACGGGTGATAGAGGAATCGAGAGGAACGAGAAGACTGATGAACTCTGCAAAGAGAGAGGCTCGGACTCAACTTAAGGAAGCGAAACCTGTTCCCAACAAGAACTTGAGTAAGGTTAAAAACATCTGACAGCTGGAGAGAGAGAGAGAGTCCTCAAAGGAAAGATCTATAATTGATTGTAGTGACTAAATCAAATACTTTCTAGGTTTATAGTCTCTGAGTAGACATCCAGGGCTTGTTATTCAGCATAGCATATCTCAATCTGTGGGATCATACACGGAGACTGCATAAAGTACCGGAGCAAAGAACGATAATTATTAAAGAATGTTCTATTAATCACGATGGAACTAAGCTGGCTAGTTACACAGAAACATACTTTAGATTGAAATGCCCCACAACAGTATGAGAAGACAAAATATAATTATACTAAAGTGCTAGAATGTGACTGAAGTACAAAGAGAGTTTCAAACATCACCAAAACGTTTCCAATGAAAATCGCTGGAAAGTCGTCAAGGAATGAAAACATCGCATTTTAAAACTCTTTCGCCCGCGATGAAAATATGCCTGACTAGATGTACAGTATCTGGAGCAATGAGGCCACATTTAAATTATGTAGCTCAGTTAGCTTTGACAACTGCATCTACTGGTCACCTCAGACCTTAAATCCTTAGACTCTTTTTATCGGGATACATTAATGAGTCTAAACCTGTAACAATCTACGAGTTAAAAGCAATAATTGAAAGAGATTGAACATAAATACATTTTCTTTTGTGGTTAGGCATATTATTTTTGAAAATCTTCTTAGGGCGTGGATTTAGGGTGGTTGAACACTTCATTAAAATTTGATCAAACTATAATGCCGAATTTAAGAAAATCTATGTTTAGTGAATATATCGCAAGTAAAGTAAAACTATAAGCTATACTGTATATATTTGTAAAAGTTGTAGCATTGGCCAACTATTTATTTTCTAACATAATATCTATATATTTAGTTTCCGAAGCGTTATTTTTATTTCGACGAAGTAGCGATTTATACGCTCTGGGGTCGGAAAGAAATATAGGTTTCTTTCCCATAAACTAAATAGAAATATATCGTTCAAATAGTTTAACCATATACGTGGAGAGAAAATGCAATTATTCGTAGACATAGCGTTACTGTAGTGATCAACAATGTCTATTTTATTAATTAATTTTATTGTTTAACGCGAATTACGAGCTAGGACAGAACAATTAGTTTTCTACAACTTGTATAACTACGCCATTTTGAAATGACTGCAGTAAAATGAAATAATTGTATTATCATTATGACAAAGTCCATTGCAATATTATGCAAAATTCTACTGTATATATATATATATATATATATATATATATATATATATATATATTAAATTTAAAACTAATTTTGTAAAGTTAATTTTATGCATTTGTTAATTCTCGCCATTTAAAATCTTTGACATGAAATGAAGTTCCTATTTATTTCTTCTCCGTTGTAATTTGATTATGTTTTAAATTATTACATTGAAATAAATGTCATTTTATTTTTTTATTTTTAAATGCGGGGAATTTCTTTATTTCTAATCTTAATGTGTTTATTTCGATAATGTGTATAAACGACTGAGGATTTAAACAGAAACATCTTAAATAAACTGTGCAAAAACATCAACCAACTTTATATCTTGCATATCTCGACAACCAAATAAAAACAAAACAAATTTTGGTAGTTGTCAATCAAAAAGTGATAAACCATGGACGCCGCTTTTGAAAGGTCTTATATATTTAAATAAGGGTCTGAACGTGTTTTGCTTTTATCATAAATTAATACATCTTCACCATAAGTCATATTGATTTAAATTGAGCTTTAAATAAGTGTTGTCAAAGTTTATTTTTATTTTTTTTTATTTTTGTCAATTATTTTTGTACAGTAAAATTTGTTTATTTGAGATTTTGCACACGGGTTGGGTCATTCATTTTCACACTTCGCTAAAATTTGAACAAAATCTGTAAACTCGATAGTGAGAAATTACGTATTTTATAAAAACCCTATGCCCGATTTTTAAATTTTCTGTCCATAACTCATAATCTGGGTTTTTTGGAGAGATGGCAACCAATATTTTTTTTAACTCCTTGCAAGCCCAAAACTGGATCAAAATAGTTTAAGCTGATTATAGAAAATTCATAATTTTGTGTTTTTTTCTTACAACTGATTTTAAGGCATAAAAAACTTCGCGAAATATAGCCAAAATATGCTCACTTTATCAAATTTGATTAAAATCAGCCCACGTGTTTGTACAGCACTGCACATACACCAGACGACAGACAGCCATTAAAGTCACCATTGCTTTATTTTGCTTTTCTCTATATGGCTGATATGTTACAATAGGAGTGAACTATTGATCACAGTATGTGTTTGAACGACCACAAAAAAGTTCAAAACATTTAAAAAAAGATTTACTCTGTATCAGAATTACAAGATGCATTAATCTGTTATAATCTCTTTGAAGAAAACTTGAAATATCCATTATAACAATCCTTCCTTCAGATTTAATTGTTTAACTGTAGCACAAAGAACAACTCAAATTCAACTTAAATGCGCCCCGCTAAAAACACTGAGCACAGGCGTTATAATAGTAATATCATCTAAAATGGGGATTTGAAAACGCGATAAAATTTGCACTTTCCTTGAATTAACGCCTCCAAGAGGGTGAGAGGGTGGCTGTAATTTGTTTTGATAAAAACAAACAGAGCCGGCTGTGATGTTTTATTCATTCACTTAGCTCCATCCCTCTACCTGCCATTAGCTCTACTGTAGCGAGCTGTGTTAAAACCGAATTACTACTTAGATTACTGTATCACGGCTCGACCTTTTCAATTAGACAATTTTATCTTACAAAAATGTTTTTATATAAAAAAACAAAATACTTTTGTCTGTTTGTTAATTATTAAATAGCAAATTATTCTGATTATATTTATTTAAATTTACTTATATGTACAGTGAGTTACAATAATTTGTTGGAGTTGAAAAAAATAATAAATTTTAAAAAATAGTGTTGGACAATTACGTTAATAGGGCTATATTCAGTTTGCAAAAAAAAAATTCTTAATGTGTCTATTCTATAATAGAGCTGTCGTTACGTTTTTGCAGTAAGCCCTCATGGGCACTTTATACCCATTACCTCATCCTGGGAAAGTACCTTAATTTTATCCTTTATCAAACTTATATGTTCCACAGTGGCGTATGTTAACCTTGTTCAAATATATGTTCACATTGTGAATGTTAACTTACAAACTCCGGTTGTTTTTATTACATTACAAACTGCTCTATGTTGGTAAATTGATGGTAAGAGCCTTACCTTGTTTTTTTTAGCTCGGATTAGTTCTTGAAATAGCTACCATTTACTTTTTGGTAGAAATAGATTCTGGACCCAAAAGCTTGTTGTACATTTCGTAACATTTCCGGTGTAATTATTAACGTAAAATTCACAATTCCATTGGTCGCTATGTTGGGTAGGATGAACTGAGAGACCTCTAGTTTGCGCCATTATACTTATTTTTAAAAGGCCTTTAAAATGAGGTATCACTCAATAGGGATTGCTATTTAAAATTCTTGACTTACCCCCAAACTACCCCATTTTGGGGGTAAGGGTTGAAAATTTTTATACTTCAAAAAACTCCTCCTTTGGTTATCTAAACTTTCCCCAAAGCAAATCTGTCTATTTTCATTAATAAAAATAATAAGAGGGAGGTGGGACTTTTTGGACACATGGTATACAGCACGAAGGTACTAAATGTGTATGCGAAGGTTCTTGAAAAACATGCGGCAAAGAAAATAAAATGTCATCAATACAACGAAGGATGGCCTGAGGATTATATCGGCTTACCGCACGTTATCAGAGAGTGCTGTCTTGAATGTTTCCTATAGATTTGCTAACACTGGTAAGGACTGAAGTTTTCGAATGTTTTATGAATGTTCATCTCACCAATAACTCCCACTTATGGGAAAATAACCATAAAATTGGAAGGTAAAAAGTACTGCGGGGATGACAGGCGTGGTGAGACTTGGACCAAGCAGGAGATGTACAGATAGATGTGATATGGTAAGAGAAGTGTTGTAACTACAGGAAGAGAGAAGTTATTCCATACGGCAGCTAATTTATTTCTGTAATCTAACTTAACCCAAGCTGTTATAGGATATGGTAATTTTAAAAACTATTTGAAATGGTTCAACATTTTTCAAGTAGCCATGTGCGATTACTGGCAGTGCTTTGTAAACTTTGCCATGCACAAACTTTTTGATTGCGAAGTATGGCGGCCGGAAAGAGATAATATTTTGACATAACTAAGGGTGCGCGTTAAAGTATTGTACAGATGCTGGGGATTCGGTTGAAAAGTGGAATGTAATGACAAAAGATGATACAAAAGAAACTGACTGTTTAAGAAGATCTAGATTGACATTACCAATAATCCACACGAAGATATGGACTTTGCTTTTGAAGAAACAATGAAGGCAATCCGGTGAAGAGCCTTGTAAACATCTGGAATGTCCCCACCTCTTTATCGAAAGAAACCCTACACATGAGGGAAGTCTATCTCTTGCAAATTCTCCATATTTAAAGTCTCCTTAACTAGCACTTCATATCTTACTCTGGTGTACCCTTCATTGAAGACATCGATAAACTGGAGTCGGAACCCTCCAACCAACGTGTATATTTCTTACAACAAGTAATTTAGGTTACATTGTGTTTTATTGGTCGAATAAAGTAAGGGGAGTTGGTTCATCTGAGAGAGTTCATGTGGTAGAACAATGATTTTTAGTTAACTCCTGCTAAACATTAAAAAAGGATAAACGCTTTAGTAAACTTCTTTTTTCGAAATGGCGGAATGATTAGGAAGATCGAGGTTTTTTTTGAAAATAGATTTCATGAGTTTACCTATAAATTAGATATCCCTAAACACTGTATATTTCCCCCATCATCCAGCGTAGCTGCAATTTGAATACAGTATCTGTATTGCCTATCAACCCCTTACTTATATCATTTCCTTTGACATTTAAAACATAATATTTTTTAAATTATTACCAATTATTATTATCGCTTATTTATGTGTAATATTATAAATGAATAAATAATCAATTAGTTTACAAATTATAAATAATAATTATTATTATTATTGTTTACATCAAGTAAAATGTGTATACAAATTTCACGTAGAGTATATTTAACGCATTTGTGAAATTTTAACATATAAGTAAATGTTTAACGTTTAAAAAAATGTTTGACATATCTGTAATATGGTGAAATTGTTGTGATAGGACAAAAACTCTTAAGTTGAGTTATTATGTCCAAACAACTCAAAGGAGTGGGTATATATTTAACAGTTTTTCTATGTAGTTTCTCAAGAATTTATTCTATTTTTTTAATACAGTAACTTTAATTTTTATAGTATCTGCCGTAAAACAAAAACATAAATTTTCAATTTTTCAAGACGCCTTTAAGATAAACAAAACATATTGATTGTTATCTGTCGGGTTGTTATGTTCTTTTGCACTAACAGAGCTAAATATTTGATATATTATAGTAAAATTAATTGTATTCTAGACTTTTGCAGTAAATAATTTAATTTAACGGCATTTTGAAACGATTTTTTATCAAATATCAAATGTCGTAGTTCATGACAAACTAATAGCATAAATGTTTTTGTAAAATTTGATTCAATACCTTAATCCGGTCTAGAGTTACATCAACAGACAGATAAGGAAAAGGAAGTATTTTTGGATGTATGAACGTATTCATTATTTGATGATGTCAGAATAACCTCCAAAGTTTGGAATCCTACTTCCTGGACACCCTGTTTAGCATATAGATTATATGTTTGTATGTATAACAATTTTATGCTCTCACAACCTCCTTTAAAATTGATTTTAAACAAACTTGGTGACAAATTTTATTCCGTAACGATCCGGGTTAAATCATTTCTGTTCTAAGCAAGAGATTAGCGGCCAATACAAACTGTTTAGAATTCGTTGGTATTAAAAAGAAAAAAAAGAGTTTATTTCACAATTTTAAAAAGAGACAAAAACACATAAAACTACAATTTAAAGGAAACATAAGGATTTTTATATTTCGAGCAAACTAAATGCACAATGAATGAAAGACGGTTGTTTCATATATTTCTTTAAAATAAGTTTATTGCCGATCGTAACAACAGAAAAGCCACTTATAGCAGAGTATTTCATGTAGTTGTTCTACATTTTTGTACAATGTGTTTATTCTACGTTTCACATTTAGTTGGCGGTATTTATTATAACACAATGAAACTGTATTACGCTTCTAAAAAAAAATCGTCTGTAATAAACAACAACAGGTTTACAAAACATAGTCACCTTCAGCCAGCAGATGTGACCCTTTGTCGTCTAAACTTGTACTATCTCTCTATCCTTGGATTCATACTCCAGTGCAAACTTTTTGTATTTCTGTTACGTTGTTTGTCCAGGGGTTCCAAGTTTTCCCTTTCACTCGTCCGACGCACCTTTTTCCTTCGTCCATCCTCCTCGACCCGCCCAACATAACATCCTTACTTCTTTTTAACATCCTCTCCTTGCAATATTTATTAGCATAAATATTGCAAGGAGAGGATGTTAAATACGGATAGAGGATGTATAAATACTTCCAGCTTACTTCTTACTCTCCGCACTTAGTTATCATGACAAAGACGTGTAGTCAGCACGTCGATTTCGCATCACCGTAATTCTATCTTCCTTGAATGTAAGCTGCTAATCGCAGCTCTAAATTTTCGTCATGATGCTAGGTCATCACCGACACGGTGATGGAACACGGAATGGTAGAGTTCTGCCCACTATTTCAACCGTAGTTTCCCGTCAACATGAATCAGCCATAAATGTTCTTGGTTATTTTTTTTTCCAAAATGTTTAGTTTTTAACTTCTGTTACAGTTAATTAAACAGTACGATTTAGCTCCCTCTTTTTCTTTGACAACAATAGTAACATGAACAGATTAGCTAAATTTAATTTCCTGCGCATTTTGTCACTCTCATTTAAAACATTCTGCTTATTCTCATATTCTTCATTTTTTCATAAATAACTTCGGGTCGTTAGCTACACGCCAAACTACCAACTCGTAGGACTTTGACTTTGGGCTCTTCTTTCCACTAGAAAGTTGTCTTGGCTTCGGCTTACAAGTTCTCTTTTACCGGTCGCAGTCTGCGCAGCCATTGGCTTACTTTAAGATCTTCCACCTCCACAGTAGGTAGGTGTTCATGTTGCTGCCGATGTGCACCACACTTTTACGTCAGGATCCAATATCTCTAGACTGTGTGTTCACCAACCCACACCCGTAAAGGAATGGGTTGATCAGTGCCTAGTAACGTTTGAAATAAAACGTACTTTCTATTTTGTGCAAACACATTTTCACAAATTTAAAACATATTATGTAAATTATACACCATACAAAACATATAAAACTGTCTTTTAAAACTTAAAGTAACGTTTCAATTTATGTACACACTTATTGTGCCATATTTTATATTTTGCTCGTGGTTTCGGAAACTACGTTCCACCTTCAGGTATTTACTCGTGAAAGATTATCATTACAATTAATTAAGTATTCAACTCATTAAATGCAGCGGTGCGTAGCCTATACGTCAATTGAGTACGTTGACAATCAAAAAATGAAAATTAACAAAGAACATATAAGCGCCTAAAGTTGCTCATTTTGTACCATAAACACGTCCTCAGTATTTATAGGTCGCGTTTGATGAAATTCTAGTTTAATGACTGAGGTTAAGATTCATATTTGATTTTAGCCAATTATTTCATAACGGTGTTATTTATTTACTTGCTATCTTGCCACATTGAACGAAATACAATTTATCACACTCCCAAAACCGCTCTAATATCTTTAGAACCAATTTTGTGAAAATCGTAATTTTGTATTGTTTGTACAAATACCAGATACTCATTTGGACTTATGAAAACAACTACAAAAAGTCCCGATTTGTGGCCAAAACATGCTCACGTAAGGAATTTGTTTAAAATCTGTAGACCTCTTTGAACTGTATCGCATAACTTTCCCCTTTATATTACGTAAGAAATAGCCATACCTATTAATCAATTAATCAAGAGTGAGAGAGGAGTTAACATATGAATCCTCTTTATCAAATTTAAAATAAAAATTTCATTTATTTCGAAAGATGTGTACAATAGAGACGACGCTTGTATTATAAACTCACTCTAATCATAAATCACATTTCATTGAAATTTTCATTTTATTGACTGGAATCTAATTTCATTTTTTCCCAAATTATTATTGAACCGTAATTTTATTTTTCCCATTCCTCTGCTATGAACACATTTCTGCACGTGTCACCTAATACTCGTTCATAAATTGATATGATACTGAAGGACCTTACACGTGTCGCCTCAAATCGATTCCCTGTGTTTATAATTCAGTCTTGGACAATACCAGGACATAAATAAAGCTGAACAACGGTTGCTGGTGCCGTGTCAGCGATTTACAAATGTGGACCATATCAGCATGAGAATGTCTTTAATCATAACCTGAATCCAATACAATGCTCCAACACACAATGTGACCACGTTTATGGCTTATTTAGACGTCAATACACACATATAACCTCTTCTTTTCCCCGTTCTCTCAAAGGGCAATGGTAGATATGCTCAGAGGCAGGAACTCAATGTAATATCATACCACGACGGAAGTAATAAACACTACAACGTTTAAACAAATACACAAATAATATGCACCTTAATCTTTCCTTCACCATAGAACTGAAACAATGTCCATAAAATAAACTGTATCGACTTTACCAATCAAAAACCAATATTAAATTCAACTTCAAAATACACAGGAAACCCTCAACAACGCACCAGACAATACATCATCCGTCTGTGTAGAAGTTAGCAGGATACAACCGTTTCATACACCGACTATCTTAACTATCCCCATAACAGTAGAAGATTACAACCAGGAACTACAAAACATTGCACTGGTTAACGTATACAAAGCTGCTATAATCGACACAATAGTTTGTAAACATAAACCTCTTTTTATGAAACTGTCCTAAGCTCATGCGAATTCGGTAACAAACTAAACCATAAATTGAGAAAAGTAATGACAACAATCAAGTGGTTACGTACAATACAACAAAATAAATAACCTCGATTCAGTTTTACAACCTGGAGTTGAAGCGCATCTTCAAACTGCATTTATAAACTTACACGTAGCAATTGTTCTGATTTTTACATAGGCCAAAGAGCATGTATTTGAAAATCTTGACGTATTCCACGTCAGATTCAAAGAGCACGTACACAAGAAAATCTGAACGTCATAATTTTTAGTTTCGCAGAACACCTTAAGAATAATTACCACGAATATTCGAATTTTAGAATCAATTTGGAAGTTATGAGTGTGTGGAAAAAAGTACGCTACATAAACGCTATTGAAGAGTATAAAATGTATAGGGCGATGAGTTGCAATGACCAAGTCCCTTCCAGCACCAAGTTTACCCGCATCGACTGGAGATTGATAGATTGCCTTTATTTTTAATAACGAAGTTAGGACATCTCTTTCATTTTATCCTATGAAGATAACAAACAAGACGACAGAACTAACCTCAGTAACCGGTTAGACGTACACGTCGTTCTATGTTTGAACTATTTGCGATCTCCAAGTGGAATGATATGTGTTTTGTGTTTTGCATGTGTGTTTATTGTGTTTTTATTATCCTGATGATGGTCGGTTTGACGAAACTGCAGTAGTAGACGTATTATAATACTGAAAAATTAAATACAAGTGTCGAGAATTTTAGTGACAAGTGCAGGTTTGTCAAGGCTTTGTGTATCACTGACGAAATGACTTGGTGTAAGTAGTTACTAGTTCATTTATTTGTTACTTATTGACAAGTTTTCTTCTTTTAATATTCGGAGGTCCCATGTCTTGGACAAACCTTAGCGCTGAATGGGTATTTTGTATATTCAGGATAGTTTAGGTAACATGATAAAAGAGTTGCTTTATCCTAGAGGAAAAAAGAACTAAAATAGCGACATCAGCTACATTTTAAGTTCCCTCGTATCAACCTACCCACTCTCAGGAGCCTGGGGTGATGCCTTCCGACAACTTGACCTACTCTTCGTGAAACTCTATCTTCCCGGCTAAAACTTTATTTCAACGGTATTAGAGCTCCAACGGTCAAAAATTACACAAATTAGTTGAACAGCGATAAAAGACAAACAGGGAGTTTGTTGTACAGCGTAACAACTCTTTACTTTCTCTCAACTTTAAAACTATCAGAATGAAACTGTGTAAAAACATTGCCAAACGCCCACACCTCACCAATCTCTAAAACCAAATAAAAACTAACCACAACCAATCTTCACCAAACATGATAGCGATAGTTGACAATCAAAAAGTGAAGAAGAATCATTGATGCTATCTTTGAAAAATATATAAATAAATTCGCTTCACTTGTATCTTAAACACGTCCTCAGGCAATGTCGTATTAATTAGCAGTAACTCACAAACTGAATGCGACCAATAACTGATGTTTTGTTTAGTTACAAAAGGCTACGCTTGAAATGATTTCAAAATAATTATTTTTGACTTAAAACGGATATCCGTAAGAAACTCGTAATCAATATTTTGAGCCATAACATAACTTTCCCATACTTAGGTATAATATGTGGGAAAGTAAATTTGTAATAGTAATACACAGTAAATGGAGAATCTAAACCCGTCGGAGAAGCAGTGTTATGGAGCTGTCCGACCATCAGTAATAAATATAAGCAATCTATTTTTTTTAATCTGAAGCTCTCAGGTTCATATTGCAGTTGGTTCCCATTAAGTTAAATTAAAACAGATATTGGTTCATTTGATTTGAATCTCCGTCCAAGCAAAGGCTGTTTGATTAAATTTAATTTCATTTTCAATAATTATATTTGTATCGTAATTTGCATTTGGTCTTTTTTGCAGATTACAGCCAAACCAATATTTTGGGAATATGACGACCAAAAAATTTGCTTTCTTAGGGGTACATTTTAACGGAATTTGATCCAAATCGATAGAGCTGTATTTAAGAAAATGTTAATTTTGCCGTTTGACTTATGGCAGCTACCTATAAATTTAGAAAAAAAATGAACTAAACCATCGTGATATGACCGAAGTATACTGGTTTGCCAAATTTTGTTAAAATCTACCCTTTCTTTGAACTGTAGTACACAAACAGCCTGTAGGCATCGTTACTAAAACTATGTGTTAACCGTAGAACGGAACATAGATTTTGTCGACCTATCACGTTGCCCCGAAATGTTGGTAATTAACATTTCCCCAAACTGGGATAATATAAACAAAACGGAAATCATTTTGATTAACATATGGTACAAAAGTAAGCCTAGTAATCACCTGATTAAGGGAGACGGGGAACACATATGTCCATTGAAATCTGTCGTTGCCATTGTGATTATCTGTCTGTGATGATTTTATTAAGTGTTTGTATAAATTATAACCTTGAAATAAGCACACAAAATATATTGGTCGCCATGTCACGAAATTTCAAGCAAAGGTTTATCGAAATCTACTAACATCTATTATGGGACTGTTATAAAAAGGTACAGTTTCTCAAAATCGGGTGTACGTGGGGAGTAATAACTCAAAAGAAAAGGACAGTTTAGGGATAATTAGTTAAAACGAAACTGAACCCAGATTGCCTTCGTGACTTTTTGTTAAATATTAGTTTCAAAGACAATGTCCATGATTCCGTCTAACTTTGTGGTGACGATTAGGCTTTCAAAATATTTATAGTCTTAGTTCTCAAAAAGGGATAATTCACGTACCAACTTATACGGCTGAGGGGTGACCTTTCTCACAAATACAGTATAGAGAAAGTATTGTTTGGGTCAAAAATATGATGTCAAATTTTTTGCGGATACATACGTTTTGAAATCTTATGAGTCGATTAAGATTGTCTACTATTGTCTGTCGTCTCTCGTCTGTCGCATATTGCTATGCAGCCCGAATACATCTACTACTTTGGTATGTCAGCAAATTTTAACCATATCTCGGGATGTTATTTTTTCATACTTTTTTAATAAATCAAAATTTTGATATAGCTGCCAAATAATAATAAAAAGAAATGACGATTTTATCAAAATCGGCTCTACCTACTTTAATTACATGTCGCCTTCAAACAAAAAAAATATTCTTCGCCATCTTTCAAAAAATATCTCTTCTGAAATTATTGAAAAAAAATCAGCCTTGGGGTTGTTAAAAAGTAATTTCTGAAAATCGACGCTACCGATTTTAATAAAATGTCGCCTCAAAGGCCTTAAACAAAACATACAATTCGCCACTTCTCCAAACATGTACGTTCGGGGAAAATTCACTTCTCCATACGTAAATTATCGGGAAAAAATGCCTAAGACGTAATTTCTGAAAATCGAAGCTACCGATAGTAATCACATTTCACTTTTAATGACCCAAACAAAACATATTGTGCACCTCCTCTCATAAAATGTCGGTTCTAAGTTATCCATAAAAAACGTAAAAATGTGCCTTGGGGCTGGTATATAGGCCTCAAGATGTAATGTTTATATAGACTCTACTGATTTAAATCAGATATAAGTGATAAGTGTAGATAAATGGACCAAAACCATGTGCAAAAATAGAAAGTAAGATATTGTACGGTTTAGCAATAATTGGAAAAAACAAAACAAAATAAAAATGATCCTTGATGGATGTCATTCAAATCTTAAGCTACTAATAAATTATTTTGACAAAATCAGCCGTTCATGTTTTATTTTCATTTTTAGTAGTCAATATTGCTATTATGAATGATAAAGTTTGTTCATTGTTTTTGCACCGTTTATTTATCAGGATAGTAGGCCTGAGTAGTAGACAGTACACAGTTGCTAACTTAATATTCCTACCCTCTCTCTAGGCAGACAACGAGATTATCCGATGGAAAATGTTCCTTTCTCTTTTCACTTAGTTAAACTTTATAACATCAGCGCACAGGACTGTCACTAACACGCCTTATCCGAGTTTATCCTTCTCTCTCTTTGTTACCAACTACTAATTCCATTAATTCCCTAGAGTAACAAATTGAAATACGTTGAAATGTCCAACTGTACTAATAACACAACTGTGCGAAAAACTGTAAAGGACTTTGCTGCTTGTATGTTTTAATACAGTCAATAAATCGTTACTGTACACTTGAACAGAACACCGCTCAACAACAAAAAGTTTATTCGTACGTTGTTTCTTCATTGGTTGAATTTAGTTGAAATGTGAAGATTATTTACTGTCTACAATATACGTTTGTACTTTACAGATAAGTTTAACATAGATAGAAGAAAAAACAAACAAAAATTTAAGTCTTAAAAAAACCTAAAATATTCTTTACTTATTACTGTATAAAAATATTCTGTTTAATATGAAGAATGATACTTTTGATCAGTGTGCAAAGACCCAAGTATAGTTTACAGTAGCTTTAATCTAGAAAATCGAAAATCAACCTTTGACGCCGACATTAAGTACTAAAATACGACTGTTTGATTTAATAAAGTTAGTACCATATATATTATGTGCTGTGATAGCCTCCATCAGAGGCCTCACCGGCGTCGACATAAAGGTCTTTTGCCGCAAAAATATGACTATAGTACCATATAGTCAGGCCAATAGGCCTAATGGCTGTCTATTCATATCCAGAGTGACTCAACACGGATTTACTATTATGATAGCTTATTTTGTTCGTTAGAATGTGTCTAGATCAAAGGTAAAAACAGTTGATTGAGGGGCAAATCAATAATTTGTTTATTAATGACTTATAAACAATTATAACGCTGGACGATTGAACATAACATGAAACGAGGGAATATCTTTATAAATTGATGTCATTTCAGGACTAATATGTCATCTTATACTTTTTTGTGTCTCTGATTCCGATTCTGATGTCAAAAAGATGCAAATTCTAAAGGGCGCAACAGAAAAAGATAATATCAGGTCAAAATAGCGATAAATTATGAAAATGATATCCTGTAAGTTTTTAAGGTCGCTTATTTCAATTCCGAAATTTAAAAAATCCAAATTAGATCAAATTGTAGTTGACAGTATAATGGTGGCGTTTGAAGGAGAATGAAGGAAAACTAATTTGCGAGTTGAGAGTTGCAAAAACACGCTTGGGAAGGCGGCGTGCATACTGCATACTCGCGACATACGTATTGGGTATTTATATTCGTGCTGCACAAAATTTTTGGCTTCTTATATGTTGTCGAGAGACCAATATTTTGATTTGCCGAGTGGCGTGATAGCACAGAATTTGACACTAGGAGTGTATTTTTCAAGGGAGGTAGGAAGTCTTTGTTTGAAAGTTTCCAGGAAAATGAAAATTTATGCGGTGTTATTTATGGCATGAAATAATTGGAACTGTCAAAAATATTCAATTTCGTATATAATTGTTTTACGATTTATTGTTAATTAAATTAAATATTGGTTATTTCTGTGGTGGAGGCGGTAGGATTGTGCAGACCAATTAATTCTTTAAAAAATTCTGGAAACATTCCAATGTATTCTTAGGTCGATTGTAAGACTTTTTCACATCTTGCAATTTTTTATAAAAGCACACTGTTTCCAAGAAAAAAGAAGAGAAAGAAATGTCGAATTTTTCTCGGAAACGGTGTGCTTCTATAAAAAATTGCAAGATGTGAAAAGATCTTACAATCGACCTAAGAATACACTGAAATATTTCCATAATTTTTTAAAGACCTAATTTGTCTGCACAATACATTATTTTCGATACAATCGAATCCCATCTAGAATTTGGATTTTTTGACTTCGGAATTGAAATCAGCGACCTCAAAAACTTACAGGATATCATTTTCATCATTTATCACTATTTTGACCTGATATTGGCTTTTTCTGTGGCGCCCTCTACAATTTGGATTTTTTTTGACGTCAGAATCAGTATCAGGGACCCAAAAACGTATAAGATGGTTATAGGATGGACATATAAGTCCTGAAATGACATCAATTTATAAAAATATTCCCTCGTTTCAAGTTATGTTCAATCGTCCAGCGTTCTAATTGTTTATAAGTCATTAATAAACAAATTATTAAGTGGTTCCTCAATAAACTGTTTTCACCAATGATCAAGACATTCTAACGAACAAAATAAGGTATCATATAAGTAAATCCGTATAGAGTCACTCTGGATCTGAATATTCGCTTTTTTCTGCCTTTATTGCCGTTACTAATGTTTTTGCTTCCTTTAGACCAACTCGTCTATTTCCATTATAACATCAAAACTAAGTTATTGTTCATGCGATAACTGGTAGTTTAGTACAATAAACTAATATAACGATGACGTCATATTTATCTAGCTTCTACCATCACAATCCTTATCTTTCCGAATCAAAATTCAACTATTCAGCAATAACTACCTTTCAATAATATTGACGGACCTAGTTTAAAGCAGCATTCGGCGATATTACATCTTTTGTTTAGGTTATGTTACGTTTTACGTATTAATTTTATAAAACAAAGTAGAATTTGTACTTTTACTCGTAAAGTGTGTGTATAATGTGTATTGTGTGAATTGACAGTTTGGTTTGATGTTCTCAATTACAATAATTTCAAATAAGTACCAATAAGCCTGTTGTTACTTCGTAGTTGCTAAAGCCTTCATTGATTTATTCCTTGTTTTATAATTTAACTTAAGTTAAGTATAAAATTGTTGCAATTTTAAGTATAGTTAAAGAATAAAGCTGCCAATGAAATGGACGTAATGCTTACTCGGACATAACCATATTATGTCAGAATTGCAACCACTAGAGTTATTAAACTTCAAGTATCTGTCATCCCGTTCTGGTGGTTGATTTTTTATGATCTTCACAAAAGTTATTAACATCCGGTTATACTTTGGCGTAACGAGGGTCTCTCTAACTGGATCTACACCTTTTTCTATTTAAGTTTTGGATTAGATCCTTCTTTTTCATATTTAATATCAAGTCTCTTGACCAATGGTTGTTCTGTTCCGACCCTGACGCTATAAGAGTATTCGAGACCTAGGGGCCTTTTTTATGTTCTTTTCTTCTTTTTTAAAAAAAGGAAATGAACGAGAGGTTTTTGCCTTCAAACAACAAAGAAAAATAACTCTTTTTTAAAAAATGGAACATTAAAAGTTAAATTATTCCTATGATCAGTTTATCCATCGTTCATTAAGACTTTAAAATTTCGTTTGAGTATGTAATGATTTGTTAAATTCCGTTCTTTTAACGAATAGTTAATTAGAACTTTAGACGAAATTCTATTCATTAATAATTTAACGACACATTTGTGATCTATAATTTCATAGAACAGTTAAATATTGTGGTGATAAAGCTTTGATCAAAATATTGTCGTCTTTTGTTATTATCCATCGTTTATTAAGACTTTAAAATTTCGTTTAAGTATGTAATGATTCGTTAAATTCCGTTCTTTTAACGAATAGTTAATTAGAACTTTAGACGAAATTCTATTCATTAATAATTTAACGACACATTTGTGATCTATAATTTCATAGAACAGTTAAATATTGTGGTGATAAAGCTTTGATCAAAATATTGTCGTCTTTTGTTATTATCCATCGTTTATTAAGACTTTAAAATTTCGTTTAAGTATGTAATGATTCGTTAAATTCCGTTCTTTTAACGAATAGTTAATTAGAACTTTAGACGAAATTCTATTCATTAATAATTTAATGACACATTTGTGATCTATAATTTCATAGAACAGTTAAATATTGTGGTGATAAAGATTTGATCAAAATATTGTCGTCTTTTCAAATTTATCTTCACGAATTAGGTAAAAATGAAAGGATTATTTATGAATTGTTCACTCTTTGGTATTACGTTGTATTAATTTTCAAGGTAGATATATGATGGGAAAATTAGAGTATTTATATTATTTAAAATTCCCCATTCATTTCCTATTTTACGTGAGAATGACAGTATATAAACATAAAATCATACAAAAGGAAGATGATTATCCACTGCAGGAAATACAAACGTTATGTCTGTCTATAATATGCGATTGTTTTATTGTATATAAATAAAAACAAAATATTATAGCGTTCTGTGTTTGTTTGGAATCGTGTCAATTATTATAATGGAATGGTAAAAGTATGTTAGATTGTTAACAATTTCCTGTGATCACTGCAGGATATCCGGTTTGACGATGTTTTACTTTACAAAAAAATCAGTTTTTATTAATAATTGTTGACTATGGAGAATAATATTCCATTTCACGGTAATGGTCAGTAACAAGAGTGTCATCAGTGATTTCCGTCTATTAGAAACACAATGAAAACACGCTGTGGTATTGTGATGGGTCGGAGGAACATTTGTGTTTTTTCTATAAGTAAATACCCATTACTAAAATTCTCTAAAATAGAATTTTAATTACTTTCTGAAAAATACGTAGGTAGTAGTTAAGTGGTGGCTCAAAAAATGATGTTTAGTGTTTCGTGGAAATCTTTTGAGGTTATCTGAAACCAAAATGAAAGTTTTTTAATGTTGGCTGTCTGTCTATGACCTAAACAAGTAGAGAGATTTTGACTAAATTTCGTTTGTTGGCAATATTTTCACCATATCTCAATTAGTTTTTTGTAAACTCAAAATTTTGGTAGCTGCCATGAGACTGAACCAAAAAATTGTGATTTTAAGATAATCGATTTTAACGATTATTATCCGATTTTACTATACTGTATAATGTAAAAAAATATACAAATTATAATGTAATGTATAAAATGTAGTGTATATTTTTTTGATAGTTTATAATTATATTTTACTACACCCTGGTCGCAAAGAGAACTAACGACTCAACTTTGGAGCTGTTATAAAAAAAAAGAAAGTCTGTAACGGTTTTGATAAAAATACGTTGAATACCAAAATCATTGCGCAAAATCTCATGTACGTGAAAATTCCAAAATAAACCTCAAAACTGTCATTAAAAACTCAATTTAACGATTTAAGTATATTTTACAAAAAATGTATCTTAAACGCTTGTCCCAATATTAAAAATTTAAAGTTCGTTTGTCTTTATTTATCGGGAGGGGGGATAGGTACTCAAAAGAAAAAAAATGGCAAAATTTTAAGAAAAATCATAACCAACTTTTGTTCGAACAATATTTGGCTCAAAGTTTGATTTAACAAACAATTACACATTATGAGATATGACCCAAATACTCCCACATACTAATTTTAAGTTAACAAACAATGAAACAATTCTAGAGATAACAAAAAAACGTTAAATGTAATATATCTTGTCTCAACGAGCCCTTCTTACCTGAGTTAAGGCGGGTAGTTCCAGTTTCCGTGTTGGCTATCCTAATTTTACAATCAAATTATTGGCCACCATTTTAGTTACTGTGGTACAAACAAAATTTTTAATTGTAATATTGCTTTTCTTAACAAGCTTTTTAAAATTATGTATTATAATACCAAATGTTGCATTTGAACACCACCCTCCCACCTTTAAGTCCAAAATAATTTTTAAAATACCGTAAAACCTGTTAAAATAACCGTAGTTAATAACTTTACAAGTTTCTTGTTAGAAACATTGTTGACAAATTGCTCCAACAGGTAGGATTGGTGAACATTTCCAAGCTGACATATCGGTGTTTTCTTCTGGAATGTTTTTAGAAATTTGAAATAATTTGGTTACTACCATCAATTTTCTATCACCATATGTTTTTATATTTCTTTAATGACCGCCCAAAAAATTTGTGTCCTCTAAAATATGATGACAAGAAACAAGTCCCCTTCGCATACATTATCGAAGGAGCGGGTGGGAGGGGGTAGTTTTTACAAATTGCCATTATAACCTTGTCTGAGTCAATTTGCAAACCGTAAAGAGGGAGGGAAGGTTCATGTTATTAACTTATAACATAATCGACATTGATTGGAGGGGAACCCAATCATCCAGATCCCAAGGGGAAATAATATTTTTCAAAGCGGGATCGTTGCGTTGATAAGGGCTAAATAGCCTTACAACCCCTTGGGAAAGACACTTGGCCCTAACCCACCCCTCGTAATACTTGTACGTGTTAACCTGATGAACCGAAGCGAAATATGAAAACACGAAAAACTAGTGTTTGTGTTTTGATCAAATACTTTGGGTCATTTCGTTCAACATTTAACGATTTCTTAAATAAATTTTACTACTGCTGGATTTGTGCAACCCCTGTGTCTTATAACATTAAGTTAAGTCTAAACGTTTTGTAGTAAATGTAACGGACGGCAACATTGTTATTGAAACGGGTTATTTTGTGTACTATTTATAAATCATAAAATTAATGTAAATTGTTTGAATAGGCTACACATTCCTTCTAGATAGACGACGATATTTCATAACAATAGAATCCTACCTACTCAACTATCGTCCAATTTTAATGAAACTATTTCAACACTGAAATAGATTAACAAAGAGAGAAAACGTTGTCTCTCTAATATAACCTCAAAATTATGTTTTACATTAATAATTGAATAATGAACAACAGCAATGAGAACCCGGCAGAGAAATCAATCTGCATGGCGTCTGTAACTTATCCAGTTGATATTTTGTCGTGAAAGCTTGCTTAATTGATAATCTGTGGGAACACATGTACTGCCGACTTGATGGTCACACGGGCAATCCACGGCCTTCTTGAGTCAGAGAAAGGATTATCTTAATCAGTTTCGAGTAAAAGTAGAATAATAACTCGACGAAAAGTAATCTACGAGGAAATGAAAGTCAAATTAAAAACAAGGTTATGAGTTAAATTAAAATATGGAAATGGTGAAGTTAGATTGGACAATATGCTGCGACAATTCTGCTTTTAATTAGGTTTCACGATCCTTTCTGATTTATTGTACGCCAGTTTCAGACTATGAATACCCTTTAGGAAAGTCTAACTATTGTATTTTAAAAATCTTCATGAATAGAATGAAAAGACGTTTCCATAGAAATGACGATCGGTCAAAGTTTTCAGGAGGCGCATTTAGAGAAACAAACGAGTTAACGGCAAGAGCAGAGCGAGTGGAGTTTTTAAAAGAAATCGTTGGCACTCTGCCCTCCCAAGTACTAAACAAATTTCCAATTAAAAATGAATAAAAGCGAATCCCCCAATAACTGAATGACAAACACGTGAATCTCATGTACTCTCGATTTAAGAAAAGAAAATGCCAATTTTCAATAGAGAGATATTGTTACAACTTCCTACAGTCTTCGCTCAATCAAAATGTCCCTCTTCTAATAAAAGTCAAGTTTTTGTTGTCTTAACAGTTCCTGAATGAAACGAGCCCATGCAACAACACAGACTGATACTTAACGCGGCAATTTCTTCATAAGCATCCATTTGTAGAAAAAAATATTTTTTGTTTATTTATTTTTAATATTACCTAATTGCATTTACACGTGAAATCCTCCAAATGATTTAGTGGTTTGCACTCTTCCTTCAAGAGTGAGAGGTTCCGAGATCAATCCCCATGAACGCGCAAACATTTACGGAGTTGACCCAACATCGTACGATAAATAAGGAAGTTACAATTGGTAGCGCAGTTTGGTTGAGAATGTTTGAACAATGGCGAGACTAGATGAAGAAAGGTATAGATACTTCTAGGGATTGCCACACCTGTAAGAGAACTCCTGAGGGGGAAGTTACAATTAATTGGTAACGCAGTTTGGTTGAGAATGTTTGAACAACGGCGAGACTGGATGAAGAAAGGTATAGATACTTCTAGGGATTGCCACACCTGTAAGAGAACTCCTGAGGGGGAAGTTACAATTAATTGGTAACGCAGTTTGGTTGAGAATGTTTGAACAACGGCGAGACTAGATGAAGAAAGGTATAGATACTTCTAGGGATTGCCACACCTGTAAGAGAACTCCTGAGGGGGAAGTTACAATTGGTAGCGCAGTTTGGTTGAGAATGTTTGAACAATGGCGAGACTAGATGAAGAAAGGTATAGATACTTCTAGGGATTGCCACACCTGTAAGAGAACTCCTGAGGGGGGAGTTACAGTTGGTAGCGCAGTTTGGTTGAGAATGTTTGAACAACGGCGAGACTAGATGAAGAAATGTATAGATCCTTCTAGGGATTGCCACACCTGTAAGAGAACTCCTGAGGGGGAAGTTACAGTTGGTAGCGTAGTTTGGTTGAGAATGTTTGAACAACGGCGAGACTAGACGAAGAAAGGTATAGATCCTTCTAGGGATTGCCACACCTGTAAGAGAACTCCTGAGTCGGAAGTTACAATTTGGAGCGCAGTTTGGTTGAGAATGTTTGAACAACGGCGAGACTAGATGAAGAAAGGTATAGATCCTTCTAGGGATTGCCACACCTGTAAGAGAACTCCTGAGTGGGAAGTTACAGTTGGTAGCGCAGTTTGGTTGAGAATGTTTGAACAACGGCGAGACTAGATGAAGAAAGGTATAGATACTTCTAGGAATTGCCACACCTGTAAGAGAACTCCTGAGGGGGGAGTTACAGTTGGTAGCGCAGTTTGGTTGAGAATGTTTGAATAACGGCGAGACTAGATGAAGAAAGGTATAGATACTTCTAGGAATTGCCACACCTGTAAGAGAACTCCTGAGGGGGGAGTTACAGTTGGTAGCGCAGTTTGGTTGAGAATGTTTGAATAACGGCGAGACTAGACGAAGAAAGGTATAGATACTTCTAGGGAGAACTCCTGAGTGCGGTAGAAATTTCGATGTACTAACCACACATTATCCGTCCAACAAGCCGTTATTCATCGGCCGTTTCGTCAGAGACTTTAGTTTTAATTTAAAAAAAAAAAAAAAAAAAAAAAAAAAAAGGAGGGAAAAATTACTTTCTACTGAAGTAGTTAAAAAGTCAATCGTAATGTTTTTCTGCTTTCTAAGAATTTTAAGTTGCAGTTTTCTTACAAATTTGCCCACATGTAGAAATTAAAAATAAGGTTGTCGGAAATAATATCTTAGGTGGTAGCAAGCTACTTTCTAAGACCGGAGCGCCACATTTTTGTGCTCCTTGAACTAGGATATCTTCTTTTGGGGGGATTTACCTTATTTCTATTATTGTGCTCTAGATTCGCCAAAAACTCAAAACTGATTTAGGAATGTGAAACGAACCCTTGTAATCCCAACGTCTTGACTTTGGTCAGAGGAAGTATTGGATTAATGAAACGATTACAACAAATGACAGCTGTATTGCCGCCATTGTTGTATTGACAACCATCACACCCTTCTCATCTTCCATTGTTGTCCACACCCATTGTTGCTATTAGAAGGCTTATTATATCATCTGTAGATCATTAGAGGCTACTAGAAAAACAAATTTAGTTTAAAGCTTAATACTACCAACAGATTTCCCTTCTAGCTAGTCGACTACAAAGCGTTTAGAAAATAGTTTAAAGCAGATAACAACATCACGTGTACATAGTATAGGGAAGGGTCAACAAATCTGTTTTGTAGTCCTGTTTTCGAAAACATTCTCCAAATCAGTTTAATAATAGGCTTACATAAAAATAAAAACATGTTTAAAACGATGTGTAACAGATCCATTTAGTGAGCAATATAATAAAATAGTAATTAATATATGAACAGTTTTTAAATGTCATTGTTAATTTTTTGTTTACAATTTCACGACCACATTCGCTAATTCCCACTTTCATTGAATTTACACAGTAAAATTCACTCTTACTTTAGTCTTGGTTGAGTGTATTTTTCGACTATATAATTATGGTAATACCGGATGGTATATAAATGAAATATACTTAATTTTTCTTTATTTTTATTTTAAACCAAATAATTCATTAACAGTAAACACGAAAGAGGTCAAATATAAATTTTTCGTAGGTAAATACGTTAATAAGCTCTATGGAAACTAATTCTGTCGTTTTTGTGTCTTTGATTATTTTTTTAGTTGCTACTTTTTTATATAATACAAATTTTTATAATCTACTTGTTTGTAATTTGATGGCCTTAAAATCTACAAATTCACTTTCTTAATTGTCCACAGATACGATTAACTGAATTTGGTTCTCTTTGGAAAAATCTTAATCACGGAAGAAACTCTACGAAGAATTACGTTTCCATGGTTTATGCTGACACTATGCAGCGGTAGCATGACTGTTGTAAGAACTAAGAAACATCTGCAGGAAATAAGTACGTTGTCTTTTTTTACCTTCTTTTAAATTATATAAATTAAAACATTTACAGATGGTCATTCTAGATTAGGAGATTATCGTCTCTATATACTAAATATGGATGTAGAGTTATGTAAGAGATAAGGTTTTCATCAGACACTTAATATTTTAACCCCCCCCCCCATATATGAAGTTTAGGATCACGATCAGTTATTTTATTGTGATACAACAATGCTCAAGATTAGTAGAATATCAATGTAAGGTCAATACTTATTGCTCGGTAACAACGGAAAATGTTATAGGGATAATAATTTACTTTACTTATCCAGTAGGCCTATACGAAGTAAGTTTGGTAGTCGGGAAAAGTTTCGATCTCCATTTTTGACTGATCTTCACGTTCATTACCTTATGAAACAGTTTAGAAGCGATTATTGATATATCGTCCGTCCGTCATCGTTATTTTTATTGTTGACGTCGTCGTCGTTATCGTTGTTGTTATCGTCGTCGTCGTCGTCGTCGTCGATATCGTTGTAGTCGTCGTTATCGTCTTCGTCGTGGTCGTCGTCGATATCGTTGTAGTCGTCGTCGTCGTCGTCGTTATCGTCTTCGTCGTGGTCGTCGTCGTTATCGTCTTCGTCGTCGTCGTTATCGATGTCGTTGTAGTCGTCGTCGTCGGTATCGTTATCGTCGTCGTCGTTATCGATGACGTTGTAGTCGTCGTCATTGTTATCGATCTCGTTGTAGTCGTCGTCGTCGTCGTCGTCGTCGTCGTTATCGATGTCGTTGTAGTCGTCGTCATTGTTATCGATCTCGTTGTAGTCGTCGTCGTCGTCGTCGTCGTCGTCATCGTTATCGTCTTCGTCGTGGTCGTCGTCGTTATCGTCTTCGTCGTTGACGTCGTTGTTATCTATGTCGTTGTAGTCGTCGTCATTGTTATCGATGTCGTTGTAGTCGTTGTCGTCGTTATCGTTATCGTTATCGTCTTCGTCGTTGTCGTCGTTGTTATCGATATCGTTGTAGTCGTCGTCATTGTTATCGATGTCGTTGTAGTCGTCGTCGTCGTCATCGTTATCTTCTTCGTCGTTGTCGTCGTTGTTATCGATGTCGTTGTAGTCGTCGTCATTGTTATCGTTGTCGTTGTAGTCGTTGTTTTCGTTATCGTTATCGTTATCGTCTTCGTCGTTGTCGTCGTTGTTATCGATGTCGTTGTAGTCGTCGTCATTGTTATCGATGTCGTTGTAGTCGTCGTCATCGTTATCGTCTTCGTCGTTGTCGTCGTTGTTATCGATGTCGTTGTAGTCGTCGTCATTGTTATCGTTGTCGTTGTAGTCGTTGTTTTCGTTATCGTTATCGTTATCGTCTTCGTCGTTGTCGTCGTTGTTATCGATGTCATTGTAGTCGTCGTCATTGTTATCGATGTCGTTGTAGTCGTTGTCGTCGTTATCGTTATTGTTATCGTCTTCGTCGTTGTCGTCGTTGTTATCGATGTCGTTGTAGTCGTCGTCATTGTTATCGATCTCGTTGTAGTCGTCGTCGTCATCGTTATCGTCTTCGTCGTTGTCGTCGTTGTAGTCGTCGTCATTGTTATCGATGTCGTTGTAGTCGTCGTCGTCATTGTTATCGATGTCGTTGTAGTCGTCGTCGTCGTTATCGTTATCGTCTTCGTCGTTGTCGTCGTTGTTATTGATGTCGTTGTGGTCGTTGTTATCGTCTTCGTCGTTGTCGTCGTCGTCATTGACTGTATACAAGCACGATAGTAGCACTAAAATTAAGAGAGTAACGTAAAGTTTGGTACATTGGACTATTGAAATTCTGAAAAATCGAATTAATAATGTTAAATTGGCGGCCATTATAAACAGAATGGTAATTTTTCAAAAACCATCAACCTCCTACTTATAACGCTACATCACGAAATCTGGACACGGTCTTCTTTAACCTGCTATTACAACTTTCACTATTTATAACAAAGGACTTCCATCCGTACAATCCTCACCCGTTGGTCCACCAATGATGATATTAATAATTCGTTTTTCAGTTTATCTAGCCACCATCTCATCGGTACATTGTAAACCTAATGAATGTTACAACGCAAGAAGCTACCACCCCTTAAGTCCCGCGCTAATCAGTAACCAGATAGAACGTAGGATTTATTAAAACATCTAACGAACGTCGTCTACTCTTCACAGAAACACAAGCGGGATGCTAAAGTATGCTAATTTTAGAATTGGTTCAGAACTTTATTACCTATTAAAGACCATTGGTATAAAGTCGACCAGTGGACACCCCTCGTACAATAATATGTAAAGTGGAGGGTGGCTATTGTTATACCCTCGAGTTAAGTACGGAATTAGCTATCTATTGGGAGGGGGGTGGATAAATAAAACATTTGCGGATTCAATTTGGCTCTCGTCCAAAGTGTTGGTGTAAGATTTATGATTTGCCGCGGAATTAAGTCGGCACAGAACTGAAGCGCCATGTTTTTAGCTTGACGCCGGTGACAAACTGCTCTGTACTGTATAGAGATTTATAACAAAAGAAAGGATGCGCGGTGTACGAATCAATGTAAAAACATTTTGTATTTTGACAGGAAACATTCAAGTTTTAATGTTTATGAGCATCTCGTACTTAGAAATTATTAAAACAATCGACATTATAATACTTTACAAAGAACTGTTGTAAAAAGAGATAAACTCGTACATATCGCTACTATAATTACCTTTATTTGTTGAAAGTATTTGCAATTGTTTTTTATAAATGCTACAACACTGTTTAGCTGTTCACTGACAGCTTCCTTAGGAGTAAAACACTCAATCTTAAATTGTCACAAATACGGAACCTTAAATCACACACACACACACACACACACACACACACACACACACACACACACACACACACACACACACACACACACTTAAAATTTATTGCTTAATTTTATGTTTTCATTGTTTGATAATTATTAATTTTATAGAACATTAAAGGTATGAAGTTTAATGTACATTATTTTATTTTTACATTAAATGAAATGTTTAAATTTACGTAAACGGTTTGAATATGGATGTGCCGTTTTCACCATTGATTTTGTCTTAAAATTCTACATGACTGAAATTATATATCACATGACCAGCTTCCTATTAAAAAAAATAAAGTTAAATTCAAAATGGCGGACCGAATATTTGAAATCATAATAAAATAGTATTTTTTAATGGAGTAGGTTTCTGAATCACATCTAGCTTCAAATGCCCCTTATATACGAGATATTAAGCCGTTCTCATACTTTTCAACCACCCTGTATATAACTCTATAATATATTGATCTCTTACAATGAATTTCTTTGGACATGACGCTGATAAGAAATTATTCCCATGATTCATCCTGTCTTGCTTTAAATTCATTAAAATTTCATAGATTGGGTAGGATTTGAAATTAAGTTTTTCATTGAGTAGCGTAGATTTTCAACAATCAAGGTAGTATTCGTGAAAAGCAAACAACGATATAATATCGCTATTCTCATGAATGCCTTCTTATTTTTCATTTGGGCGTTCTATCCCTTTTGTATGGCGATAATAAAAGCTTATTTCGCTCCCAAAATTTTGAAAAATGTCGTGACGCCCAATGTCTTCCAAGTCTTGGCGTATTGTCTGTCTCTTTGTAAAGACCCTATGGGTCTCGGTTCCTTTTTCAACTAAACTTCCTTTTTTTACATTCATAAAATCATTTTTTCTGCATATTTGCAGCAAAATGGCTCCTCAGTGAATATATACTCATCGCGTGTGTGTATATATATATATATATCTGGCATATCCAGTAATGTACACTACCACCACTGCCACCCATAATATTACTGTTGGCTTTCGAAAGAAGGTCAGGCGTATTTTACTAAGCGTTGGCACAAAGTGAAAATTTACCCACCCTTAATCTTGAAATACTCCCCCATTGCCTTTTGAGCCCAAGATGTAACTTCTTGTATACGCCAGAACCGGCTCAATTTCGCTGCGGAATCTTTCTTAGCCATTCATATACTGAATTCTGGCATGTCCAGGAACCCAGCAAAGTATTCTTGAGTCAACCGTGATATAGTTCTGAAACAATCCCAAACGAAGCCAAAGGTTTCAAAAGCCTATTTCATTTCCAAATCTCAAGTTTTCTCAAACCAATTCCGTTATGGTTGTTAATTTCTGATTTAAACACTTTTGGGTAAACTCCTATTGCCAAGTCTGCCTGCCTCTATGGACCTAGCTAATGTTTCACCCTTAATTTATTCCGGATCATAGATTGGGATGGGCAATCTGCTCTCTAGTCATTCCTACTCTAAACAGTTTAGAAAAGAATCCGTAAGATATATTTTCCAATGTGCAATCTTGCGTAACCATAGATTACTCTGAATTCGTGAATGCATAATAGTCCTTCATAGCGTTATCATAACAACATTAAAAAGCAGGTGTCGAATCTATACCATTCAGTTCTTATACTAAATGTGTGTTTTGTTTGTTTGTTTGTGATCATTCAAAATTCGATCATAAATATTTATTCCTATACCAGATACAGCTGACAGTTGGGTAGAAAACGTCCATAGCCTAGAACTGTCAATTTTACCCCCTCAGGTTTTTATTTTCCTCTTCTTGTACATACCCGGGTCTCTCGAAACTTTGCGACAAAATATTCTTTTGATTAACATGTTTATCTCCATGTTGTTGGTTAAATAACTCGTCCGAACTAACCTGACTAAAACAACGTACAGCCTAAACTTGTGAATTTAAAAACATGAAATTCCCTAAGTTAAGAACCTACTAAAAAGGGATTTTTCAAAACCTACATGACATTTTACACATATTGCGTAGTCTACTTCAAACAGATAGTCACAAATATTTATATATTAATGTTAATAATGTTTCTTTGGTGAGCACGAGTCGGCACTGACAATGTCAGAATGTTTTTATACAGTTTAATTTGAAATAAAATGTAAGAATATATATTTTAAGGTCTAGTTTAGAGTTGACGCGAGTATCCAGGTCAGTAAGTGGGCACTAATCCCACCCTCTGCGGCTGATGGTGACGAATGAAGAGGGATTGCAATCGCTTCATTAGAGATACTGTACTTAAGTGCTCACACCTCTACAACTTGATCTGTTCTTACACCACCCCCACCCTCTACTATCACTCTCGTAGAAATCAAATACTATGAAACTTTCACCGATCCTGACAGCTGTTTTGGGCCACTGTATATGCGTGTTATTGCTCACTAGTGGTTTACATTTTGTTTGTTTAAATTTATTACGTGCGTCCGTTTTTATGTAATCGTTTGAAGAAGATTTGATAATTAGAAAAACTGGTACGAAATATCGGTGGCAGCTGAGTTAAAAAATGTTCACTAAACAATTTTTAAAAATATTAAAAATATTGACTGTGCTTTATGTCATGACCTGAAACTTTGAAAGTTGTTTTAACCTCAAAGGTATCCATCAAGTTGATCAAAAGTACAATTGTGAATTAAACACACGTAATTAGAAAGTATTAAGCTTGATGCTCAACAACTAATTCTCAAACCAAGACAAACAAGTGGACTAAATTTCAGATACATTTTTGTCGTGTAAGGGCGAAAACCTTTGGGTCATCATCGTCGTCCAAAAAAAGAAAGCAGAAGAAAAGAGTATAAAATTAAAATAAATCCCTCTAATAGAATCATAGTCCGATGAAAACGAGAAAGACCTGATAGGAAAAATGATAGAGAGGGATCTAATCCAGGACGAGATCAAGATTTGATCCAGCTAGAGTACTTCTGGATTGCCAAATTCTTATTCATTATAAACGACCCCCCCTAAGGAGATTTTATAATAGTAACGTTCTCTCGTTATGTGATTTAAAATCAGATGTCGTAAGTTATTCAAAATCAGCTGTTGCATTTTAAAATTTAATATTAGTTTGTTATACATATTTTTGCATTTAGTTAAATAGGTCTTAAGAAAGAGATTATAGATATTATAGTTCGAAATCTACGAAATTTATTTATATTTATTATCCGTTAAATATTTGTTTATCAAAACAGTTGCGGCGTTGACCCAACTTTGCGAGGTAAATTGGGAAGCTCGATTAGTGACAAACTTGGTCGTGTTGGTCGATTAGCTGCAACTTGGTCGATTAGCTGCAAACCTAAGCCTACAACGGACTTTTGCTAAGGGTTTTTTAAAAAATGATTTCTTTGTTCATCTTTAAATGTATAGAGATAAATATGTACAGTCTGTGTCTCACTAAGCTGTGACAATCTTCAATTTGCTGTAGGTATTTTATTTACCAACCGATTATTTTACAAAGACTACGAACTCACAGCGAGACAGTAAAAATTATAGGCTAACATAAAAATAATGGCGAAGAAATTTACAGTCTTTTAATAATAAACTTGAAAATATGTTTTAATTATTAGTAGTAGCCAAATAAAACGTAATAAACAAAAATAATAAAACATGATAATGATGTCTACTCAAAATGAAAACCATCCCACAGCTTTACCACCATCACTTTAGAAATAAAGCAATCCTTGATATTTTAAGAATTTCTTCTTGTATAACCCTCATTATTAGCAGTTATACCTGTTTCAACTGAGATCCCTTTTTGTTTTTTCTATTCAATTACATGAGCGTTTCTGGTATTATAATAAAGAAAGTCGTGCATAGTACCGCGACTGAAAAAAGTAGCTTTATCTGAAAACACGGAGATGCTACTGAGCTTTGTGTTGTTTTCTTGTCGCAGCTTCCTCGAATATTTAGTTAACGAAAATACGTCCACCTACAGACGACAGACAGACATAATTCAAACACCATTTTGTTTTACTAA
Source organism: Aphrophora alni (assembly GCA_963513935.1). NCBI lineage: Eukaryota > Metazoa > Arthropoda > Insecta > Hemiptera > Aphrophoridae > Aphrophora > Aphrophora alni. Next base: position 27,873,219 of record OY740769.1, on the reverse strand, counting down.
GAGGACCTCAAAACTAATATTTCCGTTGTTTTGACCCCTCACCTAACTTTCAAGTACGAGGTAAAAAGCCGCCATTTTGTTACCTTTTAACTTAAATAGCTACTTCTATAGGGTACTTACGGAGTCTCTCTTCAAGCTTGTGTAAATTTTCAACCAGATCTTTAGTTAAATAAAATGACAATAGGAAATTAATGATTGGAACCTCTTCCTAGGACATAGTAAAACAAAATGGTACAATATTACTCCTGCAGGTGGTCATTTCATGGTGTGAATGGGAGATCACAATAGTTGTAATTTATATTAGATATCCGTCAATACGAAAAAGTTGCCTAAGATAAAAACCATTTAATTCTATTTTCTGTACGACACAAGACTTCAGAAATATAAAAAAGTACCCTCTTGACAAATATGGTAATACTTGTAACTACCCAAGGGCTATAGATAGGTTGTAATTTTGAGAATAAGTGGGTACAAATGTAAATATAATTTGGGACTGGAAAGGGATGAAGAAAAGGGGTTGTGTAATTGCTAAGCGTCTCGCCTCACCGACTTTCACCACTCCATCATAAAGGTCCGAGGTGGAGGAGGGTAGGCCTACATGCGATAGTATTGCACGAATACACAACACCAATACTATTAACTATAGACCTCGCTCCTGTTTGGAAACGTAAACACAGGGTGTTCCGCGATCAGTCTACCAAACTTTAGGAGGTAATTCTGAGGTATCGGAATAAACTAAATTACTCCAATAAACGTATTTCCAAAATGGTACTTTTCCTGTTTTATCTGTAAGTTTATATTTTTCAAAAATAAAATAAAACTCCAGAACGGATTAAGATAGGCCTATTGTTATCAAATTATGCAAAACTTTATATTATTAGTTGGTAGGTACCACAAAATCTGATAGTTTTTAATTTAACCCTTTCAAAATGGCGATATTTAAAAAACTTTGTTGCCAAATTTCTCTAAAAC